>JAJMCM010000005.1:0-634234 GCA_030565665.1 Zygotorulaspora chibaensis | reverse complement strand
GTTGAAGTCGTTGGCGTAGTTGGAGTGTAACTACTCGAACTTGAACTAGTGGTGCATGGAGTGGTTGAAGTCGTTGGCGTAGTTGGAGTGTAACTACTCGAACTTGAACTGGTCGTACATGGCGTAGTTGAGGTGGTTGGAGTGGTTGGCGTGTAGCTACTCGAACTTGAACTGGTCGTGCATGGAGTGGTTGAAGTCGTTGGCGTAGTTGGAGTGTAACTACTCGAACTTGAACTAGTGGTGCATGGAGTGGTTGAAGTCGTTGGCGTAGTTGGAGTGTAACTACTCGAACTTGAACTAGTGGTGCATGGAGTGGTTGAAGTCGTTGGCGTAGTTGGAGTGTAACTACTCGAACTTGAACTAGTGGTGCATGGAGTGGTTGAAGTCGTTGGCGTAGTTGGCGTGTAACTACTCGAACTTGAACTGGTCGTACATGGCGTAGTTGAGGTTGTTGGAGTGGTTGGCGTGTAGCTACTCGAACTCGAACTGGTCGTGCATGGTGTAGTTGAGGTCGTTGAAGTGTGGCTGCTCGAACTTGAACTGGTCGTGCATGGAGTGGTTGAAGTCGTTGGAGTGTGGCTGCTCGAACTCGAACTGGTCGTACATGGCGTGGTTGAAGTCGTTGGCGTAGTTGGAATGTAACTACTCGAACTGGTCGTGCATGGTGTGGTTGAGGTCGTTGGAGTGTGGCTGCTCGAACTCGAACTAGTGGTGCATGGAGTAGTAGACGTGGTGCTGGTCGTACATGGTGTCTTTCCATCACCTCCTCCGCCGTGGTCACCTCCTCCATTACCTCCTCCATTACCTCCTCCATTACCTCCTCCGTTACCTCCTCCACCGTGGTCACCTCCTCCGTTACCTCCGTCGTGGAGCGGTTGACCGCCACCGCTTACAGCGAGTGTCAGCGAAAGGAATAAAAGTAGGTACGAAGTGATTGATGGCAGCATGGAAACTTTTACACTGTTCTGTTGCTTGTTTTGTTAAATTCTAACGAACGTAGTGGTGCTTACTTAGGTTTAAAGGGCGATGGCACACATCACAGCTTCTTCCTCCCGGAAGGCCTGCACTTAAATATTTCAGTACGTTTTGAAATGCAGCAAGAGAATCCAATCAGGAGTATCTTCTGCCAACCGAATGCTTTGCTTAGATCTTCTGGGAGCACTGGCCGGCTAGCTTTATTTGTGCAAATGAATCGCCGCATCACGTCCAACTCCTGAATTGGGGTCAGGAGCCGAACTCTCCTTGCTTTAATCTCCCTCTAGAAAGCCAAGCTGGAGATCCCATCCCAATCCGCCGAAAGCGCTACCAAATAGGGAATCTCAAGTTTCTAAAAACATAGTAACCTCTATTACTAAAAATAGTGTGAGTTGTTAAATTGGATCCATCCCAAGAGATCCCCTCAAGATCTCATTTTTCTCATGAGCCTGAACCAAGACCAGGAGCGAGTGGAAAGTCGCAGTAGAGAGGACAGGGCAGCATGCGCTGCAGACGCACAGGGACTGATCATAAGGCAACAATGTTTTGCGGTACAAGCGACGTTAACGGTGAACCGAGAAGCTGAAGTGACCTTTACAAGTTGCCGCAATGTGAACCAACGTTCGTTTCACGGCCCCATTTGAATAACTGCATTATGAGGTGCAATAGTGTAATACCTGATACTCCGTACCGTCTTTGCTTCAAGCACAGAAATATGAATATTTGAGCGGAACGTCAGTCCGGCGCTGTCCACCGGCCAAGCCTTTGACACTGTCGGTTTGAGGTATATATCCTAATCGGGAAATGAGTGACAGAAATCCTCTGCGGGGATTTACCAATCCAGAAAAACGTAGGGTCTGCGCAAAAAAAAAAGAAATAGAAAGTGAAGCACCGAATTCTTCGTCTAGCAATTATGCGAATAATTACTTCATTTGGTAAATTTACAAAAATCTGATTGCACGTTTCCTTTTGGAGCCACTTTAGGGCGTTCGCTATTGTTGTTCGCCGCCGTAGCTGTTCCTTACGATTTATGCCAAACAGTATTCTACGTCCCTTTCTGAGGGATCGTATTCCGTGAATGAAGGGCGATCTTTTCCACGAAACCGGCGGAAGGGTTGTCCGAACTTAAAATAAAGTATCAGCTACGAGAATGCGCTTAATTTCTTGACGACGCCCACGAACATGCGCGTGCCGGACAAACAACGACACTGCATTGGTTCTGAAACTGGTGGTTGCACCGCAGGAGGTTGGAGAATGCTTGCTTGGAGAATTCTGCGCACGTACATTCCAGTTACCTCCCTTATCAGTGCCACGCAATAGCAATATCGAATTACCTTTTCGATTGCATGGTTTTCCAGATTATGGAAATTGCGAAATTGGGACCTCGAATTTCACGGATGTTCATGAATGCATTGTTTCGTTGAAACCAAGGATGGCGTAGACCCCAAATCAAGAGATGCGATGGGATTACGTTTTAGGGCGGCAACATGATGAGGAGTGATGCAATCACACATTCACGTTTAAAATTGGCGCTTTCGCAGATATTTGGGGGAACAAACGTGTCGACAAAATATAAGTATTACTGCGCTGCAGTAGCGTTTATTGTCCCGTCGTACAAGCTGGTGCTCGCAGGGACAGCACTTCCAAGTCACGAGGTTCACGAGGTTCACGATTGCGTCTCGTGGCATTCAAATAATGCCGAGTGCGTTGCCCGTCATTGTTTTTGCTCCAACTTCTTGCTGCCGGCTCACGGTTCCATTTCTGCGAAGTCCGAGAGGGGTCGAGATAGACACAAAAGCTGGTTGACGGGTAAAGTTGGTTCGGGTGGGCTCGAGCAGCATCCTGCCGACGGAGCGCGCGCGTTTGCGACAATAGCGCTCCCTGTCTCCAAGCGCTGCCCTCAGACTTTTGAGTTTGAACTGGCCCACCTTTTGGTCCTGGCTGGTCTGCAGGGGAGCGCCCTGAGCAGCCGTCGTTCTCCGACACTTCAACGAGGTAAAAGGCTGTGCTCTCGTGCCTAAATGCTCGCAAATGAAGGTTCAACCGGAATATACATTTACATCGTGAAAGCACAGGCTGGCAATCCGCTCACAGTCGGTCAGGATCAGATTCGCAGAAGTTGAACGGATCTCGATTTCATGTCTTCGCAGGAAGATTCGGGTTCTGGTTGTAGTTGTCGAAAGGATCAGTTTCGCGCTTGTTGCGCTTATCGCTGGCGCGCCGTATTCTTGTCGACTACCCTCGCAACGTCGAGGCTCTCAACACCTCCACGCTCCTTCTTGGTTGCTAGGCTCTCGCGTGTACCATAGTCCCTTGGATGAGATCAGTATCAACACGCTACTGTGTTCTCTTTTTGGACCAGAAATGTTCATGGAAGTTCCCGTGGATTTCCATTGAGGCGGACTGATATGAGAAGGCGAGGCTCTTGGCACTGAGAGATTTCTTGCACCATGGTATAGCATTTGATATAGCACTCTTATCAGCCCACGAACTTTGTCTATTTAGACGATAGATTTGGCAAACCTTTTTTTGTCACGTTTTCGCTAATGTTACCGGTGAAAAATTTTCCTTACTGCACAAGTGATACAAGTAGAATATAATCCGATCTGCCGAGACTAGGACAACCCAGCTATACACAAATAGACGTAAATTCATTATTAAGTGAATTGATATCGGTTGATCGCACTTGACAGGACATAACTGAAAGATACTCATCATGGCACCACCAAAGAAGACTGTAAAGATGGACTTGAACTCGTTTTTGAACGATGACACTTTTGGGTCATCGTGGGCTGAGGAAGACGTTGATTTGAACAAGATTTCCATTCCCATCGACAGCTTGAAAGCCAACACTGTTCCTTTGGAGGAGCTTGCTGCTGCCAAAAATAACAGCAGCGGTGGTAATTTCAGAGGTTCGAGACTGGATCCTGCCTTAGGAGGCACTGGTAGACGTGATTTCGCGGATCATGTTGAATACCCCGTTCCAGACCATCCTCCATACAGAGCCATTATCAACAATATCCCATGGGATATCTCTCCAGAAGGTGTCCAAGCTTGGGTTGAGGATGGTTTGCACAAGCCGGAGGCTGTCGAAGAGGTTGATTTGCCCAGAAGTATGAAAGATCCTACCCGTTTGAAGGGTATTGCCTTCGTTACCTTGAAGGAGCGCGATGGCTTGGTACAAACTTTAACCTTTAATGGAACAAAGTTGAACGAACGTACTGTCTATGTTTCCGTCGCTGCACCAAGAAGAGAAGGTTTCAGAGGTGGTGGCGATGACTTCGATTGGAATGGCGCTAGAGGTTCCAACTATCAATCCACCGGCGATGCAGGTCCTGATTTGGACTGGGGCTCCGCAAGAGGATCCCAATACGAAGAGAGAAAGCCAAGGAGGGAGGAGCCAAATCTTGATTGGGGTGTAGCCAGAGGATCCCAATACGAAGAGAGAAAACCAAGGAGGGAAGAACCAAATCTAGATTGGGGTGTTGCCAGGGGATCCCAATACGAGGAGACTAGACCAAGAAGGGAGGAAGCAAACCTTGATTGGGGTGTTGCTAGAGGATCTCAGTACCAAGAGAGAAAACCTAGAAGAGAAGAGCCAAATCTTGATTGGGGTGTTGCCAGAGGGTCTCAGTTTCAGGAGAAGCCCGAATATAAAGAAAGATCCGAATACAAGGAAAGAAAGCCAAGAAGGGACGAGCCCAAATTGGATTGGGGTGCCGCCAGAGGGGCTCAATTTCAAGAGAAAGACAACAGAAAGCCTAGATCTCAAAAGCCCGCAGCCACAGAACCTGTTGGGGAACCCACGAAGATCCAAAGGTCAGCTTTTGACGTTCTAAGTAATGAAGACGACGAAGAAGATGAGGAAGAGCAGGTTCAAGAATCCAACGAACAAGACACAAAAGTTTCTCAACTCTCAGAGGAAACTGCCAATCTGAGTGTTCAAGACAAAGATAAATGGGAAACTGTTGGAAAGAAGTAAACTCCGCTTTGGAAATTTACTTCAAAAATGTTAGGTACCTGTGAGGCGTTGTGACATATTCACAAATCTCTTCCAAAATAATAAAAAATACCCTCATCGCATTATTAAGGTTTCCTTGAGGGTGCATTTTTTTGCGACTGTATAGAACTCTTATTGTATTTGTATAAATATATGTATTGGTTGAAGGCTAATTTGCTATTTAACATCAACTATGTCTGGAGCCTGCTGATGTCGGTCTCATCGAGCATGCCTATCAGTATTTCCGGTTCCACCTGGTGAAGTTCGGGAAAAAGCAAAAACGCAGGAACTCAGCGGCTAGAACAAAAGCTGGCCAGGGTGTTTAGAAAACAAAATTACACAACCGACCGAAAGGAATCCCGGTATCAACAGCTTCGTATTCAACCTCACTTCTGCAACACTTGTATGAATCTTATGCTCTAAATAACGAAGCCTCCAAGAGGGGATTTCGCGATGGTTTCCCTGCGGCTACATTGCAAGAATTTGCGTCGATTCATGTGGTTACTTTTTAAAAAAAAGGGCGTACTTAAGCTCTATAAGAGCTAGTAGAAGGAGACCTTCTGTTATGTTACACGCGGTCCTTAGATCATAGTCACGTGCTCCTATATTTATTATCAAGTTGAAAGTACGGATACTCGGGCTCGTCTGGCGAGGGTCCTGGCAGGAAGTGATGGTAATCATAAAGGCCTAAAACATGTATAGCATCTGAACGGACACCTATTTGTAACTAAACGTATAAATTGATATGGAACAAGTTGATTCTGAGTTTGACCCTGTTCGTAAGGCGAAGAACAAAGTGAATCACGATCGCATAATTCAAGATGCCATGGTAGATCATGAGCAGACGTCAATCCTTCAGAAGATCACACTGCTTCCTGTGAAGAGGCCAAGTACGGCAGATGCTGGCACCCTAGACGATGGTTCCAAAAATGCACCAGACATTGACAGCACTAACGGAGTCACTTCCGAAAATCCAAAGAAAGACATTTTGCAAAACATTCGTTTAATAACAAAGAGATCAAAGACTCAGCAGGTCCCAGCTGTCGAGCCCCAATTGATAGAGCCTTTGGACACTGATTTTCGTAGATTCAAAAATTATCTGTTGAGACAGCTATACCAAAAACTGCCCCCCGCAGAGACCAGAATTTTCACCTATCTTCTAGAGGTCCAACATGAAATTGATAGAATTCTCAAGCAAGCTATCACTCAAAAAGAGAGCCACTCGAGCATTATTGTAGGACCCAGAGGGAGCTATAAGACGTTTTTGCTGAACCATGAATTAGGATTATTGTCTGAGCTTTATCATCAACAATTCATTACTATTAGATTGAACGGATTCATTCATTCTGAGCAAACTGCCATTAATGGTATTGCTACTCAGTTAGAGCAACAGCTGAAGATTCTATCTAAAAATTTTAAAAACTCTACTGAAGAGACCGATATAAGCAGTGGCTCTCTAACAGAAGTCTTCGAAAAGATTCTGCGGTTACTTGATTCTACTTTCATGGACAATAATCAAATTAAAGACGTGAGAAGCAGCTCAAGAAACAAAATAACGGTTATTTTTATCTTCGACGAGATTGATACCTTTGCCGGGCCAGTGAGGCAAACTTTATTGTACAATTTATTTGACATGGTTGAACACGCAAGAGTGCCCGTGTGTATATTTGGTTGCACAACAAAGTTGAACATATTAGAGTATTTGGAGAAAAGAGTGAAAAGCAGATTTTCTCAGCGCATAATTTACATGCCTCAAATTGAAAGCTTTAGGCAATATGGCGAAACTATAAGTGAACTACTCTCGATACCGAGTAAACTCTGCTACGAATATGCCGAATCCTGGAATTCGTACTTGCAGGACAAAATTTTGGACGAAAAATCAGAATTTCATCAAGTTATCAGAATCAGCTACGACACTTTCCGTTCTGTATCTCAATTTAGAAATAGTGTTATTCCTCTCATATTTAACGCGAAGAGTTATGAATCCCTCTGCCAAGCATTCGATACTTGTAATCTCATAAAGGAATACCACAGTAATCAGCTTCAAAGCAGTATGACTGCCAAAGTGGAGTCCTTATCAGATTTGGAATTGGCAATTCTTATATGTGCTGCACGTACGAGCTTGAAGACAAAGGATGAAACATTAAACTTTAATTTAACTTACGCTGAATATGAAACAATGATAAAAGGCTTAAACTCCAAGATACCGACAATTGCCAAAACCTTAAAATCGAATGAAGAGAGGCCAATTGTATTTGATAATGCCATAAAACTATGGAAAAAAAGAGATGTAAAAAATATATGGGAAAACTTACTCAATTTCAATTTTTTGACAGAACGAGCTGCAATAGGCTTGCGCGAATCTGCACAGGCGGCATTTTATGCCAGCAACTACCAATTTTTGGGGACAACAATACCTTTTGATTTGAGAGTATATCAAACGCAAGTAGAACTGAAAGATCTTAGGCGCATAGTTCCTAGGTCCTCTATGTATTACTCATGGACTCAATTATGATAGAAGAAATTCGACTTCCGATGATATTGCTAGTCTAATGCCGTGCTTTTATTGATCAACAGGCTGCGATTAATGTCAAGCTATCTTTTGCACCTTTTATCTCGCTAATATTCTCATGCTCCGCAAGAAAGGCACGTACAATACTGACGAACTAGGGAGTTTCTTAAATATTCCCAAATTCTTTGTCATCTGAAATCATTTAGTTAGTCGCTTAAGAAGAGCCATGTCTCTTAGTATTAGAATATTTTAGGAATTTTGTCAGTCGCTTAGCACTCCGATCAGAGCATAGTCCACGTAAGGAGGCAGGCGCTAATGGGCATATTATTTGCTGCATAACATAGGCTTGGGCGTTGACTGACCAACAAAGTCTTTACATACAGAGATAGAAATCCTGAGAGACCTCAATATGGTACGAAGTAAATACTCGTCATGCCCCTAGGGGTTTACGCTAAAGCCGAAGATTATTAGTAGAGTGTTAGAAAACCCTACAACTTCTACAATTGAAGCTCGCTTGCCGCCATATGAAATTTAGGATCGGAAGAAATGCAACTGTGTGTCCTACGATAGCCTTTCAATGCCGCGCTGGAAGGCCACTGACATTGGTGTCACATATATAAGTACCAGGTATCAAAAGCCTGGCGCCAAACAAGAGGCTTCAAAGTAGAGTCTTGAGCGTACCGATGAGTACAGCCACTTGAAATGCGAGCTCTTAAGCCAGCATTGAACATCA
This sequence comes from Zygotorulaspora chibaensis, assembly GCA_030565665.1. Classification (NCBI taxonomy): domain Eukaryota; kingdom Fungi; phylum Ascomycota; class Saccharomycetes; order Saccharomycetales; family Saccharomycetaceae; genus Zygotorulaspora; species Zygotorulaspora chibaensis. The sequence goes on along the minus strand of JAJMCM010000005.1, from coordinate 626,014 downwards.
TGCTCCAATTTCTTGGTCGTCATTAAGATGGCAAATGATCGCCTTTCAGTCACGTGCGTTAGCTAGCCTCATGGCATTATAAGATGAATATTTGTGTAGACGGAAAAGCCCGCTGGGCGCATTTAGCTTTTAATTAGTTAAATATCATGAAAACTTTGTAAAGGCATGTAAAAACTTTTGGAAAGCATTTCTCGCACCTGAAAGATAACACCAATAATCATCGTACACTATAATAATTATGGATGAAGGTCGGTTGGAAGTTGCGAAGAGGGCCGAATTCAAATACAAAATTGGGAAAGTGAAACAGATACCTACTGTTCAAAAAGATGTGAAAAGTGGGTTAACATTCATAGAATTAAAAGCTGCAAGCGAAGAGAAGGTCTACGGATGTACCAGATTTGCGGGACACTACAGGGAGGAGAAGAAACTTGGTCAAGGGACCTTTGGTGAAGTTTATAAGGGGGTTCATTTGGAGACTCAACGACAAGTTGCAATGAAAAAAATTATCGTTAATGTTGAAAAGGATCTTTTCCCAATCACTGCACAAAGAGAGATTACAATACTGAGAAGACTGGATCATAAAAACATTATTAAACTGATTGAGATGGTCTACGACTACCCACCGACTGCAGGCCATAACTCCAGTCAGATTTCCGAACACCAACAAACGTCAGGGAACGCCCCACTGACTAAATCCTTCTACATGATTTTACCTTATATGGTCTCTGATTTATCAGGAATACTTCATAATCCTAGAATGAATCTCAGCCTGGGCGATGTCAAAAACTTGATGCTTCAGCTTCTCGAAAGTATCAACTACATACATTGTGAAAAATTCATGCATAGAGATATTAAAACGGCCAACATATTAATAGATCATAACGGGGTCCTTAAACTCGCCGATTTCGGTTTAGCAAGGCTATATTATGGGTCGCCACCCAATTTGCAGTACCCTGGTGGAGCAGGATCCGGGGCTAAATATACGTCGGTCGTTGTGACGAGATGGTATAGAGCTCCAGAGCTGGTGTTAGGTGATAAGCTGTATACGACTGCTGTTGATATATGGGGAGTAGGTTGTGTTTTTGCCGAATGTTTTGAGAAAAAACCGATTCTTCAGGGGACAACTGATATTGATCAGGGCCATGTAATATTCAAACTATTAGGAACACCTACCGAAGATGACTGGCCACTTGCCAAGCATTTGCCAGGGGCGGAACTAACCAGAACTGAACATCCAGGTAATCTCAAGGACAGATTTGGTAGATATTTGGATGATACGGGTCTGAATTTTCTCCGGGAGCTTCTTGCTCTTGATCCCTACAAGCGTTTGACAGCAATGTCGGCTATGCGTCATCCATTTTTCAAGGAAGAACCATTACCTTCGTCAAAGCTGAATTTGCCTTGTGAAGAGAGTCACGAGGCTGATATTAAACGATATAAGGAAGAAATGCAGCAAGCAATGTCACAAAAGGCGCCAACAGCTCCAAGGGGACATATAACTGAATCCCAAAGCTCTTTAGCTCTCAAAGAGAATTTACCCAAAGCTCCTGCACGCAGCACTTTCCCAAAAGGCCCTGCTCAAAAGTCCATATCTAGTAGCGAAATAAGGGATGGGGCAGAGAGTGCAGCTTTCCAGCGCCAAGTCTCGAGATACAATAGCAGTAGCAATAGCAGCTTGAATACCAAGCAGCCATATACCCACAACAACCATAGATACACCGACATGCATCGTTTCAATGCCGATGACGCAAACGAAAGCAGTATGCCAGCAAGATTTTCAACTGGCCCGCAGCCTTCAAGATTTCAGCGTGATGACAAGAGACCAACGGCTCCTGCTGCATTCAAAAGTCATCAGCAGAAAGAGAACGGGCCTTATGAAAGGCTGAAGTTCTCGTCCAACCCAGAAGAGATTCCTCAAAGGAACTTCGGAAGGCATGAAACTTCGAAATTTCCTGAATTTCCCCGTCAACCCCGTAGCGATGTAAGGAGCAACTATCAAAGATCAGCACTTGCGCACCCTAATTCTCGGACACAAAACCAAGGCTCCTCCCAAGTTCAGGCCCAAGGTCTCGATTCAAACTTAACTCAAAAATTAGCACCAGGTCAAGATTCCAGACATAATAAACCCAGCTCACGTGTGAGCAATGATGTCGATAAAAACAAAGAAAAAATTGAAACAGGCGATATAGCGGATTTATACTGAAACCAGGATGCTATCTCATTTTATGTACCTTTAATCTTAAATTTAAACCCAGGATATTAACTGTGTCAGCTTGCCCTGTCCTGTCGCCTTTATTTTTCAAGCGTCTTTTGAGGCTTCGGCATATCCGGCGGCGATGAGGAACCATCTGTTTCAAAATATTGAAAAACATGAAACAGGCAGAACTTCAAGATTTTTCCAGTTACTGAACCGTGGATTCATTTCTGGGAGTATAAAGCAGGAATAGTTTTTGTTTAATGTTACTTTGGGGAAGGTTCCTCCCACCGACATTTGTCGTGAGTTGGTGGGACTATTTATCGACTCTCGGTTATAGTACGCTTCACCTATTCACGTAGTAGGTTTGCGGCAGTATGGCTAGCCATTTAGAAACTACTACACTTCATGAACTAGTCACGAAGAGTTTTTGTAGAACTCCCAATGGCCTGATCTTTACGTATGATCTAAAGACCGTGTTCTCTGTGTTCTTGATATGTCTAGATATACAAGATGATGACAAAAAATCAAAAAAATGGCTACCGAGTTTTCAAAAGAGTAACAGCTACACATTTTCATTTTCTGTTGAGCAAGCTATTGAGAAAATGAAGAATCTAGAGCTACAAGTTGATATCGGTACAACTTACGTTAACATCTCATACAAAGTTCACCCTGAACTGGCATATCATCTATTGGAGACCTTTATGACCGCTAAGTTACTGCATACTCCTGCTGATAGGACTCGCGACAAACCAAAAGAAAAGGTTCTGTTGCAACCAACACCTAAAGGCGTCAGCGTCTTACAAAAATACGTTAAAGATATTGGTTTAAAGGATATTCCAAAGATTCTGTTGAGCGACCTAAATACTATGGACCTCTTTTCGTTCGAGAGAAGCTCATTGACTGACTCGATAATTCACAGTGACTATTTGGTGTGCCTTATATTTAGCAAAATAATGGGCGCTTCACCCAACGTGTGGTCTCCGGCGAATTCGAGCGACAAAATTCCACCTTTATCTAAACTATTGGATTATAATACTGACGCTTTCAGTTTTGAAACTGCTGAATACAGACCTCAAGAGGGTTTTGCTGATTCAATGCATGAAAAGGACAAAGATGCGTATGCTTGTTCACAAGACCAACCACCAGAAAATAAGTTAAAAAATGAAAATAGAACATCCCCTCTTGTTCATAAATTCTTTAGCAATCCCGATTCTGATTCCCATATTCAATATTACGTATCGGACAGCGGACTGAGAGTCTTTAAATCAAAGATATTTGGCGACAAAACTTTAATTGACTTTTGTTTCACCACGAAAGCTCTTTGGCAATGGATTATGGATTGTACAGATGTTTTGTACCCCAAGGAAGCGGTTTCGGTTGCAGCTCTTTTCTTGAAAGCTGGCTTGATTGTTCCAATATTTCTATCTCCCTCTAAAAGTTCAAGAAAAAGATTCCATATAAGCAAATCAGCGTATTATACTTTAACTCAGCGCGGGTGGGATTCAATTGGGTGGAATTCTGAAATGGGTATAAAGAGGTCTATTGTCAGACTGTCGTCAATAAGGTCCAAATCCCTCCACTCGGATTTTTCCAGTAAAGGCCTGAATGATATTGATAGGGCTTCTAGAAGTTCAAGCTCAGAATCGTATACGCAGAATCAGGCACTGGCCCAAGGTCTACAATTTAAGAGTTTGGATGATATATTGAGTGATCCCGGTATGAGGTATTTATTCAGGAGACACCTGGAAAAAGACTTTTGTGCTGAGAATCTTGATGCATTCATCAAGATTGAAAAGTTTTTGAAAAGGATGACTCTTTTGAGAAAAGCTACCAACTACCCGCATTGTGACAAATCATCGACTAGTATAGGAAGTTCAGAAAACAATGTTACAGCCTCAGTAAATTCGGCCCTATCAAGACATGTCAACGAGTGTCTCGAGTTGGCTTACCACATATATTCATCGTACATAATGGTGAACTCACCATACGAACTGAACATAGACCACAATTTGCGAGAATCTATCAGCGAAATAATGTTGAATCCCACCACTTATCCTATTTTAGAAGATTTGCCGTTGAGGCCGGATTTGAAAGACGATATTTTTGAGGATGCGAAATCAACTTCTATTTCACCATTGGAAAGTCCGTTGTTGGATCTTTCGACGGAAAACCATGGAAAAAGTTTTGCCGCATCAACGAGTCCTGGACCACCGATGAAACATTTTCTTCCTGAGGAATTCAGTACAATGACCAGTACCAATCCCTCGAGATATACTAGCTCTGCAAGAAACTCCAAGCACAATAGATATCTTTCTCCTTTCCACGTTTTGTCGAACCTGTGTCCTAAATTTGAGACGGTTCGCCAGGATTTACATCGTTTGATGAGAGTCGATTCTTTGCAGAAATTCATCTGCTCAGATGTTTATCAAGGATCAATCATCACGTTTGTCGAAATTCCCAACACCACAGAAGAGCTTGAGTCGTAGAGAATACCTGGAAGTTTTGTTGGGTGGTACTTGGATATCATCGCATGTTCATTGTAAACTAATCGTTGCGTTTATCATGGCGCCTGCTTAAAAACAGTATTCTAAGAACGACGCCCAAAAAGTATGATCAATAAACGGGCAATGTATATAGAAAGAAACATTTTTATCATCATGCAAAAATTTCATGGCGCACGCTGCCGCACAGATTTGTTAATGTTGCTGATTTATTAGGGAACTTCTCATGCCCCTCCGTGAAATTGGCTCTTTGCATGTTAGAACTGACCTATCCTAGTCGCGCCTCTAAGCAAAAAGAGTATAATGGGTGCAAGGCATCCATATGCATATTTTTAGATGTATGTTACACGCCGCCGAGTAACTATCTATGATTTCCAACAGCACAAGGCAGTTCCAGAATTCGGAAAATGACTCCAAAATATGAAGCTCTTCTCACATACTCGGCTTCTGTCAAAAGCGTACGATTCTGAGTGCTCCTCATGTAACTGCACAAAGGCATTTCCTGAACTTCATGCCTCATATTCAAAATGCACTAAAACTATCGAATGGAATCAGAATGATTAATCATGATTCATTGGTTTGAGTCAGAAGGTTCTCTCTTAGTTCTAAAGTAATTTCTTGGGGAGATTTAGATCATTTTGATTCATGGCCTTTGGGATTTTTAGTAGCTTGCATATGAACTACCTCACTTTTGCCGTCTTTTCTTCTGTCTCTCATGAACTTTGAACACCTACTGAGGCAGAGGATCAACAGTCAAGAATAAGTGGATGTTCGGTTTCTACTTAGGTTGTAGATCTTTATCTGCTTCTTGGCCCCGTTTTTTCTTATTGCCACTTGAAACCTTTCTTGAGGTTCGCTGAAGGACTCCAGGGAAAATGGTTTAATTCTCGTACTTCTGTGCCCTGGCCCTTGACATTCGTGTGCATTGCGAGTCCTTGGTGGATTAAAAGTCTAAATAACTACTTACTTATTTAGGCGAGGAGATTGAGCAGAGCTTGTTTTGTCTTGTTCCCCCCTCAGCATATCGTACAAGAAGTGTGATCAGCGTATCCATGTGCACACAGAGGGAAAATGCATGCCAGAAATGATATTATAAAGTGTAAAGCGAAATACAATTTTTTTAAAAGATTGGATCAAGTGTACTACCTCTTTTGATTGTTGCCCATCCAATTAAACGCCAATGCTTTTCAATACGTCTAGACAGAGCAATCTTCTCATTAATCTCTGTACATGCGGGAGAAGTCAACTGCAATCTAGCCATATCTGCTTTAACAGCAACAACACGGGCACCTGTTGCGGTGGACCCTATGTTGACCATTAAAACCTCGTCCGGCTCTAGTTTTCTAACTTTAGCTTGTTTTTGACCGTCAGTCTTGACACCTAATAAACGACGTAGTAAGAAATAGTTGATCTCAATATCTGTGTAAATACTTGGCAAATGACCTTTAGCACCGACGACTTGACCGACAAGACGATCCGCTCTACATAGCGTTGGATCGACTTTTGTACCAACACCAATCAAACCACCTGGAACGGCAAACTTCAAATCATTTTGCTCAGCGAATAAGGATACGATGTTAGAGAAAATTGGTTTGCACAAGATCTTACCTCTTTCATCTTTTGTGACAATACCTGGTCTGATTTCGATTTCATCGCCTAATTTGAAAACACCGTTCAAGATGGAACCACCAGCGACACCACCCTTCAAGTCATCAATTTCGGCACCAGGTTTATTAACATCGAAAGAACGAATAACAATCAAACGAGGCGAAAGCATAAAATCTCTAGGTGGGACTGGAATCGTTTTGACAATAAATTCATTAACAGCATCGATATTATATTTCAACTGAGCAGAAATTGGCACTATTGGCGCTCCGTCAGCAATGGTCCCTCTAATGAATTTCTTTATCGATTTCTCATGTTCCAAAGCACTTTCTTCTCTCATCAAGTCAACCTTGTTCTGTAAAATAATAACATGCTTTAATTTCATGATTTCGATAGCTGCTAAATGCTCTGATGTTTGAGGTTGTGGGCAAGGTTCATTACCGGCGATTAATAAGAGTGCCGCATCCATGACTGCTGCACCAGACAACATAGTACTCATTAAAATATCGTGACCTGGACAATCCACAAACGAAACATGACGCAATAATTTATAACGGGTATCTTCAAAACCTGGAACGGTACATTTTGGACGAATTTCTTTATCAGATTTAAAAGATCTATAGGCGTCTGGCTCGGGACAATTTGGATCTTCACATTTATAAATCTTGGCATTTGCGTAACCCAATTTAATGGTAATATTACGCTCTAATTCATCTTTAAAACGAACGGTTTGAACACCTGAAATTGCTCTAACAACAGTAGATTTACCATGGGCGACGTGACCGATGGTACCAATATTTATCGTTGCTTGTCTATTAATGATTTCTGGAGAAAGTGGAGTCAACTTGGTAAAATCTGGGTTTTCTGGTTGTTCTGGTAGACCCCCACCTTCTTCGAATTCACGCTTTCTTTCCTCTTCATCATCTTCAACTTCATCTAAGTCACCAAACGTAACAGTCTTTTTTGGTTTGCTTTCGTTACCGTTTACTTCATCATCTGCTACTTGATCTTCCACCAATTCTTCATTCTCAAAGATCTCGTCATCTTCTTGGAGGTCTAAATTACCATTGATGATGATGCTTGGCTCACGATCTTGTAAATCAGTCATATTTGCGATATTGAGATTCGTCTCAGTTAAATATCGATATTGCTTCAGGTGCTATCAATTAGAGACAATATAGTGATGTCCGGAATATAACCAAATAAGTAGCCAGAAAATTATTAATCCCTAGACAGAACGATATATGACTTTGACCTTTGGTTCCTTAAAAAACTATTTTGTACGTAGGAAGACTGTCTCTTCAATATTAAACTATCTATCTTCGATGCATCTCCATTACTCCCATAGCTTTTCGTTCCCAAAAAAATTTTTCACCTGTATTCGCGATACTCACCTTCCGTGCACCACATAGGTTTGGAAGGAATAATGAAATGGACTTTAGTCACATGGAGCTATATGAAACTGATGTATGGCTATAGATGCGACGCCATAGATGACCCAAGAACGTCGCCTGGTATTTATGCTTGGGTTCACGAGATACCTTGAGAAATAAGGGCTGCTGGCCAACGGCGGACCTGCGTTATACCGCTGGATTGAACGCGAATTCATTCATTAATAAGTCCACGTCCTTCCATACTGTATCTGATTCCCAGTTCTCCCAATGATCGATGATGTTATGTGGCGAGTCTTTAACCGCCTGCCTATCAGACAGTTGTTGTGATTGTGATTGTACCTCGTATGATTGTTGTAAGAAGTCCGAAGACGCTTGCTGCTCCGCAGTCGCTGGATTCGAGTTCGTATTGTACCTTTGCACACCTAAGCCCGACGACCCTATTATCGGTTTGTTACGAGGGTTCAAATCTTTAGGCACGGGTGTTAAGGTAGATGACAAGCTCTGTGGTAGAAACCTAATAGCTCTGTTCCCGTACACTGTGGAGCTGCTTGTGCTCAGATCATCCTTTGGGGAATTCTTATTCAGTATTCCTTCTAAGGATAAAACATCCGTGGCTTGGTTGTTTGGGGACGCGAGACTGCTGCAACTGCTGTTAGTCGTGGCATTGATGGGATTTGGATCTAACGGCACTGTCTTGATGATCTTTCTTGCCCTTTCTTCAGGATATTTGCTCTCAGATAGACCTCTAGTATTGGAGTCGTCTTTCACACAAGTTGGACTGTTCTTCGTGACATTATCATCTTCATCTGCCTCATCGTCGTATTCTTCGTAACGTTGAGTCTCCCTCTTGATTCTAGCCATACCGCACTTTTCTCGTAAGATATACAAACAATCAAAAAAAACGCTCACTGACATTCTAGATTTGATATTTATCCCCAGGTTGAAATCACTCGAAGAGCCCCCATCTTGAATGCCTTTGTCTTTTTTCCAATCGTTGTACATATTTGAAAACATACTCCATATGCTTTTCATTATCCCTGATGATCTATATGCCATGTCATGTTTAAGAACTGACGCGTTGAAAGTCAACAAAACGGCGTCTTGATATGCCTTCTTACCTCTACCAACATCCAGTACGGCAGAGAGTGAAGAATGTGCTAATTTGCTTATGATACAAGCTGATTGCCATATGTTCAGAACGAAGACACCGGGGAAGTACTTGATAATAGCGGGGTCCGTACGCCACATGTTGGTTGCATGTAAAAGTAATTCTATGGTGGCGTTGTAAACCCTGACTAGTCCCCTCTTTGTCTCGAAGTTAGATTCGATTTCAGATAATGACATTGATCGAATATCTAGATCAGTTTTTCTATTCGCTGTAAATGCATCCGTAAAATAATACGTCAGCAAGTGCACTTTCGCTACCAATAATAAGAACTTCCTAATATCATCCAGGTTGTCTTCCTCCAAGTTGATCTCCAACTGATTCAATTGTTGATGTAAAACGTTGAGTAATGGTTGCTTTTGTTCACTTTCTACCATGCCCAGCGCATTAGCTGGATTTAAATTCATCGTACTTATCATCTGATTCTCGAAGTGCGCTATTTGAGCCATCTGACTTATTGAAGGAGGAATCATGTTGCTCATATGATTAATGTAGCGAGCTCTTGTGGCATTCATTACGGTGTGATCGAACGAAACATAAGCAGGAAATCCAAACGAAGATGCAATGACTTGAGACACGACGTTACAGCTGACCCAGGTTCTTACTTTTTCATTAATGAGCGTTGAGTTTTCAGTTGCGTACTCTTTGGAAAATTCTGCGCAGTTTAAACCGACCCGGATAGCTTGAAACATCGCAGTGCCTATTGTATTCCATGAAGTATCTGCACTTAGTGACGACGTCAAAGGCGGCCAGAATGTGTAAAGTAAGAACGCTTGCACAGAAAAAACGGATGCTACATTTAAAATTGGTTCATCGTTATCTGAAGGAGTATAGCGAATAATTGGTGAAATTGTGATCTCTGCCAGTATTGATTTAACCAAGACTGATAATTTAGTCATTATTTCATTGGCTCCGAATTTTCTACGCAGTCCAATTAGTAGTATCACCCAAAAAAGGCAAGGTGATAGATTATATATTCTCTCCGCGCCCTTCGAAAGATCCACTACTGGGAGAAATATATGATATTTAGTTGCAAACTCTTGAAATAGCTCTGAAATTGTCTCGCTTGACATAAAGACATCACCAAGACTCTTTGGAGTACATCTCAATTGTTCCTCAGTCATTCTACTGTTGTTGGTATCATTCTCTGCCGCTGAATCCCACTTTTGAAGATCGCGAACTGGTTCCATGGGTATAATGTAATCTGACTGTGACTTTGGGGGCATTGAAGACGACCTTGGGGTATTAATAATCTGCCGATTAGCTCCATGCGATTCTTTAACATGTTTTATTCTTTCCTTGGTAAAATTCCTGCCATCTAATAAAGTTGACTGTTCTTCCGATATTTTCTGCAAAATCTCCTCTGAGCTTAAGTTTGTCAAAGTCCTTGTTAATTCCTTGAATCGCCTTTCGATAGCTTCATTCCTAGCGCGTTTATATGTTCTTCTAAAATCTTTCTGCAGTACACAGGGAACGCCCTTCTTAGCGCACTTAGTGCATGGTTCAGGGGCCCTTTCGTAGGCGTCACATTTTGATTTTTGCTGCCGACACTCAACACAAGCAAATTTCCTTCTATTCCCTGCATGAAGGTTGCGCAGAGTCTTGGAACTTTTGCTTTCCTCGAATGCGCTTGATTCAGACTCCGATTGTGATGCGCTGACCATAGTACACGTTTATATTTGAGAGCCACGGGTTCACTACTAGAAACGCGATAGGCGTGAATAGTTGAAAGGCAAATTGAGGTTGCTAGGTAACTCCGGCGCAAGGTAAGAGTATTGTTTAATTCTTTTTAGCTCGTCGTCTTTACTCCATTCTTTTTTCTTTTAGATGCCATCCTCATCGAGCGAGGCATGCAAAAGGACTACAAAACTTTTGAAAAATCTGGTTGAAATACACAGGATCTTCAGCTGTCAGAAACCGGAACCGGGGTTTTGAGATGAGTTTTCTTAGCATTGTTTCAAATTCTTCGAAGGACGTGAAGTTATTATGGGCCTCAGTGTTCCTTCGACTACTGTCGTATGGTTTAACTAATCAAGTTCTGACATTATTTCTCAATGAAATTCACCTGAACGAAACCAAAATCGGTTTGTTTCTTTCATTGACACTAGTCGGTGATGTTTTTTGCTCCTATATCCTTACGTGGTACGCTGACTCCTGGGGTAGAAGGAAGGTTCTAATTTTTGGTGCGGTAATGATGATGCTAAGCGGGATAGTTTTCAGCTACAGTGAGAATTTTCATGTACTATTAATTTTTGCCATATTTGGTGTCATTTCACCATCAAGTGATGAGGTTGGGCCATTCAAATCCATCGAGGAAGCTATGATAGCGCATTTAACTCCGCATGATAACAGGCCAGAAATTTATGCTACGCATGCATTTTTTGGGACCGTTGGTGCTTCACTGGGAGCTATATTATGTGGTTACTTTATCTACTTCATTCAGCAGACCAAATGGGGCCAAACAGATGTTGCATGCTACAAATTGGTTTTCTTATTATATTCGTTTTTCGCTCTTCTGAAAGTCATTATAATGCTCTTCTTGTCGGACCAGACAGAACTAGATGGGCCACACCATAGAGCCATCTCACCGACAGATGCCTTCATTAACGAGGAAGCAGATCCATTGTTAGTTGACACAGAAGTTCCTCAATCAGGACCCTCTACAAAGTTTTCAGGTGAAACTCTAGCAGTTTTGAGAAAGCTATTGGTGATTTTTATGATCGATTCCTTCGGTTCAGGATTCATGACGAGTGGTTGGATGGTATTTTACTACTCCAAGACGTTTTTTATGGGTGCTGCTGCTTTGGGTGTGTTGTTTTTTGCATCAAAAATCGTGATGGCCGCTTCTACTATACCTTCATCATTTATTGCAAAATCGTTTGGACCGGTAAAGGCCACGCTTCTAGTGCAAATTCCTTCTGCGGTCTTTTCAATTTTAATTCCATTCGCTGAGGGGTATCTCCCCCTGTCCATATTACTTCTTAATTTACACTTTGCAACTACTGCGATGGATGTGACCCCTCGTCAGATTCTTTTAACAAACATCATCAAACCAAAAGACCTGACAAGGGTTATGGGTATTGTGAACATTGGAAAAACAATAGCCCGTTGTGTTGGACCAATTTTCACAGGTTTGTTAGCCAGTTCACATTACCTGTGGTTATGCTATATAATTAGTGGCTCCCTAGTGATAGCAGCAGACTGCCTACTAGCATATTGGTTTCTTGATGTGGATTTCTACCTATGAAACCTATAGAAGTTCAAGATTAAGGGCCTTATTTCAACTGAACTACATCCATGGACCACCCAGAAACGTGCCATCCAGACGAAAGGTTATTCAGGCGCAGATGTGTGCAGTGATATGTATTTTATGTAAAGTTTTGATTCCCCGTAACCCAAAGATTTTTTTTCAGTTCAAAAGAATGGGTATTCAGCATGGAGAAGTCAGTATCCACTGTTTTTAACATTTCTTGCCGAAGACACGACAGTATTTCCAGCAAGAGTTACGATCAAGATCCCGCCTGTTGCATAGGAATTTACGGGAACTCGACACTTTGGATTGATCATTCACTACCTGTTTATTACCGGAAGATGTCTCGGCAGTTGTGACAATCTAGCCGCCAAGCTGCTACGCTTTCTCTCGGGCGGCTAAATATGACTGCATGCATCAAAATGAGTGTTCAGGGAGAGCATGGCCTGTGCGCCCAAAAATGCTGGATTAGATTTCATGCCAAATACAATAGAATTATCGCTGCTCTTGACACGCCAGTAGAAAACTTGACGGAAACACATTTTCCCGTCACGTTGATGATCCATGTGCTTACAATGTCCCTTGAAGGTTACGAATTTGCTCTGATAGGAACTAACACCACCGTTGCATCATCTCTACTTACTAATGCCATGATACTTCACTTGAAAAAGGAATTCAAGAAGAGTGGCATCATCGCAGCTGCTGCTCCTCCAGGAACTGCTCTTGTCTTCTGTACTGAAGTAAGTACACAGCTTTTCTCGGCTGGCCCCTTAAGGGCTCTTCTTCATTGATTAAAAACTTACCTCTACATATGCTACGCTTCAAACAATCGCTTCCACGACGGGTTCATATTCATATTCAACCGCTAACTAATCATATACTCAAAATAAAACATAGTTCTTAAACCATAGATATGCCTCTCTAAAGGGCTACATATTCTTAGTCGAAACTGGCCTGCACTTTCCTTCCAACTCCGCTGCGATCAAAATCGATTTCGAATTTCGAATTAATCACATTGCTGCGTTTCTTGGTATCCGGTCCTGAGCTAGCTACGGGGGAATCTTCATCAGACGCGTTACCTGGTTTAATCTGATAAATTTGATAACCGGTGTCCTGCTTCTCTTTGTCTGTTGGAACAGATAAAGCTGAACTAGAATGCTTAGCGGTTGAAAACAAAGGATTACTATTATTGGCGTTACTATCCAGGTTAACGTGTGAAGAGCTTTCTAAGTCAGATAGCTTTAGGCAAGAGTTATTTTGAGAATTAATCCTCGAACTAATCCTCGAATTACTCCTGCTGTCCACATGTGCCTGCAAGTCGAAAAATCCATATCCTTTAATGATTTTACTCGACGGACTGTATTCCTTAGATTTTTTGATCGTGTTTAGCGCATTATCCATTTCATATAATTTGTCCACAAGTGGGCTAATCTTGATGCCAGTTTTGCTGTAGCTGGAGGTGTTTGATCGTTTCCAGAACGTGCGAACTTCTGTTAAGACCCAATTCAGCATGAACATCAGCCTATCTGCTTGCCTAAATTGAGAAGTCACTGTTAAATCACATTGGTCATCTTTGATGATGTAGCCGATGCCAAATCCCTGCGGAATTGCAGGTGTGATACCAAATGTTGTAGTCGCAGCATTACCGCAATTAGCTACAATTAGCTCGGGAGTAGAGAATGGTTTCACGAGAGGATTTTCGAAAACGTTGGCGGAAACTCTCTTGTCGTTTGGACTCAGATCAATTCCGTAATGGTCATGGAATTTGTAAAGGTATCTAAGTGCATTAAAATGCTTCTCATAGCCCCCATTCAACTTTGCCTTCCTAACCTTCTCGGTATGCTTTTCGCAAGTACGGATGAACTTATCGAGTTTACCGCTACCATCTAAAGAGTTTGAGATAAACAGTTGGCACAGCTCCAACAGATCCTGGTTTTGGATGTTGATGAAACAGGACCTTGATTTTTTAAATCCTCTGGTGGAAATGGGCTCGAACCCATATACCATTTTGCCGTACAATGCATAATGGGCAACCTGCAACGCTACTTGGATCATGGAATCGGGGTTGATGCCTAGTCTTTGGGCGGATCTGCGACCAAATGGGATTGAGACGTGGAAAATATCGTGTTTAGATATCAGGTCCGCCAATTTTGTCTCCGACAAATGGACATGGGTATTGAGAACATCGCTGAATTCCCAGTCGATCCTCGTCACAGCAGTTGCCGGATCGATCTCGCCATCATGTGCCTTTGCAGTCGAAGGCACGCAATCCTTGATTGATGGCCACAAAGAAAATGTTGAATCACCCGCATTCACGTTCCGTGCTAGTCTCAAGATGGACTCGGTGTATGTCTCTGAGATGAATCTCAACACGACCGACCCATCGCAGGTGAAGGAATCCCAAATGACGGCAGCCTTGGAATCCGCAGTGATAACCAACTGTAACTTGTCGTACCACCGCGATACACAAGAGCCGATCTGGTGGCCCTTGTCGTCAATGACTGACGTCCCATAGAACAGTCTCTTGCAGTCAGAAGAAGACGTGCTCAGCCCGCTGTGAAGAGCAGTCTCCGCTTTCGCCTCCCAGTCAGCCTCGGCATCGCCCGCCGATTCGTCGAGAACCAACACAAACAAGGCGGAGTCGATCAGCAGCAGTTCGTCTGGGTATCTTTTTTGCAACCTTTTGCGCGCATACTTCCAGTTTCTGAAAGAGTGTGACGTTAGGCTGCCCAGCGCGGTTGCCTTCTTGAAAGCACAGGGCTCTTTAGAGTCCGCCAAGATGTACTCGAAAATGGAGGCCAGGTTGGGAACGTCATGGATGATGTTGTTAGACTCGTCCATCACATCCACGGTAAAGTACTGGCCCCGCGATATGACCACGATGTGCCGCGAGTCCGCATATCGTTGCAAACTGATGCCGTGTCTCGTGAATATGTCATTCTTAGAGGCCGTTGGCGGCAAAGACCCGGAATCGCCATCGGACGAGTCCCACGATGACGAACTCCAGCTGTTCTCGAGGTCGGAGTTGGTGTACGGCTTGTTCAGGTCGAAATTTTCTACCTCGCCAGAGATGAAAACGGGACATCTTGTGGTCCCGAAGAGGTTGAGATATGGAAACATCGACATCGGCTCCCCGCTTCTCGAGCTGACGTCTGGGGGCAGCACGTCCTTTCGCAGTGCGGCGAGAAACCGGAGCGCCGAATGCACAAGCACGGCGGACCTGTCCGATTGGGCTATGTCCGGCACCGCGTCGTCTGCGAGCACGAGAAAAGGGTTTCTGGGCAACACGTCATCCTGGATGCCCTTGGTGTAGTTGTTGTTGATGTCCAGGTGCAGGTTATCGAGGTAGCAGTCATTGATGTCATGAAACGTTTCCAATTTTTGCTGTAGTTTTGTGGCGGCCTCACTTTCCAGGAAGACCGAAATGTCGTCCGAGAAGCTCTTCAGCTGCTCCGGGTCCAATGGGTGCTTGTAGTAGCCGTCCGCGTAGTACAAGGGCTGCAGACTTTCCTTCAGCTCTTGCAGCGATTGCCCGATGTCGGGCAAAGGCAGCTTGGGCAAGTTCTTCTCAAAGCTGAAGGTGCCGACGCCGCCTTTCAGTCCAGGAGGTACGGAGCTCATGTCTTTGCGTGTGTTTCTGTGTCTTTGTGTCCCTGCGTTGATGTCTTCTTCTCCGCATGCCGCCGACTTCACCAATCGGCCCTGCCCTTCGCGGTGGCATCTCTTTTATAGGTTTCGTCATGGCACCGCCCCTGTGCCGAGGGTGCGTGACCCTCTGGGCTCCATTATGAAGCGTGTCGGTTGATGACTCTCTGAGTGCCGCCGCTGACCCTTGATCGCCCAGGCCCAGCAGCCCAAGGGGAGTCATTCAGATATTTGTGGGGTAGAGCCGCGGTCCGAAAAGCAGATCTCGAGCGGCGTTACCCGCACTCGCGCGGCCGAAAGGGACGGGGACTCCTCGCGCTGCGCTGGCGGCTATTTTCCGTGCGTTGGGCAGCCGGTGCGACCGGAGCGTCCCCTCTAGAAGCGGCTTGCCGGTCGCAGCGGATGCGCGTTCTCCGAGGTTCCTGAGGGCGTACACGACCGTGAGCATGCGTGCGCGGAGAGCGGCGCTGCCGCTGTTTCAGAAGGGTCTGATGTGGACGCAGAACACCATGGGCGAGTCGCGGACGGTCGCAGTTCTGTTCAGGATGCGACGGCGGCTGATACCCACTGCGCACAACCCTCTTCGGCAGCCAAAGCATGTGCGATTGTCTCAGCTGCGCGTTGTTAAGGCTAGCGCCTGTGGAGCTCTGGCTCATGGCAGCTCGACGGCGCACGCCTGGTCACGTGACAGGTCCTGGGATTATCGCAGTGCACGGCAAGTCGGTCGCGTTACATTTTGGCCGCTACCTGTCACGTGCCTCAGTTCGGGCGGGTCCTCGCGGTGGTGCCCGCTCTCTCGGAAAATAACTGGGCCTTTGGACATACATGCAAGACACACACATACAAAGCGGCAGCAGCTCGCAGGAGAAGGACAGGCAGGCTACGGAGGCAGTTGATCTATAAGAACGCAAAAACATGAGTGTCTTCACCACGCATTCGCCCACCCCGCAGGGCACTACGGACACCCCGCTGTCGGCCGGGCCCGACGAGCGCCCTGGTGTTGACGAAGAGGATATCAGCAACAGCAACATGTTTTCGAACATTATCGCACAGCCTATCAAGGTCACGCGAAACCAGTCCAACGGCGTGCTCGTCGGCAACAACAAGTCATTGCAGTATTCGCTAGCGAATTTGACCGTTTTCCAAAACTTGCCCAGGGAAAGTTCGCGTGGGGTCGACGATCTCACGAGAATGAAGATGGCAATCCTCAGCGGTATACCGGAAGAGGTCAAGTGGGCGTTGAAAAAGTACTTGGCCTACAGCAACAAGGCACCCTACATGATAAATTTGAAAGATTTGCCAAGCTTGCTGCCCATGTTCAAACAGTTCATCGACCAGCTGAGGCCCATGATCGAGAAGTTCAACGGGCCAATTTTGGGAGACCCCGAATCCCTGGACGTGCTGCAGACAGGTTTGAACAGCATCCTGATCTTGAGGAACTTGAGTCAGGACTCTGAGTCGGTTCAGGTCCTGGTGAAGGACAAATCGATCAAAGACTTGATCCTGCACGTCTTGCAGAAGTTTGAGTGCATTGCCACGTCAGACCCCGCATGGCAACTATTCGAAGGCAACGCCTCGTTCTTCAACGAGCTGACACACTACATTTTGGACCTGATGGAGGCAATCTCGTCCTACATCGCGCCAGCTAAGAAGGACGATCTCTATTTCAAAACTCTGCTCTCCCTGTTGAATTATACCAAGGACAGATATATGGTGATCTCGGTTCTGCGGTCCCTGTCGCGTCTTCTGGTAAGGTCGAAGGCCGACGAGGAGAGTGCCGCGGATAATCTAGACGAAAAGACGCTATCTCTGATAGTTTCCTTCCTGATTGTCGAGTGCGACAACGAACTGATGACAGCAAGCTTGGATTTCCTCTACCAGTATATCCTGCCAGGGAGCCAAAGAATTTCCCTCCTGCTTGGGGACTCCCACAGGTTTGCGATTTTGGCAGCTATGTTACCAAAGTTGCTGACGTACAATGTCGTTCAACCAAACTACTCGGTATTAGAAAACGCTCAAATCAAGTTAGTCAAGCGGTTGAGGCCACCCGCTCCAACGGTTGCCCCTGACCTTGATAAGGAATTGTTCGGTCAGCTATTCGAGATGAACGAACCTATGAGATCCACTGCTTGGTTGAGATGTTGCTTCGAACCTGTAATCGATGCTGAGTTTACCCAGATAAGTCTTTGGCGAGCATACGAATCTAGATTCGCTCAGCCGGTCCGTGAATCCGGTAGAAAACTTCTGCCTGCCGTTGAATTCATCAAAAACGTTTCGAACGCTTTCCAAGATGCCTCAGCCATGGTGATTACAGACCCGGCAAGTGGCAAAAAACGATTCGTCATGAAAGGTATCCAACCAAGAGCAAAACCCTTGAGCATTGCCGATGGCGAAACTGCGGCCAAGCATCCTTTGCCTTCACTACAATCCAAATTTCTGGACGATGTCACAAATATTGCCCCCTCGAAACAAGAAGAGCTACCTCAAGTACGATTTCCAACTAAGATTTCAGACGTTTCTAAGGCCGCTGCTACCTTTCTGTGTTTAGTATCCAATGAACCCGAGGGGCCTGGATCTGAGTTCTGCACAATAATAAAGCCTCTTATTCTTCATAAACTTGCAGATATTCCCCCATTAAGCAGCGCGCTCTCAGAATACATGGACAACACACCTGGGTTATGAAGTCGACTAAGGCTTTGTCTCTTATCAATGACCTTATATAGATTTTTAGGATGATTTGGGCTATAGCTTGTATAATACCTCTTTTAATAATTTACCTCAATATATGGTAAAAAGATCAAGGAAAAAATATTAAAAATCAGGTTTTTTATAATCATTAAGGCATAAATTTAAATAACGTCAGTATATAGCTTAGTAGTAGTAGGTTCAAACTGCTTGTGTTTTCACTTTATCATTCTTCAAAAGCGTCTTGAACTTCTGAACTTTACTCAAGTTTTCAGCGTCCTTTTCGGATTCGTAGAATTTTTCAATGCCGCTGCAAAGTTCTTCTATCTCATTAGGTTGGAACGTGAAAGACATATCGCAATCAAGATACAAAACACGCCCGTTTGGATTCAAATACACGGTCTCTACGATGTTGTTAAACAGAGCATCAACTGCATATGCATCAACTTTGGACCAAATTCTTAGTAGTTGATGCAAATCACTTAGTCTGAGATGCGGTAGTTTCGAAAAAGCCCGGAATCTGAAATAGTTTTGCAATTTTTTTCTGAATTTAAGAGCAACTTTTTCGTTGCTTATATCAACTAGTTCAGTGGCATCGTGTAGATTGTTCAGCATTTGCTCCAAAACTTCAGCCTTGACAGCATATCTCAAATGGTTCTCGACCTTGAATAAATCTGATTGGATTATAGTGTCGAATAGTGCAACCATCCCGGTGAAGCTCGATTGAGTTGACAGAAGATTTGCCAGTTGCAGGGTGTCCTCTGGTACATCAAAGTAACTAACTTCTTTGCTAAAACTCTGCAAGAATAGCCCAAACGTGTAGATATCTAAAGATTTGCACGGAGTTCGAACACTGGCAGACTTTATGAGGTTTACAGCCTCGTCAACTCTACCATTGTTAATTAGGTATTCACCTTGGATGTCTATGGCGGCTGCGCCCAAGCGATCTTTGTATTTTTCGAACATCTGGCTGTAGAGTCCATACTCGCCAGTTCTTACGCAGGATTTCAATAAAATTTCAACATTGAGTACGGGACATATTTTATTGTACTCCAGAATTTTTGAGTATTTCTTTTGTGAATACAGCTGCTCATAAACATAGCCAATGCACGACTTGAACTCCGCTTGAACAGCGATGCTCTTGAATCGTTTGGGAAATTGTGCCCGGTTTATCCATTCATCCATGGCCGAATTTTTAGCGAGACGCAATAAAGATTCGTCTTTTAACGAAGGCAAAATTTCTGTTTGGAACAGAGGATGTCTCAAGACGTTTTCTTCCAAATGCTTACCGACGCACTTGCTGCATGCCAAATTGGTCAGGTAACGCAACTCTTCATTATCAGAACAAAGTCCCAAACTGTCGGAAATTATCTGAGGCTCCACGATGCCCCTGTTAATCAGCTCCTTGTAAGTATCGTAATCGAAGCAATACCCTTCATCTTGTAATCTTCTATATTCCTTTACGCCGGTACTGACCGAATTTCTGATCGCTGAGCCGAGGGCCAGAGGATAAGTCTTATCCCAATCACCAGGATGCGAGTAGAAAGCGGAAGTATCATCCGGCAAATCAATCATTTTGATTGCTTGTGAAACTATTGCGGGCACTTTATTTGGGTCCAAATTCAGCCTCTTGTAGTTTATTGCCAATTTAGAAAACCTGGCTAGTACTTTCTCTCTGAAGTCTATCAATATTTCGCTATCCATGATAGTGCAATAAGTATCAAAATCCAGTAATCTGGTAACCAGTATGGCATGAATTTGCAAGTTGTAAGCGTATTTATCAATTGTTTGAGGGGATGCCCATAGGCTTCTCATGCAGCCTATTAATCCACCATAGTTTACCGTTTTAGACTCTGCCAGGTTGAAGTTACGACACAGATCGACGAAAAAATCCATCTCGGCTATTTTCTTCAAAATTACTTGAGAAGGGAAATGATCGATGATTCCATTTAAAAATTCATAACTGTCAGTGGTGATATTGGTTGCATTCAATAATCTGCCGTGGGTATCGACAAATCTCAAAAGATAATCGTCTGGGCACTTGATTTCCTTCAAGTGCGCAAAAATGAACTGATATACACCAGCGTCAAACTTCAAATTCTTGATGATGGATTCCTCTAAAGCTTTCATGATTATTTCATTATCCTTTAGTTGCAAGGCGTAATCTACTAATGAGGTCATAACAGATTCAACGCCCATTGGATATATTAGGTAATCGGATAAATTCTTCCTATCACCTTTGAACTCGGCCTTCATTGGGAAAACACAATCGTATATCTTCTTGGATAGCTTCCAATCTTCAAAACTATTTGCCATAAGGACCAAATAAAATTCATAAGAAAACTCAGGAATCCACCTCAGTTTATGGAATTGAGACCAAAGTTGATAAGCTTTATGACAATCGATCTTACTAACTGAAATCAAAAAGTTTGATAACATCAAAGAAATAATTTCGCCCGACCCATTTTTCTCTTTCAATTCCAGCGTTAGGCTATCCAAAAGTTTTATAGCTAGTTCTAGATCGCCAGTTTCTACCAAGCCTGAAATGACCATTGTGTAGACTTCAAATTCACCGTTCTTTATTGATGGATCCACGCTCAAAGCCATTCTGTATTCTTCGTAAAGTTTCTTAATCATTCCATTATCATTGGTCAATTTAGCATACGAAATGAATGCTAGATAATAAAATGAATCTTTCTTTGAAAAAGGAGATGAGTTAACCACTTTTTGGGCAGTTTCAAAAGTAACATGGGCCGGATAAAGATTCATTGCTAATAAGGCATGATCTAAAACATTCTTCGAGAAATGATGATGTTTATTTTCGGTATCGATGGTCAAGTAAAGCTCGGATGCAATCTTGTAGAAGTCTTGACCATTAGAATTGTGGATTTTGTACGCTATGATAGAGCCCTTGAATAGATATCCCAAAACGATGTTATAAATTTCGTCAGAAGGTTTAAGCTTGTTCAAAATCATATCCTGGTAGCAAGTTAATAACTCCGACATCTTATAATCAAGATCGTCTTCATCTAAATCACGTTTTGCGAAAGATTCCAAAACTTTCGAATACGTTTCCAAAGGTGGTACGATTCCGTTACGTTTCAGAGCTTGATATAGGGAATTGATCTTGTTGTAATCTCCAGATTCATATGAGTGGTTAATCTCTTGAATATGGGTTTTGAGAAAGCTTGCCGGATTCAAACAAGCTTCAGTGTCCTCTTCCCACGGCAGTACTTCGGGTGCAAGCGTGTGCAGGTCCGAAGGAACTCTTTCATCCTTTGACCTCAAGAGGAGCGGGTCCGCAATTGGTTCATTTATTAATGTAGGACTGGGTATTTCCTTGGCCGCGTTATTTTGGGCGGGGGCTGATGTTGTTGTAGAGTAGTATTTCTTGGAAAGCGCCTGGCCTATCAGTATGTCTCTTTGGATTGGAGGTAGAAGAGGCCTGTTTCCATTTCCCTCTCCAACACTATTTCTTCTGATGGAAGATATGGCATTCTGTTGCCTAGGGTAGTTGATCGAAGATGACCTGTTTCTTTGCAGAACTGCAGAGCCTTCGTCATGATGCTCGTCGCTTATCGTCACGTCCTGGATATTCAACACGTCGTCAACGTTATTATAGTTGACATTAGCACTCAGTACCGGATAAGGATTTAAATGGGGTGCATTAGATTGTGGTATAGCCGTGTCCAGGCTCACGAGTCCTTGGTTTTGCCTAAAATATTGGTACGAACTATCAAAGAAAGAAGTAGATCCCTTCTGAGCCGCAGAGCAATGGTAGCCCTTGGAGTAAAGCTTATATTTGAAGGATTTGAAAGCCATAATAATATTATCAAAAAACGATGCAGCTTCTAGTGACTAACCGCTGTAATCATAAGACTGCGTCCCGAGTGTGAGTCAAATTAATCAAAACCGTCTTGTGAATCCAGTATTTGGGTATGGAATCCAGGAGTTAGCAGAAAAATCGAGTTCAGATGCGGTCCCGTCAAATTGCAAGTGTTAGCAAAGTCCAGCAGGGGTTGTTACTCTTATAAGATAAGATTGAAATATCACTGATCGAACAATTGGATTCCCGATATTGCATCTTTTAACGCAGCGCGGAACAGATGCTGAGCTCGGGGCGAACATAGCGGACTTCGTTACCCGGATGAACATTATGCATGTGGTGTTAGGAGGTGGAATCGGTGACACATTTGTCCTGGACGATTCGGAACTCTCGACCAATCAGAGGCGGCGCTTGGTGGCAGCAAAAATTTTTCCTTGGTCGATATGCGGCCGGGTTACACGCGGGGCAACTGAGGGGCGAAACGTCCGAAGTTGAAGTGTGTCCGGTGCAATCCGATCTCGGCCTAGCAGACTCCTTGCACCACCGGACATGTAAACGGGATCTAGTGGGGCAACAGCAGCAATCTTATCGAATTACGAAGCTCGTCCGTTTGTGACCGGATGATAATTCGGAAAGAGCAGCACTTGCTATTCCATGTAAATCTGATCGTGGCTGAGCTCATCAAAGTTATGGGTGCCTCTCGTAAAGCCTAAGGTTCCAATAGCCGCTGAAGCGCGGCGGAATATGTATCACCTGCTCAAAATTGAAAGGTGGCAAGCGTGATTAACGGCCAGGCGCACAAAAGGTCCTTGTCGATTAAAGGTCTAACTAGCTACTTAGGTATTTAAAAGAGAAGGCTGAGCGAGCTAGCTAGTCGCGTTTTCTCCAAAGATCCGAAGAAACGGCGTTATGTTTATCTATTCTTTTACAGCATAAGACCTTCTGAATTTGTCGTCGACTTCGGTCAAATAGTAGGTGCCTTCGACCAACAAATCAGTGGAACCCTTTGGCTTAAAGTCCTTCTGTAAGTGGGCCTGTTC
Source organism: Zygotorulaspora chibaensis (assembly GCA_030565665.1). Lineage (NCBI taxonomy): Eukaryota > Fungi > Ascomycota > Saccharomycetes > Saccharomycetales > Saccharomycetaceae > Zygotorulaspora > Zygotorulaspora chibaensis. Next base: position 602,706 of record JAJMCM010000005.1, on the reverse strand, counting down.
TCTTAAATGAATGGCCTTCTCGTAGTCCTGTGGAGTTTCGGTCTTCCTTGAGTTCAATTTGTTGTCAAGGTCCAAAATTTCGACAATCTTGCTCAAATCTCCGACAACCTTGCAGGAAAACAAAGAAGCAGCCAGACCAGAACCGTAGGAGAACAAACCAATGCGCTTGTTTTGGAGTGGTTCGGAACCTTTGAAAAAGATCAGCGAGGCAAGCGCAGCCCACACTGAACCGGTGTACATGTTACCGGTGTTGGTTGGAACAATTAGAGATGATTCGACTCTTTCCTTGTAAAGAGCCTTCGAGACGTTGACAAAGGTTTTCTCGATCGTCTTGTCAACCAAGGACTTTTCGTAGTCCGCCTCGGCCATAGTAGAGTCGACACTTGAATATAAAGATGGGTTTGCTCTGAAATCGTTGTACAATAATCTCCCGTACGATTTGGTAACTAGTTTACAAGTTGGGACGTGAAAGACGTTGTAGTCAAAGTATTTGGAGACGTTAACGGCTTCTGGACCAGCTGGGTCCTGTGCGAGACCTTTAGCGATGGCCTTTTTGGAATAAGCCTTGTAACTCTGGTCCAATGCCTTGACGTAACAGGTCAACGAGAAGTGGCCGTCCACGTATGGGTATTCGCTGGTGAAATCAGGTTTGTAGAAATCGTACGCGTGCTCCATGAACGAACCTCTGACAGAGTCGAAAACGATTGGCGCGTCGGGTCCAATCCATAGCGCAACAGTGCCGGCACCACCTGTTGGTCTAGCTGCACCCTTGTCGTAAATGGCAATGTCACCGCAAACAACGATGGCGTCACGGCCATCCCAAGCGCTTGATTCGATCCAATTGAGGGAGTTGAACACCGCGTTGGTACCACCATAACAGGCATTGAGAGTGTCGACACCTTCCAAATCCGAGTTACCTGCAAATAATTGAGTTAGCACAGTCTTCACAGATTTGGACTTATCGATCAAAGTCTCAGTGCCGACCTCCAATCTACCGATATTGAGTGGATCGATATTGTAGTTCTTCAAAAGTTTGGAACATGCAGTTAAACTCATGGAATAAATATCTTCTCTGTCATTGACGAATGCCATATTGGTCTGACCTAGACCGATAGTGTATTTACCGCTCGAAACACCGTCAAATTTCTCCAATTCTGCTTGGTTAACGCATTGTGATGGAATATAAACTTCGATACCCTTGATACCAACATTACTTGGTCTGCTTGGTTGCTCAACCGTCTTTTGCTTCTTTGTCTCTGTCATTATTGCTGATACGCTCTTTACTTATCAGTGCTTGATTCAATTGCAATACTAAAAAAAAATCCAATTGCGACTTGGCTGTCTTATATACACAATCGTCGTAATAAAAAGTAACCAACCGAAAACTCTAAAACCGCTATTAAGTGGTTACAAACAATGGGAAGCAGCCTATAGTAAAAGGTGATGTGGTCTCCACTCCATTTAATAGCCTGATAGTTATCGTGCCGTCCCCTTCGCCTGCTGCGCGTTTCGCATTTGTTTGAAAAATTTGAAAAACTCAACCTTTTTTTACATTAAGCGATACAAGCGATAGTAATCTCGTTTATGGAGAATTGCTTAAACGAAGTGAAATTCCTGCTACTAAATTTTTGGGGTCTCGGAAACTTTTATCGGTCCATCTTTCCCTTAGATCTCCCTTGTGGCGCAGTGGCTGGAATATTACATTCTAGCGTGTGTTCGATTTTTTTAATTGCATTTTTTGAAGTATCTCCCGAACGTGGATATAGGTGGTCCTGAAATGATTTGCTCAAGTGAAATTTTAGGGCGATGGCATAGGTAATTGTCAGTTAGCAGTGTGGAGCTTGGCGAGAGCGCTCCTATGGAAGCTGGAATCAATACCGAGATGCAATTGGTATCATTACCGGCAGAAATTCTGATCAACATTTTCAGCCATCTGGACGAAAAGGATCTTTACGTTTTGCAACAAGTGTGCCGACATTTTGGCAGGTTGATTAATGATGAAGAGCTTTGGAAGAATCTGTTCATATCGAAGATACATACCGGCTATTTCCCGTCCTTTTCACAGTCCTCCAGATACAGCAGTGAATTTTTAGAAAGGTTGAAAGGTCTAAAACAATGGAAGCATAATAGAGCCGTAAAGACAAAGTTCGTTTTATCGCCTTCGCCAAGGTACCAGATTCAAATCGAAAACTTGCTCTTCGATTATCCTAGATGTGCATGTTATAATGACGGTATTATCACTCTGGTTCAACTGCACTCTAAGAGAAAGAAAGACAGGCTAATTTATATTCCTTGTACGACGCCACAAGGCTGCTCGACGATGAATTTCAACATGAATGCAGCTGTGTTCGGTAGGTTTGATGGAAGAGTATTCGGTAAACTGCTAAGTAATAAGTCATACCTGACTCCTATCACTGAATTTAATTCTAGACATTCCACTTGTGTCACTGCAATCGCCACCTCGTCCTCCCAGGGGTCCTTTGAAGACTGGTGTGTCAGTGGATCAGAAAACGGAGAAGTGATATGGTGGTGTGAGACGAAAAGCGTCAATTCCCTCAAGATTTCAAATAAAGTTATCTTATACCTTGCGCTATTCAAGAATTGGACAATCGTACTGGATGAAGATAAAATATACGTCATTCAGGACATGACAGATGTTCACGTTATGAGTCTTCCGAGGGTAACGAGTAATTCGGGAGAGCAGAGCTTACTGCGAGTTCAATTTTTCAAGGTTGATTTTGGATCAATGTCATTAATTTTGGCCGACACAAACCAGTTATTTGTCATTTCTTTCAACCCTTCTCAAAATTTCAACTATACCAGATCCATCAAAATCCCAAAACTGATCAATAAGATCATTCTTGATGATGCAACAAGTCTAAAAGAGCAAAATTCGAGTCTTGCTGGCGGTGATGGTTGTTTTCTTGCTGTCATGACTATGGAAAACTCAATCAATTTGATAAATATTAGAGCTCCTGGAAGCACATTAAAGACGGATAATGTCCTGGAGTTCGATGACCATGTTTTTACGTGTCAGGTAACAAGTCTGGTGCTTATTTGCGCCTTCAGTGGCAGGTTGGAGGTTTTTGACGCAGCAAGCGCTCAGTTGGTTAAAACTGTACAGAAAACGGATACCGATCCTCAGTTCCTGGCAATATCGCAGGGGAAAATGATCATTGGAAGTGGTAATGTTATTCATTTCCTGCAATATCTTTCCGAATCGGCCTATGACAATAAACGTGGTCATAGCGGTCAGCGAGGTCACAGCAGCAAATGGGAAAGTAGAGTCAATGCAGAACTTGCTATTTACGATGAAGAGCAGCAGTTGCAAAAAAACAAGGAGTTGGAGAATGAAAGATTACTGGAACTTTATGGTGGGGATATGAGTGATGAGGAATTACAGTTGAGAATTGCGTTACTGGAATCAGGTTCCGTCCCACAACCTGAAATTTCTAATAGCGAAGAGGTAGAGGAAGATGTTAGAAGAGCAATTGAAGAGTCTGAAAGGTCTTACCAAGAACAAGACCTGTACCAAAGTTTTGCTGATGAGGAGGATCGAGATTTCTTGAGGGCACTTGAGCATTCCAGAATTGAAGATCAAGCGCCATCAAATAGGGCAAGACGAAGAAATTTGGCCGAAAATAATGAGCCATCGGAGTCACCAAGGCTTCCGATAAGGACTGAGCACTCTGATAGCAATACTCAACGGCATTCGAACGCTCGAGACGATGATGAAGCCCTGCAATTGGCAATAGCGCTCTCTCTCAGTGAAATGAATTAAGTATATACGCGGAAAAAGGTCAGCATATGTCTAGATTTATTTATGGATATTTCCTCACATCACGTATATATAGTATAAACCTCAATGATAGAAAATGGTTGATCAAAATACAAAGACTTGGTCGTCTCCTTTGGATTCTTGGCCGGTCACGTTCCAACCAAGATTCTTCGCATAGGATAATACAGTCTTGTTCATTCCATCAGGTCCGCATACTAGTAGTCTATTATCATCTGAAGGGCCAGGCAGGAAGTCTCTCATAATTTCTTCAGTGACAATACCGACGGAACTTCCCCAGTTCGCGGAAGGTGATCTAACAACATAATGGACATCAAAATTTGGATATTTTTCAGCCATTTCATCCAATTCTTCCTTAAGCAAGATATCATTCTCAGAATCATTTGCATAGATTAAAGAAATTTTAGTCAAATCTTCTGGGGTTGTGATTATTTCATTTAGAATTTGTAGAACAGGGGTGATACCTGAACCACCTGCGACGATAGCCAACTCTTTGGATGAATTTGTCGCATAGTCCAGGATACCCACAGGACCCTTGAAATCAACCAATTGACCAGATTTTAAACTTGCCATATATTTGGAAACTCTCCCGTCCGGATATGACTTGATCATTAAGTCAAAATATCCCTCCGCAAAGCTTGGTGAGATTGGTGAATAAAATCTGATCTCATCGAGTCCATCAATAGGTACTTTAACCATTAGATGACGCCCAGGAGCGAGATTCAATGTCTCAAATGTCGTCTTCAATTTGAAACGATAAATGGCAGTGTTTTTCGATACGACCGTTTGATCATCTAGCTCCAGCGAAGTCCATTTGTCATTTCTTATCGAAGTCTTCCGTTGGTATGCTGCATAAGCTCTATAACCAAGAAATGCGAAGAGAAATGGAAGAACCAATAAAATTTTCAAGCTGCCGGATAAATATGTAGTGATTGCAATACCAACCAAAAATAAACCCGTTGGAATATATATCCCGTGCAAAGGCTCATCCAATATATTTGGCTCACCAGTATTTACTCTCTCAGCCATTTGATTCGTATTCAGACCTGCCACAACCTTCTTGTTGGTTACTGTTTTTTAAACATTAGAAATCATCTTTTCAACTTTCGAAGATGTCGGGTTCCGGGGAATACTAGATAAACTGAAAAATCATATTCTGTAAGAGTGAATATAAATAAGTGAAAAATTAATAATTAATTTCTTGAAAGCTTACGTTGTATCACAATTTACTATATATAGGGCAGTAATTAAATTACATTTTAATTGATGTCTTCTTCATCGACAATACCATTACGAATAGCCCAATCTTTGTTGGCGATGAAAACATTTTCTGGATCTTGTGATTTTCTGACCTTTTTGAAAGCTTTCAGATCGTCGCCATACCATTCCTCTATCCTCTTTGCCATACCCCTCATTTCGTAATCACCATATTCGGATTCCTTCTTAGGTGGATTCGAGACCAAGGAAGTGGACCCAAGGAAATTTTTGGCCCAATGAGGTTTACCACCAGCAGCATCCATGGTATTCTCGAACAACGTGAACCATTTGTAAATTGGGGTATTGCATTTGAATGGTCTATAGATTGTAGCGTTAATGTAAAGGGTCAGTTGACTATTGGTGACGTCAGAAAGCGGAGCAAATCTACAATGGGATGGTGTGCTATCCAAATACGGACGTAATATGTTACCATAAACAGGGCCAGGACTTGTTTCGGTTCTTTCAGATGTAAACAGGTTTTGATCTGGTAAAGTGGTGTTGGAGCAACGGACTTCGACTGGAACGTGAACGTAGTATTCCTTATTTTGAGCGGCTTGAGTAATTGAGTGATCAAGAGAACGGAGGACCTCTGTACCATTGTCAAGTGGGCAAGCCCATTCGTCAACAAATTGTGAGAACAGGCAATCCATGTTCAAACCATTTATAGAAGTTGCAACGGCAACAGCACCGTTACCATACGTCTCAACCTGACCGTACTGTCTGTTAAAGACAAATCTCTCGACGAATGGAGTCAGAGCGGGATAAATCTTAGTAGATATCCATAACAAACTTTCATAGAATAATCTGCCTAGAGTCGTTCCCCACCAAGATTTTCTTGGTGGTGTCACAGGATCGCTTGTCTTCACACCTCTCCATAAAACACATTTTCTTGTATATGGATACCACCAAACTCTGATGAACTCCGATGACGTCCAAATTGTATCCCATTTATTCAACAAAGTCTCGAAATGAATAACTTCCTCTGTCGATTTGATATTAAAAGAAGGGATAACACGGATAGTGGCACGAACAATGATACCGATTTTACCTAGGGAAAGCAAGGCAGCTCTGAAAATTTCCGGATTGTGTTCAGAATCCAGAAAAACAACCTCGCCCTTACCGTTCACAATTGTCAAGTTGACGTACTGGGAAGATACCAATCCGTGATACGGGGACGCGCCATGAGTACCAGTGGATATAATACCCGCTAGACTCTGTTCGGATATAGATCCCAGATTCTGAATTGCGTAGCCTTTTTCTGTCAAATAGTCACTCAGCTGAAAGACTCTAAGCCCCGCGTCGGCAGTAACATCTGCATAATGTTGGTCAGGGAACTCTTTGAGTTCGTGAACTTTGTTCAACTTATCCAGGTTCATTAACCATTCATTAGTCATGCACATGTCGCTGGGTGAGTGACCAGACCCAACAGTCACGATGGTCTTGTTCTCATTCCTAGCCGCAGTCACTATCTCGACAACTTCTTCAATCGATGTCGGTTGGAAATACAACTGAGATCTTGAAGAATATATCCCTGCCCAGTTTTTGAACACGAAGTTCTTACGTGGCGTAATTGTCAGCGAGTCTATAATTCCCATCACGAATAGATAACTCAAACGACTTTTGTGGAGTTCTCTCAGTGAAACTAGCAAGAAAGCAAGAAACTTGACTGTTTAAGATATCAAGCATATTTTTCACTATTGCGTAATTCATCGAATTTACTCTTAATGATAAAAAAAAAAAAAAAGAACCTGAACGGATATTACAAACGTGACACTAAATTTAGCAAAAAATTCCCGAAAAATGAGCACACAGGCATTTTGAAGCTCTTATCTCTCTAGGACGTGTTAAGGACTCAGGGAGGAGCGATGTAAGTTACACCGTGCTCTAAACCACGTAATATGGCCTTATTAGGATGCCTTTTCGGAGCTGCTCCTCCGCTTGACTAAAAAATAGTATCCATAATCATCTTGTATCTTGATGGGCTGGGCAAGGGCTAGACAATAGTAATGGACCGCAAGCATTTCTCATACCCGTAAGGAATGCAAGGACGGCTGCTTGAAGCTGTCAAGCTCGATAAAAAACCATCCGGGTAAGGGTCATGTTGACAGCTCTTATGCCAAGGAAAAGTGAACTCTGCCTCACAAGCAGCAGTATGTCATGAACAACTGGTTCATGGCCAGAGGATCGGAAGAGCCTGCAAGGTGGCAGAAGCTTCAAAACGAGACCGATGGTACGGTAGCTGTACTCACGCGAGTTCCTTGGTACAAACAACACAACACGACGAGGGGAAAAACTTTCGATGAGATCAAGAAAAGATGCAATAGTCTGTTTGAGCATTGCTGTTTGGCGATTGCCCAAGAATTGTCTAAAGATGACCTGCTTGCATTTCATGAGAAGAAATTAATCTTGGCTAGCTGTCACAATGCAACGATGATCGGCTTGATCTGGGACTACATGATACTGCTATCGAAGGACACGATGCAACTTTATTGTTTGTTCCTGGGATTCATAATGAAACCCCATCTGCGATTCCACGAGAAGGAAGTGCGTTACCGCACCCAATGTCTATCACGTCACTTAGACTTGCCGGACACAATACGATTTTTGAATAACATTCCTAGCATGTATAATTTCAAGTTCGTGACCCTTATTCACATCGATTGCCGAGTTGCGGCTCTTGAAAAGCTTCCTAATTTAGAGTCCCTAGTGGCCCTGTCGGTTAAATACGAAAACTTGAACGATTTGCTGAAACAGTGGCACAGATCGTTGTCTGTGGACTCATCAAGATGGCATAAATTAAAGCTATTACGGTTGCCTCAATTGGATAACGCTAGGTTATTCCATGATACGCTCAGACTGATCCCTTCGCTTTACTGTCTTCAGGCTGGCATTGAACCCTCGGTTATTGATCAAATTCCTGTTCTGAAAAGGTTTGTTAAGCTAGAGACTTGGAAGAGTCTCTCGTTATTTGATGCATATACAGCATCACAAGTCATTGCAGAGAGTGAGATGGAACAACAGGCATTTTTTGAGTTTGAAATAGCAGATATTATTCCGGACACATCTGTTCGATACACTCCTAAGGTTGGCAGATCAGCTAGCTCTTATTACACATATACTATATCGGACTCTATGCGTAACGTTGGCATATCGAATGCTTCAACCAAACTTAATGAAAACGCGATTAGACATATCAAGAGGCCAAAGGTCAAACGCTTGAAGATCGGGTCTTCGCCGGGCCAATTCTTTGGATTTTAATACTTATCTCGAATAATATAAGATTGTTAAATGTGAAATGGGTGGGGTATATAATAAAGACAATCTAGTTTTATCTATGATTTTAGATATTCAATTAAAGCCAAATAGGTATCTGATTAATTCAAAAAGGGGAAAATAAAAATGAAATAAAAAATAAAAGTTTTGAAAGGTTGCACCGTGAGAATCCTATTGTAATACTCAATATTCTTCATCGGCGTAGGAATCAGCACCAACTTCGATATAATCTCTTTCTAAGGCTGCCAAATCCTCTCTTGCCTCAGTAAACTCACCTTCTTCCATACCTTCCCCAACGTACCAATGCACAAAGGCACGTTTTGAGTACATAAGATCGAATTTTCTGTCAATTCTTTTCCAAGCATCGGCGATAGCTGTTGTGTTTGATAGCATGCATACAGCTCTTTTTACTGAAGTTAATTGAGAGTTTGGTGTAGCCGTAGGTGGTTCGTCACAGATACCGATTTTGAAACCTGTTGGACACCAATCAACAATTTGAACAGTTTTTTTGTTTTTGACTTGGGCAACAGCATTTTGTACATCTCTTGTCACAACATCACCTCTGTAAAGTAAACATGTCGCCATATATTTTCCAGTTCTAGGGTCACATTTAACCATTTGATTACCGGGTTCAAAACAGGCATTCGTAATCTCTGAAACAGAATTGGCCTCATGATAGGCCTTGTTTTTTGACAAAATTGGGGCATATGAAACTAATGGGAAATGGATTCTTGGATATGGAACCAAGTTCGTTTGGAACTCATTCAGATCAACGTTCAAAGAACCATCGAATCTCAATGAAGCTGTGACGGAGGAAACGACCTGCGCGATTAAATTGTTTAGATTGGCAAAACTTGGCCTTGATATATCGAGATTCTTTTTGCACATTTCATAGATGGCCTCATTGTCAACCATAAATGTACAGTCTGCGTGTTCCAGCGTAGTATGTGTTGTGAGGACTGTATTATAAGGCTCCACCACTGAAGTTGAAACCTGAGGCGCTGGATACACAGCGAATTCTAGCTTGGATTTTTTACCGTAGTCAATGGACAATTGTTCTAGTAGCAAAGAGCCCAAACCTGAACCGGTACCACCCCCTAAAGAGTGTGTGAAAAGAAATCCTTGTAAACCATCACATTGATCCGAAATTTTTCTGATCCTATCCAAGATGTCGTCCAACAACTCTCTTCCCACCGTGTAGTGGCCACGGGCATAGTTATTTGCAGCATCTTCCTTTCCGTTGATCAGTTGTTCAGGGTGAAATAAGTCCTTGTAAGGACCGGTACGAACTTCGTCAATGACATTTGGCTCCAGATCGACATACACAGCACGAGGAACGTACTTCCCTGCACCCGTTTCATAGAAAAACGTAGAGAACCCATCTTCACCACCTTTTGGTCTCGTTAAGCCCTCTTCTAGGTAACCATCTGGTCTGATGCCATGTTCAAGAGAATATAATTCCCAGCAGGCATTTCCGATCTGACAACCTGCTTGGCCAACTATTCAGAATAAAATGTTAATTGTTAGTACTGTGAGCTATTTTAAACGAAGGCTTCACTTCCCTTGAGAGAGCTGAGTCAGTCTGAGAGGTTTCTGATTGCTAACGCGTTTCACCACGTCTATCACCTCTCATTCGAATCGACTCGCATCGCATCCTTCAAAGTTCACTTCACGCGACTGAGAAACATACCGTTTATACTGATCACTTCACGCATTTTACAACTGTTCTCGACGTTTTGACAGGTTCAACTCCTTATCAATGAGTGGTGCCCGATCTAAAATAAATCTCAAAACTCGTGCTTTGTTGTTGTTTTTCCTTGCCGTTCCAGTGGGAATTCTGTTTTGTTTACAATTTACCACAAAAAGAGTATATGGCAGGGTAATGCTTTCTAGGCCTGACTGTCCGAATCCTGAAATGCCGGACACTTATAATTAAAACTTACCCCGTTACATCGATCGCGGATAGCTCATCTGAAACTTCTTGAGGATCATACAAAAAGGTTTTGAGGTTTGATATTGGCCATTTAGTTTTCAAATGGTTAATGAATTAATTTAATTAAAATACGATACTAATATACACAAGAAATCAGCTACCAAGACACCAGCTAGCCCTGAGTTTTTTATTATGACGTTAATTTAATCATAAAGGAAGGCAGCATGCATATTTTGCTCAATGAAAATAGAAGCATAGAGAGTGTGGTCAATAGGTAAATAGGGAGTTCTCTTTTCCAGCTGCTGTTCAGACAGACATAGTGGAGTCAGCAGAAGTGGAGTTGGAACCAGCGGCGGTACGGCCGTAAGCAGAAGGATCTATTTCATCGTGGTACTTCTCAGTGACTTCTTCCAAAGTCATTCTCTTGGTCTCTGGGATCAAGAAGGATAAGAATAGACCGACCAACATGAATAAAGCGAAAATTTCCATGACATGTGGTAACCAACAGTTGGTCTTCTTACCATCTCTGGCACAGTTGTGGTTGATTAGAGTTCCCAAAGCGGTTTGGGCAATGATGGCACCGACTTTACCACAAGCAGCAGAAAGACCATGAGCGGTAGATCTGTATCTGGTTGGGAAACATTCACCTGGGACGACGAAGGTAGTGGTGTTTGGACCGAAATTTTGGAAAAATTGACAAACAATGTATAGACCTAATAAGCCACCGTCATTTAATCTGTGGTATGCGAAACCAATGACACAGAACAAAACAGTTAAAATGAAGAAACCGAAAATTTGAATTGGCTTTCTACCGATGATATCCATGGTGAAGACGGAAACCCAGTAACCTGGCAAAGAACCAGCACAAATCAAGATCAAATTACCGACTGCAGTGTTGTATAGTTTGGTGTAGATGTCTCCTTTACTAGCGTATCCAATGGCGTCTAGAATAACAGCGGTGTTTAAACCCAAACCATAAAAGGCGACATCCAGACAGAACCAAGACCCAGCGGTACCCAATAAAATCTTACCGTACTTCCATTGACCGAAATGAGAGCAGAAATCCTTGAATGAGGCCTTTGGTGCAGAAATTTCGACAGCTTCAACGGCAGTAGGAGCTCTTTCTAAACGAGCAACTTGATCTTCTTCAGCATTGCCTCTTTCTCCAGAAACAAACTTACCAATGTCAGCAGTTCCTTTGTTCAAGTTAGCATTAACATCCAAAGTGTAACGAGGGGATTCTGGAATGGTCAATCTGAAGTATAGGGCAATACAACCTGGGACAGCACCCAAACCCACCAAGATTCTCCACATTTGGTCACAGGCTTGCATACAAGCAGCGCCACATTCCTTTCCACTGTTGACATCTTTCAAGTCACCTTTGTAAGCTGCGACCAAAATCAATGCAATGATACCTGCAGCAATTTGACCGAAAGCTTGGTTAGCAAAGACAGCACCCATAATGGCACCTCTCCACTTGGTGGTAGAGAATTCGGAAGTGATAATAGAGGATAGAGGATAATCACCACCGATACCAATACCCATGATGATACGGTAGAAGGTCAAAACAGCGGTGAAGTTGACACCTGGAGCGTGACCAGCAGTACATTGGAAAACGGTGGCAGCGATCATGATGATCAATTCGACACCATAGATCTTTTTACGACCGACGACATCGGCCAAGGTACCGAAACTAATTTGACCAATAACAGTACCAACAGATGTGGAAACCTTTAACAAAGTGGAGGTCGCACTTGGCATGCTACCAGCCCAGAAGACATAAGTCATCATGGCAATACCCAAGTTGATGGCAAAGATATCGTAAGAATCGGTCAAGAAACCGACACCGGCAACCATAATGGCACGGACGTGGTACCAACCAAACTTAGCTTCATCAATCTTCTGCAAAGCCAATCTTCTCCTCTCCAAAGGATCTTCAATGTGGGCAAAGTCATTGATATAATTGTGGAAGGCAGCGTTACCACCAACGGTCATGTTCTTTTCACGAACTTCCTGGGAAACCCCGTTATCTTTAATGTCGCTCATAATATTTCGATGATATCTAGGATGCTTGTGTTGAGATTCTGTGAAAGTTCTGGTCCTCTAAACGGGAATTAAGTAAAGCCTATGAATTAACCTTCGAGAGAGGAAGTGATAAGACCTTCCTTATATAACAAATACCAAGACGCCAACCCTCAATACCAAGCTAAAAATTTTTCCTTCGATTGCTCATTGCCGTAATTACCAAGAATCCCAAGACCGCATCAGTGAATTAAATTGGCAATTAATTGATTCGCACACACGGTACAACCCATTCACTTACACATAATAGCCTCTCAACCTCCGCTCGTTCGCTACAAAGGCCGTCAGATACCCAGTGAAACGGTGAAGGAGACCTGGCATATAATTAATCTCATCGCTATATTGCCCACGTTCACACTGGCGTAGTGACGGGAACCATGCTTCTCTCAATGCAGCTGCACCCTGAGCTGCAGTGATTTCTGAGTTTTGTCGTGTTTGGTGACCCACGTGTGGTATTCAATTAATTAGATTCTGGTTGTAACCAGGCCACAGCCTCCGCACACCACCGAGCCAAGCTGGTAAGTCCTCACACGTGGGAATTGTTAGGCAGCCTGAGCCGATGACACTGACACACAATGAGTGCACATCGTACTGTGCCGTGCGCACATGTGGACACCCTTGTTAAATGCCAATTACAATTTTTAAGGTTATTGTAAACGTTCTGAACCAATTCTTGGGAGCAACAGGGCATCTCTGGGCATGTAACCCAATGTGTGTTATGTGTCGCTGCCACACGTTCTCCGTAGACTCTCAATTCGATCTGCCACGAAGCACATGTACCAAGAATTAGTGAATAATAGTGCAATATATCGCACGATGTATTGTGCGGCCTTGGTACGTTTTCTAGAAGCACACACGTTCTTTTCCTGGCGCAAAGGATGCGGGAAAGGGAAAAAGAAACGCATCACGTCCGACGAGCAAGTGCGATTCGTGACTAGCTCGGCGCCGGGTGACCATGTGTGCCTACCGTCAAGTCTGGTGAACTTTCTATTCATTGGAGACCCGCCGGGCATAGGGGCCACCGCCTTCTATTGCTCAGCACGCCCCTAAGCGTGATGTCTACTTTTTTTTGCAGACGTGAGCCCCCCCTCCCTTGGCATTTCTAGAATTAGACGGGCAATTTCGCCTGGTTTGGCCATTGCCCTGTGCTCGTCCTGCTTCTTTGGCAAGGCGGCCCGTGACTGCTGTTATGCCCGCAACAGCTTTGACACCCTCGCGAGTGTCGATGGCCACGTTAACATCCATGAGGACAGAAAACTTTTCAGAGCGTGAGGCGTTGTCATCAAGAAGATAATCGTGTGAAAAGTCTCTTTACAGCGATGGGCCGGCAGAACAAAAGCTCTGCGTAATAGCCCCCGCTTCTATCCCTCTCTTACCGTGAAGAGCCGCCCCCCTAGCAGCGTGATATTTGGGGCAGTTTTCTGTCGTGTCTATTTATTCTTAAAACTCACCGTAGTTGCCGGAAAGATTAGCCGCCGAGGGGCTGCGCCTCTTCTCTTGGCCAAAATGCAAAAGATACGGCTAAGAACTGCAGCAGGAGTCCCAATGAGGATCATGTTCTACGGGAAGTTTATTACTTATACTATTTGAAAAACTGGAAATACATAGCGGCGGTAATTGTCAAAAACATGCTTATTGTCAGGAGGAACTTGGTTTCCTCGTCTTGCTCGATCGGCGTTACCTTGTCGTCGCACTTGGTTCTCTCCAAAGTCAAGCGGTAAGGCACAGTCTGGATGGGCTTAACACCTAGTGGCAACTTGTTTTGATACATTTCCTCGATGAACTGCTCGATCTTGGCGACTTGAATGTTGATTTTCAAATAGTTGGGATCGTCAACTGGTATCTTTGCTTTGATGTCACGCAGGTAGTACTGGAAGATTTCAACGCATCCACGCAACGTTCTTGACTTCAAAATCAAGAAGCACGTTGTTCCCTTTCTGATCTTGACGTTGGTCTTCAGAACCGTTGGATTGTTGCACACCAGTGCCAGTGTTGCGACGGCCATCACCTGTGGGATAGCGCAGAATTGGAAAGTCGACTGCTCTCTCAATGAACTTAGGTATGTCAGAACTTCAATCACGTGACTCAGGGCGTTCAAAACCAATGCATTGATGCACTGAACACCCTTGGTCTGTAGTTTAGGGTCGCTTGAGCTGAAGTCGACCAGTTTGTCCGAAAACTGGGACCACACTTCACGTGGCCAAAACGAACGACCATCCGCTAAGTCTTCCGCATAATCTCTGATGATGTTTGTCTTCTGCAGGAAAAGTCCCATACTCTCAAACAGTTGCGCATTGCCTTCGTACAACTCGGAAGTACCAAACTTCGCGTACACAATCATCTGCGTCAAACCATCGCCCACTAGGCCAGCAACGTAGTGACAGTATAAATCGTAGTCCTTGACGGTCTGGACTCCGCTCAAGTTGAATTGCTCGTCAAGAATGTAGTCTGCCATTCCATTGCCCATCTTCATGGTGATCTCCTTTATGATCAACTGGTAGGCAGGCTTTAAGTTATGGTACTCTTTCAGGATGCATGGGAACTCAACTAATACAGCACGATCCTTCTCGTTTGGCCCATTACCATTGAATGACCAATCTTCCAAATCTAGCTTCGAATCGAACTGACGAAGCACTTTCACTTTGAGTTCGGGATCGATGGTCATGTCATCTTCAACAGTATCCAAAGCACGCAAAACCAAGTAGAAAATCATGATAACGTTACGCAGTTCTGGATGCAATTCCATAATGACGGCAGCAAATGATCTTGACGTCAGAGTCAAAAGTTCATAGCATCTGATTAAATCTGGCGTTTCTCTCGTATCCTTCGTCGTGAATAAAGGCTGTCTGAAAAATTTCAATTTCAGGGCAGATTTCAACTCTATTGGATGAGTTAGCAAGTCGGTAACTTTTCCCATTTTTCGTTCGATTTGTTCGGCGATGATATGTGAATCAATACTGTTTTTGTACAATCTCAGCAAGTGGTTAAATGGCAATGCAGACTAGCTTTTATTAGCCAAAAATTTCAAGCTGGTGGCTGTTTGTTTTCCAGAGGGAGGCTATATTGGACCTGCTGATTTTCATCCAAAAATTCGTTTAGAAACAAAAGTCGTCCTGAACGAAGCATGCCTATGTCAGTAAAATAAGGAGACGGTGTAGATCAAATTCTCTAAAATTCCCTAAACACTAACCATATTGAAGCTAGGGTTCGCGAAACGTTTAGATTAGAGCGTATATTAGGGGCTGCCTTGTTTGAGAATCTATATAAAGACACTGAACGACTTTCTCCGGGCGTTCGGATGAAGCGGAATTTTTCTTACGAAGGCAGAATGTCACACCTTAACAAGTGCCAATTATGTAAATACGTATAGATAGATGCTCTTGACTTCTTTGCGACCTAATTCATTCTCGTTGATTTCCTAAAAGATTATGCGAATAAATGTCACATTAAAAAGTTAACATCCCGGTTTGAATTCTGAAAACAACAACTTAACATAAAATGCTACAAACAAAAAAACCAAAATTGATATTGTACACACATATCAATATATGCTAAAAATTACAAGGAGCTGCTGGGTCATTGCAATACGGCACATCAAATGAATGATTTGAGCAGTTGTAGAGCCCTCGCCAGAGCGTCCGTATGAATAATTGTTAAGTCTTTAGGTGTGAATTGACCAAGAACGTAGTCTGATACGACTTTTGGATCTCTATCTTCCGGTCTTCCAATACCAACGGCTAAACGAAAAAATTCGCCGTTTCCAAGGTGATTATGAATGCTTTTTAAGCCATTGTGACCTCGTAGACTTGTTCCTGGTTTTCTCAGCTGAACCTTGCCCAATGGCAAACTCAGTTCATCATGCACCACCACTTTGATAACCGGCCCATACTTTGATAGTTTTTTCCAAAGCGGAACCACCGTCTTTCCACTTAAATTGATAAAATCTCCATCTGACCGTATGAAGAGAAGATCAGGAGAAACATTAACGTACCTAGCAGCAGCACCTACACACTTCTTGTAAGGCCTCTCACTGTCCTGTTCGATCAAGTTGTCTTTCAAGAGGTCTAGAAAAGTCAGGCCTACATTATGCCTGGTTCCCGCGTATTTAGGCTCCGGATTCCCAATTCCAGTGATGCACGTCTTCAGAAACCGTCTGCCCACTTTGCTGCATTGTTTAAGGTCAAGACGACCCCATCGAACCAGTAGCATGTCCTCAAAGATCCCCTCAGAGTTATCTCTTTGGTTTGTTCGCGAACATGTTATTGACTTTTTTACACTGACTTGATACGCAAGTTGCGAGCGGCGGGGATCTAGATAATCCCCAAGTGCCGCTGACAAGCTGTGGATTGAATAATGTGCTGGATACAGTAGGATTAAGTAATTAGTCATTAAAAGAAAAATTGCAAGAGACTGAACGCTTCTTCGATTCTTACTCGTCAGTAATCTGTGATTGACCGAGCGCCTATACCTTTGCACACTAGCAAATGTTCCCATCATAAGATAGTCGTGGAATCAGTTTCATCTAAACGGTGCTGGCTTAGATATATAGGCTTTCGGGCTCGATAAATTACTTGCGGAAGTTCCCTTTTTACCACATCAACTCCACATTAGTACACATAGCACATAGCCATGTTATATGGTCCGTCAACTGAGCTGTAAATGGTGGAATAGGAAATCTCTTCGGGAAGTTCAGAATCCGTTGTGGGTGAGTAGATGAAGGGAATAAAGTGCCATGGCAGCGTAACCTGTTACAAGATGTCCCCGAGCAAGACTTTCTACTGGCCTACGTTATCACTTGCTAATAGCAGAGCATTGGAGGCCTCCATTTTGCCAGAACCACTGGAACAGTTAATCCTGCCGACCATGTGCTGACACATGGCAGTTACATGCATAGCAAGTACGGCTGAGTCTTATGTATATGTGTAATTACCGACCGTGGGATGGCTAACGAACTTGTCGTAGTGCCTCTTCACAGAATGCAACGGCCAAGGTTCTTGCATCACGTGCGCAATTATAATCAGAGAATCTCAAAAATGTCACTTACGACGCCATTCTTGGTATGTTGGTTATCGCCTAGGCGGCATGGAAACTACAGAATAAAGTAAATTGATGCTTGAAAGAGAGCTGTAAAGGCAAGTAAAGGTCCAGCGATAGGTTGCTCGGTGATTCCAAAACACATACAGATTGTAATGTCGTCAAATAACAGAAAGAAACTGTTGTTGATGGGACGTTCCGGGTCCGGGAAGTCATCAATGAGGTCAATAATTTTTAGCAATTACTCAGCTTTTGATACTCGTCGGTTGGGAGCCACCATAGATGTTGAGCACTCGCATCGCAGATTTTTAGGTAACATGACACTAAACCTGTGGGATTGTGGTGGGCAAGATGTATTTATGGAGAATTATTTTACGAAGCAAAAGGATCACATTTTCCAAATGGTACAGGTCCTAATACACGTTTTTGATGTTGAGTCGCAAGAAGTTATCAAGGATATCGAAATTTTCACTAGGGCGCTAAAGCAATTGAAGAACTACTCGCCAGATGCAAAAATTTTTGTTTTGTTACACAAGATGGATTTAGTTCAACTGGACAAAAGAGAGGAGTTGTTCCATCTCATGATGAAAAAGCTGCAAGAGACTTCTGCCGAATACGGGTTTCCCAACCTAGTTGGATTCCCAACTTCAATTTGGGATGAGAGCTTGTACAAGGCATGGTCAAGTATCGTTTGCTCGTTGATTCCAAATATGGCCATTCATCAGTCAAACTTGAAGAAATTGAAATCTGTAATGAACGCGTGCGAAATAATATTGTTTGAGAGAAGCACATTTTTGGTCATCTGCTCTAGTAATTCGTCTCGTGGGGAATCCTTGGATCCCAAAAGGTTTGAAAAAATATCCAACATAATGAAAAACTATAAACAAAGCTGTACAAAACTAAAAAGTGGATTCAAGACGCTTGTGATAAACGACAGCATTTATGTCAGCGAACTTTCTTCCAACATGGTGTGTTTCGTGTCGTTGAACAGCCCGGATGACTGTCAAGAAATGGTACTAGAGAACATTAAAAAAGCAAAAGAATTCTTCCACTAATAAATAATAATGTTATTTTTCTTCTTTGAAATGAATATATACATTGTATAGTGATAATTTTACACATGTACATGTGAACATAATAAATAAATATAAAATTGAAATTGGAACTCAAATTGACATCGATATTAAAAATGAGGTAAAATGAAATTTAGTTTGGAAAGGACACTATGTTCAGACTTTTTTATTTCTCTTACAATCCCTTGAAGAAATCTCTTTTAAAGAACGCCAGTTTCATCCAGTCAGCGATAACTTTGAATCTTGATCTTGCAGACAGGATCATCGACAGATACAGGATTCTCCAAATGTAGAAAGTGATTAAACCACCACCCGTGTAGAACGAACGCTTGCCGTAGGTGATGTTGGCAATGGCTTTCTCAGCACCTAGATAAGCCAGAGCACCGTAATGAATATAGTTAAAAGGTTTGAAACCATTTTGTTCGAAAAGAAGATCAGGCTTGGAGCTTTCCTTTACCAATTTTGCGTGGAAATCTGGCAGCTTGGCCATCTTATCAAAATTCTTAGCGAGGTATTCAGCCGCTTGATGAGCAACTTGAGCAGTTGGCGGCAATCCCGAGAAGGCATTATCACCGACGGCAAAAATGTTGTTTGAACCTTTGACCTGCAAAAATTGATTCACTGCCAAAGCCCTAGTACAACTGTTTTGCTCAGGAATTTTTTTGAAAAGATCTGTCACAATTGGTCTAGCCTTGTTACCGGTAGCCCAAATTAAGGTACCATATGGAATGGTTTCTTCGGTAATCGAACCGTCGTCATTCTTGGTCTTGGCAATCAAATGCTTCTCTTCAACTTTACCGACAGCGGTCTTTAAATGCAGCTTGATGGATGTCTTTTTCAAGACGGATTGAGCGTACGAGGATAGTTTTTTCTCGAACATATTAAGAACAATTGGCAAGGCTTCGACCAGATGAATCTGCACCTCTTCTGCCAAAGAAGGTAAGAACTTTTGCAAATCCTGGTGAACGTAATCCTGCAATTCACCGGCAGTTTCAACACCCGTAGGGCCACCGCCCACCACGACGATAGTCAACAGCCTCTTCCTCTCAGGGTCACCCTTTGGAAGTAGATTGGCCTTTTCCAAATTACTGGCGAACCTTTTTCTAATTTGCAGCGAGTGGGGAATTTCCTTCAAGAAATTACCATACTTCTCAACGCCCGGCACGCCAAAAGTGTTTGGTTCCGCACCAACAGCAGAGATCAGGTAGTTATATTTGATCTCGGCAGAATCTTGTTGCGATATACCCAAGAACCTTTCGTTAGGAGTCAATTGCTGGACCGTCGACACAGACTTCACAGTCACTGTGTTCCTATCAGGGTTGATTGAGGTAGCCTCGGCCTCGTAGTAAGAAACGTTACCTTTTTTCTTCAATGCAAAATTGACCACAGGCTCAATGATAGATTTTTCATCAACAGTACCCACAGGGGTGGATGGCAACAGAGGCGTGAAAAGGAAGTAGTTTCTTGGAGATATGATCGATACGTTGTACTGCTTCGTGTCGATGTGCTTTAAAAACGAAATGGCACCCCATCCCGAACCCAGAATCACCACGTTGGGCTTGTCGTCGTACTGGGTGTCGATTACTTTGACGGTCTTGAAGGACGTTACACCAGTGTTTCCAGCGCTGCCAACTTCATCAACGGATGCGGTTGTCGAGCGACCTGAAGTCGAGGCTAGTCTAATAAGACGGGTGCTTGCCTTTAAGGCAGGTTGTTTACCAATAAAATGCGATAACATTCTAGCAGTGACGGCTGTGTACTCTACCAATTAGATTCGTGTCTGCAGACAGAAAACACTGGTATGTATATATATATATATATAGTTAAAATCTATCCCTATGACGTTGGAATGTATGTGGGCACATACCGAATCGAGGGAATATACAGCTGCCACCAGTAACGAACCGGGTATCGAATCATGATACCAGTTGTGATTTTGTTGATCGAAGTCGATAATACCGAGGGAATAACTTCCCACGGCGGCCAGCGAAAGCTGTGTGGGCGGAGGAACAATTTCAAGCGGGGAGCGTAGCGGCCTCCGAGCTGCCCCCTCAAACTGCTACTCGGCTCGCGAGCCTAGAGGGGTTGCCGATATTTAGAAGCTCCAAGGGAAAGTCGGAGTCGTGCGGGGCCACGGTTTTCGCGCGCCCTGATTGGCCAGTGAGGCGTGGCGTGATCACGGGACAGAAACCAAAGAGGCATGGGTGTTCAAGGACAGGGTAAGAGCACTGCCAATGGAAGCTACCCTGCCTTGCATATTTTCACTTTCGCTGCCATATATGAGGACATCTCATCGCATCACATCCAAAACACGCCAGGCTCTGTCCAGGCCATACACGGCCCCACAGCACTGTAGCTAGAAATTTTGGATGGTATTGCACCGTTGTTCCCGTGGGATACACTTCACGAGAGTCCTTACGCGAGCCAGGGCGAGGCAGGGGAAGAAGCTAGACGGCGTAGATTCGAGGTATGTCTTCCCAAAGGGGCCGGAGGCTCCTGCGGAGCCTCCGGCCCCTCTAGAGAAGTCGTCGTTGAGTGCACACGACATTAATGCTATAAGCAGCTCGTTTATCTCACGAACTAAAGAACTGGAACCAGGGATGGAGGTGAAACAACTGTCGCAGATCAAGGCTCAGTTTCACGACAGATATGACGCACGGTACCTGGGGCCTGCAAAGCAATGGATCAAGCAAAATTCTCGGTCAAACGCTCTGCGAAATAAATTTTTGATCAATGAGACGCCGATGCCGGTAAGCGGCGAGCAAATGCGTTTTGATAGAAATGATTTGGCCAGGAGGCCCTTGCACATTGGTGACCTGGTCCTGCTTAAACAGCATAATAATGAACTAAGCATGTGCATAGATCTGCCTGCCAGCACGGCGGATCCTCGCTACACCTTTGCAACCGTAGACGGAACACTTAAGTTCGCATCCCGCAGTTCTATTCTATTGCGCATACCCAACGAGTTGCCGGGAGACTTCAAAAAGGGACTGCTGCTTAGGGAAAAGAGGCATGATTTCAATCCTATAGGGACAATCAAGAATTCCAAGGACGAAACCTTCATCCTACCGGCGACTGTTCGTCAATTGATAACAGGACACCTGCCCCAACAAATATCTAAAACTGCTTGGAATAAATTGCCGATGATTTTGGAAAAGCTAGAAAGCCTGCACAGACATTTGCAAAACTTCAATGGGCCTGTGAGTATCCCTTTTCTGACCCTGGTTGAACTTGTTCAGAATGAGGAGCTGAAGGAGATACAGGATCCAGCGAAGCTGACTCGTGAGCTGCCGCTATCCGATCAGATAGATTCGTCCGCATTCCTAGCGACTTATTGGGCTATTCAATTGCAACAAAAATTACATTTTTGGGGCGAAATACAAATGAACAAAGCGCTTCTATCTCCAGTGGCCGTGACTATTTTGCCTTTTGCTTCCCAACACTTGTATTATATTGGCATTCAGGAAAGACTCAAGTCCAAGGACTATAGAGAGATATATAGCTTTACCGAGCAAGTCAACCGTCAGGACTATGATTCTTTGGAGAAAAGATTTCCTCACATCATAAAGCTTTTGAGGGATTACGCCTCAGGAAACTTCCAAAACAACGAATCAATTATCTCTTTGGTGGCAAAAATATTCAGGAATATTGATAAATACAGAGATAATGACGTTTCTAGAGACTGTTGCCACGAATTATTAACGGAAATATTACCTGAAGAAAACTTTTTGAATCCAATTCATTACAATCTGACATTGGGATTACCAATGTCATCAAATTTGAGCAAATCTCAAGAGACACTTTTCGAGTTTTCGAGCCCATTAAGTGGTGCGGACTCATTTGAGAGACATGATTTTGACGATTTAAGAGTGTATTGTATTGACTCGGAAGACGCCCACGAGATCGATGATGGAATATCTATCAAGGATCAGGGAAATGACAAGTATACGCTATACATTCATATAGCAGATCCCACGTCCCTTTTCAGCGAGTCAAGATCGTCGGATTCAAACGGTATAAAAGACCAAATTCTGAAAACTGCGTCCAAAAAATGTTTCACCACTTATCTTCCAGACTACGTGGCTCCGATGCTCCCAAGGAGTTATTGCGAAACTGCGGACTTAGGAAAACAGGGCCAGAAAACCAGCACTATTACGTTTTCGGTAGACGTCATTGCACCTTCGAAAGGTTCAATTGAAATACTAAGGAACAGCTTTCAGATAAGGTTGGGGAGGGTTTCCAAGTTTCCCAAAATAACTTATAGTATTGCCGATGATCTTCTGGACAAGGCAGGCGGGGCAAATTGTGGCACTTTGACAGTGGAACAGAAGGAATTACAGAAACTGCATCACGTAGCTAAATCACTTCGCGCATTTAGAGTCAAAACGATGGGTGCCGTGATCTTCGGCGATGATTTCAACAAAGGCTTGGTTCAAGTTTCGAAAGAAACTCAAGAGATTTCTTTCGAAGATCGCGAGGAAACTAGCTCAGTTGTTCTTGTTACCGAAATGATGATTTTGGCTAATACCTTGTCAGGTAGTTTTTTTCATGAAAACAACATCCCTGGTATCTTTAGATCTTATCAGACGTTGATTCTTGGCGATCAAGCGCAAAGAGAGTACGAGGCAATGAAAGTGGAAGTGAAATGTGGGAAACTGCCAACATATAGAGACATGACACTTTTGGGGTCCCTGTTAAACTCTAGTTTCTATTCCAAAGAGGCTTACCCTCACGAGATGATAGGCGCACCTGAATATCTGACTGTGACCTCGCCATTGCGCAGATTCCCGGATTTGGTTAATCATATGCAAATACACAGATTCATTCTAGGACTCCCTATGTGTTTCACTCAGCGCGAAATCTCCAGATTGGTAGATGATATCCAATGCAGAGATTCCATTTTGAAGGATGCATCCCGTCAAGCGGCATCATATTGGACGCTGAAATACTTGAAGAACTCTTTACGGGAAAATCAGAATCAAAGATTCGAAGTGATGGTTACGTCTATTCCACTGGTTGGTTTAGTCAGATGTGTGTTGCCGCGTTATCCGTCTGCGAGAGGGACATTAAAATTGAATCCCAATAAAATAAAATTTCCTGCAATTGGAGATACGGTGGCTCATTGTAAGATTTCTAAGATTGATTGCCTCGATGGGGTACTAGAATTGGAAGTGTGACTTAGGCGCGTGTGTAAGCCTGATCGTGTACACATATATTGATGTGTGTAAGCTTTCAATCTACTGGGGCGCAGTGGAGAGGAATGGGGGATCTCAAAGCACTGAACCACGATGTACCCGGCCGCATTGGCTTGTATAAAGCATAGGTAGGCATTTTGTGCAGCAGCAAGTTTCGACACGGCCGAGGTCCTGCTTGATGCTCCCCGCAGTAGAGGCAGGTCTTAAACGCCCAGCTATCCCTCACTTCAGTAAAACGCGTCACAGAGACCTATTTTTACTTCTTCAACGCCCTATCGTGGAATGCACAGTGCGACCATGCTCGATTTTGATTTGCGGTCGAGCTTGGCGAAACTATAGAAGTTGAATCTAAGAGCAGCAGCCTTTTTGAATGTATATATCTGCGCATACCTGTGAACAGCTGCGTAGTGAAGAAGCTTTCTTAACTCAGGGACCACGTGACAGAGCAAAGTGATATTTTTCCTTGTTTGTCCAAAGTCAATCATGTTTCCCTTTTAGGAAGAACCATAAACACAAAAGTTGTACAATTCTTCTTTAAGCATATAGATATAAAAAATGATGAGTGTGCCACAATTTGCAATTTAATCCCGTCACATTGACAGTCGACATAGTCTAGTTTCAATACCATACTCAGCTCCAACAATTGAGTGTTGAGACACATTTTGGACCATCTCTACGACAATTAATTCTGTCTGATGATCAGCACACACACAAACGATAACTTGGGCAAGCTACCGTATCATGTGAATGAAGCCCCAGTCCCTAGATACACCTCCAAGATCTCTTCCCCCACGAAGCGAACGTTGAACAATAAGAACTACCTTGCAGACGAGACGGCGTCTTATACCTATAGCGCTGACGTCGCTAATCTAAATAAAATTACTAATTATGGCTCACCACTACCTAGTCCAGTCTTCGGCAACCCTAGGGAAAATCTAAGAAATGATGTTAACCGTCCACGTCATAATCATGGGAGGATTGACGATTACCAGTCCAACATCTACAAAAACAAAGAACTCAGATCCGACGGGTACCAAGCGCGAGCACGGTTGGCCAATCTCCCACAACATGCAATGTATGAAAACACTCGCTTATATGGAAGTGGCGGCGGGAAAACACCTACAGGTAGGGGTCAGAGATCTAGCCCTTCGAAACCAAAAGTCTCCAAATATCTTGAGATTCATGATACTTCCGAAGTAAGTGTCCCCGATGAGTCTCAAAAACAAAAATTCCTTATAGAAAGATATTTTTCAAAGCCGATCGATCTTGATGAACTTAGGCGGGAGAATGGGAAATTGAGGCCAATCATTAATATTAAGGATAATCTAACAGCCAAGGCCTCGAGGAACGGCCAAATTTGCAAATTGGATGTACCCGTATTATCTTCTGATAGAGCCTATCAAGTGGTAAAACACCAAATTGAAAATGTCTACCGCTCAAAACATAAAGATGCGGAGTCGCAAAGTGGGATAAACAATAAAGGCTTCAGTATTTCAACTCTTGGAGCGTCAAAAACCCAGGATTCGAAACCCTCTGGTGGCGATTTGCCAAAAGCTCAACTTTTGACGCCATTTGGACGTCCACCCTTTCTGCCTTCTAGTGGAAACGACAGCTTTGAACTCAGTTTTGATGGCAAGGCGCTTGATCGGAGCGATATATTTAGAATGGTTGATTCATTCAGCGTCGCGTTTTCTGATGATGACGATGATGATCGTCTGCTCCCTGCAACAGGTAGAAACCTGCTTCCAGCAGAGATGACATACTCTGCCTCTTAAGAATTCTTTCCACCTTGAAGTCCGAGGTGGCGTTCCAAATTTTCGACGGTTTTCACGACTATAAAAGAAAATGATCTCCATTTAATAGCATTAATTAATATATACAAGGACCTCTATGATATCATTATATTTGAGCTCTTTTCTGCACTGTAAATCCGGGGTTTGATTTTCTCACCTCTCGTTGTTCCATTTTAGAGAGTTCATTTTCGGTGACCTCTACACTGACCAACTCTTTGATCTTCGCCAGGGATCCGGCACATGCTGGCGTGGCTTTTCTGTAAACTACGGAACCTCTTTTACCCAATCCTAAGCTCTTTACAATACTCTTTGTGGAATTTGGAACACCTATCAGAGATCTGCGTAACACTACCCTGTAAAAAACCATTGTTAGTAACGAAACCTGCAGGTGGTGGTTAAAGTAATGATCTTGAAACCTCGAATATTCCTCTATCAAGCGATCTTCTATTCTGTATTAGTGCTTACTATTTTTCATTTTTCTTCAATAGAATATGGCCACTCTGCGGGTAACACCGTACGTAAGGAATATCAATACTTTAAAGACTACACTGAAAATGCTTCTATATGGGGCAGACGTTATATTTATTAATAAGTCAGTATACTGTGCTTACAGCTTGAGCTGCACCAACAGTACCGAAGAATGGCTCGGATTGGTGAACTGTTTTCGATTAGTGGATATACCCGTGTACGATGATTTATACCCAATGATTTTGGTATTTTAATGTACCAGAAATGCCTCTAGTTAAAGATTGAGGAACACATCGAACGACCAAAATACGGATTGAACAAAGCAGGTCATCTTAAGTTTACTGCTCCGACAAATATGCCCTCTAAGGAATTGAATGACATTCCCACGGATCATAAGACCAGTGGATTGCGTGCGCAGCCAAAGCCAGTGAGACCGATGGAACAGAAGGATTTGAAAATCCAAGAGAATAAGAAGCATAAGGACAAAGGCAAGGATAAGGGAAAAAAGCAGAGGTTATCACCAGAAGAGATTGCCAGAGTTCGTGCCGAACGAGAAGCAAAGAGAGAAAACATGAGAGTAGAGGGCATTGATTTCAATCCATCGCCGGAATTGCAATTCATCCAGCGGCCGCTACTGTCTTTACATGATGATGAACCATCAACAGGCTTCCAATTTACGATGATGACTTATAACTGTCTTGCACAGGCTTTAATCAGGAGGAAGCTGTTTCCAGACGGCGGCGAAGCGCTTAAATGGCATCGAAGATCAAAAGTTCTTCAAAATGAGTTCATATACTACAATGCTGACGTGATCTGTCTGCAAGAAATAGATTTTGTTCAATACGAGAATTTTTGGAAGCTTGAACTTGAAAAATTAGGGTATGATTGTCAATTTCATAGGAGCGGCACTAAGAATCACGGTGTTTCAATAGCGTGGAAACGTGACCTATTCTTCATGACTGATAGGATGTTTATAGACTATGACAGAGAAACTTCTGGAAGTATACCACCAAGGACCGTTACAAAAAATATTGGTCTAGCTTTATCGCTTAAATTCACGGAGAAGGCCATGGCACAGTTCCAAGATCAGACTAATAAGTGCGGTATAATAGTGGGAACGACACACTTGTTTTGGCATCCTTTTGGAACTTTTGAGAGAACAAGACAATGTTATATTGTTTTAAATAAGATTAAAGAGTTTATGCACAGAGTGAACATTTTGCAGAACAATGGCGATGGTGATTTAACTCATTGGTGGCCATTTTTTTGTGGAGATTTCAATTCACAGCCTTATGATACACCTTATTTGTCTATGACTTGTAAACCAGTAGAGTACAAGGGAAGAGCACGAACGGTTATAGAATGCAGTACTTCCTATACGTTCTCCAAGCTCAGAGAAGGAGAAAACGTTGAAGATGAAGAAGGCGGAAATATCGAGAAATTTGGCAAAGGGCAGCCAGAAACTCCTGTCCCAGAAATATTTGAAGCAAATGAAGAGCAAAGAAATCTTGTTGAACAAATGGAAAAATTACAAAATGGTCTTGACATGAGGGCAATCTCAATTTATTCTGTGGGGTATAGAAATGTTCATCCTGAAAATTCTGGTTTGGACAATGATCGTGGTGAGCCCGAAATATCCAATTGGGCACATAGTTGGCACGGCCTTCTAGATTATCTATTTGTGATCAGACCATGGGATTTCTCTGACAATAGACAAGTCGATTCATTAGAGTCTTTCGAAATCAAGAATTCGTTAAAGATCAGAGGTCTTCTAAGAATGCCACCGAGGAATGAAATGCCTAAGCATGGTCAACCTCACGTTGGAGAATATGCAAGTGATCATTTGTCAATGATATGCAGATTGGAACTACTTCCTTAAACTGGAAGCACTTCATTGACGGGATTTTTTTGCATTTGGCTTATTGTTTTTCTCTAGGTCACCTATTCTGCTATAAAGGTCATTCCATGAGCTTAAATAATCACTCAAGTTTGGCTTTTTAGGCTCTCCAGAGGTTTCAGACTCTATTATTTTATCTCTTATTTGTGATATTTTGCGAATTGTGTCATCTTCTGAAAGTATTCTCTTTCGTTCTTCTTCTGGGATATGAAGTTGGCTTTCATCCTCAATCTGTAGTAAGTAGTCATGTAATATTTTAAAATGCTTCTGCAAGCTTGGATTTTTATATTCAGAGGGTTCGTACCCGTTTCTCAAATTGAAATAACTCATAATGCTTTTGGTTAACTCTTTAAATTGATCATACTCCGTTGTGGTATCAAAATTCACATTGGAAATATTAGGAAACTTCCTCAACTCCTCCAAAAAAGGTATGCGGTACATATAAAAACCTTCGTTACGACTCAACTTATCTGAAGGACTCAAAACGAACATCGATGGATTTGAATTCGTCTTTGTCTTACCCCAAACGACCGCCGACTTTTCTTTTTCCTTTAAGCATTTGAAAAGAGCCGTCAAGGTTTTTATGGAACCTTCATAGCTTGCTTCATCCGGGACGATGAAAGCACCTTTCTCAATATTATTGAAATAGTGAAGGCACTTACTTGTAGACCTAAAACCGATAATGTTTAGGAAGGAATTCTCTCCTGCATAATCCTTCGTGATTGCGGCAAGCTCATTATCAGAGAGAGATATATTCATGTCTCCATACGGAAAAACTTTTGTTAACCCTTCTTTCACTTCTTCGCCAGTGTTCGTATTTAGGAATTTTCTTTTTGAGAAGGCCTCTTGTTTAACATCTTCATTTTCATAGACCAATTTATATTTTACCCCAGCCTTCTCATGACTAACTATTGAATAGCCCTTGATTCCGACGGTGAAATTTGCCTTTTCTTCCAAAACCAAAGGACATTGAAATAGTATTCTTTTGATCTCTTGTTTTCGCAGAACCCTTGATTTAATATAGGCTGTCGATATTGGCTTGGTGTTAGGTCCGTCAAATTCAGTATCGCTATCAGCACCCAGCCTTAAAATTTCCGAATAAAAAGCGTTGTCAAATGGCCTTTCCTCAGACCCAATGAAAAAGGTTGTGAATCCAATGTAGTAGTCATCTAAATCATTGATCAAATGACTTAATCTCGATTTAGCGTCGGGATCAGAGGCTTCTGGAGGTGTGTCGTTATCTGTAAAGAGAAAAACTTTCTTGTTATTGAACTGTTTTTGCCCAGCGGTTTCCTTTGTAAACTCAACTTTTAGCACTTCGAGCACACATTCCAGCGGGGTCCTCTTATTCGAATCAAAAGGCAAACATTCTTGCAAGGAAATTATACCACTCGCCAAGTCATCCAGTAGATCGCTTAATTTCTTCATATTGTTGGCATTTATATCTATGAGGGGGAGATATTCATATATACCATTCTCGTTTGCGCCATCCTTAAAGCAGTTATAAAAATAACAGCCAATACCTGTTCCAGGCCTTGTAATAACCAATTGAGACATCAGTGTTAGCAAAGTATTCAGAATCTCGGTAATTTGTATTCCACTCCCTAACTCTTCAAGCTCTCGAAACATGCCGTCTGACAGCTCAATGAGAAATATGATCCCCTCGTGAACATCATATTTTTTGTAGCTCGTTGATCTTGACTCGGGAACTGCTTCTGGTTGAAACATGCTGCAGCAACCTATATCGGTACTTTTCAATGATCTAGTTCGTAAGCGCCTTCCGCAGATCAAGTATAGTCCGCAACCTTGGAAACATGGTATCATTTTCAGAAAAAAAGCGGTTCAGAAAAAAAAATCTCCCGGGGGCGAGTCGAACGCCCGATCTCAAGATTACTTTGTTTTAACACATTACAGTCTTGCGCCTTAGACCAACTTGGCTACCGAGAGTGGTATTTTGTAAAACGTAATGCGAAAATACCGCCTATCATGAAATTTGCTTTTGATGTTGACCTGAAAAAGATCCACCATCTGGAATGTCTAGGCATGCAACGATACTTGTTACACTCAGTCCCGATCACTTATAGACTGAACGTCGTATGTCCAGTATTACTGCATTTATCCAAATTCTCAACCTGCGAGCTGCTAAGAAAAAGGACGCCGTTGACATTAAATGAGATGAGATGAACATCTACTCTAGTCTGGAAAAACAGGTACATATAAACAATGGAAGAAGAAACAGTTTTAACATTGAACCAGATACATAAAGATATCAAAAGGGAGTACAAATCGCTCAGAAATCGGATCCAAAGCATTCTTCTCGACAATAGTTTTTTGAAGCAAAGTGTTGTGCCTAGGTTTCCTCCTTTCCCTGTGATACCTAACCAGAGATGTGGACTATGGTACTGTAAACCGACAGATTTTAAGACCACCAGCTATTTTAAAAGTACCGATGGGCATATAAATGTATGGGATTTTAGCACTAGAAGGTTGAATTTTCATTTATTATCAATTATCGAAGAAAACAATGGATTGATAGTTGTCGATAGTACACGGCGTGGGAAAACAATGCCGGATGCGCTAAGTAAAACAGTTCCAATTTGGTGTGCTGTTCTTAATAGTGTCATGTTAGAGGCTCAGTTCGGAAAAGTTGATAGAAAGGTTCTGTTCTTGCCTCCCAATATTCTCACCAGATCAGAATGTGACAGGATTGCCAAACGTATTCCCGATCTAGTTGAAAAATTGAAGCTGCTCAATGTAATTGACGGAAAAAAACTGTACGAACAATTTGGAGGGTGCATTTTGAGACCATTCTGGATCTTCCCTGGCTCGTCGATGTTACAAGCTACATGCGATCCGTTCACAGGCGAGGTTGTTGAAGAAACATGGCAAATGCCCAAGGATGAACAGATAGTACCAATCATCTTGTGCACAGTCAGCTATAAATCTCAAGATGGTGTCGATAAAAGACGAGGGTTCACATATGTTCAGGGCGCCGCTGATGACCACGAGCTATGGTCATGTGGATTGACTCCCGAGATGCTCTGGGAGAACCTGGACTACTTGGGAGATGCAAACAAGTCAGATGAAGAGTTGATCTCATATGTGCATGAATTGGTGGCGCAAAAAGGGAAGAATGTTGACGCATCGAAGCTCTCCAATGTATTCCCGTACATAGAGAGCGTAACCGCGGAATTATCGCTAGGCAAGGTAGTAGATGGGGCAGTTATCAATGACAAGATCACCGAGGACTTACGAAAGGACTATTCCACGGTTATTATTTTGAGCAAGAATGCAATAGTTTCTGCGGAAAATTGTCAAGCTCACAATTTTTTTAAGCTATACCAGTTGCAGAGCGGTTGCAAGCGAAGTTCAAAAGAGCTCCGTGTGAAACTTTCAGATATACAGGGATTCATCGCGAATCATCTGCTGTCAGCTGCTAA
This sequence comes from Zygotorulaspora chibaensis, assembly GCA_030565665.1. Classification (NCBI taxonomy): domain Eukaryota; kingdom Fungi; phylum Ascomycota; class Saccharomycetes; order Saccharomycetales; family Saccharomycetaceae; genus Zygotorulaspora; species Zygotorulaspora chibaensis. The sequence goes on along the minus strand of JAJMCM010000005.1, from coordinate 571,465 downwards.
AGGCAAGCCGGTTTTGATTTGCTGCAATTCTGCCACAGATATATCTGTAGGTGTTCTCTTGGCGGTGCTGTGCAAGAATTATTCATTAGACTGGAATTTTGGTGTACCGCTTGGCGTTAGTAAGGTTATAATTCGCAAGCACCTGACAAAATTAATTACACATTCGGGTGCTTGGACCATAAATCCATCCCGAGCCACCTTGAATAGCGTCAACGATTACTTGATGTCGTAATCTCTTCGATAATGCTTGCAATGCATGTCTATCTCTATTTGAGAATCCCACTCAATTCTTCCTTGACATGAGTCAGACCTCTCACATCTTTTGGCGGTGAGAGTAACTTTAAGAAATGATTAACTAGTCACCGAATACTCATAGATTGCTATTACATTGACATTTTTCCCTCTGTTGAAGGGACTGCCACCATTATAGTTCATATTGTTGCCAACAAGTGCTTGATTTTTAAATAAAAAATCCACTCTAAAATAACTCTCTAATACGCTTAAACCTATACCGTGAATAAAAATTTGCTGATCAGCTTCATATCTTGTATTTCTGTGACTGACTCCAACGTAAAAGTTTGTTGTCGCTTAGTGAAAAGTCGCGGCGCTCGGCGGCTAAATCCCCCCCCGGAAGTATGGCGTGTTCTAACAATAAATAAGCGATATAGTAAAGCACTTCAGTTCTACTGCCTTACGAATTGTGATAGAGCTTGCTCAGTACAATAGGAATATTCTCGGCGACTGGAACGGCCTACATTACCACGAAACACATATGATTAATGAGGAATTTCGGTAGGACTTTCTGATTTTTATCTCCCCTTCTAGGGGACTTCACCTTGAATCGGTTTTAGACTCCATGCATTACGTTATGGAAGCAATTGGTCTTGAACTGGTGAATATTACGGGGGAGAATGCTCCTATAAAACAGCTGTGTTCTGTAGATAATCCATTGTCAGACAAATCAAAAGGAAGTTTTGAATCAAACAGACCGCTCGGACTTCAAACAAACAGTCCCCGGACTCTGCTGCAGTATCGGCGGCTAATTTGCGAAAACCTCCTACTAATGGTTCTTTATCGCGAATCATTGCCGGTCATCTCAACTTCCACCTTTTTATGACATACTGCCTTCAGCAGAAGCAGCAACATGTCCGAATATACTCAATCAGCAGCCAAAAGAAAGTCTTGCGTCGATGGCTCAGTACCCAGCACTACATCACAACATATGTCCTTCTGAAAAGTGAAATGCGCACGTCATACTTCGAGATACGTTAGCCCGATGGCTATGAATAAGATTCGAAACAAGATGCAGATAGAGACTTGTTCAAAAGCTACGAAAGTCGCATGGCAGAGTTTAAGATGATCAAAAAGCGGTTTGCGCCTAAGCTCAGGTCCAAGAAGGCACCATTCGAAGCCTTACTGTGACAAGTACTGGAATAGACAATAGAAGGTTTTTTACAACAGAATATCGCTCGCCAACATTGGAGCATCCCACGTTCCTTCTTTCAACTACCATTGATTTCAAAATAACTCGGGGATATACTATCTTGTTCTACCCACAAAGGCTAACCTCATTGCGAAAGAGTTGCAGCATACTTGTGTCTTGATAAATCTCGGCATGCAAACACTCCTAACATGCTATGATTCTAAACAGGGCGTGGTCAAAGTCGAAAAACAGGCCGTCGTGAGGCAACTAAACTGCTGCGCCGACAACAACAGCAACATTCCCGCATTGCTAAACTCAGATCGTACGGGAAGAGGCAGAACCACCATATGGCAATGGCCGAACTTGGTAGAAATTTGCCATCTAGTCGGGAAAATGCGCAAGAAGGCTGCTCTCTATATTTGTAATAAACTATCTTAATGCCTTTCTGCCAAATCCAGTTTCCACGAAGCTGTTCTCTACCTCCGCGAACAATACAAAACTTGAGCACTTCACTCCCCTTTCAATGGCAAGTGGTAAGACCTCCAGTCACTCCACGATGTACCATAGCCAGTGTATTTGGAAACTCCTTAATGGAGTAAAAGCATAGATACGCCTAGTATGTGTGCGGACGCACCGGGTCACCCGGCGCCTAAATTTTCATATATGACAAAACTGCAAATGTGGTTGGCGTATATCGAAATATCACTTTGCAAAGGATATTAGGCTCGAGAAGAACAGGCCACGCACATTAAATTACTATTGATGTTAAGAAATATATGCGTGGCACCTAAGTTCTTCAGGGTATACAACAGTACGCTTTCTGCGGACTACCTTGGGACCATGGCAAGTAATATTGGTGCCCCGGCAATTTCTAGTGGTCATTTTTCGAGCAGAATTGAGGCAGAACCGGCCACCAGGAGACCTAAACCATTGAGTACTAGTGTACATAGTAGGTTAAACTACTTAGAGAGGGCGAATCCTGTGCCACTTATGACAGAAAGGGCATCATGTAACGGTACAGCGGACTCGCTGGAATTATCTCACAAAATACGCAGCTACCTGCAGGAAGGTAAATTCACTAAAATTCTGATAGAGATGCTCGCACAGAGCTATTTGGACGAAAATCACATTGCGAATTTGTTTGAAAGTGGAGAGTTAACGAAGTCTGATTATTCGACCTTTGTTAATAGGCTACTGTTCGAGAAAGATCTCAATTCAAAATTATCAAATGTAATTCCAGATACGGCACACACAGAAATACTGATGAGTCTGTTTGAAATTTACTGTACCCATGTTTTAGGCCGCACGCAGGGTAAACTCACATCGCTGCAGGTTCATGATCTTAACCTATTCGTGAAAAAATTCATTGATGAGGGACAACTAGGCAAAGCACAAAAGTGCCTCGAGCTCATAGTAAATAGACAGGACATGGACTACATCTTGGAAACCAGGGATGTAAATACTATCAGACACTTTCTGCAATTGAGATGCGGCGCTCTACCCAAGTACTGGCGAATGAGACGGCGGAACGCCAAGCAATCGAAAAGATTTGGTGACAATAGCAATGCTTGCAATCTATCAAACTCATTCAAATTCTTAGATGAGAAGGCCCTTTTGAAGATATTGAATTTTTGCTTCGAAGATATATGTCAGCAGAAAAAGGATACCAGCGCTCTTGACTCGACCATCGTGTATTCTTTAGGATATTTGGGGCAGATCAGGTTAATTGATAAATTCATTGAGAACAAGTGGTCCACATCGAAATGCGAGGTGAAAACCACGCCGCAGCCAGAATTATTAATCGCTGTGCTATCCGCTCATTGTCTGAGAAATGGCGACATGACTGAGGGCCTAAAAGCACTCGATCAGTTCATGCAAAAATTCCCGTCGATACATTTGGATAGTATATTTTGGAGACGATTATTGCAACTCAGCTTCCAGGCCTGGGATGTCAAGGACGACAAAAAGGGCAAAATCAGTCACGCATGCTGGAATATAATGAAGCAATGGCACACTCAAAAAGGCCTTAATTTACCATATGACCAGGGCTTATTGTCGCTGATGTATATATTATTCAGGACGACAAAAAATGGCAGAGGCGCCATGGATGTCGTTTTAAACTGTTTTCAGTCATTTTACTTGAGGCCTCTGCAAGATATAGCTCCCAATGAGCTGAGTCTTTTGGAAAAGTACCAAAAGTTGACCATCAAAATAATGGCTAACAAGGGCAATTATCATAAACCTTTGCAGTTTATCAAAGAATGGAGTATTAATGACACGAACAAACAAGCTTTATATGAGTTTTTCCAGGTTCATAGACAGAAGTATGAGATACGACAGAATAAATTGAAACTCCGGAAGCAGTCTATACAAACGAAGTTTGATGACATGGAAGAGGAAGACATGTTGCTGGGCAGACTGTGGTAGACCGTATATATATTCCCTAACTATAAACAATTTTTAGATCATTAGTGAAGACAAAACTGGAAAAGAACCACCAACCGTACCGAAACCAGACCAACTGCGATTGGTGGGCGTTCGTCATCGTTGCCAGCGAAAGAAGATATTGCGGATATGTGCTCACAAGCGTGATGCCTTTCACGTAGTTGATGCTGAATCTGTTCCGAAACACTTTCACCAAACTCCAAAAAAACGAACTGTACTTCATCACGAAGTTTCTTGAGTGGCTATCCAGAAAAATGACCGCATTGACAGTTTCGCTGCCCTTCAACAGCATTTTTGCCGCATCGTGGCAAGAAATGTGGTTTGGATGAGACGACACGCCATGAGAGTCGAACGTCAACAAAACGTTTTCTTCCTTGTCCTGCGGGACAAGTACTTCGTTAACCAGCGTGGAGGCTACCGCGTCGGCGTCCCAGCTAACGTCCATGCCATCCATGTAATCGAATTGAAAGAGATGAACGTTTCTTGCGGAATTGGCGAACAAGTGACCCACCGATTCTTTAAGTTCTTTTTCTCTCGTCTGACCCAGGCTGTCTGCATCGCCGGTTGACAGGCAAATGACGTTCAAGTCGACCGCCTTCGGCACCAGCAGATCTAACTGCAAGAGTGTGGGTGCGAAGAACATCACCTCATCATCGGGATGGGCAACAATCAGCGACAGCGCCGTCATGTTTGCGCCCGACCGCTGGAAAAGTCCTGCCAGCCTTTCGTCGAAGGTCTCCGTATTCCATGCCTCGATGCTGGTAGTAGATCCCACATACAAAATCCACAGCAACAGATAAAGCTTCAACAGCTTAACGAAAACGTGAGAAACCTTCATTGTCGCTGCGGCCCTCAGCCCTTTGACTGCGGTTTGTACTACTGTGCGCTTAGAAGAAAGCCTGGCAAACCGGATATACCTGTTTTCTCGGCTGCTCTGACGAAGGCCTCCGCTCCCTTCGGCCAGCCAAAAACGAAACGTGACCGAGGGCGTTCTCGTTCCGAATAACAAAGGTGCCCTTTGTTTACGTTTCTGGAACAAAAGGGGAGTGAGATGCTCCGAATGTAACAAGTCCTCTGGCTCAGCAACATGAAGAGCCAGCAATCGTTTCCCGTCCCGGTTCACCGAACTGCGGCAAAACAATCCCCCCGATGTGCCTCGCCTCCTCAGATATGCTTGCACTTCAGCCACCAGAATCGGCCACCAGACTCCTGGAAATACGCCTGCACGACCTCACGGTTCCTTAGCCCAAGCAGACCTTGCGCGTTCATGCACCGCAACGACATGCGTGCAGCAACCCACAGCGAGACCACTGCTGCCCTCCCAGTTGTCGCGCGGTTGCAGCCCAAGATCGGCATATTTGTTCATTGATCGTCGCTGACTTTAAAGCATTTCCGAGAACTCTGTTCAAGCCGGAAGAGAAGGCGACCTGACAGCAGCGCTTGAACCGCGGACGAGTTGCCCATTTTGCAGGTGTACCGCCCCATGGTCGGACTCTTACGTCGGTTTGGGCTGGACCTTGCACGCTGCTACTGAGATCGACGGAACGCGGCTATTGAGATCGATGGCAATTAGCCGCCGAAGCGCCGCGCTCCCCGTTTTACGCGTTAGGCCTTTGCGAGGTTACCCCGCGCCATGGCTTTAATTTTCACGCGTGGGGCGCGTGGCATTTTCGTGGAACATCCCCGTGCTCTCCTTTCCGTTATAGGCTCCGTCCGGGTGTGGGGGTGCCGGACGGAGCGGAAAAATCGGACTATCACAGCGTACGGGTCATCCGTGTGCTCCATGGCGGGGAAGCGCCCGAGCACGTAGGGTCACATAACCAAGGCAAGGGCTGTGGGGGGAGGGCAATGCAATGCAATGGAGTGAAAATATCATGGACCGGGATATCACGAAAAAGTAGAGTTTCCAAGAGAAGCAAGCAGTTTTCAGCCAGATTTGTAATAAGTGGACTGTGGTATAGGTGTCCTTGAGGTATTGCTTTGAAGTTTTTAAGCCAGAGACAGTAAACTGCGTTCTGCTGGCGTGCAAGTGTTTATATTGTAATGAAAAGTAAGTCTGATTTTAATGCGAGCGATGGTGCCGATGGTGGTAGCGGTGGTCGAGGGGGCGGGGTTGGTCCGAAGTACATCAGGACTCTTGGGTCCAAGTCTTTGAGCGGGTTCTCCTCCGCGGCGAGCAGCCAAGTACCCTCTATCACCCACTCGCCCAACCAAGGGTTTGCAGATAGCGCAAGTCGCATAGGAATTCGCGAGAAGCTCCAAAGAAGTCCGTCTATGGCCGACTCGACAGCGGCAGATAACGCTTCAGCGCATCAGGCGTCCGTAGCGGACACAGCGGACAATGCGAATACCGGAAGCTCTTCCAGCGTCAACTCCATGGCGAACGGGACTGGGAGTGGACTGGTGAACGGTACATATAGAGTCGCACAAGCATGCGATAGGTGTCGTGCAAAGAAGACGAGGTGTGACGGCAAGCGGCCGCAATGTTCACAATGTGCCGCCGTTGGGTTCGAATGCAAAATAAGTGACAAGTTGTCCAGAAGAGCTTTTCCCAGAGGCTACACAGAGACTCTGGAAGAACGGGTGCGGGAGCTGGAAGCTGAAAACAGAAGGCTTGTTGCACTCTGCGACATCAAGGAGCAGCAGATTCATCTGGTGTCCAAATATTCTACGAAGAAACGGGACAGGCGGACCGGCAGCAAAGGTCGCGACGAAAGAATGTTGCAAGAGCTGAGCTCTGCAAACGGCGGTGCCCTGCGGGTCTCGTCAACAAACCTGTATCTTTTGAATAAGACAACCGACGAGCCAGACGAAATTCCCCATGGGAAGGCTGGCGCCAGAGTCGATGAAAGGAAGCTGGAGGAGTACCAAGATCCACGGGCAGCAAATGGAAGGCTCATCGGTGACCCGGTCGCGACAAACTTAAATGATCCAACGTCTGTATCTTTCGAGCAAAACGAAGCCCCGGGTCTGCCTGCAGTCAAGGCGCTGACCTCTATGAGTACTCGAGAACAGAGCACCCAACTAGCTACTTTAGTGGCATTGTCGGTTCCAAGATCGACTGAAGAAATATTATTCATCCCGCAGCTTTTGGCAAAGATAAGGCAAGTTTACGGCTTCACGTCGAAGCAATGTCTCTATTCTGTCTCTCTATTGTCCTCCTTGAAGACCAACTTACCGGAGCCTCAGTTGATGAAGTGGGACTCCCTAGATCATTTGAAATTTAAGAATTTGTGGGAGATTGACGATTTACAAAGCTTCTTAGTGGATACGTTGAAATTTGATGCCACGAATGAAGGGAATCCTGATTCTGTCAGCTTGGCATTTAATGAGATTGATGAACTGGTCCAAGCATTTTTCGACCACTGGTCAATTCATATCCCAATTTTGAACAAGGAGGAATTTTTCCTATATTATGATAAATTTAAACATGATACTGCCAATCAAACTTCCCTCTCTCAAAACAGCACCCAAAACTTTGCTGTTCGTAATAAGATGATAAGCTATAAAATTTTCGCTTGCATTCTGCTTACGTTGTGCCAAATGGGGTTATTGATCAAAGTCAAGAACGAATCCCTGCCTCCTACGTCCAAATATACCAAACTAATGTCATACTACAACCGTGCGATCAATCTGTTTTACGTAAATCCATATTTCAGTGTGTTGACCACATCATTGCAAGGCCTACAGTTCTTGGCGTTGTCTTTATTTTACTTCCTGAACACAGGGAACGTTTCCGCAATTTACGAATTGAGAGGTCGTGTAGTTTCAATGACACAACAGCTACGATTACACCGGTGTCCCAGTGCCGTTCTGGGCGGCTCAGGTTCCACAATGAACCGGAGAGAACAGGGGGATAGACGTGTTTTGTTCTGGGGAATTTATTACCTGGATGTCTTCTCTGCCTTGCAACTTGGTGTTCCTCGTCTTTTCAAGGATTTTGAGATCGAGTGTGCGTTGCCAGTGGCTGATAATGACGATAAAAAAGTTAGCCTCGCTGGCCAAATGATTCGTTTAGAGGGCTGCGTGAGCCAATTTTCTTTAGCTGTAATAAGATTCGCCAAGGTTTTAGGCAACGTTTTAGATTCCATCTTTAAAAGAGGAATGACAGAGTCGATAATCAAAGAGGTTGCTTTGATTCATGAAAATGCTCTGGATAACTGGAGGCGAGGTTTACCTGCTGACCTCATGTTTGAAATAGATGTTAACGGAACCATTAATATGGACGAGCTTAATAGACTAAAGCAGACTAATGCCGCAGTTGAAAACATGAATACCATGGTTCTTCTTATACTTTATTTCTTGGCAAAAGCCATGATACACCTGCCTGTTGTGGCTACACGTCGTTTGGAATCAAATGAAGCCTCTTCTATCGACAACGCCAATGCCGATCAGGTGGATACCCGTGACACAAAAGAGGGAAGCCTAGAGACGGGAATGGATTCCAATCTGGGTGACAGGTCTTCCTCCTCTTACGTTCTACTGCAACAAGCAACAAATACAATGCTCAACGTACTTGAGTCAATCAAATCAGTGTACCTTCCGCTCCCAATTAATGTGGCACGCACTAAAGCTAGATTTGCTTTATTAAGTTCAAGAGGGCTGTTGGAGTTTATTAGGGGCGGGGCTTTATTTCTCGACAATAAAACGTTACTTTTGAACATCGTCAAGGACATAGAGGAAGATAGAAAGCTCGAAATTCCGGGTATCATCTCTTGGCACAGTTTAAAACTTCTAGATATGACGATTAATTTGATGTTACAACCATCGAATACAAAAGTAGATAAGCTAGAAAAGCTATTGAAGAGGAAACTAAACTATTACAACAGACTAGTGGGCCGTCCTACAGTCAGGTCGGCATTGGTAAGCCAGAGTCATTCAAAACGCAAGCATGATAGCGAGAGCGACGACGGGAATAATGACGTCGTCAGAAGCAATTCCAATTTGACACCAGCAAGCTCCAAGGATGGCAGGACTCCGCCAGAGAAAAAAGTTAAAATAGAGCATGATGGCACTGACATCAACACTCTTAAAAATGAGTCCAATGTGCATATCAGCGCCGATAACCCAGCCGGGCAACAAACACAACATAGAAACCCTGTGTCAACTCAGAGCGCCATCGCGGAGGCTTTTCAGCTTGATCCAGTACTTAATGGTAATCTATTAAGCGACATCGACTTAACGTCTTTTTTCTCTGGAAGCAATAGTAACAGTAAAGTTTCACGTGGAGATGCCAATGAGTCGGAAGTTAACCTGCACACGAGGAAACGTGGCTCGCTTGAGACCAACATCCACCCTGTTCCCACATCTGGCGATCAGTTTTCCAACGACAGATTACCGTCTTTTAATGATAGTAATGCGAATGGATCAACAAGCGCCTTAGATGGATTATTCAGGGTGCCAAGTAATGTTGATTTCTTGAACGATGAATACTATTTCACTGGAAACTCTCAATCAAACCTAGCACAGTACGCGCAGCAAAACACTGCGAATACCAATGAATGGTCTAAGCAGCAAAATTTCTCGAAGGCATCAAATCCAGGTATATCATTTTCTAATGCGAGTTTCAACAGTTTGTTTGGACATATGAACAATGAAACTAAAAAAAACAATAATACCAGCATCAATATTACAAAAGCAGGACTCAACAACAGCAATAGCTCTGGTTTCAACTTCGCAGTCGATGCGTCACTAGGGTTAGCCCCGTTGCTGGCATGGACTCCTGACATATCCCGACACACTACGAGCGTTCCCAACCATAATAACGATAGCAGCGACCAAATGGGTATGATACTAGACACAATTGTGCACCCTGAACCGTGCAGCAGGAAGAATAGCGAGCCTGTTGCATTCCAGGATAAGAAAACTTCTGACGGACCGCCAGCGGGCGAAAGATCATATACGAACGTTGCTTCGCTGGAGCAACAGGATATTCCTACTCTTGTTAGCCACAGCAATAGATCCCGCAGCAATACTCTAAGCGAATTTGTAGAGACAAATGATGAAATCAATGAGGACAAGATATTGACTCTTTGCCCGAGAAGAAGACCGAGACGTCGCCAAATGAGCTACGCACAAGAACAATTTCAACGGAAAAATTCTAATCCGGATGAAGAGCATACCACGTTATCACAATCTCATAACCACCAAGACTTGTTCGATTGGCAAAATTCTAAATAGATCTGTGTAGGTAGTCTGTCCGTTTATTAATTCTGCATCAATCAATCGATTGCTTTATAGGTCCCTTTAATGTAAATACTTATGGCCCACAAACACCTTAGATGGCGTGCCAACTCTGATGTCGCGCCTCCTGTCCTGCCGAGCAGATATCGTACCATAAAGCGTATTATACTAAATACACCAGCATTTGATTAGATATGTTTTTGAACGTGCCTCAAAACCACACCATTTAGAGGCGCCAAATGCGGCTAGCTGGGCGGCTAGCGAGGCTCCGCATACCACCCCAAACGTCGTAAAGAGAGAAATCACAGGATGACGGGGAAGCTAAGATAACAGAAGAGCTCGCTCTCCAAAGATAGATGAACAACAATTGATCTCTTGCCTCGAAGAGAAAAAAACACTGCTCGACGGTGCCATCAAATGTTTATAAAAGTTAGAACGCCGCTTGACTGCTAAATCCATCGATGGCTACAAGGTACGCCAAGTGCACATGATGTTTTGCACCGAGAATGATATGACTGTCGGCCAAGGCTGCTTGAAGTCTCTCGGTAAAATCACGAGCTTCCTCATTATGAACATAGGCAAGAATGCAAGGTTGCATAGGGCTAAGCAAATAGAATAAAGTCAGTCATGAAAGGAGAGCGTGGTACATGCATTTTAAATTGAGGCCCAAGGTGGCATCTAGAACCACCGAAGAGCAGGAGCAATATTGTCTTCAGCACCTTTGCATAACCAAAGACCAGCAAGCGCTTGGCCGGTGCTATTTGGGATGATCCGAGCCTGCAAACCACTTTCTGCGGTGAAACAAGTTTCATCTCGGGTATCGACCCACTGGTTCTCTATTTCCATGCAAGCGTCGGCAGAGCATATTCGTAATGCTCAATATGGGTGGAGTGTTTATCCCCATGGTATTATCGTCGCACGTCGCACAACACGACGCACTATGCATGTCGGTTTTCGAGGTGCAAGAAGTGCTAATCAGCCAGCCATGTTTTGAACAAGCCGCAGTCCTTACTAGTTGTCAGAACAATGGTTGCATGACATTCGTAGCCACATCAAACTGTCCCCATCGCATTGCCTCTGCCTGGCTGCCCGTACTGCTTCACGTGCCGCACAAAACCTCGCGCATTGAGACTGTCAAGAGGTTTGATATATTTTTAGACGGAATTTTTCTTACGGAGCTTGCTGGGCGGGTTTGGCGTTCTAAAAAAAACACAAAGAAAAATAATCGTCCTTAGTTAAGCAGACACGAAACTCTCTTCAGAGGCAGAAAACTACAGACTCAAAGATAGCAATATAGTCTATCAGTGTGCGGGAATCTAACTGGTTTTTGATTAGCAATTGATTAAATTGGTGGGAGACTGTTTTTTTCAGAAGAACTCTCTGTAACTTTCACTTTACCATGCAACCAAAGAGTAGCACACTCAACCATTCGTTTATGCAGCAACAAAGCCATCAGAATCATCAAGCCCATCAGAGTCAAAGTCAAAGCCAAAGCAGAGTTCCCGGTGCAAGTCAAAACCAAACCAGAATTTCCAGTCAAAATTCAAATCACAGTCAGAATCACACCCCGAGCGAACACCAGCGGGACAACGATCCCACTGTATATCATCAACATACATCACCAATGGGAAATCAATATATGAATTCTCAATCCGGATACTATTCTGGACCAACAATTATGAATGCACCACCCACCCCATTCGATACCGCTTACGGTGTAACGTTATTACCGTCCCATCTTTTAATGGGCTCGCCTTTTGTCTCTTCGCCAGATCTCTTCCAACAAGCGCATCAACAACAAGGCCATCATCGTCAAGCTTATAAGCCATATAAGATGACGCCGTCTTCTCACAGAAGTATGTCGAGAATCGCCAACTCGTATCCTCCTCCGCCAACTTTAAATGCTGCCCCACCTTCTAGGAGTGCAATGAACAGTCGCCGGAACAGTCATTACCAATTGATCCAAGGGTCTGCTAATTCAAATCTGTTTCAAGAGCCATTCATGATTACGTATACTGTACTACCGAAGGGAAACGATGAATTCAGAACAAGGTCGCTACTGTTCCAAAACGTCAATAATTCCGTTGATCTGCATTCATTTGTTAATAAATACTCAAAATATGGACCTGTGGAAAGTGTTTACCTTTTTAAAGGCCATCAAGGAGATGACAAAAACTCAATACTATTGAGTTTTCTGTCTCGAAAAGTTTGCTTGGATTTCTACAACAGTGTTTTACAAAGATTGTCTGAATTTAAGACTAGTCTTGATTCTAAGTCTTTAACCCTAAGCTTTGTTTCTCTGAAATATCGGATGAAGGAAGAATCTAATGGAAATGAAGAGGAAGATTTAGATACTGGAAAGCATACCGACGGGGTCGAAAGTGATTCGCTAGACGATGCTTTCAACGTGACTACTGCGGCGTCATTGCATTACGATATTGTTAATAGAGGTGCAACAAGATCAATCGTTCTCTCGCTAAAGGACCCTTGTACAAAAGCCGAGCTATTTGAAAAGAAGCTTCAATTTCTAGATCCTAAGAAAAAGGAGAACAATAGGTATATTCTCGAGTCCGTTGATTTAATCAATTCAAAGGAATCAACAAAGCATTTCCCTCAAAACTATGCTATCTTAACATTGTTAAATATCTCAATGGCTGTTGAAGTATTGGATTACGTGAGATTAAACGTTAAAAAACTAGGATTCGAAAAATGTTTTTTTGTCTCCATCTTGCCTCAAAAGGCGGATAGATCTATGAGCAATTTGTCAGCTGCTCCGATCAATGGAAAATCAAGTGAAACTATCAACAGCAACTACAGAAACAAAAACGCAAGCTTAAGTAGTTTGGATTCTGCCGGGTCACTCATTTCCCTGGACCAAGAAATTGAATCAATCTCCATAAAATTACAAGGTATTCAACTGGATAAACAGAGTATGGAGATTAGTCCAAAAAGTTATCCAGAACCGTATTTTGCAGAATACAGCGATCATTTACCTAATGTGAATATAAGTGAAGCTGCATCTTTAGACTTTCAATTTTCAGAGCCAAATTCGCACGAGATGCCATTAAATGAGGTCGATTTGCAAACTCAAGAACATGAAATTACCAGCGATGCGAGTTTTGCGCATGGCGATCAACGTAGGCAATCCTTGAGTTCTCAAATTTTGTCCGTGCAATCACAAATGCCACTTGAATCAATGAATTCAGTTTATTATATGGATCAATCCAATTCGAGACAGAACAACATGACAAAGCCAATAACACAAAGCTTACAAAGACAGTATGCTACTTCTGCTGAAGTGGCTTCGTTAATGGGTGGCGGAATTGGTAACAGAACTGTTTATATCGGCAATATCCATCCCCGTTCTAAGCCTGAAGATATCTGTAATGTGGTTCGAGGTGGTATTTTGCAAAACATCAAATTTCTAAAAGAAAAACACATATGCTTTGTGACATTTATCGAGGCCTCCACTGCGGTTCAGTTCTACACGAACGCTTTCATTGATCCCATAGTTTTACATGGCAACATGTTGAAAGTTGGTTGGGGTCACCATTCGGGTCCTCTTCCTAAATCTATTGCATTGGCGGTAACCGTTGGCGCGAGTAGGAATGTTTACGTTAGTCTGCCAGAATACTCCTTTAAGGATAAATACATCAACGATCCGCAATATCAAGAGTATCTTGAAAGGTATAAGATCCCTACGGAACAGCAGCTTCGCGAAGACTTCAAACCTTACGGCGATATAGAGCAAGTCAATTACTTAAGTGATGGACATTGCTGCTGGGTGAATTTCATGAATATTTCTGCTGCCATCAGATTAGTAGAGGAGTTCAAGAATGACGATGGTGAAAAGTTCCATTCAAAATTTGATAACCGCTATAAAGGCATGATTATCGGATATGGTAAAGATCGTTGTGGGAATGTTAACAAAAACTTGATAGCAGGAAAAAATTCACGATTTTATAAAAAAGTTAAAAAACCAAGTTACAACATCAGGTTAAATAAGATGGAAGAAGAACGAAGGCTGAATGAAGAAGCCTTGAGAAAGCAACACGAAAATAATAGCGAACAAGCGTTACAATTCAACTCTCTTGGAATCACCCTAGAGGGCGGGGGTCTCAAGAGTCAGAACGCTGATAGCGAGGACAGAGTTACTGGGTGCAATAAAGAGGCTGTTGAGCAGCATTTAAGCGAAGACTCTGACCAAGAGGGGGAGGAGTTATTAAAATTGAGTAATGAGGGTGCACTTTTAAATGGGATGAATATCTGTACTTCTGATCCCCATAACCGCGGCAGCAAGGAAGAAACATCTACTTTCAAAGATTTGGACGAAGAATCTGAGAAATCAGACGTCTCGACAGATATCGAATTGATAATTCATACTCCAGTGGAGGAAAAGGAACGATCTAACGTCCGGGCCCAAGAAAGACCCAAAAAGCATCAGATTAAGGAAAAATTTGAAGATAGCTCAGGAAGCATATCATTAAAAGAAGGACATCCTCCTACTTTCTTTGATGTCGCATCAGTCATGTCTACTCCACTTTTGGAAGCGAACCCGCCTATGGCACCGGCAACAATCTCACGCAATTATTCATTAATGGTTAAAAATCAAAACCGATTTTCCAGATCCTCGCAGTCTAATGGGCAAAATCAGAGCCACTCGCAGTTTCAATCACCGGACTATCAGAATAATGCAACTAGACAAAACAAGAATAATCGTCCTCGAAAAAATTCCAAAAAACGAAACATGAAAACCATTCCCGGATCTGACGTTATGGCCCAATATCTAGCGCAACTACAGCATTCCACTTTCATGTATGCCGCCAACATTCTTGGTGCATCCAGTGATGGAGACGGTAACTACTATGATGAAGGAACCAACTAAATTAGTGAAAGCCCTAGTTGAATTTCATCTCGAACTCTCTAGTTGGATCGATTGAGATTCATTGGCGCACAAAAAACGAGAAAAATACATACGTGCATATATTATAATGTATTTAGCAAAAATGTAGTTAGTAAGCGTGGACAGTTCCAGTGGTTTTACCTCATATTAAGGCATGCCATAATGTATCGAATTTTTATTTGTTTGGCGGCTCGGCAATTGTGAGTCAAACTACCTACGATAATTTTTCAAGAAAAAAATTAGTGCGATAAGTAGTCATAATTCAAAAATCATCATACGTAAATCTGTACGTCTAACTCTAGTTGCCGAGGGAAAGGAAGTACATCTATGACTATAGTATATAATAGTAAAGCATGCGAGCCCCATGGAGAAATAATTAATCGAAGCATATGCAGCTCTCCCCATGACGAGGAAAAACATAGTGGAGACGTTATTGAAATCGAACGAGAACCTGAAATCAGCGAATGTTCTTGGCAGCACCCTGACTATTTCGATTCTGCCTGGAAGGAATATGCATTTGTACTTTCTGGCATGATCGCTCAATTGCTCAATCAAGCGGGAAGTACTATGACTTTATCCATAATGAACATCTTAACTAGAGAACTAAACGCTGAAAAGAACAGCGAATCATGGCTTATGGCTTCATTTCCTCTAGTTTCAGGATCTTTCATTCTCGTCAGTGGTAGGATTGGGGACGTATACGGTTTAAAGAAAGCATTGCTTGGTGGCTACGTGTTTTTAATAGTATGGTCTTTGATCTGTGGACTATCTAGCTATTCAAATAACGGAACCTTTTTTATTATCAGCAGGGCATTTCAAGGTCTAGGAATATCTTTTATTTTACCAAACGTTCTGGGGATTGTTGGAAATATTTATAAACCTGCAACAAGAAGGAAGAACATGGTTATTAGTTTAATTGGGATGTGCGCACCGTTAGGTGCCTTACTGGGGGCGTTATTTTCCGGTTTAATTGTTGTTAGATCCGAAAAGGCTTGGCCATGGGCCTTTTACGCTTATACAATTGCAGCAACTTTGAATCTGATTATCAGTTACTTCATTATTCCAAATACTATCCCGACGAATGTCCACAAGTTCTCAATGGATTGGATTGGTGCCCTTATAGGTGTTTCCGGCTTAATTCTTTTCAACTTTGTTTGGAACCAAGCTGCAATTGTGGGGTGGAACGTGGGCTATATCATCGCTCTATTAATCGTGTCTGTTTTATTATTAACAGCTTTTATCCTCTATGAATTGAAGGGTGTGAAGGTACCCCTACTTCCAAAAGAAGTCACCTGCAGCCGCTCGACTATAATGATCTTGACCTCCATGCTATTGGGTTGGGGATCATTTGGTATCTGGACGTTTTACTATTTCCAAATCATGCTGAATTTGAGACATTACTCTCCTCTATGGGCTGGTGGAACTTATTTCATGTTTGCAATTTGGGGGTGCATCGCAGCTCTTACAGTTGGATTTTCAATTAAGCGTCTTGGACCTGCGATACTGTTATTTTTTTCATTAATAGCATTCGATTGTGGGTCAATTATATTAAGTGTCACCCCTGTCCACGAAACCTACTTCCGCTCATGTTTGGGAGCAATGATCATTTTATCATTTGGAATGGATCTTTCGTTTCCAGCTGCCTCGATTATACTGAGCGATGAACTTCCTATGCAGTATCAGGGTATGGCCGGATCCCTTGTGAATACTGTGGTCAACTACTCAATGTCACTTTTCATTGGAATAGGTGGTACTGTAGAACGTAACATTAACAAAACAGGCTCAGATGCATTGAAGGGTTATAGAGCTGCGTTGTATTTAGCAATTGGAGCTGCTTCTCTAGGAGTGTTTATAAGTGGCATATTCGTGATAGAAAAACTGTGGAAAAAGCACAAAGCAAACTCAACGACACAAATAAGCAACATTTGGGAATAGCATGGCGTTCTAATTACCTAATTTTTATACTCACCTAATTTATAGATATGTTGAGGTGATAATTCTTAATTTCATTTGCCGGAGTTTCCACAATCACTTTAGTGAAGCAGAAGAATTTCCTTCTGTGAATTTGATGCCAAGTAGCAGGTCTGTTAATCCCGCTTATGCTACCTTGCCCCTAAGTAAGGATCGCAAGTTTCCGTTGAATAAAAGTTTATAAAGATTAGATATCGGTATAGACTGAAAAGCACTTAGGCTTTTTGATGTACCTTCTTTTAGATTTATTAACTAAATGAGACTTTTAGGTTTCCTCTCTCCTTTTTTCTCGTTCCTTTTCTGCTATGTCTTTCAAATCATCGTCACTTGGTTCATAAATATGCCATAAGGTATAATGAGGAAGACCACCAACCCTATACCCCATTTTCTTGGCCATCTTGCCGAACGCCTCCGTCTCAGCGTGATTTTCAAAGGTGAATGCCGGAAATTGGACACCTCGTCTGAACAATTCTGCTTTGGCCAGAATAGAAACACCACCGACGCCGTCCAAGTCCATCACTTCATCTGGATTACCACGAGGATCACGAGAATAAGCTAGATGAAACCTCCAAGTCGGATATTCCGCGTAACCCTCCACAATGACATCATCTTCATCCAACGTCTTTGCCAGCTCCAAAGCCTCATTCGATTCAACCCATGAATTTAAGTCATATGGTTGTTCACCATCCAAAAACACTGGTAGTGGTCGCCAAACGTTAGGCACTATTACGTCATAACCTTTCGACATCAAGTCTTGGATGACCGAACCTGGACAAAGTTCAACATCAGCATCCCTCCAATAAACCCAAGAGTGGTAAGGCTTTAAAGCGTTTGCTGTGAGCCAGTTTCTGGCTCTAGCCATCAATTTTCTTCTTGTTCCTTGAACTTTAACTGCATGCCTGTCACTGAAACCCTGCCCGATGGCTTGGCCAAAATCTTTCTGAAAAATCTGGACAGAACGAAAAGGCTTATCATAGTCCTTATGAAAAGGTGGACTGAAAGCTTTCTCTACTCGTTTGAGATAGTTTTGATCCATATATTTGAGGTAGAGCTTTTCTGTACCTTTGTTCCCCTGGGCGTCCGTGTAGGCATCCACGTCAGAGAAGACCTGTGACAGCGTACCGTTCTGTAAATGACGCGAATAGGCAATTAATGCATCCAACGTACGATCACTTTCAGAGCAATCACTAACAAGGAATGCGAGATCTATTAACTCGTGAGGATAAGTAATATTCATCAAATGTTTGAACATAAGTGGTAGCACTTTTTCTGCATCTCTCAGGGGCACACATAACAGTATATGTTCCTTGTTCTCTGCGCCATTAGGTGTTCCAGCAAATTTTTGAAGTTCATATTCTTCCACTGTGGCTCCCATTACCATTGCTATTTCCGTGTCGTATCTTTGCGTCTCCTCTGCAGATGAAGCCGAACCTCCAAATTCCGTTAGTAAATAGCTCGCTTCACCATCAGAGAATTTATTCACAACGCTAGAATCAATTGGTTCGAAATCGTAATCATAATACGCCTCATCTTCTAAAGTAATGGTGCGATATGTTGGTGGACGCGTGCTGTATTTGATGCTATTTGGTGACGAACCGGAGCTGTTAGACATGGGCAAATTGATCCCATATCTATAAAGAAGAAACAGAAACGCAATAAATAACCCACAAGGCGCTATTCGTCTTTTCTGTAGAAATTTCCACGGTGACACGCTTACCTTAGGTTTAGGGCTCAGTTTCGAACGCGATACTGGTAACTTGTAACTATCATCCTCCTTTTTCCTACTTCCTTTCAACCTCCCAAATAAACCCATATTCAAACTGAGACAAGCCTCTATTGGGTCGAGATAAACTTGGTATAGCGTACTGGTGAGTGCAAATCTTTCTGCTTCTATTTCAACTACAATTTTCTTGCCGAAAAAGAAGATCCATATGGCCCGAACTTTTTAAAGGATACTGAAAATGTATAGAAAACGAAGAAACTTAACAGGCAAAAAGCGCAAAAAAATCATCATAGAGCCAAATTATTGGTCACAATACATTTGAATGGTGATAAATTATGAATCTTGCTAAAGACTTATACCTCTCTAAAAATGTATAAAAATGGATGGATTGCGCACATAACTTTGTGATGATTCCGTTATTTATATTCTGCACCAATGCGTTACCAAAATTTACGTATTTGAAGAGTGTTTGCTACTAATTAAAGCATCGGAAATAGCTCGAATATCAGAGGGAGTAGTTTTGCAGCAGCCTCCGATTATGCGGGCACCGTTAGCTATATAGCCGGGCACGAGTTCATTCCAAAGTGGCATATCCGCTCCAGAGTTGACGTGCCACGCTTGAGTTGCATGGTCGTAAGTTCCACCACCGTTGCAATAAATCGCCAATGGCATTTCGGGAATTTCTGCATGTAGCTGGGTCAAAATATGTAGTGAGGCTTCGTAAGTACAACAATTGATACCAACTAAAACCAAATTAGAATTTTTGACCGTTCTAAAACTAAACAGCTTGCCCACTTCGGCCATAGTTGTGCCGTCTCTCAAAGTTGAGTTATTGTTCATAGACAAACTGATGAAAAATGGCTTTGCTATTACTGATTCGTCCCAGGACAGAAGTGCCTCTAATTCGTACTTGTTGGGCACGGTTTCAAAAGCGATCATATCAATATTGGAATTCTCGTTGAAATTCGCCAACTGGGGTCTGAAGTAATCCGCAAAATCTATTTCGGAAGAATGGAGGCCATAATCACCATGGTACTCTGCACCAACATAAGCCGCGTAAGTCCCAATACTTCCGAGCAGATAAGCATGACTGGGAACACATTCACGACAAAACTTTACGATTTTGCTTAGCAATTGATCATATTCTTCCACACCGGACACATCGGTGTTTTCCATGATTGTTTTGAAACTTGTTTGGTATGTTAATGTAGTGAAAATAAGTGCCCCACTTGCCGAATATGCTTCAAACATTTCTTTGACGATAGTTTTCTCCTTACAATCGGAGTCGCTCTTCCAAAAGCCTGGCGTTAGAAACGGCACCGTCGACCATATTGGCGATGAAATATTCAGTCCCCTGTTTTCCAGTTCTGTGCCTTGCCCGCCATCTAACACAAGGACCCTGGATCTATCATCTCGAAAAATGCTGGCCAAAGGACGCCTCATCCGGCTCGTTAGTGGATTATGATCGTTTGTGTACTAGTGAACTTGTTATAGTGATGAGCTCCCGAGTTTAGTCTAGGCGCCGGGTGACACCTGTGAGTCCATTCAGGTATATTTTATTTCTGTAAACTTTTCAACTGCCAGGGACAAGCAAATGCAGTTGTCTGCACGAGAGCCAGAGCATTGCGCCACTTGTTTTGAGTCCTTTGAAGTATTTAATTCGATGAGATTTTGATGTGAAAGTGGTTCAGAAGCTCTCATATTGATCGGTGAGGGGAGAGGGTACTGTGTCAAAAGTTCTTCCGCTCTCTTTAACTGCTTTCTAGGCACGATTAAGCATTGATACGGTGATCTCTCAGACCTTAGTTGGATCGTAAACGGCTTTTTGGTCAGCAAGAAAAGCTAAGGCCATGCCTCCTTCAAGCTGCATGGATTGCAGGCAACCTTGACAATAGGTTTCCAATGCATGCATACTGTCCGAGTGGTGCTACCCGGACAGGGAAGTTGAAATGGCGAGTAGCTGATGCGAAGAAGAATCGTCAAAATTTTATAAATACCAAAAGGCCTAACATATTCAGAACCTGTGATCAGCGTTAAAGTTCCTTCCTCCCTTTGGAAAACGTATTTACATTTCGACCGTAGCTCTCTTTCTTCATATCATCTTTTCAACTACAATTTTTGCTGAACTTTGTTTAAGTATTCTTCTCTCTTCAAATATTCTTTGCTTAT
Organism: Zygotorulaspora chibaensis; assembly: GCA_030565665.1. NCBI lineage: Eukaryota > Fungi > Ascomycota > Saccharomycetes > Saccharomycetales > Saccharomycetaceae > Zygotorulaspora > Zygotorulaspora chibaensis. The sequence continues at coordinate 550,648 of JAJMCM010000005.1, read as the reverse complement.
TATTGATGACTGAGTACCTACTACAAGGTCATTGGCGGGACTGCTGTTCTCTCATCAACCTACTGTCTCACCTACTGTTCTTCGCTCTTTTAAGCATATCATGCGTTGTGTGAAGGAAACTGAAACCACAAGTATTCTAACAGAACAACAAGGATTGAAGCAGCTGTGCTGCTTCTTTTGCGCGTCTTCATCTGGACATTGTAAACAAACTTGGCCGCCGTGAAGTGACCTTTGTGGCGCTGTTATTAGAGCTGAGGTGAAGAGTATACATTTGACCACAAGTTTATTAGCCAAATTTAATTAACATGTGTATCTTGTGTCTATATAATGTGAGCTAAAGGCAAAGGGTCCTTTGTTGTTAACTAAGTTCTGTGGAACTTCTCAGATAGCCCGCCAATTCCAGGTGTCAACCATTCTCTCTGAAGCACGCTGGAGAGGAGTTCAGCCAATTGACCGGCCCTATCCTCATTTTGGGCGTAGGCCTCTATATAAAGTTTCAGTTTTGGTTCGGTGCCGGAGCCTCTGATGGTAAATCTTACGTGCTCTTCCCCCTGCGAAGACGCAGGCGTAGCTGTGATTGTCAGCATCTGCGAAGAAGAGTCTACTGGCAACCTTGGTTTATGGTCTTCAGTATCTGACTGATATCCAACAGTTAGGTCTCTGAATGTCGCGACTTCGAATTCTTTTCCAATTTCGGTTGGATAGGGTTTGTCACTTGTGTTACGATACCGCCTCATTTTCCCAAAGAGTTCGCCTAATACATCCGGGCTGCTGATGACAAAATAACCATTATGCTCCTTGAAGAACCCATATTTGTTGTACCCTGCCTCTAGGATACGCAAGGGACTTTCATGACGCTTAGTTAGCCATTCGTTGTAAGCTAGTAGGAATATTACGGCGGCACTAATACCGTCCTTGTCAAATTCCATTTGAGGGAACATATAACCTATGGCCTCCTCAAATGCAAAGGGGACGTACCAACCGTCATTTACCAAATCAATTGCACGGTTTCCGATCCATTTGAAGCCGGTTAAAGTATCCTCATAGTGGAACTTTTCGATTTTTGCCATCTTTTTAATCATTTGAGAGGAGACAGTAGAATTTAGCATTGCTAGCGGATGTGATTTTTTAAAATCTGAATCTTGACTTTTGTACTTTTGTAATTCATAATAGCTAAATAGGAAGCCCAATTGATTTCCTGAGATCTGAGTCCACCTGCCAGTAAGTTCGTCCTTAACGGCGGCAGAAAACCTATCTGCATCTGGGTCATTGGCAAGAACCAAAGATATTTCATTTTTGTCCGCGAGGCTTATCGCCAAATTCAATGCTCCTTTCTCCTCTGGGTTAGGAAAAGAAACAGTAGGAAATTCAGGATCAGGCAGAAACTGCTCGTTTACTTTTAAGTAGTCTTCACCAACTTTTAAATTCAAAACTTTGGAAGTGATATCATTGAAAATCGAATAACCAACACCATGCATAGGTGTATAGACAAACCATGGCTTGCCTCTTTTTAGAGAGCAAGGATCTATATTGTTCACAAGTGAATTACGCAGTTTTTCGATGTACTTTGCGGTCATTTGTTTCTGTGCATAAACGAAATTTCCTCGAGCTAAATTTATCTCTATTATCTCGTTTGATTTCCAAGCATTGGGCCAGAGTTTCAAATTATCATCAATGCTGTCAGCAATTCCTTTATCATGAGGCGGGATTATCTGACAACCATTTGCATAGTAGACCTTGTACCCATTGTCCATTTTAGGATTATGGCTGGCAGTGATCATGACACCCACAGTGGCACCAACCTGATCAACCGCAAATGGTACCAAAGGAGTGTGTACGAACTTATCTGGGTCATTAAGATAGAAGACTTTGAAGCCTGCCTCAAGAAATGTTGCAGCCGCGGCTGCAGCGAATTCTTTGGAGTGATATCTATGGTCATGACCCACAACAGCTCTCAAACAATCCGGAAACTGGCGTTTGATGTACTCAGCCAAACCTTGAGTGGCCTGTATTACGACTAAAGAATTCATGCGACTGAATCCTGCTTCCATGCGAGAGCGCAAGCCGGCTGTACCAAAAGCTATTCTGTTATCGAACCTTTTATGCAATTCATTCCAATTTTTTTTGTGAATGAGATCTCTTATTTCAGAACGTGTCTCAGAGTTTTTATCCTTGGAAAACCATAGCTTGCAAGGCTTATGCAGCTCTTTGGGAACCAGTTCGTAGTCTACGTTGGAAATTAAAGACATGTGGCGTATGCGTACTACATATGGGCTGCCCTCTATTTAGCCTACCTCTTATAAAAGATATGTATTGCGACAAAGGCCCTTGACCGATCTATTGTCGTTATACACGGACCCAGGCAAGATCATATGTAAGACTATATGCTTGTTCCCCAGATAAGAAGGAACGTTTACGCCTAATCGTCTAGCGCATTCAAGAGTTCCTCCTCTAAATCTGAGTCACTAGAATCATCTTCGGCCAATTCATCGTGGTGCCTGGGTGAATTGTCCTCCATATGAGGTTTTTTTGCCGAGAAATCGTCGCTATTAGTCTTGCCGATGCTATCTAATGGTCTCTTGACACCAGATATCTGCTCTGGCGTGTTGAGTATTTTGTGTTTGGCGAGAGCGTACGTTGGTGAGCTGCGTTCAGCCGCGTAATTTTGTTGCAGATCACTTTCATTCCTCCTGACATCTTCTAATTCCAGGTCCGTTGTCCCCCCTTCAATCTCATCAACATATTCTTCATACTCGTCTTCTTCATCCTCATCTAGATCATCGGGAATTTCTTCTTCTTCGTCATCGTTCAACCAAGAAGCTCCTCCAGCAAAAAGATTGATTGTACCATCCTTCGAAGATTCCATGGCATCCAGCGCAATTCGCTGCCTCTCCAACTCTTCCGAAGCAATATGACGCTGTTCCAGCTTCTTTTTGAAGTCCGCCAATTCTTGTTGAGAAGCAGGCTCTTCGATGATCAGCTCATACAGCTTCTCATCGACGTGCTTCCACGTGACGATACATTCGAACACCCAATCCGGATGCACAACCTTAATATCGTCATTGAGAGCCTTTGCAATCCTAGCTTTATAAGTTCCTGGTGACCTAGTTATCACATGAGTCGTATTTTCGTCTATGTCTGAGAAGCTATTTGCTCCAAACATTTTTGTCCACAATACTATGTCCGCCCTGTTTATGTCGGTACCCAAAGGAATCAACCCTGAAAAAACAAAGTTACAATTCTCGAACACTTTATATTTCATTGGAGGCATAAGTCGCTTTATATCTGCATTCAGATAATCTTTTCTTTCTAATGCTGCGTAATATTCCTCGTGAACCTTAGCTAGGGTTTCTTTCAAGAAAAAGAGTTCATCATCATCATCCACTAGCAATCTTTGATTATGCATATGTTTTTGTAATGTTGCCAGTGGCCTATTTTGCTGCTGAACTTCTAGAGACGCGGAATATTCCAATTTTTTTGTCAATTCCTCCTTGCTTTCCGATGCTGGTGGTTCTTCACCGGAACCGATCTGATGACTTAATTTCTCTTCCTGACGTTTAACTTCTTCATCAATTTTCTCTTGTAACTTTTTCTCGGCGTCCATTATGTCTGTGATGAGCTCATCTGATTCTTGCTCCTTATTACGTATTCGCCTACCTAGCTGCAGCATTGTGGTTTGCTGTCTTGGTAAAAAGTTCGAATTGATATCGCCAACGCCAACAAAGAAATTGTATGGCACCACCTTGATTAAATTCGGGGACCAGTCCCATACATCTCCCCTATCATCGATGATTACAACCATTGATTGATCTGTTGGAAATAACCTTTCAAGAGACTTTTGAGTTAGAGAGCCGTTTTCATCCCTTGAAAGTATGCGGTCTCCAAACAAAGAACCATCCGGGTCGATGATTTTGGCTATTTCCAAAGCATAGGCTCTTGTCGCCATGGTATAAATATGCATTTCAAATAATGGTGAAATTTTATCAAAAAATTCTTTTAGACCTGGCCTCACTTTAACATAATACCAGCATTTCCGTATTGGAGGCTTGGGTCCCATATAAAGAAAAGGCAAGATGGGTTCCTCTTCAAGTGCGAATGATTTTACATCCTTCAGAGTTTCATAGTTCGGATTGGTGGGATCCTTTTTCCAATCTCCAATGGTTGGATCAACACCACAATGTATTACAGTTTGGTCCAAATCTACAACGAGTATCAATCTTTTATTCTCCCGCAGCCTGGCTTTTAAGGTATTCTCAATATCTGTCGCCTCCTTTCTACTTACCTTCAAGTTTGTGTCAGTGTGTGATATGGAAAGATTGGTATTCAGCTGATCATTCTCATCTACTTCTTTACCGCATAGTGTACATAGTCCTCCGTAGACGATGTCATGATTACAAGGTCTAGTTATTTCACAAACAACCTGCCTCGACGAAACCACCTCATCGCCTTTGTCCAAATTCCAGCTCATGAGATCACCTTCAAATGGAGCCTCAAAAAACTCGATAGATTCCCGAACTCTTTTCTTGGTGTGGATTTCATTGCCACCATCGATTGATTCATTATCATCCGGGGAACTAGCGATTTCCACCATGTACCAAAATTTGTATGCAAACAACCGTTCACCCTTCTCCACATGACTTCCGATAGGTTTAATTAACTGATCAATAGTAATAGGGTAAGGCAAACCCTCAGGAGAAAGAACTGGTGTTGTCATAACTCGAGAAAAGCTACCAGGCTCTTATAATGCAATAAACTCTAAAAATTTCAAAAATAGTTAACCGAAGGTCTTGTTGTAAAATCACACGGAGCAACGGATCTTAGAGAGTATTATCACAACAGTTTTTCAACAGCTAGAAAGAATAATGGTCACTATCTCCTGTCAACTCCGTTATTCAAACTCTTAGTACCATCAAATTTTTTTCCATCGGAATCCTTTCAAGCAAAGCCATTTCGCGTTGTCAATGCGTATCGTATCGCCCAATATATTGCAAACATTACAGATTACGTAGACTATGAAATAATTATGCACTATGCAGAAAAACATTAGTTCAATCAGGCTCACTCGCCAACTGGGACTCCATCATTTGAAATACATGACTGGAGGGATAAGGGTTTTCATAGTTCTATGTCATTGGCGTTTAAATTTAAGGTGCCATTGGTATCTGTCACGTCATCGAATGAAAAACCACTATCATCATCATTATCAATACCCGAATGAGGCGATTCAGTTGGTCTTTCTTCTTGCAGCTGCAATCTGGGTTGGGAAAACTCTGTTCCTTTCAATGCCATTTCCACTTGCATTTCAGGGCCTTGTAATGACATTTCACCATTCTCATGATCTTGTTCATAATCCTTAGCGTTGTACTGATCGGCGTTAGGCGTTGCATTAGTCGCAAATATAGAGCTCGGATCATTGACATCATTATTGATTTGCGAATCAGTCTCTACTGAAGGGTGAGGCAGAGGCACTGCTTGTGATTCAGTTCCTGATTCACCCTCGTCTTCGCTACTATCTAATGATCCGAAAAATTCATCATGTTGTTCTAAATCTAACAGATTGATCTCTCCATTTTTCACCCTTTCATTTTTCTCTTTCAACTTTTGTTCTTGTAATAATTTCATCTCTTCTAATCGATCATTCCTCTTGCCTTCAGCAGACTCCCTAACATGCTTCTTTTTCTCTGTCAGTTCAGGTATGCTTTTAATCATGCCGTAGAATGACCTTTTCAACATTGCCCTTATTTCTTTGTTAACGTGCCTCTTGGTAATCTTATCATTTGAGGCAGATACTATCAGCTTTGAACCTTTTATAAAGGGATTTTTTGCCAACTGTGAAGCTTTCTCCTCGAACTCTAAGACTCTTCTTCTTGATATTTCTACCCTCCTTCTAGAGTATTCTTCAACATTAAAATTCGATTGTGGCAGTTTAGCTGGTAGATCAGACGAATTTAAATTTCCAAAATTTTGCTTCGTTCTTTTTTTCCTAGAACCATATATAGCCAAAGTCTCCTCTCTTGCCAAGTTTTCGTCGAAATCTGGTATTGATTTTTTTTCACTGGCTTTATCTGTACCTTTTAACAAATGCAATAGTGCAAGTTCTGATCTTTTACCTTCCTCCACAATTTTTCTTTTAATGACAACCTCATCGGTGATGGGATGATTGAACTGTGGTGTGAATTTATAAGTATGGTCAGGCGGTAGTGCGGGCAACCATTTAGGTAGTGATAGTCTCAACGAGTTTGTTGGCGGCACTAACTTTGTAAGCACATCGTCGATCTGTTCGCCTTCATCTTCTGTGGTTTTTGAATAGCTCTGCTTGAGAGTATGAAGGAAATCATATTCTTTTTTGTACTGTAGACTGACGTATCGAGATAATTGACCCTGCAACTCTAAGTCTGATGGTGATATATTAAAACCTTGAAGAAAAAGTTGCAAGTCCCCTTTTGCAACGCTTTCTCGCCTTTGAATATTACTTATTTTGTGCAATTCTCCAATCATATCATCGAGCTGATCATCAAGCAGCATCAACAGGTGATCAAATGCAAACTTCGTCATTTCTGCATTCAGAGGTTTCAATTGTAAAGCGATTGCTTTCGCAAGTATTTTATCGATGGGGGTTTCATTCGATTCATGGTTAATCTCTTCCAAATTCGGCAGTTGTGTGATCTGTATATATCTGGGGCTGACTGGATTTACCATTTATCAATTCTCTCTTATCGGCCTATCCATGTTCTTGATGTTTTTATAGTTCTTTTTCATTTTTGTTATATTTTATCAGTTCGCTTTCAGACGACATAAGGTACAAAAAGTATTCAATTTTTAACTAATTAATTAAGAATTTAGTACATAATGAGATGAAGTTGGTGGTCACATATACTTGGGACTATCTACTAGACATCACCGTTTAATAAGCTATCAAGAGCACCTTGAACAGAGCCACCGCTTCGTCTTAAAGCGGCCACGTTTCTATCGAAGTCGAAGAAGCCCATGTCATTTAATTGCCTTAATTGTTGCTCGTAACGTTCTTCAGGTGGTCTATTATCTTGTTCCGCAGCTTGTAAAGGTGGGGGAGAGCCTTGTGACATTCCAAGCAAAGAGGATAACATCGAAGGATCGAATGCCGGTGGGGCGCCTGAAGCAGCAGCTCCGGCACCGCCGGCGGAGCCTGCAGCATTGTTGCTATTTAACATTGCGGCAAATGGGTTACTTCCGGGGTTGAACATAGCAGCAAAAGGGTTTGCAGCATTGGCAGCCGCATTTGCATTTGTGTCTGCATCGCTATTGCTTGGTTCTTGTAGTTCACTTATTGCTTCTCTATTAGATTCGCCGGGCGCAGGGAACGCATTTGCTGCACTATCATCATTGGCGCCATTTGGGTTCATCATATTAGCGAATTGCATACTCTGTCTGATCATTTGCGGGTTAGTCAGCATTTGTCTAAAGAATGGGCTTTGGAATAATTGTCTTGCCTGTGGTCCCATCGCTTGTAATTGGGGATTCGACTGAATCATGAAGTCGATCATTTGCGGATTGCCCAACATTTCGTTCATTTGAGATTGGAAAATAGGATTCTCCAACATATGCACGAGATCCTCCTGGTTTGGCATGTTGTTTAAGCCACCGTCCGGTCCAAACATATCTGCCGAAGGTAAGTTGGTGAACCCCGCATAACGAGCACTCGTCAGATCGCTTAATGGATTGAAGCCGCCAGTTTGTCCAGAACTAATATTTGTAGGCACAGTAGAACTTGGTGCAGAAGCATTGCCACCGCTCGTCATTGTACTGCCACTACCTGCCGTGGATCCTGAGGGATTGCCAGACTTCACCAAGTGTACCGAGTGTCCATCTTGGATCTTGTAGCTCTCCACAGTCTGATCATCCTTCAGAATTTTACCAGAGTAGATCAAACGTTGATTTGCAGCTGGAATCTCTGCCACTTTGCTGATTTCTTCCTTAAATTCCTCTACTGTCTTACTCGGATCAATGGTGATATCCCATTTGTTCTGGCCTGATTTAATATGAACCTCAATCATTTTGACGTGGTATAAATACTTTGAAACTCCTCTAAAGTGAAGAACGCTCCTGCTAGTCTATTACAAATCTTGTTGAAGTGGCCTTAAAGATTAAGCATGTTTGGACGTTTGAAGCGATTCAACGACACACTGTCTATTACCGGACAATACCATGGTTAAAACGGACAATTTTAGTCTGCGCCTCAAGAAGTGCATCATTGAAGGACTTTTCAGCTCTATTCCCGGAGTCTAAGAGCAGCATATTCGCTGAAAGTAAGTAGTATAATTGAGCGTGTATTATCTCAAACCCTTTCAGTTTTCTTGTTTCTTGCCCAGTTTTCTCACCAATTACCATGAAATTTCGACATGAAAAAAAAAAAAAACTGAGATGGACACATAGCCGTCGATCCATTTATATACCTAAAGGATCGTTTATGAATTTCCTGTAGCTCTAAGCTATCACCAAGGAAGGTTTACACATTAATGGCAAAGACTTTGGCTCAAGGAAGGAAGCCTGGAAGCGGAAGGAAGCCTGGCAAAGGTAAGACGTTACGAGAGGGTAGAAAACCAGGTAGTGGGAGAAGGCGGAGGGTAGATGAAGAGATGGTCAGAAAACTGGATGAAGAGACGGTAAGAAAACTAGATGCAGAGTCCAACTCTGGTCTTGTGTTGCAAAAGAGCGAAGCTGGACTTGTCCACGCCTCTATTTCGACCAGGGACATGGAGGCCGTCAATGCCCTGCGAAAGTTGAATACTAGCCCAGCGCAGCAGCGACAACTGATGACCCCTGTACCAACCCCAACACATCTTCAATCTTGTGTAAAAAAGGCCAATGAGATGGGGATGGGGGACTGCTCACAGGTTCTCATCGAATTAAATAAAAATATGAATTCGGCAAACCAGAAATACGTGCATTCCACTAATAATTCAATACCGATAAGAGTTGAAGCACATAGCCTGACGGGTATCTCAAATGTTCCGATAATCGCGAAGCCACAATCTAGCGTGGTAGTCGATCAGAGCGGCTATAGTGAGCATACAAAGAGAGGGCATGGTCACAATAGCACTTTGGGAAGCGCCAATCGAAGTATAAGGGGAGCTGGTCCTACTGAAAAAGTATTAATTTCGATATAGAAAGGCCCATGACAGGGCATTTCTACATGTATAGTCAAGTAATAAGGTACATATTTAGTGCATACATAGGCCATATGTTATGTACTTGAACAACATTTTTTAGCCTCGGAACGTCAATTAAAAAACTGACCACGACCCGCAAAAGGCTAATAGAAGGTGAAGTGAGAGCATGGATTCGTTTGAGGCCAGACTGCAGTTCATAGCAGTGATAAAGAATCTGCAAAAGACATTAAATAGCTCAAGTTCCAATACAAATGACAACACCAACTCAAAATCACCAAATTTTGGGAGCGGAATCGCAAATGATCCCATTCAGTTCTATTTGAAAAACTATCGACAGCACTACGAGGATTTCCATCAATGTCTTTTCGATACAACGGCCAAAATGGATCCATTGGATAGGCTGAATGTCTTACTCTATTATTCGAGAATAATCATGGTTTTGAAGGCCCAGCATTCGGACTTCAACGACAAAGTACTCAATCAGCATCTTCTACCGGCACTGGACAAGCTATTGTTGCTCACACTACCTTCAAGGGATTGGAAATCTCTTACTAATCTTGCATTTTGTATTGAGATTTTTCAATCCTTGAATACTCTATATGGCAATATGGTCGAATGGAAAGATAAATTTGATCCCGTCGAACTCACAGTTCCCATTGAGCAGCTGAGCTGGTTTGCCCCCGACAACCCCACGATGACTCCACAAGAATCTTTTACGAACTCGCTAAAGCTGCTAAAGGACAGACAGGCTAAGCAGCGATTTCTATTCGAGTATTATGTAAAAAATGGAGTTTGCAACTTACCGACATCAAGCACTACGTCAACGATAATACATAGGATGGAGAATGACCGCGAGAAACACAAGAGAAGAAAGGAGAATAACTGGGTTCTCGAAAGGATAGATAACAATTTCCTGGATCCACAGGAGTTTCATAACCTTTGGCGCCATGAGTCCTCGAAAGGTCTCACCAAAGAGGATTACAAAAATATTAAGGAGATCAATATTATAGCTCAGCAGAGCTACTCGATTTAAAAGTGGTCGTCAGTATATGTACATCAACTCTTCTCGCTCATACATATGTTAGTAGCTTAGCAGGTATAAATTTAGTCACCACAAACGACGCGGCTTGTCTCGATGCTTCGGGCCATGGAAGAGCTAATTCGATCCAGATGAAATGACCATCTGACGATAATCCAAGAGAGACGCAATCTAGGAGGCATTTCTCCTGGTTTGAATTTATAGTAAGACCGCTGAAGGGCTTGACTGTTTATAGAAGTTCAAGGCACGACGAATTCGTTTCCACAGGTCTAGGGAAATTTGGTCGGTTCCTCAAGGTTTTACGGCGCCCTTTTTAACTGTTTAAGGCTAATTTGTCTATAGAAGATTCACATGGTCGAGCAATCTATTCTTATGGAAGGTGCCAAGCCCGAGACGAATTCTCCAATATCGCTCAATTTCTCGAGGACAGATTCTGGAGGGCGAGGTAGACGAAGTGCCCCGGCCATACAACAGCCAACTTCATGGATGAGAAGTGCGTCTACTTCGAGCCTGCTTCGTATAAAAAAAAGCGAAAATGTACACGATCGAACAGTACCTCATGAATGTGAAAGTGGAACTTGTTTGCGCTCAGAATCGTTGAGCAGAAGCGATAATGCGATGCTTGACCAGGATGTGAATAGGTTCATCGACGTCCTTCCATCCTTTGAGATGTACAATGCATTGCATCGAAATATCCCGCAAGGTAATTTTGATGCCGATCGCCATGACTTTCCACCCTGTTATCAGGAAGTACAGACACAACGGAACTCTATACTTACCGCTAGCGAAAATCCAGTCGAGAGAACTACTTTGAACATTGTCAATCCAATGAATATCACATCCACATCTTCTGTAAGCTTAAACAACTTGCATCCGCTATCGACCCAACATTTGAACATTACGAACACGCCATCGAGGCAGCAGGATGAAGATCAGATACCGATTGAGGACGATATTAATGATGCAGACAATATAAATATCGACAAATTGTATACCCTACCGAAATGCGCTACTCCTATTGACATCGATATTCGAGTCACAAAACATGCTACCGCACCTCACAGAAAGCCGGAGGAGGAATCAATACTGAAGGAATACACTTCGGGTGATATCATTCACGGCTATTGCATAGTAGAAAATAAGTCTCCTAAGCCTTTGAAATTTGAAATGTTTTACGTTACTTTAGAAGGTTACATCTCAGTGATAGATCGCGAGCGAGGGAAACGTACTGTTAAGAGGTTTTTACGAATGGTCGATTTGAGCGCAAGTTGGTCGTATTCACACATTGATGTAAGCTCAGGTATAAAGGTAACTTACGGTGAAATTGATTTTGACGATACGATGCTGGGGCTAAATAATAACCGTGTCTTAGAGCCAGGCGTGAAGTATAAAAAATTTTTCATGTTCAAATTACCGAATCAATTGCTAGATGTAACTTGTAAACAAGAGCAATTTTCTCATTTGATGTTGCCCCCAAGTTTTGGTATCGACAAATACAGGAATGGTTGTAAATATTCCGGAATAAAAGTCAATAGCATCTTAGGCTGTGGGCACCTTGGAATAAAGGGATCTCCCATTTTAACATCAGACATGTCAGAGGATACTTTATCAATAAGTTATACTATTGATGCAAGATTTGTTGGTAAAGACAAAAAAACTCAGAAATTGAATATCATGCGAGAGCATCTTTACAATTTGAGAGTAATTCCGTTTGGCTTTTGCTGGCCTGTTATCGGAGAAAGGGTATGCTCACAACAGTTAAACGACTTGACAACGTTGATAAGGGAAAGGTTGAATGCCTTAAAATTGATTTTTGAGAGGCTAAAAATCGGGGAGCCAATAAGGGAGAAAGACATTCATGGCACAGATTTAAGCGGTACAATAGATGAATCTTCAGAGCTTGATTCTGCACAAATTTTAAGACTCAAGATGGACCAATTGCATCTTAACAATAGAACCCCTACGATGAGGGATGTTTACTCTGAGAAAGATCACAAAGCATCGGACGGTAAAGCTAGTTATATTGAAAAGGAACTGAGCTACAAGCTGAAACCCAAAGGTAACTCGAATTTAAAAGGAGGGCTGTTCACGGGATTTCGTGGCTCTCAAAAATCGGATAATATGCTTGAAAAATCGAATGTCGGCATAATAGTAATCAAAGCTAAGATTCCAGATATTGTATCTTTGCCTTATTGGTCGCCTTCTCTTCTGAGAAAAAAAAACAAGTTCGATGTCAAGAATGAGCATGACCAACAAAATTGGTTGGGATTGACGGGAACTGTCCCCGAAGAGTTCAGGTCAAAGTTGGAGGAGCTAGAGATACATTTGGAATGTGTACAGTCTAACAATAGTTCTCCTCATGAACCTCCAGAAATCCAGTCCTTGACTACTGAACTCGTATGCATCACGGGTAAATCGGATAATTCAATACCAATTAAATTGGATTTATTGACGTTGATGAATGAAAGTAAGATGAGAGATGTGACACAAACATTTAAGGAGTTCGTATCGGAAATTCAAAATTACAGTCATCAATTTCACGAAAACATAGACGCGTTGAACGCTCTATATAACAAGCAGAGAACTTCAGAAAGGCCTCGTGAACTGAACTTCGTAGATTTTGTCTCCCCGCAGATGCTTAATGATGCAGAAAGTCTGGCCAATTTTCAAGTCCGGGTTGATCTCCTGTCACATGTTTTCAAGAAACAAATTCATACTTTGAAGGAAGTGTCCTCAGACAGTATATCTGCGCTTCCATCGAGTAGTTCGCTGCATAAAAGCGGCTCTAGTGGATTCTTAACCACGACATTTAGTGGCTCTTCTTCAGATATTTCTAAGTCAGCCAGGTTTACTGAACAATTAATCCATGAGTGGGTCAAAAAAGGTCCTCTGCTATACGAAAGAGAGATAAAAGTTAACTTGGAGTATAATCAAAACAATAGAGATACTTTGGTTCCCAATTTCGAATGTTGTTTATGCTGCCGCTTTTATTGTGTTCGTGTAAACATAAAGTTTGGTAATCATATCGGAATTTCAAGTATAGACATTCCGGTCAACGTTAAAAATCTTGATTGCAATTAAAACGTATAAAGGAGTGCATGTAAATACCTAAGTCATTTATCAAAATCTTAAAAATAGAGTATGAGTTAAATAAAAGAGATGGGATGATTGACTAAGCTTAAACTTTGATACCCCAATGGATCGCACAGGTTCCGAAAGTCAAGCTTTCGTAACCAGCACATTGGAACCCGGCTTCTTCGATCATTGATTTGAACTTTTCCTGATCAGGGAATCTTTCGATTGATTCAACCAAATATTGATATGAATCATAATCATTCGCAATGAACGAGCCCATTACTGGCAGAATTTTTGACCACTGCTGATAAACACTGCTAATCAAGGGATTCTCGATCTGGGAGAATTCTAAGCAATAAAAAATACCGCCCGGCTTCAAAACTCTGTAAGCAGTATTGAGCCCAGCTTGAATATTCGTAAAATTTCTAATCCCGAATGAAACGGTGTATATATCCTTGGAGTTCGATTCAATATTTTCCAAGGTCTCTCCATTTTGAACTAAAAATTTGACTCTTGGATCATTAAAGTATTTGTTTTGATTCATCGCCCTTTTTTCTCCCTCTTTCAACATGTCTGCATTGATATCAACTATGTGCATTGTAGATTCTGTGTCGTGAAACTTTTCCTCAGCATGATCAAGAAGTCCAAATGCGATGTCACCAGAGCCTCCAGCTACATCTATGAAGTGCAATGGCTCAGTGGAGTTGGGTCTCTTGCCAGCGTCTAACTTATTGATAAAATGATCCTTCCAGCATCTGTGAATACCTAATGACATGACATCGTTCATTATGTCATACTTCGACGCGACTGAGGAGAATACATGGCCAACTAGCTTTTCCTTGTCTTCTTTAGCAACTGTTTTGGAACCAAAATGAGTGAATTGAGCCCCTGTTTTACTGGAGGAGTTGAATACTCTGAATGTCTGAGAGAAAAATCTAGAAGAGCTTCTTGAGCCCAGTGCCACTTGACGTACGGCATTGAAGGATCTCATCACGAATAAAGCACACACGAGATCTCAATGAAGCTGTATAGATCCTATATTGACGGCTCTTTCAGTAATATTGCTTCCATTTGCGAAATATCTAATATTTTGCAACTGTTCCCTATTAAACGACAAAGCTTTTGTCAATTTCCTCATTTGGCGACCTGAAAAATCAAACATAATGTCACAAAATGTTGACGATTGAGTGGATCTTACAGGTAATAAGCCTTTTCAAAATCAGCTTTTGTAACAACTTAGAACTACCAAGCTAAATGCGATTAATTTGGTGCACTCTGATTCTTGTGACGGTAACTCAAATACTAACATATGCAGTAGGGTTCCCGGTTAATTTAGAGCAATGTGAAAATGATAACAATTCCGGTGCAAGAGTTTTAGAGACTTCCGATGAACATCAACTGAGAAGTGCTTTGAAGAACCTCTCTCGGGTCCATATAGAGGAATCTATTTCTGCTCCAGAAAAAATAGATCAAGCAATGGGGTATTTGGCCCCGGAAAACTCTGAGTGTAGAAATATTACCTGGTATAGCATCTTCCATCACTCCATATTCGGCGGTAGTAGGTTGTGTGCCTAGATAGAGAAATATCTCGTTTCAGGGTTGGTGTTTGCTTCAAAATTTCATGGTTCCGTCTTATTAGCCTGAAAGCTATACAAAAAATTACTGCAACTGCCAGAAAGACAGAATCCCGAAAATGAATTTCCAGGAGAGCTAACCTAGCCTTAATTTATAACCTTGAAGAACACAATTATAAAAAACTGCAATTTTTGTACATATTATTAAATATTAAAAATTAAAATGCTTCATTTATTTTGGCAAACCAGTGGTCTTGTCAATCAAGCATTCGTCAGTTGGTTGTGGGCCAGGACCTACTTGGGTTAGGATAACCTTTGTGACTCCCTTATACAAGTCATCATCCAATTCAAAGTCCAAATTCTTTGAAACTTTCGAATCAAAATCTGAAGCGAAGCCTTCCAAATCTCTCTTGGAAAATTTTGGCTCCCAACCCGGAACCTTGCCAAAAATCTTGTAGATGAATGCAAGAAGCTTTGATTCATTCTCTTTCAAATAGTATAGAACAGCATTTGGACCAGCGTCAAAGGTGTAGGCAACGATGATCTCGCTATAAAAGTTGTTGATCAAATGGCATAGTTTGATGATCCTCTTGGAGATATCGTTCATATAAAATATTGGAGGGTACGAGTCTAAACATGTTGCATGGAAAGAATTCGAGTCCTTCATCGTCAATTCGGCGAATCTTGGCCAATCTTTTCCTTGTATAGCAGCTTTCATTTCCTGAAACCTACGTGGCACCACTTCTTTGATTCTCTCTTGGAATAGGTCTGAAGTTTTGACAGTTAATTGCATTCCACTTGTTGAAGGAGTGTCTTTTTTAGAAGCACTAACGACCAGAACAGCGGCCTTCATATCTGGCCAGTGTTCCATGGAAGCAACCTGGACAGCTTTTGAATCAGAACCATCAGCTTTTTCACCCATCTCCCATGCAACGTAACCACCAAACAGCGACCTACAGGCGGAGCCAGAACCCTTCCTTGCAATCTTGGAGATTTCAGAGAGCGATTGAGGCAACTCGTAAAGTTTGGCAATTGCCATAACCAGTGCAGCAAAACCTGCAGCAGACGAAGCTAAACCTGCGGCGGTTGGAAAGTTGTTTTCCGATACGATTACAAGACTCCATTCAGATAGCTTTGGCAGTCCTGAATTTTCACTTTCAAGCTGCTTTCTTAGTTGACGTAGGTCCTTCAAACAATTCTGGGTTCTTTCACTTTTCAAAGACTCTTCTTTACCATTCAACCATAACTTATCTTCCGCGATATTAGGACCAGTACACACTGATGTCAGAGTCCTTAAATCGTCTTGGGATAGAGTGACTGAAATTGAAGAATTGGTTGGCAAGTTGAGGTCTTTGTCTCTTTTACCCCAGTATTTCAAAGTCTAAATACCACAGTTAACAGATATAAGTAGTTAGTATTTATAGTTCAGCCCACATGTCTTCCTCTTCAATAATCATTGAGTTGAAATACATACAGCAATGTTTACTGGTGCAGTAGTGGAGGCAGTGTATAGTGTCATTTTGATTAACTGGGTAGCTTGATTGGGCAAGTGCTTGGTCCGTCTCAGTTCACTGTTTTTTTTTAAAGTTAAATAAATTTTCGAAGCCTGCATGCTTACAACCGGCGTCGTTTAAGGCCGAATATAATACGATGAAATAAAGATCAAATACTGCAATAAAAATATAATCGAGTAGCCAGGCACGCATTGACCCCTTCGATACACTTATAGATGCTATTATACAGTAACGTTGGCGCTAAGGGTGCTGGGAACCTTATTGGAAGAGTTATAAAAAGGAAGGCATTATGCCATAGGCCTGTGGCCTCTGTTTGGTCAAGTAGGGTCTGTCTGAGATTTGAATCGACCAAAATCACTACGAAAGTCTTCACCGAAGCGCAATTGGAAGGAGCCAGATTAGCAAGGCTAAAGGGACTAGGTCCATACGTTTCTAGGCTCCCCAAAAGTATAATTCCATATGCTGAGCTTATGAGACTGGAAAAACCAGCGGGGACTTGGCTGCTTTATATACCATGCACCTGGGCCATAACGATGGCTGCAATGGAGACGACAGCCTCACTGGGACAAACCGTATGGATGCTGGGCCTTTTTGGGCTCGGATCACTGATAATGAGAGGTGCTGGTTGTACAATAAACGATCTACTAGATCGTAACCTCGACGACAAAGTCATAAGATCCGTGGAAAGACCAATTGCATCCGGCAGAGTGTCCCCGGCGAAAGCCATAATATTCTTAGCTGGACAAACGGCTGCTGGGCTTGGAATTTTAGCTTCATTACCAGCGAATTGCTGGTGGTTAGGTTTAGCGTCCTTACCTCTCGTATTCACGTACCCACTTTTCAAGAGGTTCACGTATTACCCACAAGCAGCCTTAAGTGCATGTTTCAAGTGGGGGGCATTATTGGGATTCCCAGCGATGGGTGTTATGGATTGGTCCACAATGATTCCCCTTTACGCCGGAAGTTTCATTTGGTGCATGATTTATGACACTATATATGCTCATCAGGACAAGAAGTTTGACATTAAAGCCGGCATTAAATCGACCGCTCTAGTCTGGGGAGACAAGACAAAACCAATTTGCAACGTATTAGCAACGTCGCAAGTTATGCTATACGTGGTAGCAGGGATCAATAGTGGATTATTTTGGGGTCCAGGATTTATCGGTGGCCTGTCGATTTTCACCTATAGACTATTTACAATGATAAAAAAGGTTGATTTGAATAATCCTGCAGATTGTTGGAAAGCATTCATCAGTAATATCAACACGGGACTGTGCTTTTCATTTGCATTATTTTTCGATTATATCTTGAGACTGATGGGGATCCTGTGAACCTATAGTTGAGAAGCCTCTTTTGACTTACTAACAATTTTTTTAGATAATTGCACTTCTTTCTTTACACCTGAATGGAATTTTGGTCGCGAATTTTTCTCGATCATTTCATTCAACATAGATCTATCTTGTTTTATATCCTTTAGATTTCTTTTATCTACCGAGTTTTTTGTCTTCAATTCCAAGTCTCGTATTGAGTCCCCGCCAAATAAAGCGTCAAATATACGCCCATCAGATGCCCAAAACCTACCAGATCTCGGTAGAAGATAGAATTTTTCGAACCAACTCTTTACGTTACTGTTTTGATCAGTGAGTATGAAAATGAACGAGCCCTTATCTTCAACACCTTGCTCCCCTTCGCCAGTAAAAACTCTTGTCTTATCGTTTCTGACCAGTTCATTTATTGGCCTTGTTAGATGAATGGATTTGCCCAAGAGCAAAGACTGACGAGTTATTTGACATTCAGGTCTGCCATGCAACTTTGGAATATACTTAA
Organism: Zygotorulaspora chibaensis; assembly: GCA_030565665.1. Taxonomy (NCBI): domain Eukaryota; kingdom Fungi; phylum Ascomycota; class Saccharomycetes; order Saccharomycetales; family Saccharomycetaceae; genus Zygotorulaspora; species Zygotorulaspora chibaensis. The sequence goes on along the minus strand of JAJMCM010000005.1, from coordinate 532,470 downwards.
CCTGAGTGACAATTCTTGATGGCGCATATGCCGCACCAACTGCAAGTGCGAATGGGATTGCAGTAAGAGCTATCGGACAGAACGTCTTGCCCAAAAATTTCCAATCTTTTCTCGTTTCATCATCAGCCTCCCTGTATACAGTCAGTGATGATTCATACGACCAATTTCCAAACGTAGCTCCATAGCTGATGAAGACCAACGCCAACGCCAGCGAGCCAAATTTTATCGATGGAGGCTTCTGGTAACGGTAGATTATCTCTGGTGAAGATTTTGCGACAAGCGCATTCATCACTTTAGCGAAAGGTAGGAAGGTCATTGAACTTGGTCGTATGCAGTACGTGCTCTTCGACGTTTCACGCAGACGTGCGTCAGACCAATTTAACTCTTAGCCTCACATGGCCTAATACCTGCCGAGCGAAGATGGCGGGTAACCAAAATGAGGCAAAGCGGCTCTGCAAATGTACATAAATGCATACTCTTTGGGTTTGATAGGTCGTACATCAGACGAGTACTCGTAGGCCCAGCCGCTGCAAATGGTGGAATTCACAGTATCGGTCGCCTTATCTTTTCGCACTTGTGCCTATCATCAGTTCCGACTTTATTAACACCGCTGTCGTGGAACGCATATATCGCAACTGAGCTTCTTTATGCAAAGTATGGCTTGAAGAAACCTAATGTGCACCAAGTTTTGTTTCAATCATGGGCAATTGTAACTGAAACCTCTCAGATAATAGCACCCTATTCCTGCCCTTTTGATGGATTTGGCGGTGGTTTCAATTGCTGAAGAGATGCCTTTCTTGGTAACATTAATTATAATAATAATACTATTGGATTCGTAATTATATAGCGGCCACGCATCTACGCTGCTCATTAATTGCCGGAAGAGGCAGCAGCGCCAGGGTGCTTAGCCGCCAAGGTGCTGCTACTTTTTTCTGACCGAGAGCCAACGGAAAAGGAGAGAAAAGGCCAGAAAGTGCAGCGGTAACGCTACATCAGCGTCAATTAAGTACAGGCTGTTTAAGATAGGCAGTAAATACGATAAAATTCAAGTTCTCCGGTAGGCCTCGTCTCTTGATATTGTACGCAATAGCTATTCACCATCGTCCTTATTAATATTCCTGCTGCCTATCGTAAAATCGCACCAACCGTGTGATGAAAAATACTCTTTGGTTGAATGAATGCATTGTAAAATATTCTAAAGGACACGCTCTTCTCGCGGTAAAAGCCAGTCATCCAATACATTTACACTGATTACGAACATGAAATGTTATTTCATTTTGGCTTGAGCTCATGTACTACAGCAACATAAGATTTGTCTGCATTGACTCATTCGCGAGTTGATCGAGGCAGGGAGAAATGTGGAATTAATATTATATTGCCCACAGAACAATCTCGAATTCATTCAGAGCTGTTCTGCTTCCGTGAATAGAAGTACGGCTTGTGGGAGAAACCTGGCGACCCCCGCATAGCCGTGTAGTTACACAACCAGCTCTGACAAGGGCGGCGTGAGTTAGGCACTTTGCTAGGCGTGCGTTCAGAAGTGACAGCGCTCCTAAATGACCGAGGTTTAAGCAGATATATTCTCACCGGACTTGCCTAACCCTAGGAAGTGCTGCAACATTCACTAGATAGAAGAGGAATAGAATACTTTATTCACCGGAACTATCTAGCAGTCTTTAGCGAAACTTTTCAGGAGATATTTCTCAAGTCCTTACTTCTCTAGCTCCACAGGCACCTCTCCTACAATTTTTAGCCACAACGAGTGGTTTTCGGTCAGAGAAAAAGCCGCCGAAGCTCGGCGGCTATACTCTTCGGCCGCTATAGCGGGTTTTGGGGGCAGATCAATACGATAACACATCAATAACCCAACGATTCTCATGTGTCTGCCTTAGTGATGCAGACAGTTCTCTTTCAGGAGACACAGGCGACTGGAAACTAGCGACTTTAGCTCAACAACGTATGAATGGAAGGCCTGCCGCGCTTGAACCTTTTGATACTCTCCTCCACCCATAGAGTTAATGAGTTGACTGCTACCCGACGGAAATGGCAATGCTCACTGCTCCACAGATACATTAGCGTCAACAAAGAAAATGGGGTTTCTGAGCAAATGTGCTACTGACTGCTCGAAACAATAGTCCCTTGACTGTGTTACACTGATGATGGCTAGCTTTCCCAAAAATATCTATTCCCACTGGCGGTTCTCGATCACGAAAAATTCTCAAATATATGAATCAAGGGCATTCTACCAGATATCCGCTTCTGCGGAACCGAATCAATGTCCTTGAGGCGCAAGAGATCCGGATATATCCAACCAGCAGTCAGAAGAAGACTTGCGTCAGTGATTCGGTACTCAACGCTACATCTGCAAGCTAAGAGATACTTTTTCGTGATATCCTTCTGAATACAAAACGAACAGGTTAGCCGCCGAGGAAAGTTGGCTCGATGATTATACTTATGACTTGAAACATGAGTGCTTAGAGACTTCTTCAAGACCTACAAAAGTAACAAGGCCAAGTATGAGAAGACCTCGAAGCATATCACGCTTATTTTTCATTCAAGAAAGCGCACTCGTAGTGCAATAGCATGCCGAAGAAGCACCGGAAGAGGAGAAAGAGAAATTTCTACTACAATATCTTCTATCCACCAGTATGAGAGCATCGCAATCACTTCTCAACAGGCTGCCTGTGAAATCAAAACTTCAAAGAACTGGCCACGGGAAGTTTTATTCTGTTATGCCCTGGCATCCTTTCCCAATTGCTAGAGAGGAGCAGCATGCAGCCTTCAAATTCATTGACCCTGGCACTTGAACGTTCTTGACAGGCCATGATTCCGAAGGAAACGTGGTCAAAGTGGACAAACAGGCACCGTGAGGGTACCAAAGCTACTGCGCCGACGACATCAGTCCTGCCTGACTAAACTCAGAGAACACAAGAAAAGGCAGAACCACTAAAGGACGCTAGGCGAAAATATCACTGACCGAGTCTCAAAACTGTACAAGACGGTCGTCTTATGCCCTGCAAAACCTACAGAAGATTCTTCTCTCCAAGATCAACTTCCACAACTGCACGAAACTGAATCGCAAATCGAAATAAAACGTGGGGAAAGCATTGCGCGTTCCACGATAAGATGACGATGAAGTCGCAACAATTCTCACGCACATGTGTTACTGAAGTGAGAGAAGACTGCACTTCCAAGAACTGCTCGAGCTATGGGAGTATCAAACAAGGTCTTGAGTGAGCAAAAACTTGCTGTTGTTCAAAGTGCCTGTCTGCGTTCGAAAATGTCTTCCATGCAGTTCAGCAAAAGCCATCATGCCCAAGTAATTTACTGAATATTTGATGGCAAGAGACCTCGAGAGCCTCCACGCTCGGCTCTCGCCTCTTGCACTCGCATGCAATGGAAGTTCTCAGTGGATTATAGTTTACATAGACTAAATATTTGTGCAGAGGCGCCAGTCACCCGGCGCCCAGTATGTAATTACAATTACAAGGATGGATGATTATTCATCACATTCCAGGGTACACCAGCAAAGGAAGGAAGAGTAGAAATGTTTGCGAAATCTGCTTTTAGGCCACTGGCACGGGTGTCGACGTCAACCTTGAGATTGCAAAGTTCGTATTCAAAGATTACCAAAGTGACAACTTTGAAGGAGTTTGAAAAACTCACTCAAAGCTCTAAATTATCCGTTTTTGATTTCTACGCAACTTGGTGTGGCCCTTGCAAAGCAATGGCCCCTCACTTGTCCAAACTTGTGCAAGAGTACCCCGAGGTCGCCTTCTACAAGGTTGACGTTGATGCGAGCAGTGAAATTGCAAAAAATTGCGAGGTTACTGCGATGCCAACTTTCGTGTTCGCAAAAGACGGTAAATTAATAGGGAAACTAGTTGGTGCCAATCCAAATGGACTGGAAAAGGGGATCAAAGATCTGAGCTAGCCGGGATGTCTATGACGGGAGGCAGGCGAGTCTATCTACAAATATATTTATTCTATATAAGCCTTTAATCAGTTGGACGCCCATGGTGAACGTGCGCACAAAGGGGCTAAGGCTCAGCGACGTCAAAATCGACGTCCTGTGACCTGCTCTCGATCGTAAATCGAAGTCATCGACGGCTTGTTATTTGCCTCATTGAAACCCGTGTTCAAAGCGCACTATGTTGGGGAACGTCTAATTTCAATTTCCATCGTCAAGTCGCTGCAATTATTCACCTCTCTTCAGGGAAGCTGGATGCTCTGCAGTTTCTATCTTAGGTATAGATTAGCGAGATAAGGTGATACTGCCAACTTCAGCCGTTTCCAAAAACACCTCATCTCCACCATTGTCAATGATTTGAGGGCCAGCGTAGTTAGATCTCCCGCGAATGAACCACCAAACAGCGACAAGTAGAGCCAGGCCACATGTTATAACACTCGTGTAGTTCATTTCTTTGGCACTGGTTGGCAAGGCATATGGGAAACAGTAAATGACGAAAAAGACGATAATGTATAAACAAGAGATGATGTTGAAGGCATATCCAAATTTCCCCAGCCAGAAATGTCCCCGTTTGATACTCTTTCTCTTCGTCAGAATGTGAGGTCCGATCGACAGTAGAAAGGAAGCTGTGGTCAATAACACAAACGAACCAACAAAGGCGTTGAAAGCTGCCACGGATCCGACGTAAATGGCGCCCATGCAGGTGCTGATGACACCGCACACAAAGGTCGCCCATAGAGGGCTCTTAAATCTGGCGCTGATAGCGCCGACATGATTAGGAAATGGAGCTGCATCATCGCGTGAAAGAGCGTAAAGTGTTCTGCTAGCAGTTATGTAACAGCCTATGGTAGCACAAAGAATTGGTAGGATAATGATAATTAGGAGACCTAGGGCACCTCCTCTAGATCCAGTCGCCTGTAGATATATGTCGCCTAAAGGACAAAATGAATCTGCGGCAAAAATGGCAGGTAAGTCATTGATAGCATAGAACATTGCTATCATGTAAAAAAAAGCCGTGAAAAAGCCGACAATCACCTGCCAAAATAGCACCTTTGGCAGGTTCCTGCCTGCATCAGGAATTTCCTCAGCCAGGTGGGTAATGCAGTCCGGAGTGCCGACTGCAAATGCGCCATTCAGCATGCCGGCCAAGAAGGTGAACCCGTTGCTACTATAGCCGGTATTATTCTGCCACTCTCTCCAAACAAAGTAATTAGAGGCGTGACCCTTGCCATTTTTTAAAGGCATCACTGCACAGACAACAACCGTGACAAACCAGCCACCTATCATGAGAAATGAACCAATTTTGTTTATTCCAGGAAGTGACCAATTGGCAAACATGACGATGAAGCAGCACAGCCAACAGACAATCAAATAGCAAACAAATACCTGCCATCTTTGCAAGTCTACTTCAGGGTGAAACATCCCGTAAGCATACACGACCATGCTGCCAACAATGCTGCAATTGGCTGAAACGCCAAACGTCCACGCTAGATAGTTCAACCAGCCTGCAAACCACCCACAAACGAGACCCCACTTTTTACCTGGAATGATACTTGCCCAATGATAAACGCCCCCAGAAGCAGGAATAGCAGATGTCAATTCCGCGATACTTGCGGAGATTATCCAATAGAACACCGAAACAGCTATGAATTCATAGATGATACCAGGGGGACCTCCGTTGTATAGGGAAGCAACAATGGCACCTCCTAGGGCAGTCCAGGTGTTACCCGTGACGATACCCGCCGAGATTGCACTAAAAAGATTGAACCGCTTCTCCAAAACTACGTTATGATCCTTTAGATCATTGAAAACTCCATCTTCAACATCACGGACGTTTTGCGCATTATCCAGCTTTCTATCAGAGGACGACATTGCTCGAAGTTAGATATCGTGTGAATACACCAGCTACTTCAAGGTGTCCCATAAAACCCGACAAGATTCATCACCAAGGCTTTTATATCAATTATTTAAGCTTTCCATCTAAACACAAGCATCGCTGATGTTTCTATTGTAAAATACGCTTCCGGATCTACTGAAATGCAGAAGCAGATGCAGATGCAGAAGTAGATTAAAAGCTTGGCACTCGCCATTAATGTCCAATTTCGGTTTTGTCGAAGCGATTAAAATTCGCCTTTTACCAACGGATAGGGATGGCGAGCCCGGTGACAATTTGATATTTCAGGCGGAAATCTCTTTAAGGCAGGCGAGAGTTCGACATGGCCCTGTCAGGATTTTCTGAAGCACGCCAATTGCTGGACGCGCGGCCATCCGAGAGGTGCATCGGTTTTCACTTCAAGATAGTAACTGCTTCCATGCACTTTCTTGTCCAATGATGTGTCGACTGCAAGCGACAGCGACATATCAACCGGTTAGAGGCCGTATTGTTAGGAATGGTTTTCCTATCACTCTTTTTCTAATTGTAAATAGACACAACACAATGCATGAGCATGGTACTTTCGCCACTTTGCATCCGTCCTCTTGAGAAATTGTATGGTGGAGGGATGTCGCATGACGTTTCCAGATTTGACTTTTCATTTACCGAAAAACTTGAGTAGGAGGGCGTCGTGTACCATAAGCTTAGCGAAATGAAGGTCAAATTCGCTTTCAGAATGTCGAAGGTCCTTCGGTAAATTTACCGAAAGAACGAGCGCTTATGTGGGAGCTTGGCAACCCATTCGCCTGATGCACCATGATCTTCATCTCTCCACCTAGGCCTCTCTCCCTGTACGCAGGCGACGATGCTTCTACAGCGAGGTGTTTGAACTTTAGTAACATGGTACACGAGTCCCCGATTGCAATTCGTCTGCCATTAACTTGCAGAATCAAGAAGCAAAATCCCACGAAATCGAGACGGCAACTGAAATGAAGCCCTCGCATCGCACACAAGTAGAACGGCGGAGAAGGATTAATCTTGAATCATTCAGTTTAGCACAGGCATCGACAAACTATAATCTTTGGATGATGCCTAATTTTGTCTGGCCACCGTGACGACGTCTTCATTGCTTTGGTTTTTGGCACTGTCTAGGTATTTAATGGAGTGCTGTAGGATATTGAAGAACAAGACTAAATAGAAGTCCGTTCCGGGTTTTAGTCTATTTGAGAGACGCAAGCCTTCGACGGAAGGTAAAGGTATCTGATTACCTAAGTAGATCTCGGGTGGAAGCGCCCAGTAGAAGCACTCATAAATTATGGTTTTCAGCCGTGGTGGGCCTCGCAAGTTGCAAGCTGTAAGTGAATCTAAAAATTCTTAGGCGATGGCGCTGCGGCAAATCTCTGGCACTCTTTAAATTGGAAGTATCTTGCCGATCTTGATTGTGATTCTGTCTTGGTCTTATTTGATTGTGTTTGCTTTTCCTCGCCATTCGTCAAAAATAGTCGGCCAAAGGATGCCCATCTAGCGAACATAGACTCCTCTGTGCTTGAGCAACATTTGGAAGAAGCTTGGTAAAGGTCCTTAGAGAGGCGATATCCGCTCTAAGAGTTTCAGTAACATGCTTTTTGACAAGTAATTGCGTATGTTCTACGTCTCAGCGTGAATTGCGTGCAACAGGAAGATCGCTCTTCGCGGCCAGTATGACGGAAGCTGCAAGCGAGAGTATATTATGGGCAGCTCACAGTATATATATGGCACACATAGAGAAGCCAATCTACAAATTTGAAAAAAAAGAACCATAGCTCCCCATACCTGCAAAATGAGTATGGATATTCCTGCCACGATCAATTTCTTCAAGGGACATCCATCCTTTAGGCTGCTTCCCAACAAGGCCATTGCCGACGCAGCCGCCGAGTTGTTGGGACCAGATCACCGCGACTATGATGATGACACCGACAATAGGCATCCGCTAACCTATGGCAGCAACGAAGGGGCACTGTGGGTCCGTGAAGCCATCGCTCGTTTTAACAATGAAGACACGTTCAGGTTCGCGGTCGACTCGAAAACGAGAACAAAACCAGAATTTCTAAATCTTAATTCGGGTGCATCTTACGGTGTTCTCAGCATTCTATTGCATTCCACTCTAGCGCACACTGGCTACACATTACAAGCGTTCATTGTTACTCCAACTTATTTTTTGATCAATGATTGTTTCATCGATGCCGGCTTTTCCTCGAAAGTTACTGCAATTGATGAAATTGGCGGCGAAGTCAATTTGTCCTATCTGGAAGAAAGGTTGAAGTATTTCGACAGTAAAGGAAGTAATGATAATAACAAAGCAGGCTTAGAGGGAATTAATAATCCTCAAAAGGGTTCGCAGAAGAAGATCTACAGGTATGTTATGTACTGTATCCCAACATATTCAAACCCTACGGGTTGTACATACTCCATTGAAACGAAAAAAAAATTGATAGAGCTCGCACGTAAATATGACATGTTAATCATAGCTGATGACGTTTATGACATGCTGACTTTCGAAGAGCCATTGGATCAACTGCCATGCCCACCCAAGAGACTCGTTCATTTGGATAGAGAGTCGAATCTCGATCCTGAAAGTTATGGCAATACCATTTCGAACGCGACATTCTCTAAACTGATCGCGCCTGGTTTAAGATTTGGATATCATGAAACGATTAATTCGAAACTCGCGCAGCAACTATCAAATGGTGGCGCCAACGTTTCTGGCGGTACGCCATCTCAATTAAATTCCATGATTGTTGGAACCATGTTGCTCAATGGGTCTGCAGCCAGTATTCTCTCAGTTTTGAGGAAGGTATACAGTTGTAGATCGAATGCCTTGTATAGTTCGGTCAAGGAATTTTTACCTATTGGGACTCAGTACGATCTTCCAAAGGGCGGCTACTTCAGCTGGTTGACTTTGCCAGAAGGGTACGATGCGAAGGAAGTTGGTGAGAAACTCTATTCACAATACAGCGTTGTTTTAGCCAACGGCTCCAACTTTGAAGTTATCGGTGACGAGAGAGACTGGGGCAAGAGGTCAATGAGAATGTCCATTAGCTTCATGGAGGTAGATGATATCAAAGAAGGTATAGAAATTCTGGGTGCCGCTTGTCGGGATTATGCCCATGAAAATAATTTGCAGTTTTGAAAGAACTTGAACCTTCATGTTGGCATTTTTGTCCACGGTGATGGTTTGAGGATCTGCAATGGCTAGTCCAAACTGGAAACGCATGCCTAGAGGCTTCTCCTTGAGCAGTATTGTAGAGACTTCTACTCCAGTTTGAAAATTTCTTGTAGCTTTTTTGGCCGTATAGACTAGTTTTTCGGTCGAAGAAAAGTCACAGCGCCTCGGCGGCTAAACTCTCCGGAAACTGCAGCCGGTATCAATAGTAAATAAGTAAGACAGTAAAGTATTTCACTTCAAAGAATTAATATTACAATTTATTCTATGGATCAACAAGCAACACTGCTCTTCAGCGGCTGCAACTACCCATATCGCCATATGTATGACATAAAACATGTAGCGGTTAGTGACTTTTGAAAGAAAGTCAGAGGTAACATGTCCAATACAAGAAAATCATATCAAGTTCATGAAAGCGTTGTGTAGTGCTTGACTAATTGGAAAAGTGGCGCGCAGAGGAATAAAAAATTCGCACCATAGAAGAACTCAACCGTACTACAATAAACTTTCCACGAACCCAAGGGAACCACTCCTGGAAGTACGATCAATACTATTTTGACCTACCATGGCAGGCTATTCTAAATGCCAAAGAGAGGGGCTACTCACAGCCCTAGGATACGAACGTTTCAAACAGCCCATGACTTCGATTACAACGTGTTCAAAGTGGGAGGAGAGCAGTCAATATTGAAAGCATCGAAGCTACGTTACCGTCTCGTACAGCATACGCAGTGAGGGGCACTTCCATTTGGAGGCACTGGCTAAGGTAAGCGAAACGATAACTCTTCTGGTCCTGCACACGCGCAATAGGCTGTGCTCTATTCGCCAGGGCATCATTTTGCTCAGATTTAAGGTCCAGAGCTGCATCATACCAAGCCGCAAAAGAATCTTTAGGGCAAGCCGTGGAGTTTACGACAAAACAGGCTACAGGCCCGCAGCTTACTTGAGTGAGGGACAACCGGAAGTACAAGACTGTTCTAACTACGTGAACGTCAAGAGAGATATCAGACCTGCAGAAACTTACTGCTGCTCTGCTCAAACGTTCGACAGGCACCCCAATGCAGCAAAAAAAATCGTGCTTTGATGGCGTATATTCAATCGCGAGTGCCGGGCTTGCAGCAACACCTCTCTCTGTCCTGTGCATTGCATGCCTTCAGCGGATTGAAAGTTTCCGCATAGTACATATTTGGGCGTACGCGCCGCTCGTTCACCTAGCGCGGTGGTGGGTGGAGAAGGCAAAGCATAAAAATTAAATATATCATTATATTATTTACAACAGACCACTATTATATAGAGATAGCAGTTGGTCATCATTATTGATGTACTCTTGAACGTTAAAGCCGAACTTTGAGCAAAAATCCACATCTGGTTCGACCAACGGATTTCTCTCGGTCTCCCCCTCCAGTGTAAAAATTTCCCGAAGTAACGGTCTGTTATTCATCAAAACATCCACAAACTCCTGGTAGTTTCTTGTTCTTTCCAGCTGCGAATAGAGCAGCAGCAGCTGTTTATTGAAGTATTTCTTTCGCAGTAGCTTGCTCTCCAAAAAATCCTTCTGGTGCGCCAGCACCGAGTAGTCTACATCCTCACTAACGTCCTGCTTTTGAAACTCCTGTACAGAATCATGAACGCTACTGGGAGTCAACATAACATAAACACTAACACTCGCACTCTCCCTTGCGAATCGTAATCACTCGTGCCTCCACTTTTCTTCGATGCAAAAAAGTTCTTAAATTTATACGCCGAATCTGAAACTCTGACCTTGTTCAACAGCAAACGCGAACCAACATGAACCTAGTCTCTCAAAAGCTCTCCCTCGCACGTCTAACAACTCACAGGAAGACTTCTGCAATTGCGTTTTTCTTGTGTATTTGCATTTCTATCATTTGGACTCTACCCACGTCTAAAGATCCCTGACTTTTTTATATTTGCCACCATAAAGGGCCCGACGTAGTGAACCCGTTTTAAACGACCGACCTACTACTTCCTGCAGAGGAGACAGACGCATAACACGGTAGCGTTACTCCTCTCATGGGTATTCAAAGGGCTGGTACTTATGCAGGATACAAGCGGCTTGCAACAGGAGGTTTCATAGGCGACAAGGCCATAATTTTGCGCTTGCCGCCTCTGCTGCGCAGCGACCTGCACGGCATCTGTGCTTGCCAAGGGTCTCAAATGCAGCTGCCGGGAATTGCGAGCTGTAAGCTAATAGCAGTGTGAAAATGGCCTCGCTGCTCGTCACTTCTGTACAGTCCAGAGTTTGTGGGTAGAGTGATCTTCTGGCAAGCATCATCACGTGGCTACTTTATCACGTGCATCAAGCTGGGATTGTGTTTTGGTTATCATACCTGTATATCCTCACCTTGACGGTACCTTTGTTGAAGAAAAAGTCAATAGTGTTTGGAGTCACATTTTTCATCTTTTTGGGTGGAACAATCATACAAGAGGCCAACTCGCAAGCATCAAGGTCAGAAATGGATAAACAGCTGCCGCCTCCTTTTTCTGTTAGCTCGACGCCTGTTATGAATTCGATTCAAGAAGAAGACTCTCCCACAATCATACAAAATGGGTTTCAAACGCCATCGAAGGAGCCCACGGATCATGCATTCTCCCAATCTCCAAGGCAGTTACAACAAATGAGCAATGCTGTATCGCGGCCAAACTCATCGTCACATCCATTTTACCTTTCAAAGACAGACGGAGGTAACAATTCAAGTTCAAGCTTGATTTACAATACGAGCTTTACATTTGGCGACCAAGAGAATACGAAAACCAGTAACAGCGACACCAGAAAAAATACCATGAAATACGTTCCGGGACCCCAGCTGGCACCTCCGAAATCAAGCAGATCTCCGGTAAGATCATTGTCGCCAGATAGGCGGTCGAGGAGATCCTCTCAATTGGAGTCTCCATTCAATTTCGCATCATTGAGCGTGTCCACAAACGGCTCTAACACGACAAGAACATCGTTTCGTAAAGGACATAGATACAAGCATTCTTCCGTTTCAATGAACTTTTTTCAGGAACCCGAGACCAAAATTCCACTTAATATCGCGAGGTCTTTACCAATACCGAATTTTAATGATTTGATAAGCAACTTGCCACGGCCCAAAGCATATTTCCAACTATCTATTACTTTATCCCAGTGTATTCTTTGCATGATCGTTTTCCAGTTGGGCCACTCCAAGAATTGGAATAACTTTTTAACGCTCTCTCATTTCATAATTTACGAGGCTATAGGATCACTTATCATTATACTGGTCGAAAACCTTTCTCAATTTCAAGTTTGGTTTACTGGCTCCATAACATTCCCATTTGGTCTCAATAGAATCGATGTCCTGTTAAGTTTCGGTTTGGCAGTTTCACTTTGTTTTGTTGGATTAGATTTAATTTTCCATGTTTTAGAAGAGTCCATTGTCCATTTCATGGAAAAGGCAAACCAGGTTGGCATTGAAAAGGATGATCATGAAGAAATCGCTTCAAGAATCCCTCACTCGCATCACACAAACGATTCATTCCATTTATCACATGCTGATTCGATTATTTGGTATTCAGTATTGGCAGTCAATTTGATATTATCAACGCTGTCACTCTACAAAATTTTTTATGCCAACATGAACTCAAGGTTGAAAACTAAAAATCCTTTAATAACAATATTCTTCACCCTTTATTTGTTCTCTTATCCGATTTTGTTCAGTTTTTTACCCACTATATCTGACCATTTGGCCACAGTACTGATAGCTGTTTTTATTTTGGTCCATGGCGTTAAAATTGCACAATGGACTTCAACTATCCTATTAATGGGGTTCTCCACAACGACCCTTCCATTATCAAGTTTGATCCACCAACCCTCTTTTTGTGATGAAAATAAGCAAGACGATTCGTTACCAGTGCAGCAAAAGAAAAGGTCCGTAATATCTTTACCAATGGCTCATAAAGGTCACCAAGAATCATTTTTCTTGTCTACATTCATTAATTTGAAACGAAATTCCTTAAATCACAAAGATAACTCAACTATTTTCAAGTCCAAGATTAAGGAAGAGATCGAAGGACTCGGAGAATTCATGTCACGGTGTGTTTTGAGGTATGAGGACATTGTAGTTGCTAAGGTAAACTTCAATTCATACATTGCCCTTTTAAAGCTCACTTTGAAAGGCGGTTCAAATGACGATGAGTTGAACTTAAGATTGGCCATCGACAAATGCATTAGGCAAATTCTCCCAAGTTGCGAGACCACAATTGAGCTTGACAGGATATGATCGAAAGAGCCATGAAATCTTTAAATCATAATACGAATCATCTTACATAATCATATCTATGTATTCATTTTGGATTTTTTTTCTCAAACCCAGCGTTGAAGAGACTCAAATTCAAACATGAATTGTTAAAAGAACCCGAATTTTCTGATTGGAAATTAACAATCTCGTTATAAGGTTCAATATCAAGCTTACACCAGTAGTTTCCTTGCTTTTTATTGAAGATGAACCACCCATTTTTCTCTGAGTTCGTCTCAGTCTCGATGGCATCCAATCCGATATCGACGGCTTTTGAGTGTGGTCCATCTCTTTTCTTGGTAAATGAAGATATTTGAAAGGGTGGTAATTCAAGCAGTCTTTTCGGATATTCGAATTTTGGATTTCCACTTTCACGCCTTTTGGTGGACATATAAATACAATGCGATTTTAAAGAGGAGAGGATTTCGTAAAGCATTAATTTCAATTTCAAATTGAATGTTATCTTGTCAAATAATAGATACGCCTCATCGATCAACTTTTCGGTATTTTTTATATCACCATTCTGTATTAGAGAGCCAATATGTTGAAATATAAAATTTTGATGAATGGCAAACATCTTTAAATAGACGTTAAGCATGGATTGTGATTTTTCCAACTTTTTTTCTTCCATTTGACTGAAGCGTAGCAGATTATCTTGTAATAAACGGAAACAATCGACGGACATGGCCAAATCACCATGAAAGTTCTTAGAAAGGTTGGTAATAATGTCCACTATGGTCGCCACAGATAATTTATGGTAGTTATCCTGAACGAAATACTTATCGAAGAAATCACGCTCGTAAATTTCGACGATGGTTTGAACTACAGAAATACTTTTGATCTCATCAAATATATGTGCGCAAAGTTGGCTAGGGTTAGAAGCCTCTATAACTTCAAACAGAAAGTCACGCAAAGAAGTGTTTGTGGGGTCTTCCTGCATGAGAACTTGGACGTGAAAGCTTGTATAGGCCTGCAACACCCAGAGATTGGTGAAATTCATGAGAGAATATAGCTCAGATGGTTTCAACTCTTCTTCTGTGGCGTCATCACTTTCCTGAACTTTTGGAATCCCTAAAAACAAAATGTCATAAATTGCGTTCGCACTCATTGATCCGCTTTCATTTAATAGTTTTATTATCATCTTATTTGAAATGTCGGATAATCTGGAATCCGTCCCGTAATTAACCAATAGTTCTAGAAAAAGTGTGTAAAACTCTGAAGAGTTATTTAGACACTCATTTAAAATCGTTCTGAAAGAAGTTTTGATATACTGATCTTTGTGGTACTCATAGTATAATCCATGTTCAACGTTTTTGATTCTTAACATCTTCAATACAAAGATGAGGCCAGATATATTCTGTATCTGCTCTAGAGTTAAAAGTTTGTACGCTATGAGAAGAACTAAATCTTCAAGATTAAAATCCTTTCTCTTCAAATATATTGACATAAACTTTCCGTACTCTCTTTTATTCGTCATTAGTAGCAGTAGGTTATTCCTGAATCGTTTTTTATCTTGTGAGTTGTTATTTTTGTTTAAAAATCCACGCAAGGATGTTTGAAATACTTCAGGAAAGCTCCATGTTACGTTCTTGGACTCTTGTCCATTAATAAAGCCGTAAATTAAGTTGAATTCACTTTTATTTTTAACGATCCTTTCCGCTTTCGTCTTCTCTTCATCATATACTCTTGAGATTTCTGATCGAAGTTCGCTATCAATGTTTAATGCATAGGAGAAGCTTTTCATGAAGAATTTCCAGAAAGGTATAAATGAAATCACAGAATAAGAGCTAAAATCCTTCTCCTTTAGTGTCTTCATATAGATGAAAATGAAGGTTTTAGTGAATAGAATATGGTCATTGATATATTGTGAGAAGAGCTTGCCGTAACATAAAAGAATGTCAATCAGAGATTCCAACGCCCCGATATCACTTAGTAGTTGGTGATACACAATAAATTCAATCCACTTGTAGAAATGATGAAAAGCATTGAGACGGATGCAAAAAACATGAAAAAATTTAATCAAAGTGGACCTGTCTACTGGTAAAAGATTACCGGAACAGATTTCCGCAAGATACCAATCTGCTACCATTATCTTGACACTTAATGAATAAGAGCCATCTGCCAGCTCTTCTTCGTTCACTATCTTTTGTTTGAGTTCCTCTGTTTGACAGATTAATTGATCATAATTGTACCTTTCGTAGTATGATGCATCATACTCCGTCACATTTCTCAAAACCATGTTATATTGACTTTTCATCAAAGGGGACACTTTGAGGTTTATAAGAATGTTGCAATGAATGAATTTATCATGAGATTCTGGCAAATATAACACTCCAGAACTTATGAGCTTCCTGATATATGTCGGAACTTTCAGAATACCATAAGTAATAAGAATATTCAGTAACCCAAACAAGGATGCGTCACACACGGACATAATTCTATTCTTATCAGAAATTTTCGCCAGTTGGAATACCAAAGACCATATAACATCTTCGATAACAAATTCTTGCAATCCATCGACGGAGTTTACCTTGAGAAGCAAGATTTTGACTACCAACTCATTGGCTTCATAATGAAATTTCCTCGAGGGATGAATGGCCCACAGAAACAGCTGACGCACTTGGGGAATACCAAGCATGTTCCCGTCAATATAGGCCGCCCAATCAAACTCTACACGATTATCGTCTAATTTTTTAGTAAAACCTGTATCAACAGATTGTAATCTAAAGATATCGGAATCTGTTTTATTCACAGTCAAATCACCATCTGAATCTGAATCTGAATCCAATGTAGCTGACAGGCAGTTTAGTCTTAGCGATTCGTTCCTGTAGCTAATAAGTTCTAATTTTTTGCGATTTTCTGATGCAACTTCTGGATTTGAATTAAACGAATTTGCAATTTCATAAAGTATAGGTTTGTACATATCCCAGCTAGAATTTGGGAAAATGAAGGCCTCGAGAGAGTTATTCTGGAAAAGCTTTCCTATGAGTATTCGTAAAACCGATAGAATGGATTCTTTAATTTTAGTATTTTTCCTTATATCATTTATAATATATTTTTCGTCATTTATCATTGATTTGCTATGAGACACCATATAGTATTTGTTCAAAAGCATTTCTGCCGTTTTCGATACCAGAAACAGAGGTTGAGAGGTTTCTTTCTCCTGGGTGGGTTGACAGATGTCATCCCAGAATACAGTGAAAATGTGCAAAGTAATCGGGAGAAATTCAAAATTCTCTATCTTAGCTCCAAATTCAATGAGCCAATGATGGAAAATTATCTTATCTATCAACTTGAGGGTGTAGCAGTTTCCCAGAAGTTTCAAAAAGTAGCCAACCTCCGCACGCCACCGTTTCAGCTGAGCTGGATCATTATCACATTGATTCATTTCAAATATAAGCTTTTCCAGTATATAAACGAAATTATCCGTCCATTCTTTTGAGAGTTGGGAATTGACGTCGTTATTTTCATCCATCCGTTGACGATTTTTGACCGTTCTACTTTTCCACTCCATTGAATAGCAACATTTGATTAGCCATATAGCTCTCTTTAAAGGTATTTGCCTTATATAGCATTGCTCTAGAACTTGCCTTCTCTTAAGGCCATGAGGTATGTGTTTTGATATCTTAGGTAACGATACATACGGTGAGCTAAGCTCTTGAAGCCATAACTCCCGCCTATGATCCGTCAGAGTGACCCGACTGGGCAGCACAAACCCCGGACCACTCAAATCGCCAAATAAAGGTACCTTACAAGATTCTTCTTTTGATGAAATTCGATTGATTTCTTGTTCCCTTATGTGTAGCACCTTTGAAAATTGATCGGCCAATTGATCGGATAACTTGGGCAAAGATTCTTGAAATGAAGATCTTGCAGATATGCTTTCAAAATTGACCTTCGATGGAGCATAGTAACCTTTGGCTACGTAATTTAGTAGTATTTGATCATCTTCCCTTTTGTGACTCCACGGTTCAAAATCGGGATATACAGGCCTTTGATGACTTCCTTTCGAGGAGACATATGGATGTAAGTCATCAGGAGGACTTAATATATATTTATTTGGTGTCATCAATGCCAATCACTAGAATCTCAATGGCAATTTGAAGGCAAAATTGGCTGTTTTCCCCGGTGTGTTTCTGTTCTCATCGAGATAACTGTGCTATTCATTCATGTTTTATTTCAACTAGGCGCCGGGTGACCCTTGCGTACGTAACGCGGGTATTTAGTCGGCTCAAATGTTTAATCGACTAAATACGTACAATGTATGCGAGTGTACAGTGCTCAGCGCTACTTGCCTTCCAATTCTCAGCAGCCTGCTTAAGCATGATCTTTGCTGTATTCTGCAGAGTTAAAGGATGGCCTTCTTGTGCACTTCAAGGACTAGAACGGTGGATTTTCTCTCCTGATTTGGCCGGCGCCCTTCGCTGGTTCTGCCCATTTTTGTGAAATGCGTTTAGCAAGATGGGACTACGGCTGGTTTTCCCGATGCAGCGACGTTAATATCCTCAAGACTGCTTGTTTCCCGACTTCCATAACGAATCGTAACGTAACGGGAACGTTAGGATGCTCCGTGTCTACAAAGCATTATCGTTTCTGCCTAGTAGCGTTCGCCTCATGAATCCTATTCAAGATGAGAAAATCCTTTCACAAATTCAGTCTTTACCTTTGAAAGAATTATTCGAGAAGCTTTTTTACAGCGAGATGCTGATAAAAATCAAAGATTCTGATGGAAAAATCCCTCTATTTAAACATTTTCTATCGTGAGTGAGCCATTGCAGGTCGCCCAAGAGTTGGTCAATTAGCATCGGGGTACTTTCAGCAGTTTTCTCTCGAGTTTATTTATTGTCAAAACACACCGTGATTGCTGGGAAGTTTAGCCGCCGAGGTGCTGCCCCTTTTCTCCAAACAAAACGAAATAGACACAACTACAGACAGCTATAAAGATCTTAGGAAGAGGTGTCGGACGTCGAGAAATTTCGTGCTTGAGCTGGGCTTCGGCTTCAATGGCCGTCTAGTAAGGCAAACCAGCCTCTATGATGTAAATAGTAATCGAATAGGAGAAGTTCTCCTATAAGTTCAGAAACCGGCACAGAAAAGCTACTCCAATCCAATTGCCATATTCATCGGAAGATACCTACCGCGGCCCCATGGTTGAATATGGATGAGATTTTCAGGACCCAAAAAGAGGTTTGCAAGCACAAGTGCTATGGTACGGCACACATTATTAGGATAAAATTTGAACGAGCAGCAAAGAAGAAAGATATTAGAATTTCATTTCGATGCCAATAAGAATATTTTGAATGTCAATGCTTTAGAACTTTCAGCTATTGCAAAGCGGATCATGAGAGTACCGGCACCTTCACCGAACAAAAACGGTGTCGGGAAGCGCCTCATTTAAGATTTCATTAATTAGGTGGTAGTGCATCACAGATCTTTTCTTTTACTAGTTTGAAGTATTAGTTTGTGGGCAATAATATATGATAATGAATGGCGAATCTGTAAGAGAAGAGGTAGCACTTATTAGCTCAGTAAAGCGCCTTGCAAACTTAGTCATTTCGTATCTTGTTGCCACTACTTTAGTGTTTGGCGGATGGTACTGAAGCTTTCTTAACTTTCTATTTTGAGTAATGGAATCTATAAAATTAAATACAGCGTTTGTCCCTTATTTTATCTCGCATTTGCCTTCTGCTTAAGAATTTCTAAGCATCCTTTGTATAAAATGTCTTCATCCATGGATATATTGGTTAATACTGGCTTTGCTTGACTTGATTGTTCATCTTCAGAGACGCCCGCAGCATTTTCATCCCAGTCCTTTGGCGAGAACCCATCGGCATCTCTACTCATGTCCTCATCAATACTTTGACTCCAAAAGACTCTTTCACCCTTACCAATCAAAAGATTGTACGCTTTACCACACGTTTGGGCTCTTGCTGTTCTACCACATCGATGGACGTACTGTTGCGACCCAATCGGTAAATCGTAATTAATTACATCTGTGATATCATTAATATCAATACCTCTTGACATCAAATCTGTCGTTATTAAGATCTTATTATTCGAAGAAGAGACAGAGATCGTGAAATCGTGAATTAATTTCCTGTTTTCTCCCTTTGTGTTATTCGAGTTTATGGAGGCGATCTTATGAGGTTTTCCAACCTTTTGACCGATCATTATATCCAACAGAGACGCTAGTCTCAAGGAAGCTTCATTGGACTTGACAAAAACTAGTACTTTCGCACTGGCTAACTGGTCTAGTAGATGCAATAAAATTAATGGTTTGAAGACACTTTTAGCCGTAGGTATGCTAATATTAAACTCTTGCAATTTTGGTGGCAGATGGTACAATTTTACCGAATCCATGGCAAATAGTTTAGGATCGTAAAGATGAAGGCCATGAAGCTTTTCAGTATTAGTCGTCAATGTTGCGCTGAAAACCATTTTAATTACATTACCTGGCATTTGATCAAATTTTTCCCCTTTGATTCTGTTCATTAGCTCGGGACACCAATTTTGGAATGACTGATTAAGTAAGTGATCCGCTTCATCTAATACTAACATGGTGAGATTTCGCATACTAATCGAATTCATATTCAAATGATCTACCAGTCTACCCGGAGTAATGATAAGAACATCTGGTTCATTTTGAAGAAATTTTTTATGTTCCTCTTTAAGTGAGTATTCCATCTTCGACATGCTTATTATCAAAGATGTTCCTTGCGATAATTTATTGATCGTTTCATAAACCTGATTAATCAACAATTTTGTTGGAAGGATAATTAGTACTCTTAGTCTATTAACTGTTCTTTTTGAAAGCATTTGAATAATTGGAATGGTGTAACCTAAAGTCTTACCGGAACCAGTAGAAGCATTTACTAAAACATCCCCTACCCTTCTCGTTAAATGCTTCCTTGTAGTTCTCAAGGAAAAATTTAAAATGGGTAACAGATTATCCATCAAAACAGTTTGAATGGGAAACGTGTCAGCTGCAAAATGCTTCTTGATATTACTAAGTAACTTTGGTTGTAATTCATCCGAATAAGAGTCAAACGGTTTCACCATAGAACTATCATAGTGGATCTTACTTGTATGCAACCAAGCGACGGATTTATGTTCATTCAGGTTTTGACCGGACTTATTTCTCACTCTAGCTGGCTGAGGTATGTTATCTAATGCATGTTGCCCACCCTGATCTTGAAGGCTCTCATTATTTTCTACTAAATCTGAGGGCATTTCGACATTGTTGTGTAGCTTCATTGATCTCTGGAATCTCGAGATAACTGATGAATGGCTCTTGCCCATTTCATCTGGGATGCTATCGCTCTCTAGATCATCGAGGTCATCGTTCGCCTCGAAGGCATCTCCTAACCCCATGTATTTGTGATCATGAATATCTTCTTCATCCGAAGAGTCATCATCTGATTCGCTGCTCATTCCATCAGATGCTAATGGGTCTATACTATTTTTCTTGGCCTCAGCTTCATCGGCATCCTCTTCTTCAAGTTCTACATTCTCTTCCTCTTCATCGTGTTTTGCTCTTTTTAATGGTACAATTGGAGCTGCTACTGTTTTTTCTTGAGGCCTGGTCTCTACAATTTGATTGGGATCAAATCTAACAGCAAACATCTTACGATATTGGCTTTGTGTATGCTTCCTATAATTCTTTTTGGTGGCCTAAGATTTCACCTCATCACGATTCTGTTATTTTCAAATTTTCAGTGTCGGTCATTAACGAGAAAAAAATAAGAAAGAATTGGATATTCCAATCTTAGCATTTCACGTATGAGAATAATATAACCGAACTTGAAAACTTCAGTACCATAAGAACTCCAATATACACCATTTCACCTGTATAGATGCGTCAGTCTCTCATACTACTCTCCCGCTCTGCATGGAAAGGTCCTCATATTGTTCCTCTTCCCATCAAAGAAGCTATGGCCAAGGGAACGCCTATTAGAACAAATGCAAGATCCGCTACCGTGCTACCTCAATTTGTCGGCTTAAAATTTCAAGTTCACAACGGTAAAGAATACGTTGCGTTCGAGGTGGAAGAGGATATGGTTGGCAAAAAGCTTGGGGAGTTTGTGCCAACCAGGAAGAGATTCAGTTACACCCAAACTAAAAATAAATGAAAAGACATACATCAACGCGGGTCTCCCTGTATATATACGATAAATTTACTTCCCATAGCTTTATGTATTTTTGGTACTTACCCTATCAATGCCATTTAATGAAAATAATATTATTTAATCATCAGTTCTATCTAATTGTGACGCTGCCAGTAATTTTTCCTCTCTCAGGGCACCAGTGCGATCGATGTTTGGCCAATTGCCCCAGTTTGATAATCGCAGTATCAAACAAGTAGCATTATCAGCGTGCTTACCACCGAGTGCCATGATGTACTTTATAACTTCTTCAGCGACAAATTGAGGAGACGCTGTTTTCAAACCACGAAGATTGACAGTAGATGTTATTAGATCCGTCAATTCTTGATCTGACATCAAATCTGAGACCCCGTCAGTAATCAGACAGATGAAACATTCTTCTCCTCCAAATTGTAATTTGGAACGCTCAGAGTGAGGCAGCTCTAGCGTACTACCGATCAAGTATGAGTATATGTCAGGCTCACTAGAAAGTCCCTCGCGTTTGCCAACCAAATCTCCGAACGAGCGCGTATTGGCAAAGTTATTGAGAAATCTCGTGTCACCAAATGAATCTGTCTGAAACGCCGCCGAAGATTTCAGTCTGCTAGTTTCCCTAGAAGAATTTGCATGATGAACCTTTGTTAAACTGTGAGCTATTCCATTGTGATCGCATAGGATGATCTTTGTATCACCAACTTGGGTGACAACAAGCTTTAATAGCCCATTCGGTTCAACAAAAAAAGATTCATCAAAGGATAGCGTTTCGTCGTATGAGGATATAAAGATCGAAGATGCTGTAGAACCACCCGTGAAGCGTTCCGTTCTTTGGTCGATTGCCAGGTTTGGATCGTTAAACCCACAGCAATAATCTAGATCAAATTTCATAAAAGAGTAGAATAGTCTCAATCTTTCGTGCTCATTTAAAAGACTTGTCTTGTCAATAATGTTGCCCCATTTATCAAAAATCATTCTGGATCCCGATGCACCAGAGCCGTAAAGGACCTGTTCCTGCTTCGTATTGCAATGCCGAATAAATCTATCATAATAGGAGTCCTTATTCAGATACATTTGCTCCCAATATGCCCCGCCGATCCATTGTCTATACTGATTCAAAAGATCGTAAAATTGTTTCTGTGTGGGGAACGACTCCACAATTGTATTATGTAAATTCTCAGCTAGCAGTTTTGAAACCCTGCCCTTCCCGCCATGGCCATCAAAGATAGACAAATTCAACACAGATCTACGATAGTTCAAATCAGGCTCATTTTTCTCAACCTTCCGCAGATGTTCCATCTCTTGACTTAACGAAGGCAGCTTTAACAGGTTCACAGAGTATGCATCCTCGTTGTAAAGCCGATTAATGCGGCTGGAGCAATGCCCAATCACGCTAGGGAATTTCTTCAGATGCACTCTCAGCATCAGGGACTTTTCTGCGTTGCCAGCCCTACTGGCCACATGCGGCGTCAGCTTCCATCTCTTCGAACCAAACGAAGGGGTCAAATTGGCAGGTTTCAAATGGATAAACGACTGTGTTCTTCCCATTCATCTACCTATCACAGATCCCACAAAACCGAAATCTCAGTAAGCTCTCAATATCGAGGATCAGGTGCTCGAAACGTGCTGTCCTTTAAAGTGGTTTCTTGTTTCCATGTAAATTTGGTTGGCCTGCGTGAAAACGAATCGAGCTTGCCGGCCTTTCTATCTTAAGGTTTAATTAGATATACAGGCTACAGTACAGCTAGGTCTGGCAAAGACGCCATTAAAAGGGGTGATACTTTTAATAAGAGACAGCACACATTACCGTTGTACGATGAAAACAGATTGGTCGTGTTTTCGGCCAAGTCACCGGCCCAGGCGTTGCGGTTAATCACAGCGCACTTATATTAAACCAGAACGAGACTGTTGCATCCTTACAGACGGTGCCACCTCGACGGTCCAACACCCCTCTTCTTTGTATCACTGTCTGATAGGTCGTAATCATGACACATGTGCGTAACTTGGGGCGTTCGAAGTGCTCCTTGATATGCTGCACATAGTGCCTCTATCGGCCCTTCAGGACTGGCCCAAAAAAGTATCCAGTGAAGCTGCTAACTCTCATGATCCCTCGTACCCTTGTAGATGACCACAGGCGGCCGCCAGAGGTAGGATTCCTGGACTTATTTGACGATGTTCAGCAGTCAACATGGTGCCGTTTTCGGTGATATACGGCGTTCGATGAATTTTTCAGTATCCAAAATTTCATCTTACCATGTTTGACAAGAAGTTATCAACAAGGACGTCAAGCTGAGCAAGAGTCTAGCTGCAAGATGTTTTCTAGACTGTTCCCAAGGTGTACACCAGTGCGCAATTTATGTGCGGTGAGGCAGCCCCTCTCGCTATGGCAATCTAAAGTTGCATTTTCCTCAACCGGTTTGCATCTGGCAACGCTGAACCAGATTAAAAGGGGCGTTGAGGCTCCTAAGAGAAAGAAAGTGTCCGTGTCGCCACACCTGGAGCAGTGTCCGATTCGGAAGGGCGTAGTGCTCAGAGTTATGGTTCTGAAGCCTAAGAAGCCCAACTCCGCACAGAGAAAAGCTTGCAGGGTGAGGCTGACGAACGGGAACGTGATATCAGCATACATTCCAGGAGAAGGCCACAATGCCCAGGAGCACAGTATCGTGTACGTGCGTGGTGGGCGTTGTCAGGATTTGCCCGGTGTGAAGTATCACCTTGTTCGCGGAACCGGTGATTTGAGCGGAGTGGTCAACAGAATAACGTCAAGATCCAAGTATGGCGTCAAGAGGCCCTCAAAGGATGCCTAGGCACTGTCGTTTACCAAGGTACTTGTATATAGCAACTAAATAGGCAGTTATTCATTCGAACATTCCTAGCTCACGTGACTGCGTGCTGCAGATGCTACGTACAGGGTGAGGCGTCTCGCCTTCTATCCCCCTATCCTGGTGAAATATACAAACTATCCCTTCACTGAAGACTACTGATTCACCTATTGGAAGCTACCAGGAGCATACGTTAACGCAGCGACCTTGGTTAACCTTTGAGTCTAGGATTCGAAATTGAATAATATGTTACATCTACAGCCTAATAACTTGCTGATTCAGAAGACTCTGGGTGAAGCTCTTGACGCACATGGAAACGGCAGTCCACTTACCTTGGACCGAATTATATCTGATTTTGATTACACAACATTTCACGTTTCAAATGCCTCGGACGATAAGTCATCATTGTATTTGAGTATCAGGACAAAGGCATGGCAGAGTGTGTCGCAATGCGTCGGCGGACCAGGCCTGTTGAGCTACCTACAAGGCAAATACGCAAACCATAGCGGCGTGTCCGTTGCTCCCACCGTGGAGGAGGGGTACGATTACACCTTGCAAATTGATCTTAACTCTCTACAATTGGACTCCATAACATACCTGTCGTTGCTTAAGACACTGGTGCTGAGCTACCCGTTCCAGCTGGCGTTCGAGGAGTTTGCCTCGTTAAGCAACACACCAGAAGCCAATTCTCTCCAGTCAAAGTCTCTTCACACCATTAAATACAGAGACGATGAAAATCTCTTCATTAAACCATCCAATGACCGTATCACCGTTATATTTGAAACCATCTTTCAAGACGAAACCGACAAGGTGTTTGGCAAGGTTTTCTTACAAGAGTTTGTGGACGCCAGAAAGAGGAACCGCACCATACAATCTGCCCCACAGGTGCTGTTCTCTCACGAACCTCCTCTGGAGTTGCAGAATACCGGCGTAGTGACTCGTCTGGACGCAGGGGATTCCAGCAGGAGGTTCATTACTTTTGTCCTTTTCCCACGTCATTTTCAAACTGAAGAATTGCAGTTCAGCACAGTGTGCCAGTTGACGCTTTTCAGAAACTATTTCCATTACCATATCAAATGTTCAAAAGCTTACATGCATTCAAGAATGAGATATAGAGTTGATTCGTTCATCAAAGTTTTGAACAGAGCTAAACTCGACGAGAACGAGGAAGAAACCGAGCAATCTGGCAAACAGCAACAAACGAGGAGAACCATAACGGGGAGAAAGATGGTCTATTAAGACTGCAGGCTCCTGGTTTGTATTTATCTTCTATAGATTAACGTAAACTGTGATGAACTCACATTTTTTCTGCATTGTCCATTGATTGCCCTTGAAAAAAGAGACAAAAAACAAACTGAGGATGAAATGAATACAGTTTGCACAAGAAAGAAGTAGATACTATCTTCAATTGTTCAGGAATATTGACTCGAAACTCGTTGAATATCACGTTGCTGAATAGCATTTAGTAGATATGTCTTTTTTTGGGTTTGAAGCCCCATTGCCGGGTGCTAATTCTCAGTCTAACTCTAAGAATAAGAATGACAACAATAAAGATAATGGGAAAGCTTTGGATTTTGAAGATACCTACAAGGGTCTTGGTGACTACGATAATGAGGATGTTGACTATTTGAATGACGAAACCTTTGGTGGAGCCGCTGAACTCGGTGCAGATTTCGATTTTGGTCATGGTGCAGCAGCACCGGCAGGGAATCCTGCCAACGGGAACGTTGGCGTACCACCCGCAAACACCTTTATTTCTTCAAGTAGATCATACGTGGCCGCTGCGTCATCTGGAGCCGTTCCTGTCTCACAAACTATGGATGCAACCGTGGACTTGAAACCCATGGAATCGCTGTGGAGCAATCAACCACAGGAACAGAGCCATCCACAAGCTCAACCACAAACGCTATCTATGGAGGAGTTAGAGAGACAGCAACGCCAGAGACAGATGGTAGCTTCTCAAGACGGGTTCATGGGTATGCCAAACCCAGGTTATGGTATGGCCCCACCTCAAAATTTCATGCAGCACCAGGGCCCGATTCAGGGCAACGTACAGTTCCCAATGCAATATCCTGCACCTTTTCCTCCACAAGGTATGCCAAATATGCCCCCTCAATTTCAGCAGATGCCACCTGTTATGTTCAACCAACAGCCACAGGGAAATCATCCGCAGTTCAATCAAATGTATCCTGCTCCCTTGAGTGAGCAATCAGAAAAGCAACAAGGCCAAATGAGTGTTTCTGGACCGCAACCAATGTCTGATGCACATGCGCAATCATTGAGCCACTCACCTCAGGTCCAGCAAGTTCAAAATTCTTCTCCTAGACCAGCAGCTTCAGGTTCTCCTTCCGTTGTCAATGCCACAATGACTCCTCCTCCTCAGGATCAGCATCAACAACAGCCGCCGGCTTCTCGACCACAGCAGCAGCAGCAAGCTCCATACTACCGTCAACAATTCTCCGCTCAACAATTGATATCTCCTCCACAAACCCCCAGGGAAAATACTAGATTTAGTCGCAGCCAAATTAGAAGGGAGCCATTATCTCCAGAGGAACAAAAGAGGCTTCAAGTTCGTCAAGCAAAAGTCGAAAAAATCTTGAAGCACTCTGGTTTAATGACCCCCAGAGACAAAGATTTTATTACGAGATACCAATTATCTCAAATTGTCACCGACGATCCTTATAATGAGGATTTTTATTTTCAAGTTTACAAAATTATTCAATCTGGTGGTATTGTAGGTGAAGCTAATAAAGATTCGATTGCCCGTGCTTATCTGGAACACTCCGGTCACAGACTTGGCGGTCGTTACAAGAGGGCGGATGTTGCGTTGCAAAGAATGCAAAGTCAAGTGGAGAAAGCTGTCACCGTTGCTAAGGAAAGACCTCAAAAGAGTAAGGACCACACCGACTCGGCACGTGAAGGCGTCTTGGGTAAGATATCTTCAGCGATGAATAGCAAAGCTCCTCGTAGGCAGCTACAAATTCCCCTACCAAGGGGGGGTGATGAAAGTGCTATTGCAGACGATAATAGTATCGGAAGATCATCTCGTGGCTCGACTCCGGCTCTTCAAGCAGTCACGGAGTCTCTCGACAAAGTTGAGATTGACCAAAAATCGAGGGCAAGAAGAAGATCATCTTACGCCTTCACCTCCGTTGATCAAAGCTCTGTATTATCTCGTTCTGGAGGAAGAAAATTTGTCCTATCTCTTATCGAAACTGTTTACGAAGAAGTTCTGGAATTAGAAGCCCAATTAAGAAGTGGAAACACAATCGACAGCGCTGCTCTATGGGAAGCGCTTCACATTGGCGATGATTCTTATGAAGTCTGTCCTTTTATATCAATGTTATCGTTTGACAAGGGAGTCAAAATCATGCCTCGCATTTTCAATTTCCTAGATAATGCTCAAAAGTTAAAATTACTGCAAACGTTCTTCGGCGAATTATCTCATTTGAACATTATCATTATCAGTTCTTACAAGACGAACGACTGCCCAACCGAGACACAATTGAAGCAGATTGAACTCTTCCAGGCTGTTTTCTTGAAGATAATTGTTTCATTTTTATCTAACAGCGCCAACTTCATCGAAATAATGGGGCTCTTACTGTATCTGATCAAAAACAACAACGTTTCCTTCATTTCAACCTCCAAAATTGGCTTGAATTTAATTACAGTATTGATATCTCGTGCTGCCTTAATTAGACAGGACATTAACAGATCGAACATTTTATCATCACCGGAAATTTCTGCATGGAATGAAGTTTATGATAAATTGTTCACCTCTCTGGAAACCAAATTATCCTTGGTCTTCCCGCCAAAAGCATACGCGGACAAAATAGTTAAGATAAACTCGCGTCCATTGACAAGTGCGACTATCTCGGCAGGTCTCGTACCACCGCAATCATCTTCGTCTGCAACATCCTCGTCATCACAATATTACGATCAGGCTTACATCTGGCAATTCCTTGCCTCGTTGGCTCTAAGTGGTAAACTAAATCACCAGAGGATAATCATCGACGAAATAAGGGATGAGATATTTGGAACCATCACTACCGCCGAAGAGCTTGGAAAAGGTGAACAAGATCAAACTGCTTCGCTATACAAGAGGGAGAAATTGTATCAAGATTTGAACTTGTTTCTGAACGTGATGGGTCTAGTTGCAAGAGATGGCGAAATCAGCGAGTTGAAGTGAAGTGGCTTTATCCAGTAGTTGTATATATAGTCTTAGTGTTTATTAAAAACTGAAATATTTTTTTTACTCTTACATGGTCAGTATTGAGCGAACTTGCCGTTACTTTTAAGGGTTCTGCAAAACAAAGGCAATATTTGGTCTTATGGATATTCAATTAGAGACTCACAGCAAAATGTTAGTGAAGGATGAGCTTGGATTAGGCACCAGTCTAGTGGTTAGGACCTTGCAAAAGGTGAATGTAGCCACACAGCTGAAAAAATGGGAGGAGGACGTGAATGTTGTAAAGGCAACACTAGGTTTAGAGAGCGAGCGTGCAACGATTAACATAGTCGGTGTGACTGTGGATCCAGAGAAGAGGTGCATGATATCTCTATTTGATGCCCAAGATGACAAAAGCTTGGGCCAATCGATTTTTGACTACGAACAGGACTTCAAATTTACGGGGAAACTAGACTTTCCACTTGACTTAGAAGATTTCCTGAAGAGCAATCTGGGTTTGCTGGATGATGTAATGCACACAGTTGTCGAAAAGCTGAATATTGGCATTCCTGCATCAGACGAGTTACGGACAGAAGCTACGAAAGATAGGGTCAAGGATGATCTGCGTCTCGAAAGAGAAACTGCGTTGCCTCAGGAATTTGATAGTCCTCAGACGTTGAGACGTCCTAATGACATGCCAGGTTTCGAGGACGAATACGAAATTCAAGAAACTAGAAGCTTAGGTGGCCTGCAAGAACGCATACCCCCTAGGTACGGCGAAGCAGACCTCTATCCAACTGGCCAAAGATATCCAAACTTGATGGACCCCACAGCTTCCATGGAAAGGCCCAGTTTACCTGGACAAGGTGGCATGATATTCGATCCGCAGCAGGAGCAAACAAGACAGAGGCAAGAACAAGAGAGAAGGACCCGTGGACCTGGTTTTATGCCCGGTGCCAAGTTCGATGACCCGTACGGACGACCAGAAGGAGGCCCGTTTGGGGGGCCAAACAACACATTTGGGTTCGGTGGGGGTGGATTCATCTGAATTCTCTTCTTAAACTATATAGGTATCGTAACTATACGTAAATAAAAAGGTTTCCTATTCGTTTGGAGTGTAGACAACAACCGTTTTGCCACTTTGTTTGAAAACGTTAATGAGGACGTCACCTTCGGTAATGATCCCGTAGCCTTCCTGATCTAGCTCCATCTGCGAGATTTCCACGATATCCTTGACTCTGCTCTTGCCGATGCCCGTGGACTCAATCAATTGGTTGTTTTTATCGAAAGAGAGGGTACCAATGGCCTTTGGGATAGCTTCTTGAAGTGTTAGTGGTTTAGTCATTTTTGCAGTGTTTTCTTTGAGTAGATGAGAGAACTAATAGTTGAAAAGGAGCTAATTGAAATTGACAAAAAGCCATCCGAACAATCCCCCATATATATACGACAAGAATCTTGAAAAAGGAAACGTAGCCCTTGAAAACCGGATAGATGCAATTGGAGAAGTCGGCTTACCTCCATGATTTACTTAAATTGGGTAAACATCCTTAGAACTTCTTGAATGGGATGTTGAGGGATATTAGCAACGAGGTCGTCGGACTCCTTAGCAGGAGTCCGAGCACAAGAGTTTCTTGAGTCCATTTCCAACGAGCCGGCAGGGCGTACTACTCCGGCGACCCCATAATGTTGCCATTTTTGTTCAAATTAGGGGTCTTAATAGCCTCGCCTAGCTTTCTTTTACGGCTCTTGACCCAAAGAAGTTGCAAAAGTTCGTGCCCTAGTTAAGGAATTTTCTCCCTCGATACTTACGGAACCAACAAATAAAAAAGCGATTTACCGCTGTTGGTGGATATATTACTGGTTGGCTTTGAGGTCTTAAAGGTTCCAGCTATTACTGAGAGAAATTATTTGAGTGATAATTCTTCGCTAGTGCCCCCTTAGTTAGGTTCGAGATCTCGACTCCAAACGGTCGCAAGGAAAAGATGTGGTTCGTTACACTAAACATATTTCTGCTCGCCGTAGTCAGTTCCTTGGCAGTAGTCAATAGATATTTTTCATTCAAATTGCACAAAAACACTTTCCCTTTAACTTTGACCATACTGTTGGTTAACATGGTGCTGCTGCTGTCCACAGCGTACCTTTTGCCGCTAGATATATACTATGCAGCAAAAGCAAACGCAGCTAGTGGAGCAGTGCCTCCCGTCAGCAATAGTACCACGGAGATGCAGCTGAGCATGCATGCGCGGGGGAGCGGTGTTGACGTACTTGTCGAGCAGGTGCCCGATCTTCGTTTAGCATGGCTGTTTGTATATTGGGTAGAGTTTGTCTTATGCTGGTTCATTCTGCCAGTTTTGATATCATACTGCACTTTGAAGTACTCATGTTCACGGCAGCGGCAACAGGAACACGAGGGATTCCAGAATCAAAGATCTCATGTTTGGGAACGTATGATCCGAGCAGTGTACCAAAACCTCAAATTCTACTCGCTATGTCTGTTGGGGCTCATAGTCGGCATGATCTATCTGGTCGTGAGCACCGGCCACGGCCTTACTGAATTCAAACCTCTTCTTATTTCGTTGTCTCATTTGTACTCACTGAGTTACACCCTGATACTTCTATCAACTGGTCTAATCATTTTCCCGAAGAATCTGCTCTCTATTGGACGTTCTCCAAGTAATGAAGCCGTGGACAAGCTATTCGTCGAATTGAGCAAGAGCAACGACGACCTGAATGACTCTCAGCTAAATATGTTGGAGAATGCTGACCGAATACTGAATTCGTCGGAATCTAATAACGGCGACGTTATTTTTAATCAAATGCTAAATGAATGCAAAATGGAGGTGCAATCCCTGTTGAATGAACAAGAGCTGTCGATCAGTAACCATATTTCAGGAACCATGGGATCGTCGCCGTCGATTTCTACTTTGGACAAGTTGAATAATCACTACAACAAATTCATGACACACTACTATAATTATCTCTACAGCAAGACGCATTCAAGTTCGATCATACATACTTTGGCGCGATCGCAATCGTTAAGGGTATCGGCATCTACGTCGTCCATTCTTGGTGCTTTCGGCAATGTCACAATTCTTTCACTGGGCATAATTTCCGCCATATTGTCAGTTCTGATCATATTCTTGGAAATTACTCCGACCCGATGGGGCCATAGTTTGATTTTTGAGGGCACTCGTTGGTACAACTTAGCTCTCGAGTTCATCATCTTCGGCTACAACACTTTAGTTTCCCTTTTTGCGATGAGCAAATTCAAGTTCAACAATTTTCACTTGATATCGAATGGTAAGAGTAACCCCACAAATGCTTTATATTACTCACTCTACTCGAGCAGACTCTTATTTCCATTATGTTTCAATTTTATTGTTTTGATGCCTTCTAAGACAACTGATGATAGCGATTTAATTAAGAGTAGTTTCCAAACTACGTTGTACGACGACCTTACTGTTATACCGCTGGTAAACTTCCTGAACAGATATTTGCCAATTTTATTTATTACATTCACAACCATCAGTTACAAATTTGATCTCAAGCAAAAGGTGCTATTGAAAATTTTGGGCGAAGAATATTACTATCAGTTCTTTGGCATGATGATGTATGAGCCAGTGCCCAAGAACGATGTCGCACCAACTAATGAAACTGGTCCAGCTTCTTTCTTGCCAGATCGGGAAACGTTCAATAATCGTTCTCGCATGGACGAAGATTATGAATACTCGCTGCAGGATGGGAGATATTTGTTTGAGAGGGCTTCAGCAGCCTCCAGTAATTATGATATGTCAATTAACGATGAGAGCGCAAGTGCGGAAAGTAATACTCATACAACGTATTTATAGAATTTGATATTTACTTATTACCTTTCGGCAACTGCTGCCATTTCTAACACTAAAAGTAATCCACCAGTCAATGCCTTCAAATACTTCAGAATTTCTGGAATTGTGATGGACCTTGCTCAGGATGACGGCGCCTTTCAGGGCTAATTTCTAAATGAATCACTTTGCACTGGTGGTTCGGGATCATTAAATATTGCAAAGCCTTCAAACGCTAGTCATAGTGTCAACGTGCCACTCTCGGAAGCTGCTGGAGATGGGGTCACAGCTCATCAGATCTAAAAATTCTCGACGCTGACTGAGAAATATGCCGTGCGTGCATGATTTAGTATTCAGCATTCAGTACCTTCTCTACAGAGACCTCTGAATTTGCTACGGGAAAGAGTGAGGCTCTAACAAAGAGCGTTTCGTAGTCTTCTTTGGGTAGAGAAACGCAAGTTAAGGAGTGTTGGTTTGATGACCATAAGTATTAATTCGGAAGATGGTGGTAAGTGACCTAAGAACTCCGAAAGTAACATGATCAAGTACAAGAAGAGCACCAAGCACGATAGGGCGCTTACCAAAATGGACTGCTATTCATGTGGGTCTATCTATTTTGCACAATCGCTCCCAGGAGATTATAGCTTTACGTAGATTAAATATCTGTGTGACGCGCCGGGTTCGCCCTCGGATAGATTGGTGGTCGGTTTGTATAAGAGGAGGTAGGCGTCGCAACCACACTTTTCAGACGTTAACCTCTTATTCTTCGCTGTTTACTTAACGAAGAATATGCACTGCCATGGTATGGGGACTTGAACTAGACAACCTCCTGGGACTTATATATGTCTGCGCCTGGTCAATATCAATGTACCCACCTGTGCTAACAAACTGGAAAAAAAGATCTTCCACTGCAATCTCGATAGATTTTGTAATTTTGAATACTACAGGATACTTCTTTCTACTCATCTCGTTGGTGCTACAGCTATACAGATGGATTCCAATCAGCGAAATTATAAAGAGTGCCGATGCCAGTACCGAAAAGCTAATTATCAGACCCAAAGTCACGAACTTCGATTATTGGTATTGCCTACATGGATTCATAATGAATTGGGTTTTAGTCAGTCAAGTCCTCTATGGTTACACTCTATGGGGCTTCAAAAATGACTTACATATACGCAGAATGAAGCCGCGGTACCTTAAGTTCCTGCAACTTTCAATACTCGTCTTTCTAGGCCTTTCAGCAAAGTTCTGTTATGAAAATATGACAACCGAGTGGGACAATTCAAGAACCTTAAACTACTGTAACAATTTGTTTTTATTGAAAATTTTCATGTCACTGGTGAAATACTTCCCTCAAGTTAAACATAACTACGAAAGAAAATCAATGAACGGATTTGCAATTCAAAGTGTTTTCTTAGACGTGACTGGTGGAATAGCTGCCTTATCACAATTGGCCTACCAATTAAGCGAAGAAAAGGGTTTCAACTATGTTTCATTCACGGCAAACTTCGGTAAAATCGGATTGGCATTGGTAACATTGATTTTTAATTTTACATTTATATCACAATGGCTCTTGTACGGCGAATAATATTGTTCAGTAGAGATAGATAAAGTAGATATACACATACGTAATTCGTTATTAGAATTGAAGTCGCAATAGGGCATTACGAATCGAAGCAAAGCTCACACAAATATACTCATCAAACTATTTTCTTTGCAAAAAATTGAAGGGACCACATTTCTTTATTCCTCAGTTTTTGGTTCATAATAAAATTTGTATTTTTTCTTGGTAACAAAGACATCTGTCAATGCATCATCATCAACAAACCATGATACACGACCTGCCGCTCCCTCATTGACAATACTGCTAGGTAAACCCTTCTCAGGTCTTTCCATGATAGTTTTGATAACGGGTGCCTTTGTTGCACCTTCGACAACAAATGTTACTCTGTGAGAATGACAGATTACTGGTATTGTCAGAGATATTCTGTTCGAGGGGCCACTGGGAGCATTTTCAACAGAAACGACCCAAGCTAATTTTTCACGTAAATTTTCTTGAAAGTTGGGGAACAAGGACGCTATATGACCATCTGGCGCACAGCCAAGCAAGAACAAATCGAACATCGGTAGTTTCACGGAGTCTCTTCCTGCAAACCCTTTGATTAGGATCTTCTCATAATTGTCGGCACACTCCTGTGGATCGTCAATCAGAGATTCATTTATATGATAGACCTTAGGCTTACCGTATTTGCTCGTATCGATCTGGTCAAAAATCTTTCTCTTGGCTAATCCGTAATTGCTCTCTGGCGAGTCAAAAGGCACCAACCTTTCGTCTGCAAAATAAACATCCCATTTACCCCACTGAACATCAGTTCTTTTCAAAAGACCTTCGTTCAAAACCTGGATCAACGAACCACCGGATAATGCAATTTTAAACCTTCTTTCTTTCTCTTTCTTTAGCTTCTTAGCGCTAGATAATGTAGAGTCACGCGAGCTATTATTGACGGACATATTCAGGCTCTTCGAAGACGATACACGCCCGGAACTCTTAGCATCGCTATTAATCCCAAACGTAGATAAACTGGTATTCGAAGACTTCTTCTCCTTTAGTTCTTTATTTAGAGCGCTATCTTGCGCATGGATCACGTGATCTGCGACAGCCTCCGCAACTCCAGCAAACTCATGGAAGGCAAATACCTTGGGCACATTTGTTGTCATATTGGCTAATAAAGCACGTAAATCTTCCACAAATTCTAATCACAACTGCCGTCAGACGCTTTTTCCTTTGTATTCTCGATTTTTAACATGTACATCTCCTTATGTAGAAGTTCAAAGTTTCCTTACTTTTCTCCCTCTTCCGTTGCTCAAAGTCTAGGAAAAAAAATAGAGCTCAAACCCGCTGTAATGACAAATTGATGATATCGGAAAATATAAAATATACTGGACTATGTGAATATTTGCAAAGCACTATCAAGCTTTATATACATTTCTTCCAGCTCACCTTCTAATGTGCTGAGCACTGTAATGGCTCCTCCAGCCCCCAGTTGCCAGTTAACGCCCGAATTATAACTGTACATACACCTTATGTTTACGGACCAATCCCCGTTACCGTTGACGGACCAATAGCCGGTAACACCACTATACACACCACGCACACCGCCTAGGTGATGCTTGTTTAACTGGGGTTCGATCTTGTCTTGTAATAGTTCAACGGTGATCTTCTTGGGGGCACCAGTCATCGATCCCGGTGGCAGTGAATGTCTCAACACATCCATCCCGCTATACGGAATTTCCTGGGAAGATAGCCCAGTGGCTTTGACAACGCTAACCAACTGATAGACAGTCTCGTATTCCTCTACGGACATAAAGCTTTCCACCTTAACATCAGGGATTAGTTCAAATAGGTCGTTTCGAATCAGATCCAAAATCATCAAATTCTCGCCAAATTCTTTTGGTGTCTTCAAAATTTCGGTGGCCTTCTCAAGATTCATCTGAGGTGATTTCTTTACCGTTCCCTTGATAGGACGTAACTCGCATGAATCATTGTCCCATTTAAGAAATCTTTCTGGTGAGGTGCTTATCAGACATAGGCTCTTTTCATGCTCCTCGCTGTCGATGAGATCATTGAACTCAAAATAACTCGCAAATGGTGCCGGATTCCGCTGAATGAGAGTTTGGAAAATTCTCCAGGGGGAAACTTTCGTTTCCGGGATGACTTGGGTCTGTGTCGTCAAACAAATTTCGTAAGAATCACCTTTATGTAAATAGTCTTGACATAAACTGAATGCTTTGGAGTACTCTTCCCTTTCTGGAATCAAGAATTTGTATGATATATCTTTAGGCAACTGATTGTCCCAAACCAGGGCATCGAAATGGGTGTCATTTTCAAACAATTGTAACAAATTCTGAGGGAAGTTGTTAGATAACGAAATACAATAGAGCACGCCCTTTATATGATCGATCAAAATACTATTCTCAATAAAAACTAGCTTTGCATCGGGGAACAATTTTTCAGAAGGATCAATTTTATTATAAACATGATATCCCATCTCATACCCAAATATTCCAACAAGTCCTCCTATAAATGGAACGTCAAGATTGTTGGAAACCAATTTGCTTTTCATATAATCACCAGTGGTCACCCAAAACTGTGATTTATCCTCATCTATAATTTTCAATGAAGGTAGCGGTTCGTCGGAAACTCCCTGTAGTTTGCGGTTCAATGACTCTGTGGTAATAGTAGGATCTTTCCACTTGTGCATTGTGGTTTTATTTAATTGCGAGTAATGCGTCAGAACATCAGAGTTTGCATTTGGCAGCGCTATAATTGACCATTCACCTCTATTAGCGTTTACCGTAGCGGAAGTCATGATGAATTTAGCATCTGCAATCTCATTGCAAACCTTTAGTGCGAAGCTAGGTTCTTTGCTGACATCAAATTTACGGATATACATGGAATCATGCTTTTCATACGTTGCCTTCGAATAAATTGAACTATGGTCTATAGTGTCGTCCAATGTCTTCAGAAAGGAATTGAATGCTTTAATGTCATTAGAGTAAAGCTGCTGCTTGAAATTTAGACGGTTTGTTTTGATATTTTCAGAATGTGCGATCTTCAAGAAATTTGCTATTAATAGGTCACCATATTCCGAGCAACATGACTCAGGGTGGTACTGAACACCGTACCATGGTTTATCTTTGATAGTGGCGGACATCAGCAGCCGACCGTTTTCATCAGAAGTATGAGCGAGTGGAATTATATGAGAACCTGGGCTTGCTTTGATGCAGGCGTGCAAAGAGTGATACCTCACCGATTTAAAATCCTGCGGGTACCCTTCAAAAAGCTTGTTTCTGGTTTCATTTACAAGCCGCATTGAGTAAACTTGGCCATGTTTAATCGTCTGAAGTTGCTTGACATCAGCACCTTGTGAGAGACACATTGCCTGAAACCCCAAGCATATACCAAGGATCGGCACCTCAATCAATTCGTCAGAAAACAAGGAAGCTATTATTCCAACGTCCTCAACACCATTTGTAGGGTTTCCAGGACCAGGACCAACAATTAAACAGTCGAAATATGGCAGCAGTGATTTGAAACTCCCTATGTCTTTGAATGTGTCATTTCGAATGATAGTCACGTGAATAGAGTTATAACCCTCAATGCATTGTTTCTCGATCAACCTTACAACGTTGTAAGTGAATGAATCGTACGAATCAATGAAAAGCACATTGAGTGGTAACATGGTTAACACGCCGATGCCTTTTGCTCTCTTCAATTTGTATTATGTGTTGATCATCGATATGTCGATTTGAAATCTTGGCTTTACTTAAAAAGCGAAAAGCCGTTGGAATGGACCCTGAAAATTACGACCATCAAAACCACAGAATATTTAATTAAAAAGAACCAATCAGCTCATTGTTAATTATGATGGAGGTATTGGTCAATGATAGACTAGGCAAGAAGATCAAAGTGAAGTGCTTGGAAGATGACACTGTGGAGGATTTCAAAAAAGTTTTATCACTGCAGTTGGGGGCCCAACCAACAAAGATTGTCCTCCAGAAAGGTGGATCTGTCTTGAAAGACCACATAACATTGGGCGACTATGAAATTCATAACGATACAAATTTGGAGCTGTACTATATGTAGACATATATATGCTTTTTTTAAGAGGGCGTGGATAGCTGAAATGAACGAAAAAACTGACAATCACAGAAAGTACTCTACCTTTCTTGATGATGCTGATTTGACCTGGTACGCGTCTGAGAAGACGTCAGATTCTAAAAATGAGCTCTCCAAAGCCCCGCCACCACTACTTGAATCAAAATACTCATTGATGGCGGCGCCATTTGTGATTGAGGAGTTGAAATTATCATTTAGCAATTTGTTCTCTGGAGCTTCCTCAAAAACATTAAAATAGAACTCATTCTTACTATAAAGCTCCAGGATTGAAGCTTTGTTCCCACAGCGATAACAATAATTTGGGGCTGACCAGACTGTTGTTACCAGTCCATCAAAATAAACCTGATAGCCCTCATTACATAACTGGTGTGCTCTGTAAATTCTATCCATTTGATTGAAATGGAGAAATTTCTCGACAACACATCGACCGAAAGTGTACCCAGCGCCTCTAGGTGAGACCTGGAACTGCTGAGATGATTCTCTATAAAATTCTTCTCTATGACCAATGCTATCTGTATTTATTTCCTCCGGATCCGACCACACCAAGTCTGCCATTGCACCATCGTGAGGAATTTCTCTGAATCTATCAATTATTTTGATCTGGTCTATTGTTTGAACGTTTGGCGATAAGCCACCGTGTACGCAAAATATCTCGTCATCAATTATGCAGCATAGTACAAGGTAATCGAACAAGTCCGTAAGATACTGCCAGACCTTCGAACCTTCTCCGTATTTATTGGTACATTCCGTATAGAATCCATAGCTTTGTGTAATTTGACGCGATTCATGATTTCCTCTAAGCAGATGAATACGATTGGGGTATCGCAGTTTCAAAACGACCAGCAACATTATCGTCTCGACACTGTAAAGACCGCGGTCTACGTAATCACCTAAAAACAAATAGTTGGTATCCGGGACGGGGCCACCTATAAGGAAAATCTCCAGCATATCATGAAATTGGCCGTGAATATCACCAACTACCGTTACAGGGGTTTGGATGTGGACCACATTGGACTCTTTGACGAGCATTTCTTTTAACTTGAAACATAGCGCCCTTACGGTGACCTCGGGAAGAAGTTGCCCTTTATACAGCAGCTCTAGACATTCATCTAATTCCATCACTCAATTGATTCAATCGACCCAATGTAACTGGATTTTATAATGTCTGTTCCAAACTCGATAAAATCTTAGAGCAAAATCGTAGTTCTTTTTTGAATTGATGTCCCCTTTAACAAACAAAGAAAACGCCTTGAGAGTGAATGAAATCTTGAAACAAAAATACACATACAATTGCGAAAGAAGGAGGAAAAGGATCTGATTTGAAGCTCTCAAAACTTCATTCAAAGAGACGGACATATATCAGGAGAGCCATTGACTTTTCATTGTTTCAGATAGCTTTCTTCGTTGTTTTTTAAGTCTCACTTTCATTTTTGCTGCACACGAGCTGTCGCTCATACACTACTTGAAGACGTGTTAGCATACCAAAATAATAGTTGGAGCGTATTTGAGTAGAATGTCAGATTCAGATTATTTTAATCTTCAATACATCGATGATGATAGTACGCCCCAAGGGCAAAAGAAGGCTTCTTCGCGATTGAGATCATCGAGTACAAGTACTAGAATACCTCCCTATGGGAAAACTAATAGCGGCCCAATTAGTCCAGGAATGCCTTCGAACTCACACCTACGATCTCCAAATGCTACTCTAAATACGGTACCAACACCCTCCACCTCATTCAGGCTTCCAACTAGGTTACCAGTAGCTCATCAACAGCAAGCTTCGCAAACTCAACAAACCCCAAATCCCAACTCGGCAGGCTCGTCTACCCATTCGAGCAGAAGGGCTTCGATATCTGGAGTAGGTATCGGTAAAAACGGCGTTCCACCTGGATCTCCAAATAAGCATGGTAAATACGAAAGTTCCACAAGTAAGCGACATTCTTCAACTACGTCTGAAGGTACAGTAACCACACCAACATTGGTGATACCACCTGAATTGGCTTCATTAAGTACTCAAAGCACATCGGCCGTTCCGACTCCACAAACCAATTCTATTTCTCAACATCATCCTTCGAACAACAGTAGCACAAATTTATCTACCACAGCCATGAGTAATGTTTATCAGCTAGATACGACATCACCATCCTCCTCTACAAAATCTTCAATGAATTTGGCAAATGGATCCACTATGAGTCTGAGATCATACAAAAAACAATACGTTTTGAATGAACAAGTTTACCTTGATAAAATGAAGAACAGCGCACCAGATGATTACTATACGCGTGGGATCGCCCCAGACTCTAATAATGATGACAATGATGAACTCGAGTTAGAAATGGATGATATGATTGATACAAATTCTAAAGGGGATGATGATTTTGATTTTGGTACAAACTTTTTCACTGCGAGTACTGATCCTGACAACTTAGTTGCGATGAGTTCCAAATTTCTTCTTCATCGACTGGAATGGTTAAGACAAGATGATCCTACGAACCCGATTGTTCAACAAGTTTTTAAAGAACTCGATCTTAAGTCAAATTCTCTTAAGTCTACTCAAGAGAACGATTTCTCAGTATCCAGCTTGGCCAGCTTATCTATGGAGACACAAGATCTCTTATTGGAGCTTTCCCAACACCCTTTGATACTGGAAAGATTCGAGTGGCAAACTATGCTTTCCAACGTCTTGAGAGGAGACATTGTAACGAGTGAAAAAACAAAAATAGCAAACCAGGTCAGAGGTACAGGCATAGACACTAACTTTCAGGATGACATCTGGTTAGAGTTGAAAGCATACATGAACGGCAAGTCAGTGGAGAAGACCACCAAACAACTTGCTGCCTTAAGAGAGTCTACTGATTCTTTTTTCCAAGAAATTTTAGATTTCAGGTTGGATAACGAACTTTCTACCGATGAAGCTGAACTTTTAATCAGACCACTTCTTAATAAGTATTATAAGGTTGTGAATTATTGGAGCAATATGAAACAAATGCATCAAGATAAGCCTATTACTAAAAGTGAAGAGTTCATTAGTAGGATCGAAGCATTGAATAGTTGGATTAATTTTAAATTGAACTTTGAATTTCATATCTCTTCATTAAGAAAATGGGTAGGCAATGACGAACTGGACCTAGTGAATAATTATCAACCAGCGGAGGATTCCTATGATAGATTCAAGAATACAGGATTTTTCGCGGAACAAGTTATGAAGGAAAGGGATATAGAGACCACTTTCCAAAAGAAAATTTTTTTTCCTTTAGCTCCATGGGTTCTAGAAACTAAATTAGCTTTTCTAAAATATGAACCCATTATGAAGAAGCTTAACTTAAATCTGTCGGGTCAGAACCTTAAACTATTAATAATGTTTCCAATGCGTTTACTGAAAGAGATCATTGTTGTCCGTTTATTGTACGCTCAACGTTTACAAAATCCTACGATGATGATGATTGACCAAATGATTGATGATTTCAGCTCATACATCCGTTTGTCAGTGCAATTGAAATTCACTGTTATCGACTATTGCAAGGACTGGGCGTTATTTGTCGACATTGATCCAGATTTTGACGATACTGTGATTGAAGCTATACGATATCTGTTTACCTTATTGCATCTTAAACTTCTCGACTGCACCAAGCGGTCTTTTAAGACGTTCAAAGAGGCAGATGAACTCTACAAATACTGGGAGAAGCTAAAAAATGTAGGGCACTATATTGATGGTGCAGGAGAGGTAATAGCCCAAAAATTCAATAGATTGACTCTGCGATTACTTCACAGATTGCACTCGTATCTTTTGCAGCAACAAAACTCGCCACCAAGGCTCACCAATAATGATGATTTGGAAAAGTGGTTGGTGCAAGTATTTGAAAATCTCGGATCCATGAAAAGGAAACTGAATAGATTTACAAACGTTCTAACCAAGGCATTTCAGAATTCTGTGAATTACAATGTTGAAGATCATAAAGCACTTCTACAAAAATTGAAAGATTCAGGGCATTTTCTCATTTTTACTGGTGGGCAACTGGAGCAAGAAGGCATTTACCTAATAGGGAGTGCTGAGCTTTTGGGTTGTTCTGATGAAGACATTTTAAAGATCCTCTATAATTCCGAAATTGGTTGCGATATGATTCCGAAACTTGAAATAAGGAACAGTTTATCGTTGTATAATGCTGTTGAAAAAGGTTGGGACCCGAATACAATGATAGTTCAAGAAGTGGATTCTGAAGGAGTTTGTTATTACCATATTCATTCTGATGCTGCAATGGGTCATAATCGTGCACACAGTTCGAATGAGAATGGGGAAAACACGGATAGTTTTTACAACGACTATCGACATACAGAGCAAGAAATAATAGAGCTAGAAGTTAAATTACATTCTTTGGGTTATATTTTGGTCCTTTCTCCGGGTGAACCTATGCTATGGGAAGGTGATATGTACAATCTATCAGATGAGAAAGTTATAAAGATAGAAGATTTCAAACTCAAAGTTACCCAAAATACTTTAATTCTTATGAATCAAGGATCCAGTTACGCTTTAGAGTATCAGTCAGATAGGTTTCAACAAATAGCTTGTGAATCCGTTTCATTTATAGAAAGAAGATGCTCGTTCGAGCAAGTTGAAAATGACTTACAAAGGATTAACAAGGCATACTTTAGATTCACTTACAGCGTTTTGAGCAATTCCCCCAAGCTTATCAGTACTTTTCAGAGAACATGTCAGGGAAATGAAGCCTTGAACAGTATATTTCTATTTGCTCGTGATTTTGGTCGTAATTTTTTAAGGACGAATGTTACTACCTATGACAAGAAGTCCCTTATTATATTGTTAATGGTCAAATTGAGTGTAAGCTGGATTTCATTTTTGGTTTCTGATTGTGATCCGACAGATCAAAGAACATTTCGTTGGTGTGTTCCGG
This sequence comes from Zygotorulaspora chibaensis, assembly GCA_030565665.1. Classification (NCBI taxonomy): domain Eukaryota; kingdom Fungi; phylum Ascomycota; class Saccharomycetes; order Saccharomycetales; family Saccharomycetaceae; genus Zygotorulaspora; species Zygotorulaspora chibaensis. Next base: position 489,618 of record JAJMCM010000005.1, on the reverse strand, counting down.
CAATGGAATTCGCCATGCAAATGACAAATGGTTGGAATGTGCTTGGTCTTGACGAGGAGCAATTTTCAGCCTTAAAGCAAAAAATTTCAGCTTGCATGTCCTTGTTGATTTCCCATTTTGATGTCATGGGTGCTAGATCTGGGGAAGCTGACAAAATGTTGCAGCAAGTAAGGCCGTCGATTGAAATCGAGGATGATATGGATGATATTTCTACCCTTCAGATTAATTCAGAGCTACGTATACGGGCAATTAGAGAGCTTGAAAAGAATACAAGACGCAATCCACGTCAAATTGGTAAAGTTTTGGATGATACGGATAAAGAAAACCAATATCTGTTGTCACTCGCTTCATCGATGTCGAACGTCTCAATGAGATGGAAGAAAAGGAAATTTATTGGTGGTGGAACCTTTGGTACTGTTTTTTCAGCTGTTAATTTGGACAACGGTGAAATATTAGCTGTTAAAGAAATAAAGATTCAAGATTCTAAAACTATGGAAAAAATTTTCCCATCGATCAAAGAAGAAATGTCTGTTTTGGAGATGCTGAATCACCCAAACATTGTACAATATTATGGTGTAGAAGTTCACCGTGACAAAGTTAACATATTCATGGAATACTGCGAAGGAGGTTCGATGGCAAGTCTTTTGGAGCATGGCCGCATCGAAGATGAGATGGTTACCCAAGTTTATACTTTGGAAATGCTGGAAGGTCTGGCGTATCTTCACCAATCGGGCGTTGTTCATCGTGATATAAAACCCGAGAATATTCTTTTGGATTATAACGGTATAATTAAATATGTCGATTTTGGCGCTGCAAAAAAGATTGCCACGAATGGTTCAGAATCAATTAATGCCAGCAAAGCTGTGGCAAGTAATGAAAGTAGTAGTTCCACGGAAAGAGAACCTTTGGGAGAACCAGAGGGATTGGCTTTACACGATATGATGGGAACCCCTATGTATATGGCGCCTGAATCTATAACCGGCTCTCTTAACAAGGGACGGTTTGGCGCTGATGACGTCTGGTCTCTCGGATGTGTTGTACTTGAAATGATCACCGGCAAACGTCCATGGGCCAAGCTGGATAACGAGTGGGCTATTATGTATCACGTCGCTGCTGGTCACACACCACAGTTACCCAACCAGGGTGAAGTGTCGGCTGCAGGAAAGAAATTTCTACGTCATTGTTTGATTCAGAACGCTAATAAGAGAGCAAGTGCCGTTGAACTTTTGATGGACCCGTGGATCGTTCAAATCAGAGACTTGGCATTTGGACAAGGTAATTCAAACAACTCGGAAGCACTGGACGAAAACAATGAAACAACGTCTTAAATTGACATAAGTCGACCAAAAAACCGAAGGGACTGGTTCCCACCCGTTGAAAACCAAGAAATGGTTGTTTAATATCGGTGATAGTATAAATTTGATATAGCTTATGACTAAAGTTTGTAATAATCATGTATTTTTTGTCTCAAGTTGATCTTACTTACCTTGTTAGGCAGTCAGTCGATTGCTTGTGAGAGATAAGCCCTAATATTAAAAGTTTCTAAACCACGAAATCATAAACGATTATGATCATTTAAGAAAACATTTTGGCTCTTAAAAGCCAAATTATACCAAGGAATGAAATGAAATTGAGAGATGAATTGATTATCGTATTTGAAAGAATAATCATCAAGTTGACGGTCACTGCATCCTGGCAATAATTGAAGTCCGTTTCCCATTTCGATGTCTCGGCGATCATATATAGTTTGGGAGATGTCCTAGGGCCGTTGAATTATTTCATTCGTTCGTGATATCATCCTGGCACGGACTGCTTGACGGTGCGATCATGCTGGCGGGACTCTCTTTCATTAGAATCGGCTTGCACACAGCAAAAGGAACAATACTTCGACTGCTGACCCTACCAATAATTCCGAGTGTTTTTTTCAAACAAGACACTAGAGGGATTTTCAGCTGGTTGGCATCATTGGTTGCTCAATAACTTCTACACTACCCGCCTACCGAGTGGCGGCCCCTCGGCGGCTAAAGTACTCACACAACCATAGATAGTACGTAGAGTTATGAATGAAATTAAATTTTCGAGGTGATCACCTGAGGAGTGATTTATTCTCCCAAAAAACAGGAGTTTTGACTATTTGACAACTTCAGAGAGATGTGGAGAATGCCGACATTTGCCATAGGGGCTTCCACGACTGAAGTCCTTAAAGTCAGGAAAGGTTGCTGCATGGACGGTAGAATGTTCATAAATATCTGATACATACACCAATTGCTGGAACATAAAGCAGATATTATGCGTACCAAAACATATAGTTCCATGAAATGTTGCTCCATTGCGGCAAATGGTTCAATGTCGCGAGAAACATCGGCGCATTCTTGAGATTTAAATGGCAAATAGTTGATCACTTTGATGCCAAACTCTGGCCCTGGACTTTGGGTTAATCATGTGTGTTGCCAGTTTTGGCTGATTACATTTCATATTGAATAATTATCTGGTAAAGCTTAAACTGAATTTTCTGCCTGGCACGCTCGCCCGCCAGAGGGGAGTCGCCTATGAAAATTTTAATTATTTTAGAGATGAGATGAGCAGAGCCAGACATTCTAAGGAAAAAGCTACGTGCATTGAGGTTCTCGAGAGTAGCTAGATTAAATTATATTCAATAATGTCAACTCAACTTCCTCCAGCAAGCAAAAAGCAGAAAAGAGAAGCAAAAAACCCTCGAGAGGTAGGTATTATACCGTCCGATTTGCCTAACGTTTCCATTCGGTTTGAGGCCCTCGACACTGGTGAAAGCGTTGGTGGTGCTTTAAGGGTTCCCGGAGGAATCACTGAGAAGCAGCTTGAGGAGCTGCTGAACCAATTAAATGGGACTTCAGCCGATCCTGTCCCATACATTTTCAGTTGTAGCGTTCCCGGCAACAGAAAAAACGATCCAGTGCAAACAGTTGATATTGTCGACGATATATACTCCTCTCTTTTAAAGCCCGGCTATAACACGACCGAAGACCAAATTACCCTTATATTTTCTCCTAAAGCTGTTTTCAAAGTTAAACCAATTACAAGAAGCTCATCTGCGATTGCCGGCCATGGAGCAACTATATTGTGTTCAGCTTTTGCCCCAAACACTAGCTCTAGAATGGTAACTGGAGCAGGTGATAATACTGCACGTATATGGGACTGTGATACTCAAACCCCGATGATTACTTTGACGGGCCATTCGAATTGGGTTCTTTGTGTGTCCTGGTCTCCCGACGGCGAGCTAATTGCCACTGGGTCCATGGATAATACCGTCAGGATTTGGGATGCCAAAACTGGAAAGCCTCAAGGCGAGGCCTTGAGAGGTCACCTGAAATGGATCACTTCCCTTACATGGGAACCTTTTCATTTGGTGAAACCAGGGGAGAAGCCAAGATTGGCTAGTGCATCAAAGGACGGTACGGTTAAGATTTGGGATACCTCGAGAAGAGTCTGCACACACACCTTAAGTGGGCACACAAATTCTGTTTCGTGCGTCAAGTGGGGAGGGCAAGCCATGCTGTACACCGGCTCGCATGACAAGACGATCAGAGTTTGGGACATGAATGCCGGCGGTAGATGCATAAATATACTGAAATCCCACGCTCATTGGGTGAACCACTTATCCTTATCTACAGATTATGCTTTAAGAGTAGGCCCCTTCGATCACACGGGTAAGAAACCGGAATCTGCAGAAGAGGCAAGAAAGAAAGCATTGGAGAGCTACGAGAAAGTTGTCAAGAAGAATGGTAAGGATGAAGAACTGATGGTTACGGCTAGCGATGATTTCACTATGTTTCTATGGAGTCCGCTAAGGTCAAACAAACCGCTCGGAAGAATGACTGGGCATCAAAAACTAGTAAATCAAGTGGCCTTTAGTCCAGACGGCAGATCCATTGTATCAGCATCTTTCGACAATTCTATAAAACTATGGGACGGCAGAGACGGTAAATTTATTGCTACTTTCAGAGGACATGTTGCTAGTGTTTACCAGGTTGCATGGTCCTCCGATTGTAGACTGCTGGTATCATGTTCGAAAGATACAACCCTCAAAGTTTGGGATGTTAGAACCAAGAAGCTTTCAGTCGATTTACCGGGTCACAAGGACGAGGTATTCACTGTTGACTGGAGTGTTGACGGCAAGCGCGTTTGCAGCGGTGGTAAAGACAAAATGGTCAGATTATGGACTCATTAAGACCTATGTATGCTAGGATTCACTAAGAGTCGCCGAATATTCTGAGCACTTGTATATTATTTTGTAGCATTCTTGACATTTCTGTTCTTTGAGTTATATTCTTCTACATCTATTAGTCAAACGAGGTTCAAGTAGTTCTTATTAGCATTTGCAAAGCAATGAGCTTTCTCATTCAGCTTTCTATTCCACCATATTTTGCCAATAGATATAAAATCAATTTTTCAGCACGTGATTGTTTTCCCAACTGAAAGTTTTACTACCCGAAGACAATGAACCTGGTATTTTAGATGTAGTTGTAGTATAGAAAACATCGAAGTCTGTTGTGCAAATTTGTTATTGTTCGATACGCGCTGAGCCCCTGGAAATATGTTGAGATTGAGATGCGCGAACGTTAGGCAATTCTGCGGTGCTATGAGTCGGAATACCTGCAGATTTTATGCTACACATGATCATACTGCACTGTCAGAGACCATGGTAGAAGGCGCACAGGCCATGGTAAAAGGCGCAGAGACACCGTTAAATTCAAATTTTAGCGTTTTCCCTCGACTTCAAGATGTAAAACTAGATGATATTCTGGGGAATGAAAGTTTCGAGAAGGGTACGTATTTCGTGGGTAGAAGCTCGACCGGAAACTTGCCCGTATACTCAGATTTCAAAGCTGGTGGTAATAAGATCGTAACTTCCATCACAAAGATTCATGGTGATATTATCCAATTAAGAAACGACATGCAAAAGGAGCTTCCAAGTATTCCTAAGGATTCCTGGAGGGTAGTTATTCAATCAAAGAAGATTGTTATTAAAGGTGATTTTGTTCGAGAAGTAAAGAATGTCCTGGGCAAGAGGTTTTGACTGCAAAAATGACAATAACAGAGTCTTAAATAATAATGACGCTATAAGGTGAAAATTGTATATAGCTTGTGAATAATTACAACATTTTCTATTAAACACTATTCTTGAATTTGTCTCTTATAGGTGAAGAAGACGGTGCCTCTTAATATCAGACTTTTCAATATACTACTGAGTTGGTCCACAATGCCAACATCACTGGTGATAAACTCTTTTGCAAATGTGAACAAGTTTTTATCCTGCTGAAATATCTGTTCGTTAATGGCCGCAAAGTTGATTCCAGCATACGTGTCTGTGGTTTGGACAAGTTTCCAGTCATTCGCAATCTTCTCTTCAAATGGTAAATTCGAACTCGAAGGTTCTGGTGTAATGACATAGTCAAAAGAGGACCACAGTTCCTTTAACTCCACAGGATCCTCTGTCCTGTCGTAGGTAACGCCGTAGGTGTCATGATCAAGTTCGCCAAACAGAGTAGCACCTGTCATGCATACTGGGACCGAAAGGTGCACAGTCACATTGGTAATGTTCTGGTCTAGAAGCATTTGATTGAAATTGACTAAAGCATTCCCACCTGGATAGTTCATGCTCGATATATAAAGGAAGCAGAATGAAAACAAAGCGGAGAAGATTGGAGATAATGGAACCAACGATACCAGTAGAAAGTTTCTAATAGTTCTAATTTCAATATTCTCCCAAATGTATGCGGCGGCCGTACTTCCGAGCAGTATGATTGAGGGGAGAGCGTAGACGATGAATCTCCATTCTTTGTGAGGCTGGAAAGACAATACGCAGATATGAAAAAGGGAACCTAATGTAATAATCTTTATATTGGTGGGAGCAATCCTGAATCCTAGAAAATTCAACAGCAATATTGTTGGTGGTATGAATAGCATTCTTAAGTAATGGGTGAAATAGGCAAAGAACGGTTCGACCCCCCATTTAGATGAATTGCCGTTGAGAACATTGAAAATGAAAGCGTCAATTTCTGGCATGGACCATGCTTGCCAGAAGTATGAATCGATGAATAATGTAATACCAAGTCCAATGCCAAACCCAAGGATTCCAAACTTTAACGCTCTGAAGAATGAAATTTTTCTATAAAGCACTGAAAATAAAGCGATTCCTGCACCTAACGCCAAAACTTCTAATCTGAAGATTACAGCGGTAAAAGATGTCAGGAATATCGCCCATTGGTAGTTGTCTTGCAATATCCAACTGATGGCGACATTGGTCAATGGCAAGGTCATAACAAAATTCGGCAAAGGTCTAGAAACGTAGTACATCAAATGGAATCCAGTCATTAAAAAAACTGAAAACCAAGTTCCTACAGTGAAAAGATTGACCTCAGATTTCCCGAACACAATTGTCTTCTTGGCATTGTCTTCTTGCTTCTCTTTGGCAATTCTGTCGAGTAAATCTTGCGCACTACTCTTCAAATATATTAGGGAGATTGCATTGGTTAAAGCTATGACGGCTCTTGCCAGTGTCTGCGTTTCTAGTTGTGTTGGCAAATTGTTGATTCCAACTAGTTTGGAAATGAGAACCAACGGTTTCGTCAAAATGGAGATAATGAGAGCCCCTACGAAAGTTCTCGGGACAGCCCCTGGGAATTGAAAGTGGTCAAAACGTTTGAGGTCCCATATTCCATAGTTAAGGATGTTATGAATAGCCTGAATCGTGAAACTTTCCTCCACCTTTGTAAATGGGGCATTATATAGATAGATTATCGTCACCGCAATAAGAGCACTGTCGAAAGAAGAAAGTCGCATTTCTATGTTTTCCGTAATTATCCCGATATAGTGGCAAACTTCCAAAAGTAAATTTCCATGCGTCGATATGTCATATATATACAAAGTTTGAGTGTTCATTCGACCATCTGACATTTCATGTTTTTAAATGCGCACTTCCGGCTGTAGGCTTCCGCCAGAAAATGAAGAAAAATCAAAAGTGCATGGGACGAGATGAGGTAAAACTGTGAAGAACGGAGGTTGTGGTGGCAGATTATCATGTCAGCCTTGAAGAATTTCAAATTTGACGAAGACCAAGATGGTGAACTTCCCCCTCTTATCACGGGAGAAGAAGAGAATCTGTGTGAATTGTTGAGTAGCGTCAAGGCAGATGGAGGTATTAATATGGTTAGCGATGACAAGGTTACGAGGGTCAACTTTCAACAACAAAATGAAGGATTAGATCTTGAAGATGAGGGTACCAAGATTCCAGTTACAATCATAACCGGTTATCTTGGATCGGGAAAATCCACCCTATTGGAGGCGATCGCAATGAAGGGCAGTGAAAAAAAGATTGCAGTGATTTTAAATGAGTTTGGACAGTCTAGTGAGATTGAGAAATCTATGACAATTCGCAATGGCTCTTCCGTGTATGAAGAGTGGCTGGATTTGGGCAACGGTTGTTTGTGTTGCTCCTTGCAGAATGTTGGCGTCAAGGCAATCGAAAACATGATAAAGCGATCACCCGGAAAGATTGACTACATTTTACTAGAAACATCAGGGATCGCAGATCCTGCTCCCATTGCTAAGATGTTTTGGCAAGATGAAGGTTTGAATAGCAGCGTCTACATTGACGGCATTATTACTGTGGTGGACTCGGAGCATATCATAAAATGTTTAGATGACTCTCCGGGAACTGAATGGCGTGGTGAGAATGTTAGATTGGAGGACAGCCTAACGATTGCACATTTCCAGCTGGCTATGGCAGATCGAATAATTGTGAACAAATTTGACAAAGTGGAGAACAATTTAGATATGATAGAACAATTGGAAAGAAGGATACGTGGTATTAACGCAGAAGCACCGATTTTTTATACAAAATATGGAAATTTGGAACTGAAAGATGTCCTAGACCTGCACGCATTTGATTCAAGATGTTTACTGGACATAAATGGCAATTCAAAGGCCACCGTCCACGATCCAAGAATGACAACAGTGACTCTTAATTTCAGGCCCTTCAAGAATAAAGACGAATATGACACATTTATCAAATCTTTTCTTCAAACGTTGCTGTGGAAATCGTTTGGTGTCTCTAATGAGGGTTTATTCACCAGTAAGACAATGATGGATAATGATTGGGAAATACAAAGAACTAAGGGTCTGATACTCATCGAAGATGGGAACGGCAAAATGCTAGACGTCAAAGTCTTGCAGGGGGTAAGGGATACTTACGACGTATTTCCCGGTGAATTGTTACCTGAAATTAAAGAGTGCAAGTTAGTTCTTATCGGAAAATACTTGGATCAAGAAGAGTTAAAGAAATTTTTGCAGAAAACTATAAAATAAGTATTTCTAAGAATTTGTAATAGTATAAGAGGCTGCGTATGTACCGGCCTTAATATAAAGAAGGAAAAGCAATTGAGAGCGTAGGAAATTGCGGAAAGACACTTCGAAATTCAAATGTTTTCAGAGTATGGTTCCTAAAATCTCATTCATGCCTCATAGAAACTATTTTGGAAGTTTTAGGCACTATAAATTTTCTGAATTTGACCAGCGAATACAATAACCCAAGAAGAAAAACACCAATAAGAATCTTTTTTAGAGGGTGGCTCAAATCCTCGAATTTTTGATCTTCCAACTCTGCCTCTTCCATTTTACCCTTCTTTAACATAGTCCTCAAAGTTACACCCTCTGAAAGTTCGCCTCTGGAAAACCTATTCAATTTCTCTGCGTATTCTGTCTGCAGAATTTCTTTGTCACCTATTTGCAATTCATCGACCAAAACATACTTGATTTTCACGTCAGCAATAGGCTTGCCTGCATCGTTAATTGGTACGTACTGAACTTTATCGATCAGCCATTCGAGTCCGGACACAACTTGGCCAAACACAACATTTTTCATATCGAACTCGGTCGCAGGCTCAACATCAGTTGTGATGAAAAACTGCGACCCCTGTGAGTCTGGTCCAGTGTTATACATTGATAATCTTCCGGGCCTGTCGTGCTTCAAAGAGAAATTCTCATCCGGCCAGTTATGGCCCCAAATAGATAATGGCATGCTTCTTTCAAAAATGTCACCTCCCTGAATCAGTTTAGAAGGCACAATTTTGTGGAAAATACTTTCCTTGAAGGTTGCGCTGCGAACCTCTTTGGAAGCGTCACCCTCATATTGGAACCGCATGCCCACACATAGAACAGCAAAATTTTTGACAGTTTTAGGAGTATTCGTCCCGTATAGGTCAATAGCCAATTCGTGGTTCTCAAGTTTCTCCAACGCCTCGTCATAATATTCAATAGTCATCAACACACGGTGGGTCACCGGTGGACTGGGTGGATAAATTCTGTCCCAATTCAAATCCTTAGAAGTGGGCTTGCGTGCACTGTCGTCATCTACCGGCAGGCCGTTGGCCAAAAGACCTAAAGAGGAGTAGCAGAAAATCAACAAAAAGAACTCAAACAACCGCATTGTTAGCGCAAACTTTCAGCAAGAACACTCTATGGTGGGGGGATGGTCTCTGTATATTTGTATGATATGACCGACAAGATGACTGAACCCTGTTTTGTTGCTGATTTTCATCCACCTTTCGCGTGGCACTTATGATGTACCGGACGAACCCGGCGCGTATGCAAAGATATTTAATCTACACAAACTGGTTTTGATCAACCATAGACCTGCAATCCATGCGAGCGTACACAGTTAGTGCCCGATGCAAGGACACTGTAAGTCCCGTCACTGATCATCGACGGCTCAGCAAAGTGCCTGAGTATGCGTTTTTTGCTGCATTGGAATCTCTGTCAATGCAGGCAAGTGCTATTAGCAGCAGTGCGTGTTGGCACGCTGGAGATCCTGCTAGATTCACGCCCTGTTGATCTTCTCGCAGTTGAAGAAGTTCTTCTATGCCCTGGTGCTTTCTGCCTTCTTGTAATTAACCGTGTTTCCCTTCTACGTTATGTAATCACTAGCCGATCAATTTCCAAGTTATAATGAAAACCATCGGAGCAACGCCTTCTACGCCTACCCGAGTCTATTGAGGACCGCATCTCCTGGGGATTGTGAGATTGGGGATACTTCGCAATGTTTTATGATCGATTGCCGAGTGACAAGAGGTCTGTTTTAGAGACTTAGCCGCTGAATAGCTGGCTGGCATAGCGAGGCATGGTCCGCCAAAGCTATTGGGACAACTATTATTTGAAGCTTTTTCGTTAAGTATCTATTTACAGTTAGAATGGGTCGCACTGGAGAGTTTAGCCGCCGAGGAGTTGAAACTTTTCTCCGACTGAAAACCAATAAATACAAAAAACTTCAGCAGTCTGCTGAAGGACAACGAGGACCGGCGAAGAGGCTCTCTCGCGGAAACCCCCCTTGAAATAAGAGTGGCCCTCACCAGCGGAGTATCAGTGGATCGGGCTTGGTGTTTAGGTGGCATCACCCAGTGTCATCTGCATGGCAGGGACCAAGACATTACAGAATAGTTAGAACTTCAGACAATCTCCCCGAAAATCTGCGATTTATCAACTTGGATCACTGCGAGTTTGAAAAGCTTCTAAAATACACTATGTCAGATAACTTTTTTCCGCAAACACGACTCTATAGATTCTGGGAACTGCACGATCATGGAGGGCATGGGACAGGAATTCAAAGATGTTAGACAAAGTTACGAAATGGCACCTTACCACATGCATTGAAATTTTGAGAAGAATCTTACTAAAAAAGATGATCTCAGTTGGTCGCCCGTACAGTGGACAGCAATCTTTGGCTCAGGTCGCCGTTTCGTTGATCGTAAACTACGTTGCTAGCAGAAATCCGACAGGGAGAAAAGCCAGCCGTTCCCGTGAAAGAGCGTGCTTGGAAGCCTGTCTCCCAAGCACGGTTTGCTGCCGGCCTCATTCGGAGCTCAGAGCAGTCGCGTATGTGTTCGGATCATTCGCCAGTGGTTCGGTTGCGGCAATGCTTGGACTCGCTTGGGCTCGTGATAAGCTGGTCTTATGTCATCGGCTACAATGCGTCTTTCGTGCTACAAAGAGCATACAAGCAGACATAGAGGTAGAGGAATATAATATGCCTGCGCTAGCAGAGCGAAAGAGCCCGCCTTGTTGGGTTTGTGTGACCTTCAGTGAGGCGTCTCTGTTTATATGAGAGCGTTGCCCCCAGACCTACCGTGCCATCGAAGGCATGCTCGCCGATAGAAGTCTGGTGCTCACGTGCCCTTACCAGTCTTCAATTATATCTCGTTATTCGAGGAGGACTCGGCGGGCCTTCGTGTCGCGCTCCTTTCAAGGCCGCGGGGCGATAAGAACGGATAAGCAAGTGGACTGTAACCACACGCATACTAGCAAGGCTCGTTTACAAGACGGAAGAGCATGCCTTCTAGTGAGGAAATTGGGTCGGACAGGTATGGATCTGGAGTTCAGAAGCCGAGAAGAAATAAGTTCAAGGGCAAGAGAGCAGCTCGCGCTTGTGACACTTGTCGCAGGCTGAAGACAAGATGTATATTGTCGCCGGTGCCGAATGAGTTCTATTGTCTGAGGTGCGAATCCCTTGGCATTCGCTGCTCTTTTCAGGACATGCTGGATCCCAACCATGAACACGGTGAGAATTGCGATGATGACAGTGCCATGGCTCAAGTGCAGAGAATCCGCCCTATGAATGGCCGTGAAACGGAGGCAAACGCCGTCAAGATGCTGATTAAGCATGGTTATGGCTCTCAAGACGCAGAGATAACGTCAAAATTACTGCATTCTATAAACAACAATGTGCTCAAGGTGTTGAACGTCTTGAAGCAAAGCGGCGCTGGCGAGCCTGGCGGACCAGCCGCGCTGTGGGCAAGCAGACCCGGGTCTTCTTTGGCGCAAATCCCAAGTGGGACCGAGGAGCCACTACCTCTAGAGGCTGTCAAGATGCTCACGTCTGTTTCTGCGCCTGTGAGCCGGATTGCCGCCGACCTCGAGCAGCAGCCCTCTTCTTTTTTGTCTTCGTCGTTGTACATCACTGAGCAACGCCATACTTTGCCGTACTTGTCGAGTCCGTACACGCTGTTTTCTCAAATTGTATCGAAGGATAATTTGCCGATACCGATGCGGAAACTGTATGACCACACTTTTCAAAGCTACCGCTTCGAACCGGTCGACGACATCATCTCGATGAATCTCATCACCCTGCAGGAATCTATTTGCTTGATCAGCGATTTCAGGGACAGATACGGTGCTTGGTGTTCATTGCCTCCCTCGATAGAAACGGAGCAGCTAATAGAGGATATGAGATCCAAAGGCAGCTCTTTGTTGATTGTTACGATGTGTGTGCTGGCGCTGAGATATACGGAAACGCAGCACGACTTGAAGACAAGAGTTTACAAAAATCTGCTCTTCAAACTCAAAACTGATTTAGAGTACTCACTTAAGGTTTTGCCCCAGTCAACAGAATTTCTACAGGCCATAGTGATTCTATCATTGTACGCTTCCTCGTTTAGTAGTGATATCTTGTCTGTTGACGCGTGGTACATATCGGGGATTGGTCTGCAGCAATACTTAACTGCAAACGTCCATGATGCTTTGCTCGCTGGCTCACGGATGGTCTCGCACGGTATCAATGATCAAAGCGGGACGGGTGAAAGTGGACTGGAATCACCGTTTTTCTTTGGTCTCAAATACGATACCTACACAAATTCGAGTTCGGGAGAAGATACAGAGCCAGGGATTTCTGGGAAAAACGATGACAGCAAAAGCTTTATGTCCTTTCGGCTGTGGAACCATTTATGTCTTGTGCATATAACACATAGCATTTACTCTGGCAGAATGTGTGTCATAGACGAAGTAAGATTTGATCTCTCTCGTAGGATACTGGAATTGCCGAATGCGACAAATTTTGACGGACGGATGGTCGGGGAGATAGCTCTTCATTTGATCTTATATAACTTCATGCAGAAATGCAATGTCGCCTCAAGTTCAACTGCTGATTCAATGGATGCCTTGGAGAGCGCTAAGGAAGATTTGAATGAATGGTTAGAAGAGTGGAGCTATTTGTTCACCCAGCCAATTACTCAATTTTTGGAATTTGCGTATCACTATGGTTACACTATGGTATTGTACATGTGGTATCATCAGACCTATAGACTAAGTAAGTCGAATGCCAAGAAACAATGGGGTAAGCAGTCGGAGGAAACCTTTCAAAAGCAAGACGATGCTGAAAAGATATCCATCGGAAACTATCTAAACAGCAAATTTCCGATTGAGGCAATTGTTGGAGCGATGCCCCTGGATACGCGCTTAGATTTTTTGCATCATACTCATAAGGCTTTAAAGACCTTGATCAGGACCGATTTTAGCGCCTTCAAATATCTGTCAGATCAACTGATATTCGCTGGTGTTCTATGTTCACTTTTGTGCATAGCGATTTTGCATAATCTGCAATCCGCAGATGATGATTCAATAAAGCTTGACGAAATGCTATCGGACATCAAGGAGCTATCAATGAGACTTCATCAAATAAGAAGCGGTGAATTAAAAAGCTTTTGGGTAGAAGAAGTGGACCTAAAGATACCAAGTGTTATTTTGCAGTACCACAAAGCCATTGAAAGTTATTTGCAAGAAAAATTCCCTTCTTACGAGACAAATACAAGATAGATAATGTAATTATAGCGCTTGCTGTCAAATAATTTTTATAAAAAGCATTGAAAATATTCTTACTTTCACCGCGAGATAAGCCGATATATTGTTTGGAAGAACTCAGTTCGTATATATAGTTTATAATTCGTATTTTGTACACATTCCCCACCAATTACGTCCAACGCAGGATGTTGCAGTCACCGTCTCCGTGCTGTGTGTCATAGACGTTGAAGTCATAGGGGGTTTAGTTGTTGTTGTTGTAGATGTGGTATCATCCCTATCGCGAATGAAATTCCAGTTATAGCAGTCAATGCATGGCTCTGGTTTCAGGCACTTAGCTACCTCATCGTACTCGGTTAAAATGCCATCGATGACTGTGTGTATTCTGTGGTTCAGCATGTTCACATGCCAGCCTTTATCATTTACGACATCATAAACACATGTTTTTCCTGAATGACATGAGGTTTCCATTGCATAACCGGCAATAGAACAACTTGAACTAGCGCCGTTGCATGTACCCATAAATATAGGATCTGCAGTATGGCCAATGTGCCAAACACCTTCCAAGTAGGAAGGCAACCCAGGTGGAAAGGGAAGGTGTAACCTCCTAGCTGCAAGTAATTCACCCGGGGCCTCGAACGCGACACCGGGGAGACCATAAGTACGGGCTAATAATGCTGCCAGAGCGCCACCTAGAGAATGTCCCGTAGTCCATATCGCGGCATCAGGATATTGCTTCAAGACCTCCTTATAGATATCAAGAGTTGCTGAATAGTAATAGTCTTTTTTCTTCAATTCTCTTTCTAAACATGACTCATCGCATGTATATGACTTCGTATAACAGTCACACACTGTAGTCCACAGATAGCTTACACGAGCACAACAGCATGAAAATAGTAAGTTGTCGTTGATTTTGTCATTAACGGTAGTCTCGTCGACTCCTCCTCCGGGAACTCCTTGGGCGCTTGTTCCTTTGAATGATATGACCACTATGTTTTCCTTTTCGTTGACAAATACATGGCCTCTTAGCCCATCATCTTTCCAACCAAATCCTTTTGATTCTGATTCGTTCCATGGTGAAGAAACATTCCTCCAATCATCGTGATATGGCAACTTAACATAGGCATTGGAAGACATTAGTGCCAATGAAATTACAGTTTCTTTATCGGTGACATTAGGCGCCGTAACAGTCTCATCAATCCAGTCCACGGATATTTTTGACGCCAATGATGGAGAATCTAATGCAAAATCGAGATATGACTCCATGAACTCTACGCTTCTATCTGTCATTCTTCGAATCAGCGTTTCTGAATTTTTTACTGTGAATGTATAGTCAAAAGGATTATCTGTAGTATACTCGTCGCGACTGGTCCATAGATCATCTTTCACTTGACTTGTCCTTAGCTCCTTTTGATATGTGTCTTTGGCCTTCTCCAAAAACGCTTGCGTAATGTCAAGCTTCTGGTGATAATCGTGTGCTTTACCAACGCCGTGCCTGTATATATGCCTCAATCTAAAGTCTGTCAGTCCATGCGGACCATCATCATCGCCAATATCACTAATCTGGTATTTCTCCTCTTTATTAGACACATGAGTCCGTCTGGATACCCATATGCATGAAAAGATAACGACAGTAGTCATCATCGCTATAACAAGACGATAAGAGGGGTATCGCCTTACATGTAGTATTCGTCGCTCAGTGCGGCTGGCTGGTTGTTTAATCATTATTCAATAAAAGAAAGCGGTGGGTTCGTGTGAGTATGTTCTTATATCATTTGAAAGAACGGTCCCCTTTTGACTCAACGGAGCCATTTTATCTTTGAGAAACCCGATCAAGAAATTTGGTGATAAAAGAATACGGGAAAAACATGCCTGAAAAGTGTTTGTATGTATCTACGTAAATATTAAATGAGGTCTATAGGTATTGCAGTGAACTTGGATGTATGATGGGTAGTTAGATCTTTCCTTAACAGGTCGACACAGTTGATCAGCTTCAGGTCCTTAATTACACTTCGCTTGTGGGCTATGTGGCCGTTATTTTCAGACGATAGCTCTATTGTTCTATGCAATATATTATCAACCAGTGACAATACTTCGCTGAGCGTATCCGTCAAGCAGGGTACTTCCTTGTTGATTGGCTGCGCAACATAATCCAACAAGAGGGCGGTGAATAGATCGCCACAGCCACTAAAGTGTGCGTTCAGCTTTGGAACTTTAAAATAAAACGCCTGGTTTGACGCTACAGTAGGGTCGTAGCAGGCACATAGTAGAAAATCCTGCTCATCTTTTGATAGCGAGGACTCCATACTTGTAATAACGACCTTCTCGACCCTTGGATACAAAATATGAAACTTCAGGAAACTCTCTTTCAGCGAATCAAGAGAATCAATCTTCGTATCAGTCAAGGTTTCCATCTCAAATTGATTAGGAGTGGCAACAAATATGTGATTGGACCGTAGTATTTTCTTGTACATAGGAACGTTCGCCTCCGAAACATATAGCCTACCGTTGTCACCCAATACAGGATCGAGAATCCATTTCACCTGGGAATCATTATCACAGACTTTCCCAACAATATCGTTAATCACTTCTAAGGTCTCTGTGCAGGGAACGTATCCTGTTAGTATGGCGTCATACTTCATATCTAGCTTTCCAAATAATCCATTCTTTAGAATATCACGTATATCATTTGAAGTCGACCTGAAGCCCACAAATTTGCCATAGCCAGGGTGGTTTGAAAGTTGTACGGTATTTAGAACATCTACATCCCATCCTCTATACTGTAGTGGAAATGTAGCTGCTTTGTTCCCCACATAGCCATGGACTACATGTGATTGAATAGATAAGACTTTCGGAGTGCTTATGCCTCCCTTGTTCTCCAATGGCTTCAACATGACTGTTCAGTGAGGGCGCCTAACTTGAGACGTAATTATTTATACTACAATTGAGTTCAAAAACTCTCTAGCGGTAGTTTTTTGTTTCTTTTCATCCTAATTGAAGAACATAAAGGACGTGTAATTTCAAAAATGGCTTAAACGGTGTTGATGTCAAAAGCTTGAAATTCAAAATTGGCCACCTATTACTCAACAGAAGATAAAAGGCATCGTGAAAACAGGCGCAGGGAAAGCTTTTGAATATATAAACCATCGTAGAGAGACTATTAAGGCTAATAATCGTTGGAAATGAAGTTCTTTTCATCTGTATACAATGTCGGCTACCCTGTTTACGGTGCAAAGTTCTTAAATGACACGATGCTATTAGTTGCCGGAGGAGGTGGTGAAGGAAATAATGGTATACCCAATAAATTGACGGTATTGAGGATTGCTTTCGATAAGAAAAAAATAGTGAAAAGGTTTCGTGAGATTACTTTGCAACCTAACGATGATTCACCAACTACTCTTGACGTTGCCAAAGATACCATCCTAATGGGCTGTAATGAGAACAGTGAAAGTATTAAGAACGGCGAAGGTAATCAGCACTTAAGAAAATTTGTGTATGAGAACGAACATTTGAGATTTGTGGCAAGTATTGATTTCGACGGTTCCAAAACACCGGAAGATTACACAAAATTGATTTACCTTTCAAAAGATGGTACGGTTGGTGCTATCGCTTCATCAAAATTGCCAACAATCATTCGAATTATCGATCCGAGAGACTTGACAGAGAAATACGAAATTGAAACAGGTCATGACGTGAAGGACATGCATTTTGCTCCCGATGGCAAAGTTATAAGTTACATTACTGCAACAACTTTAGAAGTGATTTCTATTGTTACAGGGAGATTCATCATAAGAAAAACTGATTTTGATAAGAACCTCATTTTGTCGAAGATGAGATTTTTAACTGATAATACTATTGTCATTGCCGCATCGTTGAAAAAGGGCAGCGGAATTGTTATGATCAAAATCAGTCTAAAGAGCGGAACTGCCACGGTCCTTAAGTCAAAAATTATAACTAATAAATTTAAGGGTGTCACATCGATGGATGTGGATGCGAAAAATCAGCTTGCCGTTCTTGCTGGTAATGATAATTCAATTGCACTGGTTAAGTTGAATGATTTGTCGCTTGGAAAGCTGCTAAAAAATGTTCACAATTTTGCCATAACACGAGTCACTTTTTCGCCTGACTCCCAATTAGTTGCCAGTGTTTCGGCAGCTAACACTGTCCATGTTATTAAAATTCCTCAGAATTTTGCGCTTTCAACCCCGATATGGAAGAAGATCTGCACTTTCTTTACTAATTTTGTGCTGATTGTGTTAATTGGTATTTTGGGGCATTATTTCTATAAGTACGATTTGCATAGTAAAACGTTTGGGTTTTTGAAGGACCAGTATATTGCAAGAAGAAATAGAAACTCAACCATTAATGATATTTTCAAGCAAACAACTTTGGTAGGGGATGTCATTAGCACACCGATCGTTGATAATCCTTCTTCCATAATCGGTGGTTCATCCACGGTTGCCAGCGAATTTGCATACACCCCAAGCAACGAGCATGACCCTATTACTGCGTCAGCGGAGCCTTGGTCCACGCTCGAAAACTATAGTATGGCCTCAACCTCTTCCACTCTTGAAATTGTGAACAGCACGCCTCCTGTTGTACAGTCTTCTGCAGTGATTGAAGACCTTAGCATGTCAGGTGAAATAATGAGCAAGATTTCTTCTTCTAGTGAAGCATCATTCACGGATACAAATCATCTACCACTGACAGAGTCAACAGGAATTTTTCAATCGCCTTCTTATGAAGTGGTCGCCTCTGCAAATCCAACTTCGGTGAGCTCTCTAGGCACTGAGAAAGTATTGACAGCAAATGCTGTTAGCGAAAACACGTATAATCACGTTCAAAAACCTGAATCAGCCTCAGTTTCTGATACTGCTTCGAACCACATGTCTATATCGCTGGCTTCAATCTCATCTGAACAAATTTTGAATGTGGGCTCTACCCTTTCTTCGTCACAAGATCTTTCTTTTGTTCAGCCTGAGACTGCTCCTCGCACCAAGGGGTCATCTTTTAAACCACAGATCATGACCAAGGTACAAGACCCATCTCTCACTAGGATAGATTCCGCGTCTGGTGAATATTCTACGCAGACCGCCACTTCGGATGTCCACGAAAATTTCATAACCTCACTTAGCTCGAGAACGAAAAAGGTTTCCTCCGAATCAGCTAGTCCCGTCGCGGATGCAGTTCATACTCCAGTTGAAGAATCAGTTCCTGTTCCTCCGCAATTGGGGTCTAGTAAGCTTTTGAAATCATCATCCGTCATTGGAGAAGTCCCGACTTCAACGTTTACCTCAAGTGATGTGGATTCAATTCAGAGAAGTGTGTCGGAGATCTTAGCCTCAGATTACTCAGAATTTGAGCAAGCTCCTCAGCAGCCCAAGTCAGAAACACTGTTTGAAAGCGTAAGCTCGACTTCAATTTCTGCAAGTCCTGTTGCTACTACCACTTGTAACTCTAAATCGACAGAGCCCTCTCTAAGTGAACATTTCGAGCTCTCTTCACTCTCTTCGAGCCAAGTTTTAACTTCTACAAGTCTATCCCCTACCCCTGTAAGCTCTGTTTCACTTATTGTTGAGTCAGAGATAAATCAGGAACCTTCGACGGATTTCAGTACGACCGCTCCCCTTCATAGTGACAAATCCAAGCTAGAATTCAAAAAGTCAGAGCTTTCAGAAACTGCAAATACAGTTCCTTCCAGTATGTCAACTTCAACGGACAGAATACGTTCGAAAGCTCCAGAAATGGAAGAGCCGGTTCCAGAAGAGTTCGCCCCTCCAGAACCTAGAACTCAAAATACCAAGGAACACGTAAGTGGAGATCACCCTCGTGAATCCCTCTCTGTTAGCCCAGATCCAACAAGTCTCGTTGCAGAAGGCATTCATTCCACAGCTCTGGACGAGGACAACCGTCAGAGCTCCACTGAAGATGCTGTTAGATCTGGTTCATCTGTTGATTCTGGCATCACCCCGAAGAACGAAAATGAGCAAAATTTATCTCCACATATGGATGACATAACTATTACGAGAAGGGCTGAAGCGTCTCTTTCATCTACCCAAACAGTGAACGCTATAGACAGCAAAATGACCTCAGATATTGTCTTTCCGGAAGAAACGCCATCGCCAAAATTGGCGGACGAGACCTCCGACGAGGCATGGCATGATGAGTTATGAACCCGCAATAAATATTTGTGGTTTTTACGTAAGTCAATACACAATTGCTGTTGTGTATGAATTTAAATATTTTATTTATACAGCATACACAGATGTAAATCCATATTGTTACGGAAGTGAGTACAATGAAATATTGCTCAACTCTCTGAAATTTTTTGAGTCCTTGTTTGGCTCGATTCATCTTGCCCTTGAGTTTTAGCCGCTATACCTTTTCTAGCCTCCTTAATTAAACTTCTGAACTCTTTATCAAACATGGTAATCCAAGATTTTCTATCAAATTTATCATTCTGGAAATTGGTCAACAATTTTAAGTATGATTGGTTGTTTTTCGTACGTTTCATTAAAGAAGATATTGTATTTCCGTTAGGATTCGTTGAATTTGCACTATTATGAGACACTTCCCAGCTAATAAGTTGTCTCTTTAGTTCATTTTCACCAACAGGTATCGCTGCATCACAGAAGTTGCTATTCCAAAGCATTTCGTAGTGGTTATATCGAGCCATCATATTCTGCTTCGATCCACTAGTCGGCAGCCCCAGTGACGATAATTTTTGCTTTATTTGTGTATTGCTCATTGACGTGAAGTTTGTCTTCGGCAGTCGCCTACGGTCAGCGCTGTTCGAAGAGGCCAAATACCTATCAACATGAGAGATCTCATTACCAGACGAATGTATAGGCCTTTGCTTCCTTTCAAATATATCAGATACTTTTGAAGATGCTGCAGGTGCTTTGATCAAAGTCGGTTTTTTCAGCTTCGTACGCTTTCCAAGGGACTGCAAAGTTAAGCATTCGTCCAAATGGGACCTTTCCAAAACTTCTATGGGAAGAAACTCCTGGCAGATAGGGCATTGCGCCATACCCTCGATTCTCTTAGGTCTCTTACTCTGAGATACCTGCATTGAACCTATCTTTGCGGATGGTTTGGATATTTTGTTGGAATCGCAAGAGTTTCTCAGTGTGGTGATTTTAGGTTTCTCATTTGCAGAAAGTATCTGGATGTCGTCATCACCATCACTGTTTGACTGAATATCTATCGGAGTTGTGCCTTCCTTGGGGGATTCTTTTCTCAGAACTTCGAGCAACGGTTTCCTACATGATTTGTAACTTTCAATGATTTCGTTCACGAGAAAATCACTCCTTAGGCTGGATTCCCGAAGCTCACTAAGGCACAACGGGCATTTCGGCTCTTTGGTGAGATATTCGCGAATACACAGGGAGCAAAAGGTGTGCCCGCAAGGCGTCAACACTGGGGTCTTCAAGAAGTCCTTACAAATGTGGCATCTTAAAAGGGCATCTAACTGAGAAAGTTGCGGTAAGGAAGTATGGGCAAATTCGCTAGCATCCGTGATCTCTTGATTCATAATATCATGAAATCACTGTATTTTTTTGATAACAAGGCCAGTAGGTAGACGGTTACTCTCTTGCAGCTTCAATGTATATGAAGTTCGTGCTATGTTTGTTCTAGGCGTCCGCGCATCGCACACCGCAAAGTTATAAAATACAATAAAGACAGTATATTTCTCACCTTGACTAACGCACAGTAAATATAATAAACTCCTGATTCCTTTTAAAATAATACAGTCTATCTAAAGTTAAAAACACATTTTCTCTAAAATAAGACATATATTTGGTACCCATTAATGGGAAACTGCCCGCAGTAAAGGCGCTTCTTAGTTTGAGATTTCAAGCCCTAACATCCCCCCTATCTTCGCTATCCCCATTTTCTTTGCTATTGCTTCTATTCTTATTGTTACAATCCTCCTCTAAGGGCTCAACTTCCTTGTTGATATCCTGATTCTTCACGTTGGAATTCTCTGTCGCTCTTTTCCATACCGCATAAACATCAACGCCAAATAACCCACTAGCCGATATTTTTGATCTTCCGAGATTGAGTCCCGGTGCAGAAAGCTTTCTAGGCGATAAATATCTGTTCTTAAACTCATTCGGCGATGCAGTCTCCTTTACGGGTGTCCCCATATACTTGAATATAGGTGAACAATAGAGATCTTCAAAAAGATGAGATGGCGTTTGCCACTTTCTCATTACAGAACTCTCATCTCTTGGTGTTGTTATAAATCGACAAGGTGTTCTCTCGATGTTATGTTGTTGCGAGTTTCTCGGTGTTCGCAGTAAATCCATCTGGTGGTGCTGTGAGGGAGGCTGTAAACTAACTGTCATGGGAGACTGTTGTATGGAGTATCTCTCCGGGACCTCACTGTGCGCATCCAGATCGAGTGAACTTGTCATAACTGGATCTAATAAGGAACCATTGGAGAGTTTATTTCTTGACGGAGATAATTCTTCAAAGCTAGAATTGAACGAGCATGTGTATTTCTTGAATTCTTGCTTCGAAGGATTGAAAATATTCGGACTTGGACTCGACGAGGAGGTGATAAAACCGCCAGCGGGATGGCAAAAGAGCAAATTACTTTCTTTATTGAAGTCTTCCACTCTCGGTAACCCGAGGCTTGTATGATATTTTTTGGAAAGATAGGGAGGATTTAAGCCCTGTTTTTGGGATTTTTTTCCCTCCTTGTTATTCTTCACTGCATCTTCGTCACTCTCACGGCAGTCTTGCAAGTTTACTCGCGTACTCGATGACCTCATATTTGGCGAAGAATGGATGTGCATCACGACATTATTCTCAAATTCGCAATCACTTTCTTCCAGAGGCTCTTGATTGCATTCTCTTCTTTCATAATCATTATGCAGATCAAAAAGCCTATCAAGATCTCGTAGTTTTTGTCTGACCTGCTGGAAAGTTACGGTGGCGCCCTTGAAAAACTTGGTTTCATAACCAGGTTTAACCTCCCAAAAATGACCTTTACCGTCGCAAGACTTCTCTGTTTTGATAAATGCATCATTCAGGGATAAATTGTGCCTAATTGAGTTCTGCCAACCAGCATCCTTCTGCTTGTAGTATGGGAAGTGGACGGATATCCAATTGTAGATTTGCGATAGAGTTAGCTTTCCATCAAGGGATTGCAAAATTGCCAGCCCAATGAGCGTAGCATATGAATACGGAGGCTTCGAAGACATATCACTGTTGATTCGTCTTTGCTCCAAGGACTGTAGCAGCTCGTCGATAGTTAAGTTTCCGTTCGAGCGGGATCCTCCATCAGACTTCTGTTTTTTTGCCCTTGTTGGTGCAATAGGCGATGATAGTTCCGGCGATAACGGATGCTTCAAACTCGAGCCAATCTCAGGCAAGCGAACAGGCGTCTTCCTGAGCGTCGAATTCGGCGGTGTGATCATATCCTTCAAAGACTCTGCGCCTTCTCTCTCTTTCGGTTCCCGAACACCTTCGCCAAAACTTCTCTTCCTGCTGTTCTTCTTCATGTTCATTGGTATCTCCACCGGCGTTCCCCCATCAATGGGAGAGTACGTTTCTTCCGGCATAATCTGTCAACCAGTTTCTTGCAATTTGCACTTCTTCTCGGACAGAACCTCTCACGTATTAGTTTTAGATATATATAAATTTAAAAGACTCTCTTGTGAGGATTAGTAGTTCCTTTGAAAGACGCGAATTTTTTAAATTTTTTTTTTTTTTTTTTATATTCCTTTCGAAAATTTTGGCGTTTGATTGCCAATTGACGCGACGCGACTAATCCAGATAAGATAGAGTGGGCTGAATTAACTTGTGAGTCGGATGCGCAGGCAACTCGTCCAAGCGAAGTTTAGGGGCACCCCACTTCGAACAATTGCTATGCAACGTGCGTGCCTCGTAGCGTTTGACGATGTCTTCATGCATCTAATCTGTGCTCGCGCATCCATTACATCCGCAGTGTATGCATTGATGAAATGTGACGCTCTTGCCGCTGGCCGTGGCATTTTTCTCCAGTTGGGATCTTGGCACTCTACAAATGCATGTGTTCCCGGTAGTGGTCTCGCCGCTTTGTATGCATTTAAGGCAGCAGAGCTTCTCGTACCCCTTCTTTTTCCACTTTGCAATCAACATCTTGTCCGCGTACTTCTCTTTCAGCAGCCACAGGTACAGTTCCTTGGAGACCGCTTTTCTCTTATAAAAAAGCGTGTATACATATCTTGATCGTTCGTGGTTTATTCTCAATATGTCCCAAAGAGCCTCATCTGCATTAGCTGCCACTTTGGAACCCTTACTGTTCTCGAGCCGTTTCAACTGTATTTCGAACTCTCTCAGTGTTGGCTCGATGTTCTCGAACCCCTCTGGGGCAGGTTTGGTCCTTTTGGTCCTCACACGCACCATTGCTCACCTTGCTCGACTCTTACAGATTCTGTAGCCATCTGGCAGTGTTTTTTACTGTTTTTGCACAAAAATTTTCCACGATTCAAAAGCTCACACCATTGAAAAAAATAACGACACCAGCAGGATTTGAACCAGCGCGGGCAGAGCCCAAGAGATAGCCGAACTGAACAGTTTGTTGATTCGAGTCTCTCGCCTTAACCACTCGGCCATAGTGCCGTAGAAAAATTCTGAAGGAGGTACTATTTTAGAGAACTATGTTGCGCATTTGCCTTTCGCAAATTGTGGGCGCCGGTGACTCCTGCGCATTCACGGGATATCAAGGCTATGTACGCTTCAATCTAAGTGCTGGCAATGGCTAGCAGCTAGGGCCCAACGCGGTGGCACTTTCAGTCCCGCCATTTGCCATCGAAGGCCCGGCAAAGTGCTTTAGCATTATATTTTGGCCCCATTGGAGCCACTGTTGAACGTAGCAGACATTGTGCGCAACAGTAAGTTCTGGCACGCCCGAACCTCTGTATGATATTCCCGCAGCTCAAGCAGGTCTTGAACGCCCCCCGTCCTCTCTCACTTCAGTAACACGCATGCCCTCAATCCGGCGCGACAGCGGCCACGTTTGATCTCAATTTGCAGTTGGACTTCGTGCAGTTGTGGAAGTTGGGCTTGAAGAATGGTGCTCCAGACTTAAGTTTTGGAAGTATTGTGATGAGATTACGCCATGCTCTCTGCATCAGAGACCTATGCTTTTACGCTGCAGCATTTTTGTAGAAAGGGAAAGCAGCATTCTTATCTCTAAAGCTAGACGAGTGATTATTCCACTAGTTTGGCTGTGTTCTGCCTTTTCTTGTTTACTCTGAGTTTAGCGATACGGGATTGTAGGTGATGTCGTCGCCGCAGCGAAGGATCGATGCGAGGCTCTCATATCAGTGACGAGAAGATATTGTAGCAGAAATTTCTCTCCCCCCTCTTGACTGCTTCTTGGGCAAAGTAATTCACTTGGAGGGCGCCTTCTTTACGTGAACATCAGTACTTGCCCACGTTACTTTTGTAGTTCTTAAAGAAATCTCTGACGGCATCAGGTTTCAAGTCATTTGATAACCGTTCAGCTAACGTCCTCCGGCGGTTAACGTATTTTTTCGCTATTCTCAAGGAAACCTCAAAATGTCCTCAGTGGGGCCGGCATCCCGTAGGACGCCTTCAATTCAGCCCTTTGGGGATGCTTCGAACCACGAGTGGAAAGAGAGCTCCTCGAGCAGTTTAGCCGCCGATGCTCTACTTTCTCTGTCGAAAATCGACATATACAGCTTAAAACCGAGGCAGCAATCTGGTAGAGTGAGCGACCCGGCAAGTCAGAAAAGAGAATCTCCACCTGGTTTTCAATCCTAGCGTATCAGGTTGCTACGTTGAAAGTTGTGCTGTCTCAAACGTACTAGTTGATGATTATTTTAGGCATTTTTGTGATACGTTTTGGCTATGAACGATAAACTGAAGAAACACAGAAATTAAAATGCAGACAAATTTATATCTCATTATACAAGCATTATTCTTAATTGATGGACGGGATAAAAATGGGAACTATGCTCGTCAATCGCAGGTCTCGTAAATACTCCGGTCATCGGATCATCCTACTGGCACTCGCTTCACCATGATAGCGATAACGATGTAGAAAAGAGCGAGCGGCTGATGGCTCACGCCTTCTTCTCACAGTCAGCAACTTTATACCATATTCGTATGAAACCAGGGCGGTAGGCGGCCCAGGCGTGCCTATGCAGATATTTAGTCTATGTAAACTTCTAATCCACTTGGGACTTGCAATGCACAGGCGCCAGGGCCTAGCTTCAAATGCTCAGCAAAATGCTTGAGCGTGATATTCTGGTAGTTTTTGCAGGTGCAAAGAGCGGCCTCTCTGTTCTTTAGGCTGTGTAGCAACTTTGGAAGAAATCGTATTCCATATCTAACGTCTTCTTGAACATCTCCTCGACATCTTCGGCCTCCAATTTGTCAACTTCTTTTCTGAGAAAGTCCAACCAGGTCTCGAATTTCTCGCCATCATGCAGATCGATCCATTGTTGATGTTTCCAGTGCAGGTTTGGGTTTCTTGGCAGGTCGTGAGCCCATTTCCAATAGACAAGTTCGGCAATCCACATGGCTGTGATTAATTGCGGATACTGGTATTTTTGACGATTGCTTCTTTTTTCCAGTAGTAGGTCCATGTAGACTTTGACTCCTGGCAAGTAGTGGTTCAAGTAATACTTCTGCTCATCGGGGGTTACGCTCGACTTGATTTCATTCAGACATTCATGAAAATATGTGTTCTCGTCATTGGCAAAAAAACCAATCTGTTGCGCCAATTTGATTAGACTTTGCGTATCTGGAGCCATCGATGCGGTGTTGCACATTCCTCTCACCCCAGATTCGAAATATTGCAAATCTTGCGCCAGATACACATAAAGAATTCGATCTGGCAGTGTGCCAAGACAAAGCTCCCTTGTCAACGGGTGTTCTGTGGTCTTTTGGAAGAGATCTTTGTATTTAGCTACTAGGCTTTCTGTGGTAGACTTCATCGCAAATGGTCTGTTGGTCGGTGCAGCATGCACATTATTGGGTGAGGCCACCATGATCTTGGCTTATATACCATCTCCTTTCTGAAACTCGTTTAAGTCTAGGCTCGCTCATGTGGTAATGCGTCCAGAAGAATCTATGTCGACAAGAATTGTTTTCAGGTTTAAGCATTTATTGGGTTTCCATGTTTTGATGCGCCAGCTGTGGCCGAGATATCATGCACTTAAATCAACTTAGGCATCGGGCGGCCCTGAGCGTCTGTCTAGGTAAACTTTCGATCCACTAGGAATTGGCAATGCACGCGAGTGCACAGTTTGTTACCAAGTGCCTCTCGCCATCCGATGCTCAGCAAGGTGCTCGAGCGTGAAGTCTGCTGTTCTTGCAGAGGTAGAAGCCTTCTTTGGTATTTCCAGAACTTAATGAGTTTTTACGCCTGATCTTGCCTTTCGCTCGAGTGCTCTCAGTTTTGCAAGACGGGACTGTGGCTGATGGCTCGGATGCAGCAGCTTTGGTACTCTCACGACTGCGTATTTTCCGACTTCGACAAGGTTCCGTTAAAATCATAAGATGCTTGGCACGTACCGATCTAGGAAAAAACAACGTTTCTGTCGAAGAATATCTGCCTTACTAACAACCTTAAGATACAAGAGGAACTCTCTCAGTAGCGGAGTTTTTGGGTTGGGCAAAACACTTGTGTCAGTCTTGTTCGAGTGAACGTCAGGAGACTCTTCAGTAAATGCTGCTCTATGTATACTTTTTTTTTGGTAAAGTGGGCCGTTGCAGCCGCCAAGAGCTGTTACGCCTTGCTGCTATGGTATCGGGGCTGGTTCACTCTTGTGGTTGCTTATTTATCGTTAGAATATATCGCAGGGATCGAAGAGCATGCCGCCGACTTTTCCCCTGCCTGAAATGAAATAAATACTGCTAAAATGTAAGTGTGAGTACCGGAAACTTTATATTGAAATAGTGACTGACGAGTTTAGATTCAAGCACAGGTGATAGGCCGCCTATAGGAACTTCTCAAAGCAATCTATGGAGGGCCAGACAGATGGTACCTCCAAATTACCAGCTGGTCCGCAACAAAGGTTCATACTTTACAATAAGGTTATTCATGTATTAAAAGAGATACGAAAAATATACTAATTCCTTTCAATTTGTTTGATTTCTTGTTTCTACGATATTTATCATGAAGTACAAATTGTATTTTGCTTGCGCCACTCGAAAATTAGTGAAAAATTAAATAGAGAAAATTAAAGACAAATATTAAAATTAGTTTGAAAGAAGTGCAAATGAAATTATTAGTAGACAAAGTTAGGCACTTCTTCGCGATGGACATGGGAGACTGATTCGTACACCTTTAAGTTGGTGTTCATTATTTCTTTTTTTTTTTCCAATTTTTAGTTCTATAGCAGAAAGCATAGCAGGATGCTATGCTTTAATTGATTTAGCAGTCGTGTGCGAAAGGATATGGAAGCGAACTAGTCACATTTTGCGTGACGTGACTCCAGCCAGTTTTTCCACAGGAATAGGGACATTTCCCACGCCATTAGAATAGTAATGAAACCGACACTAATATTGAAACTGAACATGGGAGTGAAACCTCTATAATCCATTGCCTCAATAACCTGATCAGTGGACTCCATAAATATCAACCCTCCACAGAGTAAGCAGAAAGAGGTTATTAATTCAGTAAAAGGCTTCGAGGGTTCAAAGTTCTTGTTTGGAACCAAGAACAACAAAGCGAAGGTCAGTAATCTGAAGAATGAACCATAAGAGAGCAAATAGCCCCACTGAACGTGAATAGTTGTTGAAGTTAGGGAGGCTTGGGCATGCTGAGACATCAAAATACCGGTCCAAAATATGGTAAAGGTTGGGAAAGGGTTTGGAGAATACCCTGGCGATCCAGCGAAAACTTCATCGGGTGAGATATTCTCCGAATGTTGCAACGCATGATTGTATCTCCAGTCATTCAGTTTAACTTCTGTTAAAAGCCCACATAGCCCTGAACCTATGTACATAAAGGCAATCGAAACATGCTGCAAATCCTTGGCAGTCCAAGCCCCCCCGGCACCAGCTAGATGCTCCAGGAAAACATTCGTGGAGCCGTAGAAAAAAATGAGAAATGACTCGATAAATTCCATCGATAAAGTACCGCGTGGGATGAATAGTCTGGAAATCCAATTTCTGTGGCTGTCGTTCACATAATCCTGAGTAATCAGGATTTTGTTCCAAGCCCATCCTTTCTTCCTGCCAAAGCCGCAATATCTTGCTAAAGAAACCAAACCCAGCGTAACAAAGACACCACCTTTAATCCAATGCGCCAGAAGGTTGAATTTCCTTGGCCCTTTCCCTAAGAGGTTTCCCACAGCTATACCAATTCCAATGTCTGCAAACATGAAGAGAAGCAGGGGATAGTTCAACACGTGGAAAACTATGGAAGCCAAGGTACCGAACTTAGAGACCAAATCTTGGATCAGGCGGTTAGAGAAGATCTTCTGCAGGTACGAGTCCCTTGTTTGAGCACTTTTAGACTTAAATCTCAGGGAGAATCCGTTGGGGCTTAGAAGCTGCTCATCGTCCAGCTCATATGATACCTTGGGGACGTTGTTGTTCCTTGTCAAGGAATGCGATGGAGTGTCCGACATGGAGTCCTCATTGACAGTGCCCGGAGTCGAGCTGCCAACTTCCTCATCACCTAGTGATGAGTGGTACTCCTGCAACGGAAAGAATTCCTGCTTGAATGTGCCCGTTTCGACAATCCACTTGGAAGCTTTTGCAATCAGCGCAGAGACGTAGTGCACTGTTATCAGGACGAAAAAGACCCAGCTGATTCTTCTGTAGGCGTTCTTGGGGTACCAATCCTCGGGAAACGTCGACCCGAATATGGATAGCGCCAACAGTGAACTCAACGTCAGGCATAGATTCAACGTCAACATGGGCAAATACCATTGAGACCCAATGCTGTTCAGAGCGAGGCAAATTGGGTACACGAACACAGCAACGACGCCCAGTGTGACAACATGGTACTTGAACGCGGCGCGGTCGCCGAGCTCGGTTGTGAAATAGGTAGTCGTGTTATAGTTAGACCAGTACAGTTTTTCCGCTGGTGTTAGGTTCGGACGTTGCAGGATTGGCAGCCCATGCAGATGCTTTGGTTCATACGGAACAGCAACCAGCGTCCCACCACTGCTAGAGGAGGTCTCGCTGTCACTTCCAGAAGCCACGGTGCCGGTGGGAGTGCCGCCCATCATATCCGGGTCCATGTCCATATCCATGTCCATGGCGATGGCCGTCGTTGCCACGGGCAACATCCATATCAAATACGTTAGTCTCATTAAACTCGCCGGCCTGTGAACTCTGTCGATATCAAACCGTGTCTTTTCGATACTTTATGTAAATAACCGCCTTTTAAACCTTCAATGAGTAGCAACTAAAAACTGTCCTTTGAGTAATTAAAGGTTCACTCGGTCTTTCACGGAAGTAAAAAAACGCTTCAATCTGCCCGGGCGGTACTCGTTTAATGAAAACAAGCAAGATCCGCTTAAATAAGAATGCTCATTTAAGTAGCACAGGGATTCAGGTTGTACCTTCCAACAATTAGTAATCATAACTATGTGTATTTATATGTGTTTACGATATTAATGGTATATTCCTAAAATGCATACAGCATTTCCAAAAAGAACGAACAATAAGGGTTCCTTGTTTCTTATTCCATCTAATTCCCGTTTTTGGGAGTCGACCCAGCGATGCCTATATGAGAAGAAAAACAAAGCGGATTGCAGTGGGAGGGATGTGGTAAAATTGCTATTAGCACATGGATTTACATATCTGTTTGATCATTTACCTCCCTCCTTCAGCCCAAACAGCAACCTACATATGTCCGACACCCGATGCATTGCGTTGCTCAGCGCATTGGTTGTCATGACCAAGTCGGGTCAGGAGCCCTCGGCAATCACAAACGCTCAAATTCCGCGGGCAGCCTGGTAACCTCGTTGATGGCGACGTCAATGTTCTGTGGTTCGCGCTGCAGAAGTGCTTGGGCCAGCTGCAACCGGTAGTTTAGCTTTTCCATTATTTGGGATGGGCCGGTGTGCTGCAGGCCCAGTTGGCAAGCATCGATTGCTTCGCACAGATGTCCGAGTTTGATCAACGCCATCGCCCTGTTCGCATGAGCGACGGGGTTTGCGGGCTCCAACGAAACGCACGCATCGTAGGATTTCAGTGCTGCCGCGTAGTTTCCGTCGTGAAAGTAGCGATTTCCCGTATCCTTTTGCTCGTCAAACGTCATCCTGTGGTTCTTTGGGCGGTCACGGTTTTTCCAATCAATGCGATCTTATGGCCGTTGAGAGACTGACCTGGCGATAATTTGGAAAAAAGAACGAGAGCCAGGTTGATCCGATCATTGGAAACGATCCGAACGTTACAAGTGCTGTAGAGCTGCGTTAACAGGCCAAGAGCCCACGCCAAGCTTTCGCTGTTAGCGGATACATAGTGCGTAAACAGGGCACATCGTGAGCACGCTCGTCACCCGAGAAAGAAAACACACCGTCGTTTAGTCATGTTTCACGCATGGCAACCGGTGAGTGCTTGCATTCTTATCTGTGGCCAGCTACTTAGACGATCCTCTGCTGGTCCTCGCTTGGGGGTCTATCCGCCTACAGCCTCTGCATGTATCCACCCATTTTCAGACGCTCGGCGCCGGCCAACTTCCCCGGCAGGTGTGGCCTTGGGCAATAGTAGACGACATAGAAACAGTGTATCTTGCTGGAGAGCCCTCAGTAATACTCTTAGATCCGGTTTATCGAGGCAGGGCTTCGGCGGCTAAGCATCCTCACAGCCATAAAGATGTAGAACCAGCTCTGCGTTCTCTCAAGAATCGTTTCGATTACCTGTGTTCTTGCGAGACAAAGAACTTGCAGAACCCAAAGCATAGCACCGCGAGCCCTAGCACCGTTGCACCGCAAGCGTTAAGCGGTTAGAATAGTTACATAGAATGAACATGTGTATACCATCGAGCGAAGTCCGTCCAGCGCGTTTCCAGATTTTCCAATCTAGTGCAGCCAAAAAATTCTTTCAAGGCTTGAAAAGCGATGCCTGCAAACTCAAACCGAGGGCACAGGCATGTCAGATCACGAAGAGCTCTTGCAAGAGCTGGAGTCCATCGATGCAATATATCCAGATTTGCTGACCATCCATACTGCGGACTCGAAGATTGTCTCCATGAAAGTTCCCCAGCACGAAAAGATAGCTGTGCAGATATCGTTTCCGCCAAACTACCCGTCAGAGAATCCTCCGCAAGTAATTGAGGTCAGAATTGACAACGACGATGGGGCGGGTCCGGCCCCCGGGGACGATATTTCGCTATATGATTTGAAATACCTAAGAAGCTTGTTCCAAGAAGTTATGGACTCATGCTACGTTCAGAACGGCTCAAAATCGGTTTGTGTATTTGATTTCTTGGGGGAACTAGATGGTATTCTATATATTGAACAGCAAGATAATGAGGCATCTGAAGACGAACCTGTGCAGGTTCCTACAGACCCCCTTGAAAACTGGTTCGCCTCCGATCCTATAACTGACAGAGGCTCGACATTCATGGGGTTTGCTACACGTGTAAGCTCTGAACAAGACGCGTTCGAAAGATTGGAGTTGCTGAAGACAGACTCAAAGATACGGAAGGGCAACCACGCCATGTGTGCGTGGCGAATCAAAAAAATTGCTGATGAGGGTAAAAAGAATGACATTATATTTCAAGACTCGGATGATGACGGCGAAACTGCAGCCGGCTCGAGGATGTTACATCTCATTACCATTATGGACTGCTGGAACGTTATGGTCGTTGTTGTTCGATGGTTCAATGGGACTCATTTGGGTCCCGACAGATTCAAACATATTAATTCCGCCGCAAGAGAGGCTGTTCTTAGAGCCGGCTTTTGACCTTTAGAGGTGCCATCATTTAGTTATTTATTTTCCTTCTTGTCATTCTTCATTTGTTTAAAGATCTTATCTAAGTCATAGTCATCATCCTCGTCTTCCTTATCTGGCCTCTCTCTTTTTGAGCTTTCCTCAGTTTTATCGCCGCCTATCACTCTTCTCCCTCTTACAATGGGATTGATGTCACGTTTCAACTCTGTTATGGACACGTTGTGCCTTATTACCTTCGCCCTAGCCTTCTGCGGCCTCTTCACTTTCACCTTGTTCGTCTTGGTGCTACTTTTGTTGTCTTTGAAACTCCATTGCGAATTATCACGTACTTGTGGTGTCTTTATTTCGTCAACATTCGGTACATCATCGGTTTCTTTTTTTGCAAACCTCATGAACTTCATGTTCATCACTCGACTTGATAGCTTACCATTAACCTGACTCATTGTGATATTACTGTGCTCTACGTCTTTATATTACTCCGCTGTTGTCACTATTCTGATCACCTCTTAGTATATCATTATTCTTGTTTTTTTAGTATTTGACTATCTGAAAAATTTTTCAGAATGCGATGAGATGAAAAGAGATGAGATGGAGCTTCAACTTAGAAAACACACTCTCAACAACTGAAGAAACAGCAGCACCATGAAGTCCGATTTCAAGTTCTCTAATTTGCTAGGGACGGTCTACAGACAGGGAAATATTCTCTTTTCGGATGATGGTACTCAATTATTGTCCCCAGTAGGCAATAGAGTATCAGTATTTGATTTGGTTAATAATAAGTCTTTTACATTTGAACACGAGCATAGAAAGAATGTACTAGCCTTAGATTTGAATAAACAGGGAAACCTTTTGATGTCAATTGATGAGGATGGACGAGCCATCTTGGTTAACTATCGTTCCCGCAACGTTTTGCATCATTTCAATTTCAAAGAGCGTTGTTATAGCATCAAATTTAGTCCAGACGGCAAATTATTTGCGTTGGCTACAGGCAGATTTTTGCAGATTTGGAGAACTCCAGACGTCAATCAAGATCGTCAGTTCGCCCCGTTCGTTCGTCATCGCGTCCAAGCAGGGCATTTCCAAGACATTACATCATTAACATGGTCGCAGGACTCAAGGTTTATTATAACTACTTCTAAAGATCTCACAGCAAGGATCTGGTCCATCGATTCCGAAGATAAAGACCTGGCCTCAATGACGTTCGCCGGTCATAGAGATTATGTGGTCGGAGCATTTTTTAGTGCTGATCAAGAGACAATTTATACTGTGAGCAAAGATGGTGCACTATTCAAGTGGGAGTATACAGTGAAGGAGGATGAAGACGAGGAAGATTTGTCCAAATATTGCTGGAGAATCACCGAGAAACAATTTTTTCATACAAATCAAAATAAAGTCAAATGTGTCACTTTTCATCCCAAATCAAATTTGCTTATAGTTGGATTTTCAAATGGTGAATTCCGTTTATATGAATTGCCATCTTTCGCTTTAATACAGCAGTTGTCGATGGGTCAAAACC
The DNA here is from genome assembly GCA_030565665.1 of Zygotorulaspora chibaensis. Taxonomy (NCBI): domain Eukaryota; kingdom Fungi; phylum Ascomycota; class Saccharomycetes; order Saccharomycetales; family Saccharomycetaceae; genus Zygotorulaspora; species Zygotorulaspora chibaensis. The sequence continues at coordinate 455,618 of JAJMCM010000005.1, read as the reverse complement.
CGATCAATACAGTAACAATCAACTCTTCGGGGGAATGGCTAGCATTCGGCTCATCTAAATTGGGTCAATTACTTGTCTATGAATGGCAATCAGAATCGTATATTTTGAAACAGCAGGGCCACTTCGACTCGATGAACGGGCTGGCCTATTCGCCAGATGGGTCTCTAATAGTAACTGCAGCAGATGACGGTAAAATCAAAGTATGGGATGTTGTATCAGGTTTTTGCCTAGTCACTCTAGAAGGACATACTTCTTCAGTTACAGCTGTTCAGTTTGCCAAAAAGGGACAAGTACTCTTCTCATCATCATTAGATGGGACTGTGAGAGCTTGGGATTTGATTAGATATCGTAATTTCAGGGTATTTGCCGCTACGGAAAGAATTCAGTTTAACTCTCTAGCTGTCGACCCATCCGGGGAAGTTGTATGCGCAGGCTCTGCTGACAGCTTCGATATTAACGTTTGGTCCGTCCAAACTGGTCAACTTTTGGATACTCTCTCTGGTCACGAAGGGCCTGTATCCTGTCTTTCGTTCAGTCAGGAGAATAGTATTTTGGCGTCCGCATCTTGGGATAAAACAATCAGAATTTGGTCAATTTTTGGTAGATCACAGATGGTGGAACCAATAGAAGTGTATTCGGACGTTCTGTCACTGGCAATAAGGCCGGACGGAAAAGAGGTGTCGGTTTCCACGCTCAAAGGACAAATTTCGATCTTTGACATCGAAAACGGTAAGCAAGTGGGAAATATCGATTGTAGAAGGGATATATTATCAGGCAGACATTTGGAAGACAGGTTCACTTCTAAAAACTCCGAAAGATCTAAGTACTTCACCTCGATACACTATAGTTTTGATGGCCTCGCTCTAGTTGCCGGTGGTAACAATAACTCGATATGTGTGTACGACGTACCCAATGAAGTTTTACTGAAAAGGTTCGTTGTTTCCAAAAATATGGCCCTTAATGGAACTATGGAGTTCCTAAACAGTAGTAGGTTAACTGAAGCTGGGTCTCTTGATCTGATTGATGATATTGGAGAAAATTCGGATGTTGAAGACCGTATAGATAATTCATTGCCAGGCTCCAGAGCGGGGGAAGATATGTCAACAAGAAAAATCAGACCCGAGGTAAGAGTTACTTCCATAAGGTTTTCGCCTGCAGCAAATGCCTTTGCCGCTGCATCTACTGAGGGTCTCCTCATATATTCGGTTGACGAAGCGTTCGCGTTCGACCCATTTGACTTAGATGTGGATGTTACTCCCCAGACGACGTTGGAATCCCTCCAACAGAAAGAGTATCTGAATGCATTCGTTATGGCTTTCAGATTAAATGAAGAATATTTAATCCATAAAGTCTACGAGACTATACCGCTTTCAGAAATTTCGTTAGTGACAAGTAACTTACCCGTGATCTATGTTCCCCGCATACTAAAGTTTATTGGAGATTTTGCATTTGATTCTCAGCACATAGAATTTAACCTTCTTTGGATGAAGGCTTTGCTTTCATCTCACGGTGCCTATATGAAATCACACAAACACCTGTTCACATCAGCTATGAGGTCGATCCAGAGGTTTATTGGAAGGGTGGCCAAAGACGTCGTAGGCGCTTCCACAGACAACAAATATGCATACAAGTTCTTGATGACAACCGATGGAGCAATTCCTGACACAGATCAAGATGAACAAACTTCTACTGATATAATTTTCGATCAAGATGACCGTCAAGCTGGTGATTCTGACGACTATATATCAGCATTGTCAGATGAAGAAGAATGGACTGGATTTGAGGAAAAAAAGAACAAACTCGCCCTGCAAAATTCAGATGTGGACGAATCTGATGATGATGAACTGATATAGTTGAAGATATAAATATATGTGCATTCTTTATAGTTAGTATTTTTCCTAGAACTTTTCAAGAAGTGCAAAAATTAAAAAGAGCGGAGCGAGAAATGGCCCATTGATGAGAAGTCTTGATATAAACGGGCAGAAGTATAATGAACTTGGACCAGGAGTTGTTGGTTGTTAGGCAATTTGAGGATTTATTGAAGCTATCTCCAAAGGAAAGTAAGACTTATCAAGATCTTTTAGCTAGAATTGGTCCTATTGTGCAAAAGTCAGCGTGCGATGAAGTGTATCGAGGTGGTTTAGCATCGTCCAACGAATTATGGCGTGCTTGTAAACGAAGCGTGCAAGCTGCCACTAATCCAGACATGCTGTGCGATGAGGCACAGGTCTGCTATGTAAGATCGGTAAGAGCTCTGGTGTTATTGATGAGAAACATGTCCGCCAATAATCAAGAAACACCGCAAAATCTTTTGATACAAAATGTGGTAATCAAATCTGCATTATCAGTTCTAGGTGCTCAATACGGTGAGATCTACACTTCGCTATACACAATCTCATTAGAACTTCTCCATAATATAACAAAAAACTCGGTCATTTTTGATCCAAGTGAAATTGATTCGTTAATGTCCTATTTGAGATACCCTCTGAAGCATGCAAATAAAAGCGAGGGGCTTCTATTGAAATATGCTATGCTATTTTTAAACCTGACAACCAGCGACGAGTTTTTATATTATTTCGTTAGGCATTCTGCCTGTCATATTATTCTGTGTGATATTTTGATTGATGATCTTGTGCAGAATCACACTAATTTACTTGATCATTTGAAGAGTAACGGTAATGCCGAATACGAAATAATGTCTATGGATGCTGTTCTTCTAAAATCTTTTGCTAACATATCTGCCAATGAATCCTTTTCCATTCTTTTGAGCACTATTGAGTGTGAAAACACTGCGCAATTCTTTAAACTACTGCGATTAGTACAGCTGGCTGTTACAAGTAGGGAATCATGGAGTGATTATGAACTGACAGGCATATTGTCGTGGTGTTTTCTTCTTTTTGAAAAAACTGCGGGTGCTGTAGAAGAATACTTCAATTCTGGAGTCCAGAGAAATTTAGATGCCGCACAAGTTTTACACGATAAGCTCAATATTTCATTAGACATTATTGTTTCGTTATGCCACTTCAAGCATGTTCAAAAATACATCTTATCATACAATGGGTTAGAAAAGTTAGTCTCACTATTGCGTGTGCTGCAAAATAATTTGATAAGAGTGAACATTCATAAAAATACTAATGGCACTTTCAGATCAATGAAAACTACAACCTCTACCGGCGAAAAAGTCGTCGATGAGGCGTTACTTGAGAAGAGAATCGATCGTGCCTCCCAGAAAATATTACCAACGAATTTTCCAGAGTGTAAATCACTGATAATAGAAATTTTAGCCATGCTTGCATATGATCGCCCAGCGATCAAAGATAAAATCCGTGAGCTCCATGGCTTGGAGTTAGTTCTTTCCAACTGCGTAATAGACGACAATGATCCATTTATCAAAGAAAGAAGCATCGTATGCATAAAATTTCTTTTGCAAGATAATAAAGACAACCAGGACTTCGTGGCCAAGTTAGAAGCCAAAAAAGCTATTCAAGATGATGTAATATCGGAAGCTGGTTATGAAATAAAAATAAGTGACGGTGGAAATGTCTCCTTAAAGACTAAAGATGATGTAAAGAAACGTTCCCCATGAACCGTCAACAAACAGTCGTGGAAACTACTATCATCTTCAAGGTTTTTACATTTAGTTATATCTATCTTGCTTATTGGACCTTACGATATATAATTATCTTTTCACATGCAGGTTTTACAAACCCATTTTGGCTAATTCTTCTTCGATAACAGACTTCACCAATTCTTTGTCAGCTTTCTCAACTAATCTTATCTTCTTCTCCAGGGTAGATAGCTTCTTCAATTCATCTGGCAGTACATCTTTCTCAAAGGAATATCCTTCGTAAGAAGATAATGCATCGTTCACAGCTTCAGCAAACTTCGCGGGATGCGCAGTGGATAAAGAAATATAATGGAGAGTTTCATCATTATCGGCAGCAATTAATCTTTCACTAGCACAAACACCAACAGCAGTATGTGGATCCAATATGTAGTTCTTTGGATTTTCTGAAATTTTGTACATCTTTTTAATAGTTGCACTCGTCTCCGCATTAGACACTCTCTCGGACGCGAAGTCCTTTAGAGCACCGTCGATGATCGATTTGTCAACGGAAAACTTACCTTCTGTCTTCAATTGTTGAAACCAGTTGTTGCAAATTTCACCTGCTTTCAAAGGATCGCCATTTGCTTGGAATTCGCATGCTAAGTACCATAACAATCTCTCAAAATTCGAAGAAATCAGAATGTCCATAGCTGGCGATAAGGTCACAGCAACTTTATCGGATCTCTCGTAAGTTCCGGATTTCAAAAATCTATCCAGTATATCGTTTTCGTTAGTTGCAATAACCAATTTCTCTACTGGCAAACCCATCTTCTTGGCAAAATAGCCTGCCAAGATATCACCGAAGTTACCACTTGGAACTACAAATTTGACCTTCGCAGATTTTCCGCCAGTGGCTTGAAAATAGGAATAGAAATAATATGTGATTTGTGCCAAAATTCTGGCCCAGTTTATGGAGTTCACAGCACCGACATTATGTTTGGAGTTGAATTCTGTATCACCAAAGATAGCTTTAACGATATCTTGACAGTTGTCAAAAGTTCCCTTGACTGACAAGGTCTGAACATTCTTATCTGGGACAGTGGTCATTTGTTCTTCTTGGATTGGAGAGATTCTACCCGTTGGATACAGGATAAACACAGAGATATCTTTTTTACCTCTCAACCCATAAATAGCGGCAGAGCCAGTATCACCTGAAGTGGCTCCGACCACAGTGATCTTCTTCCTTTTATCTTGTGGTACGTCCTTGTTGGTTCTTTGAAGAAAATATTCGAAAAGATTACCGACAAACTGTAATGCAACATCTTTGAAGGCGTACGTAGGACCATGGAATAACTCCAAGATATGTAGGTTTTCCTTGTCACCAGTAACATTCTTGGATAACGGAGTAACCTCAGCAGAGCGGAAAGTGGAGTAGGATCTTTGGATTAATTCCTTTAAATCACCGTCAGGAATCTCTTCCTTGGCGATGTACAATCTCATTATTTCAAATGCTAGATCTTGGAAGGACAACTTTGACCATTCATTGAACAGAGTTTCTTGGGATACCTGTGGGATGCTTGGTGGAATGAAAAGACCACCATCTGTTGCCAAACCTTGAATGACGACATCCTCAAACGATTTAGTTTCTTCGGCTGAGGATCTAGTAGATCTGTACACTTGGAAAGGCGTGACCATGACTAAAAAGCTCTATTCTTTGATGCTTCTGCAAAATATTCTGGGTAAATTACGGCTAACACAGAGCAATAACTACGATTAGTATAGTCGAACTATATGAGGACTACAGATAGGTATGGTTTGCACTTACGCTGACTGAAAATTTTGGTTTTCGAGAAAATGGCACGAGTCATCATCACTCGACATAGAGTGAATCGCTTTAAACGGCTTACTTTCAAGATGAGACGATCTCGTGGTTCGCTTGTTTTCTATTCAGCATAATTACTTGTTATACATGTATGCTCCTGACAATAAAAATAGCATTACATTCTACCGTTTGCCAGTAGTACCCCCAAATTTTCGAAGAGCATTGATTCGTTTTCCTTGTAGAAATTTGATCTCCTGACGGCGTCTTCATTGAAGCCCTCATCGCCGGACAATACCTTCAAAGCATTTGCCGTGGATGCCATGTATTCCTGCAAAAAATGAACAGGATCATCCGCCAGCTTTTTATAGAATTGGTGTTTGTTGGCGCTTGCGTTTAATTGTAGTTGCAAAGTATTTATGCTGGCTTCTAAGTCCTGCAGCTCAGGATTTAGGTCGGTAGTTAATTTGTTGAATTCTGTAAGTAGCGAGATACCTTCTTCATCTAGAGTTGGATCGGAATTTTCGTCTTTTGACTTTTGAACAGGAGAAGGAACTTCGAGATCGAATACCAGTTCACCGTACGTTGAGGCCTTATCAACTCTTATGGTGTAATCAATCTTAATAGGGCGGATGGGAGAAACGTGAGAATTTACCAAGGGCGGAATCTCAGACAATTTGAGAGAAGTGGGCGTTGGTTCTTCATCGTTTATTGGGTATTTAGGCAATAATTGCGACAAGGCGTCATCTAATTGAACAATCGTCTTTTCGCCATTGGTATTATCGGATGACGTGTTAGAGGATGTTTTGACGTTAGAGTCGTCATTGACCAGTAATTCGTTCATCAAAATGTACTTGTAAAGGGAATACACCGCCTCATGTAGCGACCCTTGAGACAAACCTATGATAGCAGCCAGTTCTGGGGAATACTCCAGTAATTCACCAGTGAATCCTTTTGCTTGTATCGTAATTGTGCAGTCTACATTCTCAGAGCCCGGCCGTTTAATGTCCAACCCATCGAACTCGACAGGATTCTTAGGATCATAGTGCCATTCAACGGCATCCACAATTTCATGTTTTGAGTGATCGGTCCTTGAATCATTTCCAGAACCTAGAGTGCCGGAGGCCGCGCTCGAATTTTGTGTTCCTGCATTTTCGGGTAGTTGTAAAGGTAAAGACATCCCTAATATATTCGGCGTTTGATTATTAGTGTCGTTCGTTCCACTCATTTCGATATCGTTATCTGCAGAGGCCTCTTCTGGTTTAGGTTCCTCCTTAATTTTCTTGAAATCCACAGAAATGGCTTGCAAAAAAGAACTGAATTTTGATCTAGCAGGATCCTGAACGTCCTTTGTATCTAGAAGCCTACCTTCAATCCTCATAGTCCAAGTTGCATTGGCAATATCATTTTCAGAATCCTGCCAAGGTTGCTGCTCAGCAATATTGGAAACAAATACCCTCAGATATTTAACATTTTTCTTGTTGAGAGATTCCAAAGATGACTTGGAATTATTCCACTGTGAAACACTTTGATGTAAATCAATCTTTTTCCTGGCCAGATAAACATCAATCTTTCTCTCCGATTCAAGTAGCTTTTGATATGAGCGCAGTTCAGGTATCAATTCGCTCAAATACATTGGTATGTAGGAATCAGTGGGCTGTGTGGTGGGTATTGGATTTGTTTGCTGGTTGGCCACTGCACCTCCGTTAACCTGGCCTGTTGGTGTGGCTGCCGAAGAGCCAGCCAAAGGAGAGCCATTCGCTTTTTGACCCTTCATACTACCTCTACCGGATACTTTCGACATTTGCTATGTAGATTGAATATCTCTCTGTGCTCTAAAAAAAACAATCTGGTTGAATATCGTCAATCCGTTTCTAATAACTGAAAGATTTGTTTTCTTGTTATGTTTTTTTCCCGAAGAATATTAATAGTGAAAAACTTGATATTTCAGCTTCAGCTTTATCAAGTGAGATCGCTGTGATAGTAAGCTTCCTGATCGTATATTTCTAGTTATTGGAAGATGTTCAAAGCCAGCTCCATTTGCAGAAGTGCCTTGTCAAAAAGAACTAATAAAGTCAAGGTACAGGTATTGAAAGATTTCCCAATGTTTCAACTATTCAAAGGCCAAGTACTTCAAGTCAAGCCATCATTCATGAGGAATTACCTCCACAACTCGAATGGAGCACGCTACATTTTGAGTGACAGTGATATTGATAGGACGCTCTTGGCCCAGAGTGCTGACTTGGAGTCTATGAGAAATAAGAAATCGGCGCCCTCAAACATGAAGCACAAGAAAGAAATCACTGTAAAAGAAAGCAAAGCAATAGATGAGGCAAAAGAAGAAAAGCCAAGTGGTATCCTGGAACGGGACATTACGGTTAAGAATGTCAAAATTCCTGGACTTGACCTCTAACATAGTCTGTACCGGAAAATGATAATGTATAAAGTATTCGAGAGAGCTTATATTAACAACAAGTATATAAATATCTGTAAATAATTGGTTTCATTAAAAAGGAAAAAGCTAAGAAAGTTTACATTTTAACCCTTTGCTTATTTCTTTGACGCCTTTCTCTTTTCTCTTTCATCTTTTGATCGTATTTTTCTTGTTCACCAGTTGCCTTCAATTGACGTCTTTTCTCCTTTTCAGCTTCTTGTTTCTTCTCCTGAGCCATTTCTCTTTCAACCTGTTTCATAGCTTTGACAATCTTGGCTAATTCTTGATTTCTCAGTTGAATTGATTTCTTCAAGATGTCGTTCGTAATGAATACTGATGGTGTCTTTTGAACCAACTCACGAGTGAAGTTATCGATAATTTCGACAACATAAGAAATAATGTCGTTCAGAAGCTTCAAATCTTGCTTACCTGTTGGGATGGATGTGCGAATGACAGCACGAGTTTGCTGTTTAGCGATCCATAATTTATCAGTCAGTGGCTTGGTTGTTGGCAAGTCAGTAAAACTAATAAATTGTAAAAATTTAGTCGAAGCTTTCAAGGTCTCATTAAAACCTGGTTTAGAATAGTGTTGGAAAAAATCATTCAACTGATTGATTTCAGACATATAGACATACTCCATGGGCAATTTTGAGCTTTCACTTGTCCGTGTTAATGATAGATAATAGTTGTCGCGACGCAAGTCATTCATCGAAGACTTATTAACAACTGATGTAACAAATTTGAAGCTGTTTAAGACTTCAGCAGAATTTTCATTGGGCTTCGATGTTTCACTGTTGACAAATATGCCATTTGGCTTGATGATCACTTCACAATATTCACTGACATCGTGGACAGCCAAACTTGGAAAGAAAAAACTCAAAGCTTTTTCGACAATCATTGCAATTGGATTACTGCGAGAAAGCATGTGAACTCTGACACTTAGGCTTGCGATTGCTGAACGACCTGTGGCAAATGTGCTGAACCAGGTGTTGCCGCGCTCTTCGATATAAGGCAGTTTTGAGCCATTCTTGCTATTAAAACCAACACGAGCAAACTGAAGTTCATCTTTGCACAAGTCATTTATCGAGCCAAACATTTTCTTGGCGCGACTTTCATTAACCATGATACCACCTTTGTAGAAGGCAAACATTAAAACCATTACCCCTAAACAAATTAGCTCAAAGGTCCAGTTGTAAAACTTAAGTCTCCCCCAAATGGAAAGGTCCTTTTGTTGCTCAAATGTCAAAGATTGGTATTTCTCATTCAAGTTATTGACTTTTTCCATAGCCACCAAAAGTGGCCTCAAAAAACTAGACATCTTGCTCCTAGTAGATCTATATTATCTATAAAAGCGTATCAAAAGGTTAATTGAAACAGCGAGATACTCCACAGGACGCCAAAATAATTCAGGTGTGTTTGCTTCAAGCTTACAAATTAGTATGAGACACTTCCTATTCACTTTTTATCCACTTTTTTTTTCGAATCATCCTCCATATCGAAAATCAAGCAGGACAAGACAGTAAATACGAGCACGTGACTACTGCTGCTAAATGAACTAATATATGTTCGCTATTATGCTTCTATAGAGTTATTAAGCTTTATGCGCAATTATCTTCTGCGTTTAGAGTCTGGCCCACTAGTTCCGTTTATATGATCATCTTGACTTGGAATCATCTGGTTTCTAATGATGTCTCTTATGTAGTTTTCCAGTTCTTGCTCTGCATTTTCTCCCTGTATGATTTCTTCTAGACGTTGTCTCCTGGCTAGTGATTCTGGGTCCGATTCATCTACCGGATCATTTTCTAAGGTGTAACGTATACTGTGTTTGAATTCTGCCAATTGGTCCGGATTGATTCCAAGACTATCTTGACCAGCTGGAATGCCACTTTTTGTCTGCATATACTGTATCAGATCCGGAAATTCTGCATCTTCTTCAAAGCTTTGTAAAGCTGTCTTACCTTCCTCGTTCGTCAAACTGATGTCACCTCCTAATTCTTCAATAATAACCTTTGCCGTTTGCAAATGCTCGCAATGATGCAAAGGAGTATCGCCGTCATTATCTTTTACATTAATATCACCATTATATTGTTGACAAAGTTTCCTCAAAAGACCTATATGTCCATAGGCTGCTGCTGCATGGACAGGTGTATAACCATTTGGATCCTTAATGTTAGCATCGAGGCCATTTCCTTGAGACAATAACTGGTCCAATACGTCTTCTTTACCATCACTTGCCGCGATCCAAATATTCATTTTCGATGGCAAGGCCCTTGAGTAATAATTCTTTATATGAGTCTGACTAATAATGCCTTTTCACCTCTCTTAGCTGGCGATGAGTTTACTGAAAATTTTGAGGACAGTTAGAATCCGAAGACGTTGAAAAGCTTCAGCAGATTCCGGCGCCAGAATTATATATTCACAGAAAACAACAAAACCAAAGCCTGCTGTCGAATATTAGGCATGTCAGATAATATACCGATTCCGCCCAAGGAAGATATCAAGAAACCTGAACCTCCAAAGGATGCGGCATCGGCCAAGGGGTTCCAGTGGTGGATACGAACGTTTCAATATAAGAGTGGTATAGGTCTAACACCCACAGAGAAAACACAATACGAGAATGACTATCATTACATCCTTCAACGTAAACAATGCCAAACTTGCTATGAATATAGAGATTGGATGTTAAAATACTCACCAACTGTCAGATTTATGGCCCAGCAAATTTCAAAATTGAACAGCAAGAGCAATGATGGCGAAGTGCTCCCATTCGACGAATCTAAAATAATATGTGATGTCTGTCCAGATTGGAAAAGCGGCGGTTTTCACCCAGAACTTGGTATTTTGATATGTCAAAACCGTTTACGCGATAAATGGCATCTTGAAGATACGTTAGCCCATGAAATGGTTCATTTCTTTGATAATCTCAAGTGGCAGGTCGATTGGTTAAATCTGAAACATCATGCATGCTCTGAGATAAGAGCCTCATCATTGAGTGGTGAATGCCGATTCTCGCAAGAGTTTGCCAGACGGGGATTCGGATTCGAAATAAATAGAGGGCACCAGGAATGTGTTAAGAGAAGAGCGACTCTGAGTGTGATGGGAAATCCAAATTGTAAAGATGAGAAACATGCCAAACTGATCATTGATCAAGTTTGGGATAGTTGTTTCAACGACACTCGTCCATTTGAAGAAATTTATAGATAAGTTTTGGAAAATGCATAATTCGTGTAAATAATTATAATAATTCATTCATTTAAAAAAATCGTCTATCAGTAATAAAAATATAAAGCGTTGAGCTCAACTATATTGTTAAATATAATGTACAAAGAACACTTGGTCCCGTGCATATTCCAATCCAAAACATGACGTTGCCTATAATTGTTCTTTTCTTCAAAAACCTTGAGTTGCTCAATGCAACTAACGGTAATTGGCCCATCTGGAAAAAGAATAGGTAGCTTCTCAATCGCTTGAATAAAACGTACATTGCCAATTCATGAACGATAGCACTCAAGAAAAATGTTACCAAGGTGGCTTGATTTTTGTTTATCTTGAAGGCACTCATCGAGCTGTGATAGACGTGTCTTAATAAAAACTTATGGACCGGAACATTCCATATACGACTAAATTCATCCCAAGAAACGCAATTCCACCAATCTCCATAAAAGTACCTGTCCGCGAAACATGTCAATTCAGCAATACAATTTAGGATAGCATCCCAAATTAAGTAGAAAGTCAACAAGTACATTGCAATAAAACTTGGGATATAATCCACCAAAATAAAACTCCATTTTTTTAGCCTGTCCGCCAAGGAAGTCCATTCTGAGTCACGAATAGCTAGTGCCTTCATTGCGAGTGGATACAAATATGTTTGAGCTAAGACCATCATAACAAAAATTATTCCAAAGATAGCACAAAGCTTCTCGATGACGTAGCCCCATCTGACTCTTTTAGTTCTTGGATATTCGATTTGGTAAACCAACGTTGGGAACATCGAATAAGTAAAGAAATTTTTCAGATTGATGTTTTGAGGAAATTTTTCCTTTTCAGATTGTGACTCGAGCTCAAAAGAACAAAATCCTCTACTTCTTTCCAAAGTAGCGATTACCTTAGGATCGGCCTCATCTCTGTCCTTATATTTCGCCAAGCTGTTCTTGGAAAAGTTCAATTCATCCAAGATGCCCCACAAATAACCATTGTAGAACGCAAACGAATGCATCTTCATCAATAGCACCAGAGAATGCAAGAATAGAAAGATCTTAGCAACCCAATGTAGTTTCAGGATGTTCTCTGTCAAAAACATGTAGAAAGCAACGAAAACGAGTTCGTAGATGGACACCAAGACAAAACCTGTATTATCCCATTTAATAACGTTCTTCTTGCACAGCCAATGAATGAATAGAACAAAGTAGGTGTTCAAATACATAACGAGGTCCACCAAGGCCACAGTTATTAAATCACTCGTCATGAATTTGAGAATCTCGGACTCCCATAGGTTGCCATCGTGCTCCAAATAGTAATTTGTGCAGACTTTCGCACACGTCAAAGCAACAGTTAGCCAAAATAACACGTATAGCCCCGAGAAGTTTGGATTTAGACTTTCGGCCTCGATTATGATCTTTTCCTTTTCACCATGCTGCAAAGTTCTGCGCTTCAATTTGGCCTCTCTGATCTGCTTTTCGAGAGTTGGTCCCTCAAAGCTGGTCTGAATCTTCTGATTAATCGACCCATCAAGAATACTTGGCCTGTAATCAAATGCAACATCGCCAAAAAATGATATCTTTTGGTTAGAGTCGCGGCGAAACCTTAATTTTTCCTTCCCGTGTAATTTCTTCAAATGCACGGTTATGCTGTTCTCGTCGAAACCTTCGTCACGCTTTGTCTCACTTTCGTCATCTTTTTCCCCTAAAGTAGTCTCGTCTGGCCCCTCTTCCTCGGAGGCGCCACGAGATTGGTCTAGCTTGTGCACTTGAGGTTCTTGATTCTGTTCCGCAATAATGTCCATGATCGTGTCATCCTGTTCTCCTCCGTCGTGTGAAACGTCCTCTGAGTAATCGCCAGCATTATCTGCCACGTTATCGTCGTCCAGAATAATTGAGCGGCGCTTATTAGTGGTAGAATTCAATTTTTGAATTCTCAAAAACTGCTCATCCCTTAACAAACGTTCAGTCATTGTTACGCTGCTTCTGTTGCCTACACCACTTCAACTGTTGTGAATGGAGGTCCAATCTTACTCGAAGCCTAAATATTATATACAAGTGTGAAAATTCTAAGAAACCACTTGCACTCTTGGAATGAATCCCCTAGCTAATTTTTATATGAAGCAACTGTACTTTATTTCTGCCGTGAACGCTCGTAAATCGTTCATCGTTCCCTTTGTAACTTTATATATGATTAAAAGGGAAGGAACGGCCTGGAAGGACGAAGTGACTGTCGTTGGACATGACCCCTGGTATCCGATTAACAACGACGGAGGACACCTATTAACGCAATTTAGACTGCTGAAGGGGCCGCGAAATTTCCACTCTCCAGCCGCTCAATAGCTTCAGACACATGCACTTGACGCCCCTATTGAGTGAAGTAACACGCTTTCATCGGTTTAAGCTTTGTCATGGGCCCTTCTGGAACGAAAAAGTCGCTATTACCAATCAACTCGGACAGGATTTACTAGTGTCCGGATCTGCAAAATCGGTCGGTTACCCTGCAAGCAGAATTTTTCTGAATCATACCGATCTCGCAGTGCTCAAGAGAACTTGCGATGAGGTGACATAGATGTCCCAGCAAACCCACGGCAAGGGCTCAGCTATTTCTGGCAACCGTCAAACAGGCATCTGCATAACCACGTACACACAATGTCACGTCCGGAAGATTTGGCACCGCCTGAAATTTTTTACAACGATGCAGAATCCCAAAAATATACGGGCTCGACAAGAGTGCAGCATATCCAGGCGAAGATGACGCTGCGCGCACTCGAGCTTCTAAACATACCAGAGGGCTCATTTGTCCTGGATGTTGGATGTGGCTCTGGTCTCAGCGGTGAAATTTTGACTGAGGAATATGGCCACATATGGTGTGGAATGGACATCTCGCCTAGCATGCTTGCTGTTGGTCTGACTCGCGAACTGGAAGGAGACTTGATGCTGCAAGATATGGGACAAGGTGTGCCGTTTCGAGCCGGTACTTTTGACGCTGCTGTCAGTATAAGTGCTATTCAATGGCTTTGTAACGCAGATACCTCATACAACGATCCAAAACAGAGATTGATGAGGTTTTTCAACTCACTGTTTGCGTCGCTGAAGAAAGGCGGTAAATTTGTGGCTCAATTCTATCCAAAGAACGAGGATCAAACTGAACAGATTCTGCACGCAGCCAAAGTCGCCGGGTTTGCGGGTGGTCTGGTCGTTGATGATCCTGAATCAAAGAAGAACAAAAAATACTATCTCGTACTGAGCGCGGGATCGCCAACTGGCCAAGACGCTCAGGTAAATCTGGATGGTGTGACAATGGACGCTCCTGAAATATCAACTAAAGCAAGAAGGACCAATAAGAAGGAGAAGGAATCCAACAAAACGTTCATCCTGAGGAAGAAAGAGCTGATGAAAAGAAGGGGAAGAACAGTTGCCAAGGACTCTAAATTTACAGGGAGAAAAAGACGACACCGCTTTTAGTGGGCGAGCGCTATCGTTTTTTGTTTGCTGGGCAAGCTGATTCCGTAATCGGGTGTGCATATTTTTTACGCCAAAGATAGATAAAATGAACTGCGGCAATGTGTATGGTAGACGGTGGGCAACACACCAGCGAGGCGGACTATATGTAGAATACAACTCTCTAGCTCAAACTGTTCTTTTGTATCACTAAATACGATCAGTTGGTTTGGTAAAGATTACTTCTCAAGATTTTCACCTATATGAATCACATTCTAATGCACTGCAGCAGGACGATCCAAGACAAGAGCGTGATCATGTTGAGGAGTATTGTACCCACATTGAGGGAGAAGGTGTCCCTACGGGGTTACCAGGTCCTGGCGACGACGAGGAAGATCATTCCTGTATATCCAGCTGTCGAAAAAAAGCAGGCCTCAAATCTTCTTCAGCGTCTTTCCAAGAATGATTTAGACGCAAAACTAGACCCCAGTGGATGGAGGAGAAAGCTGGTTAGTAAAACGAAAGAGTGTCTCAACGCTGGTGATATCGTAAGGGTTGTTTACAACTCCGAAAAATGTGCCCACGATACTTTTGTAGGGTATATTCTGTCGATAGATAGAAAGCAGCTAACTCAAGACGCCTCAATCCTCTTGAGGAATCAAATTGCCAAAACAGCAGTGGAAGTTAGAGTCCCCATATTTTCTCCGTTAATCGAAAGAATCGATCTATTAAGGAAGTCGGACAGCAGAAGGAAGAGAAACAGACATTATTACATCAGAGGCACCAAGTTGGATGTTGGTGACTTGGAGGCAGGTCTAAGAAAGAAGAGGTAAATAAATTTGTTGCTTGTAAATATTAATAGAATGCAATGATTCGAACTCCTTTAAATCTTCTTAATATCCTAAAAAATCTACATAGAGTATTAAAGTATCATATCATAAAAGTGCGTACGATAACGTTCGCCCAAAAACGCGGTAAAGATCTGTGTTAACCATAAAATGCACTTACGACCATTTCACGGCCATAAAATCATAAATCAATCGTACTTAAAAATCTTGGCGTTGACCCTGTCCTGGTTTGTGGCAAATCCGGTTCTCTTTCTGTCTTTTTCGTGTTCTTCTTCGATTTCAGCCTCATGTAACAAATTATCCCAGCGACGTTGCTCATTCATTTTTTGTTTGTTTGGATGTAATTTTTGTTCATACATACTGAGACCCATTGAAGCCAACAGTAAGAGAACTGTGATAAACTGGGCGTACATTCTTGCCTGTACAGCCTTTTGCGTCTTTGTCATGATTGGATCTTTGTTGACGAGGACCCAGGAGCCGTACAACGAAGCGGCCCAAGCACCGGTGATTATCTTGTACTTGTTGTTCGACAGACCTTCGACCATTTTATCCTTCAGTGATAGGTTCTTCCATCTCTTGTGTTCCTCTAAAGCATGGCTTGATTCAGCACCACTGCTATACATGACCTCATCGAATTTGGTGGAGGCTTCTTCCGCGCAAATGGCAGCTAGAAAAGTGGGAGGGGTGATGAACAAGGCAGTCTTGATGGAATAAGTCATAGTCTTTGGGTTAAATTTAGGATATCTCATTGGCAAAAACTTGAAAATTGCTCCCGACAAAATGGCACCAGCAGCCAAACCCTTAAGACCACCAGATAAGGTATGGTATCTGTGAGCTTCAATTTCTTCAGCAGTTAAAATCTTCATGGTAATGCCACTAGGGTTAAGAATATAATTTCGTTTCGGTTTCCGTCTTCAGATCAATTTAAGGAGGAGAAGAACCAGGCTACTCTTCTTTGCTTTGCGTGTTATATACTAATTTTTCTAACACCGATCTATCAATAAGCTGTAAAAGCGACAAAAAACAAGCGAAAATTAACGAAAAAGAAAAGAAGCACTCTGGTAATACTCAATTGTAGAAGGCTCCATCTAATGTATAATGCTGGTACTGGCAACGAATACTAAATGGTGCGCACATTCATGCGTGTTGAAACGCAGAAATCATGCCATGGCATCAACTTTAAGAAACTTTAACAATATGTAAACAAACGACACTACAAATACCCTTTAAGTAACTGAACAGGGCATCCTTGCATCGCCACAATATTCGAACAAGACCGTTTTAGCAGACTGCTAGCAGACTGCTCGCCGCATTAAACGATTGGTAGATATACGAGAAGTGTACCTGCAATGCGAAGGATCTAAACGACCTGCGCGAATATGATTCGTTTAGGGAGTCTCGCTCGAGATGACGTTTAAGGTGCAGCTGCAACCTCTATGATATGATTTATGAACACTTTAAGATGAATCTAGTTGTAACGCTCAAGACTGTGTTTATATTGCTTGGTATGAAGGAACAACCGAAAACGCAGAACTACTGGAATGGTAAGTGAGATAAGACTCTAATCTTAAGGCCGGCGGCTGCAGTTGACCACTGGAGCCACAAATGTGTCCTTCTAACAGAATAAAGCCCTATTATTGGTCCTTGGTTGCGTGCAATGCAAGTGTATGGGTGTTTACACAAAGTCCTATTAAAAAAATACAGGAACCGTGAAGCGAGCGGAAGTGTCAGCGTCAGTAATTCAAAATTATTGTATGTGTATGTGTATGTGAACAATAGATAGTCGAATTTTGTAATGGTTTGCCGAAGATTCAGCCATAAGAGAGAGCTGAAGTATGAGAATACATTTGGTGATAGCGGTGATTCTCTGCGTGGCTGCTGAAACCGCACACGCAGACGAATATTTTATTAGGTTTAGGACGCCAGAATGCTTCCAGATGTTTATGCGCTCAGAAAATGGCAAACTTGCGTCAATTCGTGACTTTTTTGGCGCAAAAATCAAGCGAACGTTCTCATTTGGCTCATTCAGAGGTATTACCATCGATGTGTCGAAGGATGTCATGAAGAAGATCAGAAGTAATCCTCTTGTGGCGGAAATGGTACCTAATGTTCGATTCAATGCGTTTGATGACGAGGATGAGTATGACGGGGACAATGAATACGTTCATGAGGGCTTGAAGGCACAGGAGAACGCTCCCCGTCACTTGGCGAGACTGTCATGTAGGGCACAGCTTCCTTACGACTTTGATTCACCAGAGTATGAAGAAACCTTCAATTATTATTACGACAGAACCCACCAAGGCCAAGATATAAATGCGTACGTCATTGACACAGGCGTGTACCATAACATCGACGAGTTTCAAGATAGGCTGATTTTTGGCGAAGACTTCACGGGCGAAGGACCAGGAGATCGCAACGGCCATGGCACTCATGTTGCTGGCATTATTGGTTCTGAAAGCTTCGGGGTTGCTAAAAAAGTCAATATTATTGACGTCAAAGCTTTGAATTCCAAAGGTCAGGGAAACTTAACTACGGTGATAAGCTCAATCGAGTTTGCCATCAAGCATTGTATGGAAAAAAACGACGGCAAGGCCTGCGTTGCAAATCTGAGCTTGGGGTCGATGAGAAATAGCGTGATTAATCAAGCAGTAAAGGCCGCCTTTGAAGCAGGACTATTGATGGTTACCGCCGCCGGAAACTCCAATATAAACGCCTGCTGGACGAGTCCGGCATCTGCGCATGAAGCGATCGCCGTAGGTGCGTTCGATGACAGGACAGACACGATTGCAAAGTTCAGCAATTGGGGCCAATGCGTAGACGTGTTCGCCTCTGGCGTCAAAGTAAAATCTCTTTCTAGTAAATATCCGTTCGAGCCGGTTTCGCTGTCAGGCACTTCAATGTCGTCTCCCAGTATTACGGGCCTTTGTGCAATTTTGCTAGATAAAGGCGTTGATATTAGTGACGTTAAGAAGGAGATCATAGAGCTGGCAACAGACGATATTTTACAGAAGAGGACACTATTTTTGAAACCCGGTACACAAAACAAAATTGCTTTCAATGGCGTAACAAAGGAGGACGATGAATTCGAAAATGCAACGTATCCGCTAGTCGATATAGATTCTTTTATTGAGGTTTTGCAAAACTATCAACCGAGCAGTTTTGAACACGATTTCGACATAAGCGGTTGAGCTGCAGTTTCGAAATAACATTTATTAGTATTACTACAATATATATATGATATGTACAAGTGCATCATTCATTATCATAGAAGTGTTTTGCTTTGCTTTTAAGTACTACTCGAGTACACTTTTCTTCATGACGGACCATGTTGCCGCAGTACCTGCCATCAAAACTGATGCATATCCCATTGGCTTCAAGCCTTTGGAAGACTTAAAGATAGCACCCGTTAAGGCACCTGCTATGACTGAACCTGGTGTATCATGCTTACCCCTGAAGCTATCGATCGAGGAGTTTATTAGATTGTAAGTCAATGCCAACACACCCATACTATTACCTAGAAAGGGACCTCTTCTCGTAATATGGTTTAAAACGGTATTCAATTGTAATTTCCCAGGGCTGTTTGGTGGAATGTTCTTCAGCCCCTCAAAAAACCCATAGGAACCACCTAGACCCAGGCCGATCAGATAAACTGCACCAGTGCCGTAACACAGGTCGTCCGTCCAGCCACGAGATGGGATCAGACCCTGGGAGCCTTCAAGAGTAGAAAGTTGTTCTTCTTCTAGGTCCAAGTACTCGACACCTTTTTCTAGCCCTGCCAAAGGATGAAGTCTGGAAGGATCTAGGGCGCCTGCACTAGAGATTATATTGGAAACATTTGTGAGCTGTTGTGGGTCAAAGCCTAGCGTCTTCTCGAGGTTTGAGTCTTTAGCCTCTTGACTTTCTTGATCTTGCGGTTGAGAACTCGTTTTCTTACCAAATAGCCAGGACATGACAGATCGGGTGGCTACTATACAACGATTGGGTCGCCGAACACTTGGCCTACAAACCGTGATTACAGTCCTGCATTTCCTGACTTTTCATTTTCATATCACCAACCAATAGAGGAAAAATTTTCCAGAGCGTACATAGTGAGGAACGTTACTGGTTCATAGTGGCCAAGCTTCCTCCATAGTCGATCCCCCAGTGGGCTCCATTGAGACATTGAGTACGTCAGAGAGCTTATCTTGAGCACTCCAGCATTCACGAGTGGCCACCCTCTTGAACAGCGTCACACGCGGGCGTGGGGGGCATGTAGAAGACACTGCCTCTTGGCAGGAGCGAACTCCGTCATCCGCACAAAACTAAACCACAAGGCAGACAGCATCGCCCAACAAGATACTTTTCCATCCTCGGACACAACGCGGCCCTCTAGGTATCGTGAGTTGAGGCATACCGCTGAAAGCATCCTCAGACACGTGACAAACAGTGCCTTGTCTATGATAGGTGACGTCAGGCCAAATGGCCGGAGTGCAGATCAACGTTACATGCTTTCATACCTAACTACATCAGTAAATTGTTGAGAAAGATCATGGGATTATCGCCCCGCAGATAACAAGATTGCTCCAGCAAAGCAAAATCCGCAACAAGAATTAAGGGCTACCCTTGTAAACCGCCTACGCACACCGTGCATTGCGGTGCGACGCCGTCACATTCTGCTACTGCGGGTTGTATTTTTGCTTATGTGAAGTAGGCTCTCGGTTTCTTGTGTTGTCGTCCTATGCTACAATCTCAACAAAAACGAATTTACCCACCGAAAATTTCGGTGCGATGTCTTGACGCGTTCCGTCCTGGGAATATAAAACTAGATAAAGGTAGGAGTCGGCGGCAAACTAATTTCAGCTTTCTTGATGGCTCTACCTAAGCAGCAACACACAAACAACAACTGCTGCTACTACCGACAAGTGGCTTTAAATTACCCATAGCAAAACCCACAGGTATATCTCACTGAACTATACCGAACTGCACTACTTTTGAGATACAGAAGATTGCTAATTTTTGCAACTATTTTTCGATATCTCATCAGTTCTGAATTTTAACGAGCCAAGCTCATTGATTCTCTTCGGTATACTAGCTAACTGTCAGGATTGCGGATTTGTCGTTTGTTCGATCATCAAGTTTATATTCCAAGATTGACGCATTACGCACCGTTTTATTTAATTTACCAAATTGAATATCAGCGATTGCCAACAACAAGTATGTATCACCAGCACTATTAACCCTTTTCCAGCGAGAAAGTTAGGTATTCGGTAGTGTTTTCACAGTCACGTGTGTCTTTCGACTATTTCTGGCTTTTTTTTTTCCTGCCATCGCTTGACGATGGATCCTTTTTTTGTTGGGAAATTTGAAAAATACTTTATTACATCACTTCTAAGGTGGCATATCTTATTGGCAACAACAAGGCTACAAGAAGGGGTCCGTAAAATATAAGCGTAAGACATAAGTCAATTCACGTGGATGACACTTATTTTACGATCCTGATTCTCTCGTTTTAATAATATCTTAAGCAAAGACAACTAACAATAATAGTTTCACAATTTCTCATCTTAACAACAGCCTTTTGTTTTCAAAGAAATTCTATTCGTTAAGTTCGAGGGTATCCTTAACAAGCTGCATTAGATCAAAACTTCCGTTTCTACATCATCCAAGAAATTTTGTAAAGACTGATATTAGGTTTCATTCTACAATCATTACAAACAACAACAACAACAACAATTTTAGTACAATGAGTGAAGAAAGTTTATTTGATGTTTCTTCGCAAAAGGAAGAATACGAGACGACAAACTATTCACAACAACATGCAAAACTATCACCCCATTTCATAGGCTACCACACGGTAGAGACTGCCGAGGATTCTCCACTAAAGAATTTTGTCAAGAGCCATGGTGGACACACAGTTATTTCAAAAGTTCTTATTGCAAACAACGGTATTGCCGCCGTCAAAGAAATCCGTTCGGTCAGAAAATGGGCGTACGAAACTTTCGGAAACGAAAGGGCGGTTCAATTCGTCGCAATGGCCACACCTGATGATCTTGAGGCAAATGCCGAATACATTCGCATGGCTGATCAGTATGTGGAGGTCCCAGGTGGTACCAACAATAATAATTATGCCAATGTTGATTTAATCGTCGACATTGCTGAAAGAGCCGATGTGGATGCTGTTTGGGCAGGATGGGGTCACGCTTCAGAGAATCCAATACTTCCGGAAAGTTTGGCTAAATCAAAGAGAAAGGTTATCTTTATCGGCCCACCAGGCAACGCCATGAGATCTTTAGGTGACAAAATTTCCTCAACGATTGTCGCTCAACACGCAAAGGTTCCTTGTATCCCATGGTCTGGTACAGGTGTCGATGAAGTTAAACTAGATGAGGAAACTGGGCTAGTCTCTGTTGCCGATTCCGTTTATGCAAAAGGCTGTTGCACATCTCCAGAAGATGGTTTGGTAAAAGCCAAGGAAATTGGTTTCCCAGTTATGATCAAAGCCTCCGAAGGTGGTGGTGGTAAAGGTATTAGAAAAGTCGAATCTGAAGAGGACTTTGTTTCATTGTATCATCAAGCTGCTAATGAAATTCCAGGTTCCCCTATTTTCATCATGCAATTGGCAGGTAAAGCACGTCATTTAGAGGTTCAATTGCTGGCAGATCAATATGGTACAAACATTTCATTATTTGGACGTGATTGTTCTGTTCAAAGACGTCATCAAAAAATTATCGAAGAAGCGCCAGTTACTATTGCTAAGCCAGACACTTTTGCCGAAATGGAAAAGGCCGCCATAAGATTAGGTAAATTGGTTGGCTACGTATCCGCAGGTACTGTGGAGTATTTATATTCCCATGATGAGGATAAGTTCTATTTCTTGGAATTAAATCCAAGATTACAGGTTGAGCATCCAACCACCGAAATGGTAAGTGGCGTGAATTTACCAGCTGCTCAACTACAGATTGCTATGGGTGTTCCTATGCATAGAATCAAAGACATCAGGTTATTGTATGGCTTGAACCCACATACCTCAACTGAAATTGACTTTGAATTTAAAAATCAGAATTCTTTGAAATCCCAAAGAAAACCGATTCCAAAAGGTCATTGTACTGCTTGTCGTATTACCTCAGAAGATCCAAACGAGGGGTTCAAACCATCAGGTGGTTCGTTGCATGAATTGAACTTCCGTTCCTCTTCGAACGTGTGGGGCTATTTCTCTGTTGGTAACAAAGGTGGTATTCATTCGTTCTCTGACTCTCAATTTGGTCATATTTTTGCCTTCGGCGAAAACAGACAAGCTTCAAGAAAGCATATGGTCGTTGCCCTCAAAGAGTTATCTATCAGGGGTGATTTCAGAACAACTGTTGAGTATTTGATCAAACTTTTGGAGACTGAAGATTTTGAAGATAATACCATCACCACTGGCTGGTTGGATGATTTAATTTCTCAAAAGATGACTGCTGAGAAACCAGATTCGACTTTAGCCGTTGTTTGCGGTGCTGCCACCAAAGCTTTTATTGCTTCTGAGACATCTCGTGAAGAATATATTAACTCTTTAAAGAGAGGTCAAGTTCCTGCAAAGACGCTATTGCAAACAATGTTCCCAGTAGAATTCATTCATGAAGGTAAAAGATACAAGTTCACTGTTGCAAAGTCAGCTGATGATCGTTACACTTTATTTATCAATGGTTCCAAATGTGAAGTTCGCGCTCGTAAACTTTCCGATGGTGGTCTTCTAATTGCCGTTGGTGGTAAGTCTCATACTATCTATTGGAAAGAGGAAGTTGAAGCAACGAGGTTATCTGTCGATTCTATGACTACATTACTAGAAGTGGAGAATGACCCTACTCAGTTGCGTTCTCCATCTCCAGGTAAGCTGGTGAAATTCTTGGTCGAAAACGGTGAACATATTAAAAATGGTCAACCATACGCTGAGGTGGAAGTTATGAAAATGCAAATGCCTCTTATCGCCCAGGAAAGTGGTATTGTTCAATTATTGAAACAACCGGGCTCCACCATTGCAGCAGGTGATATTATTGCCATTTTGACTTTGGACGATCCTTCAAAGGTTAAGCATGCCTTACCATTTGAAGGTATGTTGCCAGACTTGGGAGCTCCAATTATTGAAGGCACCAAACCAGCTTACAAGTTCGACTCTCTAGTGACAACATTGCAGAATATTCTGAAAGGTTATGACAATCAAGTTATCATGAACGCATCTCTGAAGCAACTCATTGAAGTCTTGAGAGATCCACAACTTCCATACTCTGAATGGAAAATGCAAATTTCTGCTTTACATTCCAGATTACCTATCAAATTAGATGAGCAATTGGAACAGCTAGTTGATCGCTCCGCTAAACGTGGAGCTTTGTTCCCAGCAAGACAGTTATCGAAATTGATGGAGGCTTCTGTAAAGCAAAAAGGCGCCGATCCTATGCTCTCCACCGTTATGGCTCCTTTGTTAGATATCACAACCCGTTATGCCAATGGCTTGCAAGCTCATGAACATTCTGTTTTCGTTAAATTTTTGGAGGAGTATTATGACGTCGAAAAGTTATTCAGCGCTACAAATGTGCGTGAAGAAAATGTCATCCTGAAGTTGCGTGACGAAAATGTGGACAGCTTAGAAAAAGTTGTGCTGATTGTTTTGTCCCACGCTAAGGTCGCAGCCAAGAACAACTTGATCTTGGCTATCTTGAAGCACTACCAGCCTCTGTGCAAACTATCTTCTGACGTGGCCGGTATCATTTCAGTTCCTTTGAAACACATTGTTGAATTGGAATCAAAAGCTACTGCAAGGGTTGCCCTACAGGCAAGAGAGATTTTGATTCAAGGTGCTTTGCCTTCTGTTAAGGAGAGGACCGAACAGATCGAACATATTTTAAAATCATCTGTTGTTAAAACCTCATATGGTGACACTAATCCAAAGCGTTCTGAACCAGATATGGAAGTTTTGAAGGATTTGATAGATTCCAACTATGTTGTATTTGACGTGTTGTCACAGTTCTTGAATTATCCTGATGCATCTGTTGCCGCCGCAGCGGCGCAAGTTTACGTTCGCCGTGCTTATAGAGCATATACTATTGGCGACGTCAAGGTTCACGAAGCCACTAATCCAATCTGTGAATGGAAATTCCAACTGCCTTCTGCTGCCTTTACTGCGGTTCCTCAAATGAAATCTAAGCTAGGTATGAATAGAGCAATCTCTGTTTCGGATTTGACTTATACTGCAGATAGTCAAAGCTCTCCTTTAAGAACTGGTATCCTTGCGTCAGCGGACCATCTCGATGACGTTGATGAAATTTTGTCACAAAGCTTGGAGATTATTCCACACAACAGTCCCTCCTCTGCAAATGGCCCAGCTCCGGATAGATCTGGTAGCGGGGCGCCTTCCTTGAGTAACGTCGCTAACATTTACATCAATTCTACAGACGGTTTTGAATCCGAAACTGATGTTTTGAGAAGATTGAGGGAAATTCTTGATTTGAATAAGCAAGAGTTGATATACTCCGCTATTCGTCGTATTACGTTCATGTTTGGGTTTAGCGATGGCTCCTACCCCAAATATTATACGTTTAAAGGTCCAGTATATGATGAGGATGAAACCATTCGTCACATTGAACCTGCTTTGGCTTTCCAGTTGGAACTAGGAAGAATGTCTAATTTCAACATCAAGTCTATTTTCACTGAAAACAGGAACATTCATGTTTACGAAGCAGTTGGTAAGACTTCGCCGCTTGATAAGAGATTTTTCACTAGAGGTATCATTAGAACAGGCCGTATTCGTGAAGATATTTCGATCCAAGAGTACCTGACTTCTGAAGCCAACAGATTGATGAGTGATATTTTGGATAACCTGGAAATCATTGACACATCCAACTCTGACTTGAATCACATCTTCATTAATTTTTCTGCCGTTTTTGATGTTTCTCCACAAGATGTTGAAGCAGCATTTGGTGGTTTCCTACAGAGATTTGGTAAAAGATTATTGAGATTGCGTGTCGCCTCCGCCGAACTTCGTATTATCACAAAAGACCCATTAACTGGTGCTCCCGTTCCTTTGCGTGCATTGATCAATAATGTCTCTGGTTACGTGGTCAAGACAGAACTATACACAGAGGTAAAGAATGCTAAAAGTGAATGGGTTTTCAAGTCTTTGGGTAAGCCAGGCTCGATGCACTTGAGACCAATTGCCACACCTTATCCAGTAAAGGAGTGGTTACAACCAAAGCGTTACAAGGCACACTTGATGGGAACAACTTATGTTTATGATTTCCCAGAACTCTTTCACCAAGCAGCTGTTTCTCAATGGGAATCATATTCTCCTAAGACCAAACTATCTGACGATTTCTTCGTTGCTAACGAACTAATCGAGGATGAGAATGGTGAGCTTACAGAAGTTGATCGTGAACCGGGTGCTAATGCTATTGGTATGGTTGCATTCAAGATCACTGTCAAGACCCCTGAATATCCACGTGGTCGTCAATTTGTTGTTGTCGCCAATGACATCACATTCAAGATTGGTTCCTTTGGTCCTCAAGAAGACGAGTTCTTCAACAAGGTCACCGAATTTGCTAGAAAGCGTGGTATCCCAAGAATTTACTTGTCTGCAAATTCTGGTGCAAGAATCGGTATTGCGGAAGAGTTAGTTCCATTATACCAGGTGGCTTGGAATGATCCTGAGGATCAAACAAAGGGTTTCGCTTACTTGTATTTGACCAGCGCCAATTTGGAAGAGTTGAAAAAGTACGGTAAAGAGGGTTCCGTTGTTACTGAACGTATCGTCGAGAAAGGAGAAGAGAGACATGTCATCAAGGCGATCATTGGTGCCGAGGATGGCCTAGGTGTTGAATGTTTGAGAGGTTCAGGTTTGATTGCTGGTGCCACCTCAAAAGCTTACCAAGATATCTTCACTTGTACTTTGGTCACCTGTAGATCAGTTGGTATTGGGGCTTACTTAGTCAGATTGGGTCAAAGAGCTATTCAAATTGAAGGACAACCTATCATCTTAACTGGTGCGCCTGCAATTAACAAGGTTTTGGGTAGAGAGGTATACTCTTCTAACTTGCAACTTGGTGGTACGCAAATCATGTATAACAATGGTGTTTCACATTTGACAGCCCCTGACGACTTGGCGGCTGTTGAAAAGATATTGGAGTGGTTATCCTATGTTCCTGCTAAGCGTAATATGCCAGTTCCAATTCTTGAGACTGACGACAAGTGGGATAGAGAAATTGATTTCGCTCCAAAGCCTGACGAGCCATATGACGTTAGATGGATGATTGCTGGTCGCGAGACTGCCGATGGATTCGAAACTGGTTTATTTGACAAGGATTCGTTCTTCGAAACCTTATCTGGATGGGCAAAGGGTGTCGTTGTTGGTAGAGCACGTTTAGGTGGTATTCCTTTAGGTATCATTGCGGTTGAAACTAGAATGGTTGAAAATTTGATTCCTGCTGACCCTGCTAACCCAGATTCAACTGAAACATTGATTCAAGAGGCTGGTCAAGTTTGGTATCCAAATTCTGCCTTCAAGACAGCACAGGCAATTAGAGATTTCAACAATGGTGAACAATTACCATTGATGATCTTGGCTAATTGGAGAGGTTTCTCAGGTGGTCAACGTGATATGTACAACGAGGTTTTGAAATATGGTTCGTATATTGTTGACGCCCTGGTTGATTACAAACAACCCATTATGATTTACATTCCTCCTACCGGTGAATTGAGAGGCGGTTCCTGGGTCGTTGTCGATCCAACTATTAACCCTGATCAAATGGAAATGTACGCGGATGTTGAGTCTAGGGCTGGTATTTTGGAACCCGCCGGTATGGTTGGTGTCAAGTACCGTAGAGAAAAACTACTGGGAACTATGGCAAGACTAGATCCTACTTACAAATCGTTGAAAGAAAAACTTGCCGATTCATCTTTAACAAGTGAAGAACATCAAGAAATTTCGACGCAGTTGGCAGCACGGGAAAAGTTACTTTCTCCAATTTACAGTCAAATAAGTGTGCAATTTGCCGATTTGCATGACAGATCAACGCGTATGGTTGCCAAGGGAGTTATCAGGAAAGAACTACATTGGACAGAAGCACGTCGCTTCTTCTTCTGGAGATTAAGACGTAGATTGAACGAAGAGTACTTGATCAAGAGACTAGATGCCGAATTGCCACTGGCTCCAAGATTAGAAAAGATTGCCAGATTGAGATCATGGTATCCAGCCTCTGTTGATCATGACAATGATAGACAGGTGGCTACTTGGATTGAGGAAAACTACCAATTACTAGATGAACATTTGAAATCTTTGAAATTGGAATCATTTGCCCAAGGTTTGGCTAAATCCATAAGAACGGATCATGACAACGTTATTTCAGGTTTAGCCGAAGTATTGAAAATGCTATCCACCGAAGATAAAGAGAAATTAACAAAGAGTCTGAAATAGTAAGCCACTAAACTACTCCCTTACCCAGGCTTTGATATTCTAACATGCCACCACCACTTTTGTACATCTGCTTGTTGAAAAATGTTTCATTTTGGAGAACAGAAGAATAAATTTATCATTGGATTTTCGTTGTTGTTTATTCCATTCTTATAAATTAGTTTCTATCTTCAAAATTGGAGTATTTTTCTTTCTATATCCCCAATAATCAGGTGTATATTATAAACTTTTATTTATGTACATATTATAATATATTAATTGTTATTTTATTCGATTTCAGGAATCTTATTTCATCCTTTAACTCATCATCCACTTGCAATATTCTCTTTTGGTTTTTTCAATTGTTTTGGATCACAACTACCTTCATGTGACAAACTTCTTTTTTCTGCTTGTCTCATTCTCGATAAAGCATCGTTAGCCTTCTGTTTGATTAGTTTTTCCTCAGTTCTGCAATTTTCTAGAAACTTTGATGGATCACTCAGCAACTGACCTTGGTCCCCCAGTTGATTAGCAACGTGTTTGATCTCTTCTGCCGTTTTACAGCGAGCAAAGAATTGAAACAATTTTGTCTTTCCGGGAACAATACGCGAGAGCATATATTTGGTATTACTGGCATGATTATCAAATTCTTCCGCTATTTTCAAATATTCTTTGACAACGTCATACCAAGGTAAGGGATTTCGGTTGAACACGGTGGGATTCGATTCAGCGCAGTCTGCCACCATCCCGCCGATTTCCAATGGTAGCCCCAGCTCTCCAAGCAATATTTTATAATGAGTCCTACTTCGTATGGCTCCGTTCATTACCAAAGACACGTCGTGTTTCTTGCAGATTTCGTAAATTTGTGGAATATATTCCCTTCTTGGTGCCTCCCTGTTCCTCATTGGCGTTGTTCTACAATGGACAGTCAGATTAGTAATGCCCGTCGAACATAAACTCTCGACCAGCTCTAGCGTAGATTTCTCGTCGTCCAATATGCGTATCTTGACACTTATTGGCTTGTTGTAAGGTTTGCCAACTTTCTCCACCAACTCTATCAGAATCGAGCAGAGCTTCTCGGGGGTCTTCAAGAGTGCCGCACCCATGCCGGAGTGCACAGAAAAGTGCTTAGGGCACCCGGCGTTCACGTCTATTCCATCTACATCATTGATAACTTTCAGAGCGGCTTGTGACGCTAACGAAGGGGTGGAACTGCCGATCTGGAAAATGAGCTTTCCATGCTCTCTCTGCGAACACGTTCTGAACACCAAGGTCGGCGGCTTTGGCTTCCCATTACTTTTTGGCGATGGAATGATGAAATCCACCGTTTTAAGCTTATCGTTGATAAGCCGTTCACATTGGATTAGTTTTTTATCAATAATTTCTGGTGACCACACAAGGTCAGCTCCATGTTGTAAGGCCAGCAGCCTAGTTGGCAGCTCACCAGCCCTAACCATAGGCGCCAGTACTAGCTTCCCAGCGTATAAGACAGCCATTTCAAACGGAACGATCTGTTTCTCAAAAGTGGATGCAGGCCAATCGCTTATCTCATCGATTTATTCGTTCGGTGTTTTGGGATATCTATCAAATTTTTCATGTGCTCCAAAGATGTAAAAATTCGCGTCGCATGAAACCATTCTTTTGGTTGAAACACCTGTTTAATGCACGGAAATGACCGTTGAAGAGTAAACAACGATTCCATACTGCACTTCTATTTGCTTATATAAAGATGATTGTCTGCCATCTGTCACAAAATAGCTACAGAGTAGAAGCAGTAACCAATTGTTTCACCTATTGACCCGTTTTTCCATACAATGTTGAAGGGAATAAGAGACAAGTTTCGCAGCAGCAACAAAAATAATGGCAGTATCAGGAGTAGTAGTGTAGGACACGGTTTGGAGAAGTTGATGAAAACTAATAGCAAGACAACCAAGAAACCAAATTCAGCGGGCGCGAAAGGCAATAATGGTGCTCGTTCTTTTTCGGCGCCTGTCGAGGCAGGCAAAGCAACGAGCCGGAGTTCACATGCTCCAACGCCCATCCCAGTGGCTACGCCTACCTCAAGTCCTTACCTTGACTCGGATGAATTTGGAAAAGGGACCAGAACTGACGGCAAGTACTATGTCTACGATTCCAAGGCTCATTTTATCAGTAAGGCCAACGAGGCCGGGATGTTCGACATCTTCAGTAAACCGGACGGCATCAACCCAGCGTCTTGCCGGTGCGTGGTCCAGATATTGGTCAACTATTTCAGAGACTTGACCTCGCACAGTCGCGACAGTAAAGAACTTTTGCAGGTGTTTAAACCGAATTTACATCATTTTTCTCAGAAGGAAGTTATCAAGGTCAAGAACTCGTTGAAAACGTTTTTCCCCTACGACGGCTGCTCACTGAAAGGTGATGAATTACTACTACAGGTCAAAACATCCTTCAAGGAAAACATCAGCAAAGTCGCCATGGCTTTGAGAATAATGTGGAATTCGTTCCCCCGCGGTATCGTGCCATGGGACTCGTATCATAGGTTTATAAGGTGGGAAAACACGAGCGGGTACCCGCTGGAATCGTTCCATTTCAGACTTTCGAAATTTCTACCCGACAAGGATTACACTTTCTGCACATTTGCATTCCTGGAGTTCATCCTATGTATGCTCTTACAAAAAAACAAGCTGATGATCGATAAGGCTGTTCAGTTGGATTTCATCTACACGGCCGGCCCAACATGCTTTCAAAGGGAGAAGTTCTTCGCCAACGACAGCGAGAAAGAGACTCTTCCACCGGTAATCAAGTCGTACCACGATCGCGGAAACGCTCTGCATAGGCTCTTTGTCGGCTATTTGAGATCACTAAATCATGAGGGTAAGTTGAAAGACTTCTACTTACTGGATATCTTCCAAATTGACAACTACCCACCAAGACCATACGTTGCCAGATCATCAAAGGCAATGACACTAACAATACCCTTCGATTACTCAAACGGCAACGATTTTACATCCCTGATCTATCAGGCAGCGACTGCGAAGAAGAGGTTCTATTGCTCGAACACATCATTCTCGAAACTCGAGAACATATTCCTTGATAATTTCGAGGAGGAGACGCTGAAAGTGATAATGACTTTTTTCTCAGAGTCCTCCAACAGATACATCACAACGTTCGATAACGGTTTCAACGCAGACGTAATGAACAGCAAGGGCCAGGGGGGCGGGCAAAACCCAAGGGGCTACAACGATGACCAATATGCCGTGGCGACGTGGTTACAGTTTGCCAAGGAACAGAACTCCTTTGACGATTTGTTGAAGGCGCTCGAAAGCAGCAATACAGGCGGTAACATGATGGACCCCGGGACCCTGGCGTTGGGATGCGGCACCACGCCCACGCTCGGCGGTACGAACCTACACAAGTCCAAAACCGAGGACAACGCGTCGAGGGTGCGCATCGGGAAGATGGATCTCACTGAATGGATCATATCGTCGTGGAAACACGAAATGTTCATGGGGAAGGTGCAGAACACGCTGCTGATCAAACTGACGAAGGCGATAGGAGAGTGCAACTGGCTCGTGATAACCTGCGAACAGCAGCAGGACCCTCCGCTGCGGATGGACCCGCCACCGCGATTGTCCGACGACAGAATGAGCTCGACGTCAAACGCGCTAAGCGATTTATTAGACAGTTGCTATAATGAGAGCTTGATGGCGTAAATAAACATATATAGACTTTAAAGAACTTCTGCCATTTTCCCGCGGCGCACGCCCGCGCCTTGTCTCAGGTCTTCTTGTAGGAAGCCTTGTGGAACTTCACAGCGATCGAGTTTCTTCTCCGGTGGTACCTTTCGTTAGGGCATGACATGTGCAAATATTCGTTATCGTTATTGTTGGCCCCGGAGCCGGTGTACGAGGAGCTCCTGGTGAAGGGGGGCAGCTCTGTTGTCTCCTCCTCCGAGGCATGGGGTATTTTCGGCTCGCTGAACCTTCTGGTGATGTAGCTATTGTTGCCAAAATCAGGGCGGCAGCAGCAGGCGCCGTACTGGTAATCGGGGCCGTGCGCTTGCGACCCCGAAGATCTGCGCGACGACCCGGGCGAGCCCAGAGGCGTGTCCAGCGCCGTATCCTCGTCCGCGCTGCCCGATCGTGCACGCAACGAGTTGGCGTCTATGTTCAGCACCGTCCTGATCACCCGGTGATCAGGCCCCTCCTGGGCCTGATCCTGGGCCTGATCCTGAGACTGTGACTGCGAGTGCGACCGGGGCTCGTTCTGCTCGCTCCCGGGCTCGTCGCGCCGTCCTTCCGTGTAGTGTATTGTGAGATGAGCAGACACCGGTCTATTCAAGGGCCATTCCAGTGAGTCCATCGTTACCATAAGCAAGATCCACACAACAACGCAACACAACAACGAGCCAGTAGACTTGCCCTGCTCTATCGCGCTTATATACCTGCCACGTCTGATCCACATCAGGCCGACCCCCATCACGATAACGTTTGTGAGGTCCCCACATTCCCTCGTGAGAATCCAACCAAGCCAGACATTCCGATTCGTATACCAGCGCTGAAACCACACCCTTGCATCGTGCACCGCATAGCGCATCGCACCGCACCGCACACCCCGCGTTTATAGCGCTTTTCTCTTTCTGTCCGGCGGGTCCAGGGTTTGGGACCGGACCCGCCGGACAGGCCCGCCCGCGCGCAGGCCTGATGACAGACGACTGACCGACCGGGCAGGGGAGGTGGGTGGACGGGATAGACAGGTTCGTTCGCCCTGCGATGTGCGCGCGGACAGCGGCGCGGGAGCCCCACGGGAAGGGAAGCGTTTGGGTAACGTTTGCGAAACTGAACGGGCGTCTGTGTGGTGCAGGGGTGGCGGGGACAGATCCTCACCTGAACACATCACCAGTCACGTGCGTCCCTGCGGGACGCACGGGCCTCCCGTGGGCCTCTCGCATGAAAAAGTGTTTAAAAGGTATTAACTGTTGCAAGGCCCACGGGAGCAGGAGGCATTCAGTCGAGCAGCGCAAGTGTGTGAGATGAAATTCTCCCATTCGTTACAGTTCAACGCGGTGCCAGAGTGGTCCTCGAAGTATATCGCCTACTCGCATCTGAAGAAATTGATATATGCCTTGCAAAAGGACAAGCTCTACTCGCGTCCTGCCTCACACATTGCTGGCGCGGGTGCTGATCTCGAGCGCGAGTCGCAGCCTCTGCTTAGCGGGCTCAACGGCTCAGACGTGTACGTCTGCAAGTTCCTACTGGCGCTGGACATCGAGCTGAAGAAGATCGACAAGTTCTACCGAAGTCAGGAGACCGGTCTGATCGCCAACTATGGCGAGTTGAAGGACGACGTCCTGGAGTTTGAACAAGATCTGCTGCACAACCGAGTGGTCAGCATAAGCGACGCCGTTCCGGCGCAGATAAGGGATAGGCGCCAGCGGCTTTCGAACAGCTCCTCGCAGGAGCGGATGGCCCAGGCCGATCAACTGGACGACATCGACAACATAGACGTCGAGTCCAATCTGTCCGGCCGGTCGATCGAGTCGGCTCCAGAGGTCGATATATATCAGCTGCAGTCGAGAACCACGAACGCCACTTGGAACTCGCACTACATGTCGCCCGTGTTGGAGCGGAAGATCACCCTCAAGAAGAGACTGGTGGCCATTTACACGCAGCTGTCCGAGCTGAAAAGCTTTATCGAGTTGAACCGCACGGGATTTTCCAAGATATGCAAGAAGTTCGACAAATCCCTGGACACCCAGATCAAGGGCGACTATTTGGCAGCGATCGAGAAGAACTCTCACGTTTTCGACAAGCACACGCTCGAGAGGATTCAGAGCTGCCTTGCCGAGACCATCGTGACCTACGCCAGACTATCGCAGGACAATTTCCCGCACGACGATGGCAACAACCTCGTGGACGTCGAGTTTGCCGAAGCCCAGCTGTCTTCCCACTTGAGAGATCACGTCGTGTGGGAGAGAAACACGGTCTGGAAAGACATGATCAACCTGGAGAGGAAGTCGCAGAACGTCAAGACTGACAACAAGAGTCTTTCGAAAAAAATACACCTCAAAGAGATTGACCAGGATGGCAATGTGCGCATTCACACTGATTCCTCGGTCGATTCATTGCAAATGCCGGAAACCTTGGGGGATTTTGTTCGTCTCAATCCGCTGCAGATCCTGAAAGTGTTGTTCCGCTCGGCGCAATTTGTCAAGTTTACAGTCATCACCTTGGTTTTTGCACTGTTTTTGAAAAAGTCCCCCTTCAGCGACACCCTGCAGAAAAACTGTTTTGCGATTCTTATCTACGCCTCTCTATTGTGGGCAACCGAAACGATACCGCTCTTTGTGACGTCCCTGCTGGTACCTCTTTTGATTGTCATACTGCCTGTTCTCAGAGATGCAAATACCAGCAAGCCTATGGAACCGGTTCACGCTTCTCAGTATATTTTGTCGACGATGTGGTCAAGCGTCATCATGTTGCTGTTGGGTGGTTTCACATTGGCGGCCGCATTATCCAAATACAACATCGCAAAAGTCCTGTCGACTTACATTCTATCATCTGCGGGGACAAATCCGAAGGTAATCTTGCTAACTAATATGGGGGTTGCCCTGTTTGTGTCAATGTGGGTCTCAAACGTTGCTGCGCCGGTCTTGTGTTATTCGATCATCCAGCCCCTACTAAGAACCCTGCCAAGACACAGCGTCTACGCAAAGTCCCTGATTCTTGGTATCGCATTAGCGTCCAACATCGGTGGTATGGCCTCACCGATCGCCTCTCCGCAGAACATTTTTTCCATCGGTTTGATGGATCCACAGCCCTCGTGGATTGAATGGTTCATAGTTGCCATTCCTATTTGTGTGACCTGTATCCTTGGCATTTGGGTCCTCTTGTTGCTGACTTTCCCGTTGGAACCCTCCTTGAAACTTCTTAAACTGCATCCGCTGAGAGACCCCTTTACCTTGAAGCAATGGTTTGTATCCATCGTATCTGCGGGTACTATAGTCCTTTGGTGTCTGTCTAACAGACTTTCAGGCGTTTTTGGTGAAATGGGCGTCATATCGATAATACCGATCATAATTTTCTTCGGAACCGGGATATTAACTTCTGACGATTTTAATAATTTCATGTGGACTATTGTGATACTGGCAATGGGTGGTACTACATTAGGAAAAGCTGTGACTTCCTCTGGACTGTTAGCCACCATGGCCTCGATTATCAAAGAGAACGTTCAAGACAAGCCAATTTTCGTGATTGTGCTTATTTTTGGTGTTGTCATCTTAACCATGGCTACTTTTGTTTCTCACACGGTTGCTGCCATGATAATTGTGCCTTTGATGAGTGAGATTGGCTCAAACTTACCTTCAGGAGATCATTCAAGATTGCTTATGATGCTTGCAGCACTTTTATGTTCAGGTGCTATGGGGCTGCCAACGTCGGGATTCCCCAACGTCACAGCAATTTCTATGATTGACGAAGTTGGTGATAGATACCTGACGGTGGGAACCTTCATTACCAGGGGTATACCTGCAAGTATAATAACTTACACTGTTATAGTTACTCTAGGGTATGGACTGATGAAATTGATTGGTTTCTGAAACCATTATTTTCTTGTCGTTTCCTGACAGCTTTTTTGCATAATGTATCATATGCTGACACAAGCACATCTATTCAGTTTATACACTATTATTCATTTACAACCAAAATATTTAGCATCAACGAATCTTGTCTTTGCCCAAGAAGAATGATTGATATCTTCCTTAGTGATAATAGCTCCGGCGAAGATTTCTACACAGTCATGGAAGGCGTTAGTGACTCTTCTAAGACCTAACTCGGTCGCCAGATAAACGACCACTTTTATACGCTCCAACAAAACTCCGTGATCCAATAAAACTTGAATCGCCATAATCATTGCTGCGCCGGAAATAATCTGAGCTTCCATCAAGAGAACTCTTTCATACTTCTCAATACCGGAAGGCAAAAACTCACAGTGCAACTGGGGTTCACCTGTTTGGGAATCGGATTGAATAAGTAGCTTGCCCATTGAAATATTTGGAATAGTGTTTTTTAAGGAGTGCATGAAGCAATCGCCAGATCTAATGAGATTTACGGCTGTGATACGCTCAAAACTGCACACCAAAGAGTCTTCAATCCTGACATTGCTAGGTGTCTCGATGACACTCTTTTCGGAAATTGGTAAATCATCTAGTGCCTTAGACAATAGAATAGAGGCTATTCTGTCGAAATAGAAAACGAAATCGTCTCTAATTAATGATTTGTCTAACAACATCGTCTTGATAGATTTCACTTGGTTTGTTGGCTGCAACTCGTGGATTGATTCATGTTCCCTTATTGGCCTGCCGCTAGCCAATCCCAATCTGATCAGTTCTTTTAGATGATCTTCTGATTTGAGTTGCAATTTCAGCTTGATGTGATTAATTAGCAGCTCAACAGCTACGCCATTATCTGTCAAGGAGGGGACGATAGCATCAGAGTTCTGCATCGTAGGGCTCAGATATCTATCAGCATTTGGTTTAACAAATTTTTGCCATTGTTGAATGCAGCCTTGCAGATCTCTGCCACGATATACAATGTCTCGAGAAAGTCGCCTTGCCAAACAAACATCAGAGTCAGCATCAACGAATATTTTCAAGTCCATCAAGTCAAGTAATCTTTTGTCATACAAAGCATAGATTCCCTCGAGGACAATAACACTTGCTCCATATATATTAATGTTCTTATTTGGAACACGATTATGATCAACAAAACTGTACACCGGCACGACGGTCTTTTTGCCTTCCTTCAAGGACAGAATGCATTCATATGCCAAATCTAAGTCAATTGCAGAGGGATGATCAAAGTCGTATTCATTGTTGAAAGCTTTAACCCTCTCCTCAGGGGTCAAGGGTTTGTAGAAATTATCTAAGGATATCAAAACAGTCCAGGGAACATTAATTGAAGAAACAATCTTTGCAGCAACACTTGTCTTACCAGAGCCAGAGGGACCGCCGACACCAATTATATAGGGTGTAGTCCAGGGCGGTATATATTTTGCGGTGTCATTTTTTAATGAGTCCGTAAGGTCACTGATATGGGTCGCAGGAGGCTCGCCTTTGCTGTCTGCTCTCCCATAAAAAGAGCCACTCGGCGTGTCAGTTGGGGTGATTCTGTGATTGACCTGAGGCATAGAAGTTCAGCCTTTAAGATCCTACCAAATGGCAACCGGGATGTCTGATTTGCGTTCACTTTTTTCGATTTTCTCGTTCCTCGAAATGCGATGACCTATCTTTGATTCTTTTTGATATCTAAACATTTGATGGCCGATGCTCTCACCAACATCAAAAAATGTAATCCAACAAGAAGAGGTTGTCACGATGGCAATGAATAGCCCCAGCGGAGGAAATGGTACGAATTCTCTCAATGGTAAGGGTAAAAGAAGAGTAAAAAGGTCATATGAAGTCGCGGCTACCGGAGAAGACGATATCAAGGAAGCAGCTAATGATCTTCATGTGGATCCTCCCAAAGAAGCGGGAGATGATGGTCACTTTGTAGGTGAGGATGAAAATATGTATGAACTCCGTATGCTTGCCAGACAAAAGTATCTTGGTATAAAAGAGAAGCAGAAACTGGAAGTATTATCGAAAGAATTAGAGTACTTGGAGAAAGACGTAGAGAAGTACGGTTGGGACAACCTTACCAAAAGAGAACGCGATGACATATCGTTGAAACGGGATCTCATGGATTTAATTAGCCAGAGAGAATCTCTAAAAGTCGAGGGGTTTGCATTGCAAGACGAATATGTAGATGAAAAAGGTAATATCGATGTCAACCGTAAGCGTCAACTTTTAAACACAAGGGCCAATGATTCAAAGGAGTCTAATCGTACGAGACAACAGGAGTGGGAAGAGGCACAGCTGCAGAAAGCTCTTAAGAGAGACCATGAGGATTCAGAGGAGATATATGTAGCAGGGTCTGAAAATTACGACTTTGTATTTGATGATGCGGCAGGTATTGACTTTACAGACGAAACTGATGATATTCTTCCGGAAAAAGACTCAGAATACGAGAGCCTTCTGTGCCAGAAATTAGAGCAGGAACAGAGCCGTATTGAATCAATGCAACAAATGAGAAAACTTCTTCCTGTTTATCAATATCGGGAAGAGCTTTTAAGCGCCATTAGAGAAAACCAGATTTTAATAGTCGTTAGTGAAACAGGGTCAGGTAAGACAACACAACTACCTCAATACCTTATCGAAGATGGCTACACCCAAAATGGTAAATTCCAGATAGCCGTAACTCAACCTCGGCGAGTAGCAGCGACTTCCGTGGCAGCCCGGGTAGCAGATGAGATGGGAGTGGTACTGGGTAAAGAAGTAGGATATTCGATTCGTTTCGAGGATAAGACTACATCTCAAAAGACAATTTTGAAATATATGACGGATGGTATGTTACTTCGAGAGTTTTTGGCGGATCCCGAGCTAAAAAAATACTCATGCATCATGATAGATGAAGCTCACGAACGTACGTTGGCAACCGATATATTATTAGGATTACTTAAAGACATACTTTTGCATCGTAAGGACTTAAAGCTTCTCATTTCATCGGCCACTATGAATTCTTCCAAGTTCTCCCAGTTTTTTTACAACTGTCCCATTTTTAACGTTCCTGGAAGAAGATATCCAGTTGACATACATTATACTTTACAACCTGAAGCGAATTATTTGCAAGCTGCTATAAGTACAGTTTTCCAAATACACACCAAAGAAAAGCTACCAGGAGATATCTTGGTCTTTTTAACAGGTCAAGAAGAAATCGAGACGGCAAGAGAGAAAATTGAATTTATTGCGCAGAAGATAGGCTCCAACATACCGCCAATGATTATTACACCAATATATGCTAATTTATCTCAAGAGAAACAGGACGAGATTTTCAGACCGACACCAGAGGGTTGTAGAAAAATTGTTCTTGCTACAAATATTGCGGAGACTTCTTTAACTATCGACGGTATTAAATACGTGTTAGATTCGGGATATGTCAAAGAAAATTCTTTCCTGCCTCATACTGGCATGTCGCAATTGCAGACGGTTGCCTGTTCTCGTGCCGCCGTAGATCAAAGAGCGGGTAGAGCAGGCCGTGTAGGGCCTGGAAAATGCTATAGACTGTTCACCAAATGGTCCTACTACCATGAACTAGAATCAATGCCCAAGCCCGAGATACTAAGAACAAATTTGTCCAGTACGGTATTGCTTTTGCTATCACTTGGAATCACAGATCTGTTGAATTTCCCAATGCTAGACAAGCCTAGTGTATCGTCGCTAAGCAAATCTTTGGAGAATCTTTATGTATTGGGGGCCCTGAACAGCAAAGGCGCCATTACAAGATTGGGAAGAATGATGTGTGAGTTTCCTTGTGAACCAGAATTTGCAAAAGTTTTGCATACAAGCGCATCGCATAGACTTTGTAAAGGTGTTTTGGAGGAGTGTACCACCATTGTGTCCATGTTACATGAAACTTCATCGTTATTTCTGGGCCAGAAAAGGGCTAGTGCTGCAAGTCAGATTGTTGGCAAAGTCAGCAGTGACCATATGTTATATTTAGATATATATAACGAGTGGGCCAATTCCAACTATTCCAAACTATGGTGTCAGGACCATAAGGTGCAGTACAAGACACTGCAGAGAGTTAGGAATATAAGAAACCAACTATGGAAATGCGCCGATCGATTAGGCTTGGTAGCACTGAATGAAGCTGCAAGACAGCAATCGCCTGAATCAATGCAGAATATGACCCCGAGAATAACAAGGAGCTTTATCAGCGGTTTCCCCTTGAACATCGCACGTTTAGGAGTCTCCGGTTACCGCACGACTGGTCTGAAGAAAAGCGGTGGTATGGATGTGTTCATTCACCCCTCAAGTGTGGTTTTTCAGCGTACTCGTGAAGATGCCCAAAAACCCTGCAAATATGTACTCTATCAGCAATTGATGTTGACATCTAAAGAATTTATCAGGGATTGTATACCGGTGACCAATGAGTCCTGGCTCCGGGACATGGTGCCTCAAGTTTTCAAATCCAATACTGCATAAAACTTATCCGCCCATGTCATATATAAACTTGTAGCTTAGTCAACAAGTAGGCTTTAACTGGGCACTCTTCATCCCCCTGTGATCACAGGGGTCTAACCCTGATCCGATCCGCTTAGTGAAAAAAAGACTCTCCTAGCAAGGCTCGCTATGCGCGTTTCTGGATTAATTTTGAGGGAGAACTTCCAAGTTAAATACTCTCCATGCTCCCGGTGTGCACTCTACAGGTTCATGTTCATTAGGGCACTTTCGAGACTACGTTTAATCAATCAGCACATCAAGCTTACGACTATGGCTACTGAAACCAAATCCTATTCTAAAATTATTAACTCCGCTTGTAATGACTCAACCTTGAGACTAAACCACACCTGCCTAAGAGTCAAAGATCCAAAAGTGAGCGTCGAATTCTACGAGAAGTACTTCGGCATGGTACTCTTGGACAGAAAAGACTTCGAAGCTGCCAAATTTAGTCTATATTTCCTAAGCTTTCCGAAAGAGAATATCCCCAAAAATACAAAAGGTGGCAATGACGTATTTTCACTTAGCGGGGTCCTCGAGCTAACCCATAATTGGGGCACAGAAAGCGACGATGATTTCGAGATTAACAACGGCAACGTCGAACCTCATCGCGGGTTTGGGCACATATGTTTCTCTGTCGCGAACATCGAAGAGACATGCAAAAGATTGGAAGCTAAAGGTGCGCAGTTCAAGAAAAGGCTAGCAGACGGAAGACAAAAAAATATCGCCTTTGTGCTTGATCCCGATGGATACTGGATCGAACTGATTCAATACCTGAGAGAAGGCGAGCCCGTCCCTGAAGACAAAGAAAGCGACCGCTTCAATCACACAATGATCCGTATCAAGGACCCCGCAAAAACCCTGGCATTTTACCAAAACATCCTCGGCATGAAGCTGATCAAATCGAGTGTCCATGAAAACGCCAAGTTCACACTTTATTTCCTCGGTTATGGCGTCGGTGCGGGCGAAAACTCTTGTTCCACTGAAGGCCTACTGGAATTGACCCATAATTGGGGTACCGAGTCCGACCCGAACTTCAAATACCATAACGGTAATGAGCAGCCTCAAGGCTACGGTCACATATGTATTAGCTCCAAGGAGCCAAGCGTTATGTGCCGAGAGATTGAGGAAAAATACGGTGATGCCATCGAATGGGCGGTTAAATTCAATCAAGGTAAAATGAAGAATCTCGCTTTCATCAAAGATCCTGACGGATATTCAGTCGAGATCGTGCCACTCGGATTGAATGCCTGAATACAAAACCATGTTTTTCTATAAATATTTAATTTTTTTTTTTAAAATTATTGTTCTGCGACCCTTAATGAATTTTCTTTCATTAACTGCATGCTTTGATAAAACACTAACTTTCTAGTCATTTGCAAGAAAATAACGAACCCACATAGCAGCGTTTGGCCAAGTTGAGAGGGTGATTTGCAAGAGTTGACCTTCAGCAGGCTATTCGGCCGATCCATGAAGCTTACGTTCCAAACACTGGTTCCTTTAGCGACGCACCGGACCCAGGCAAGACACGGCCCAAGAACCAGGGCTCGCTCGGGTTGTGTCACACAAACCATAGTGTATGCCAATCAAACCACCTGACATAACACCAGTAGCGACCGGCTGCTACATTTACGCCGCTGTCTCCATACATGCTTTTTAAATGGCGTTGCGGGAAAACCTGGGCGGCAAAAACAGCGCAAGATGCCTAATCACGTGACATGGGCGAGACGTACTTCTGCCCATAGACGTGTGGTGTGATCTGCAACCTGAGCGTGGTGTCAAGCGAAACTCGAAAAGTCGAGTCCGTCGAAAGATGACCGGATGCTATGTTTACAGCTCGTTGCATTGCGCTTCCACAAATCACGCACCAGAGCGGTTTCGGCATCCACTAAATTTTGTGTGAATAGAT
This sequence comes from Zygotorulaspora chibaensis, assembly GCA_030565665.1. NCBI lineage: Eukaryota > Fungi > Ascomycota > Saccharomycetes > Saccharomycetales > Saccharomycetaceae > Zygotorulaspora > Zygotorulaspora chibaensis. Next base: position 413,944 of record JAJMCM010000005.1, on the reverse strand, counting down.
TTCTACGTTAGATTCTCAGCGAAGAAGCAAGCAACGAATAGGTGATGCCAGTCAAGAGTATGCACTATGTGAGGGATCCTTGACCATTGTAAGGAAGAAGAATGGTTCGTTTGAAAGTTCATCATATCTGAGTTCAAAGAGATAACTGAAATTAACTTTGGTCTCTTGATGTGGTGATGGCGGTGATGGTTTTCAATTATATGGTCTCTTTTTTCTGAATTTCTTTAAGAAGTAGAACAATCCACTCAATTAATCGTACAGTCGGTGCACTTTTTTCTTCTCTGAGATTGTTATTGCAAAGGAAGAGGTAAATAAATAATCAAATTGCCCCTCCGGTTTGTTAATAAATATTAAAAGAATATCCGAACATTTTTTTTGGCTTTTACTTCGATTCTTTGATACTTCCTTATAATAAAACAAAGATAGCCAGTCACCTATTTTTTGATCAGATTTACAGTTCGACAAATCAAGGTAAAATAGGGAGGACACAGAGAATATTAAGAAGCTTAATAGGATAATAACAATATGACTGTCGATATCCCTTTGGTTAACGGTACATCGTATTGTACTTTAACCGCTCATTCTAAGGAGGCCTTTGACAAGACCGTCGATTTTTATGGTGATTTTTTACAGCTAGAGAAGCAATCTCTCTCAGCAAACTCGACCTTACTTTATAACAGTGCCGTATCTTTGAAGCTAGATCTGGAAGTTGACGAAACAAAGCAAATAAATGGGGCCTCTCGCTTTGAGGAGTTGAAGGAGCAGGCTTCAGTCAGAGACTGGAGAGCTCTAGTACCCGAGTCCTTGGTATTCAGCACAGCTGATATCCAAGTCAACAAGCAGACCTTGCTTCGTTTGGGTGCACCACACCAAGCTTACCCAAGCGAACTTTTCCCAATGCAATTGTACACCTTGGATCCTTTGGGCAACGTTGTTGGTGTAACTTCTACCAAAAATGCTGTCAGTACTATGCCAACTCGTCCACCTGTTTCTGAAGAAAAAGCTCCTTCTGCCGTCGCCTCCAAAGTGCACTCATATACCGACTTGAGTTCGTGTGTCAAAACCAGCGACAACTATCCATCCCTACCAAAACAATCTAAGCATGTCAAAAAGGCTGTTGCCGTCATGACTTCTGGTGGTGATGCTCCAGGTATGAATTCCAATGTGAGAGCCATCGTGCGTTCTGCCATTTTCAAAGGCTGCCGTGCCTTTGTTGTAATGGAGGGTTACTCTGGCTTAGTCCACGGTGGCCCAGAATACATCAAAGAATTCACTTGGGAAGACGTTCGTGGTTGGTCCAGTGAAGGTGGTACCAACATTGGTACTGCTCGTTGTATGGAATTCAAAGAGCGTGAGGGTAGACTATTGGGAGCCCAACATTTGATTGAAGCCGGCGTAGATGCTTTAATTGTTTGTGGTGGTGACGGTTCATTGACTGGAGCTGATCTATTCAGATCAGAATGGCCTTCATTGATCGACGAATTATTGAAGAACGATAGAATCACCAAGCAACAACATAACAGGTACCAACATCTAAACATTTGTGGTACCGTTGGTTCCATTGATAACGATATGTCCACTACTGATGCGACCATCGGTGCTTACTCCGCATTGGATAGAATCTGTAAAGCTATCGATTATGTCGAAGCCACCGCAAACTCTCATTCCAGAGCTTTCGTTGTCGAGGTTATGGGTAGAAACTGTGGTTGGTTAGCTTTGCTAGCTGGTATTGCCACTTCTGCTGATTATATCTTAATTCCAGAGAAGCCATCTTCATCTCGTGAGTGGCAGGAACAAATGTGCGACATCGTCTCTAAGCACAGAAAAAGAGGAAAGAGAACCACAATTGTCATCATTGCAGAAGGTGCCATTGCTGCTGATTTAACTCCAATTTCACCAGCTGATGTTCACAAAGTCTTGGTCGACAAATTAGGTTTAGACACTAGAATCACCACTTTAGGTCATGTGCAGAGAGGTGGTACTGCCGTTGCTTACGATCGTATTCTAGCTTCTCTACAAGGTGTCGAAGCAGTCAATGCTGTTTTGGATTCTACCCCAGATACTCCATCTCCATTGATTGCTATTAATGAGAACAAGATCACTCGTAAACCTTTGGTCGAATCTGTCAGATTGACCAAGTCGGTTGCTGAAGCCATTCAGGCAAAAGATTTCAAAAAGGCCATGTCTTTAAGAGATACCGAGTTTATTGAACATTTGAACAACTTCATGGCCATTAACTCTGCTGATCACAATGAGGCCAAATTGCCAAACGAAAAGAGGTTAAAGATTGCCATCGTCAACGTTGGTGCCCCAGCTGGTGGTATTAATTCGGCTGTGTACTCCATGGCTACTTACTGTATGTCTCAAGGTCACAAACCTTATGCTATTTACAACGGTTGGTCAGGATTGGCTAGACACGAGAGTGTTCGCTCCCTAGACTGGAAGAGTATGCTTGGATGGCAAAGTCGTGGTGGTTCTGAGATCGGTACTAACAGAGTTACTCCAGAAGATGCCGACATCGGTATGATAGCTTATTATTTCCAAAAATACAAATTCGATGGTTTAATTATCGTCGGTGGTTTTGAGGCCTTCGTTTCTCTACATCAATTAGAAAAAGCAAGAGATAGCTACGCCGCATTCAGAATCCCAATGGTTTTGATTCCAGCAACTTTATCGAACAATGTTCCAGGTAGTGAGTACTCTCTAGGTTCCGATACTGCTCTAAACGCTCTAATGGAATACTGTGACGTTGTTAAACAATCCGCTTCTTCCACAAGAGGCAGAGTGTTCGTTGTCGACGTCCAAGGTGGTAATTCTGGTTTCTTGGCTACTTGTACCTCATTGGCTGTCGGTGCTCAAGCTTCTTACGTTCCTGAAGAGGGTATTTCCTTAGACCAATTATCGCAGGATATTGAAACTCTTGCTGAATCATTCGAAATATCTGAGGGTAGAAACAGATTCGGTAAATTGATTTTGAAGAGTACAAACGCGTCAAAGGCTTTGAGTGCAGATTCATTAGCTAAGGTGATGACTGCCGAGGCCGATGGTAAATTTGATGCAAAATCTGCCATTCCAGGTCATGTTCAACAAGGTGGTCTACCATCTCCAATTGATAGAACAAGAGCAACAAGATTTGCAATCAAAGCTGTTGACTTCATTGAAAATAAACAGGAGATCATTCGTGAAGCTCGCGCAGATGATGAAGAATTCAACCTTGAGAACAAAGAAATCGAATCCACAGCTGCTGTCTTGGGTGTTAAAGGTTCTCATATTGTTTTCACATCTATCAGGCAATTGTACGATTTTGAAGCAGATGTAATCAAAAGAATGCCAAAGATCATCCATTGGGAAGGAACAAGAGCCATTGCTGATCATTTGGTCGGCAGAAAGAGAGTGGATTAATCAAATCGGTGATGCAAATTCTTCAAGAGTGACATGTTACGTCAAAATGTCAAAAGAAGAGACGTTGTTTAGCTTTTTTTCTTTTCCTTTACTGCATGGTTTCATTTTACGCTTTTTATAACACTTAACTTAACTCAATTCAACTACAAACTTTTATGTATACCGGAATATGTGATATAGATGACCATCAATGAAAGAATCAATTTACTAAAATTTTAAAGTTTGCATTTAGACATACTTAATGGTCGTAAATATCATAATTGGAACTCCTCACAACACAATCAGGCAGGTGAGGAGTACCAAGATACTTGATTATTAAAATTTGCAAGGCTGCTTACGGGGTTTAGATCATTTGCATAACCTCTGTGCTCACTTGCATACTTGTAGTTTCTCGAATGTTTTCAATTCCCTACAGCATGACTGGAAAATTCTCCAGCATGAAAAGATGCATACATGTTAAGAGTGTCTGGTATATGCTCTGGACAGTTTCTATTGGTGTACTTATGGAAAGACTTGAGGTATCATCAAACTGGTACTGCATGGACCAAAACTTTTTTTCAACCTCGTCAAGGCGCCAGGCAAAATAAATCAATACGGACCAAATTAAAAAAGGATCGCAACTAGATCAACAAACAATCTTACCAGGGAGATCATACCAGAGTCAAAGCAAAGTCCAATGTTGTCTAGCAAACCGAGGCATTCGCTAACTTCCGATTCGCAAACCCGTACACATGCACTCTCATCAACATCATCACGATCGCAGTCACAGTCACAAAAGAGCCCCAAGAAGAGACAAAGCTCTACCTTGAGATCCTTGAAAGATTCATTAAAGTTCAAAGCATCGCTTAGTCATAAGAAGAGCTTAAGTTCAAATAGCGATGAATCTTTAGAGTCTCCTCAACCTTCGAAGGTACGAAGTGGATTAACAGCCAAGGGCGATCCAGTAAGGGCCAAGCAGCGGTTGTCAGCCCAGCGTATCACACTGTTCAAATATGAGAAGGTCAAAGCGATGAGCTGTTCAGTAGATTCGGCTACAAGAAGAGGATCGGAATCTTCTGCTAGTACGATGACAATGAAAAGTGGTGATACTACGAGCGACACAAGTTTCCAAAGTCATAGCAGTGTGAGAATAAAACCTACCACGTTGATCTCCAGTGGAGCATTAGAAGTTTATCAAATTTATACCCCAAATTTGAACCCAAAAGAAAAGACACAAGAGATGAACTACCTTTCATTAGGGCGCAAGGATAACATTGTTCATCCAATACTACCACGTTTGCGGGTTAGCAAACTTGGTAAATCCGGCAAAAAATTTCTGATTTCATTCTATAATCCTGAGAGGTATTGGGAAATAGAATTTCTTCCCGCCAAAGACCCAAAAATCTTAGCAGATGCGATTATGGAGTTCGAAGCTGTTATATCCAAGATTTGTATTTATGCGACAACTGATGAGCAGCGGGCTGAAAAACTCGAGGGTCCGGGTCGACATGTAAGAAATACAATGGTTGCCAACCCCTCCGATGTGACTAACGAACCCTCGGCGGAGAAAATTCTTGCCGACGAATCCAGCTTTGAAGCAGATGATGACCTTAATTACTTGCTTGCGGATGATAACGATGTACCCTCAGATTCATTCTCACAAGAATCGCTTCTGCGATCACCTAATCAACTGAAGTCGGATAAGAACATAAATGATGCATTCAAGAGGGCAATACAAAACGTGAAACCCTCATATGCGCAAAGAGGCCACGATTCTGAAAGATATCATGATCTAATGCGCTCTTCGAGGAGATTCAGTTCATATCAATCTACAAGTCATCATGAAGTCGAAAATGCCCCAATTGTTTCGAAGAGATTCTCGTCTGTACCTGTCGCGATTGATAATGATTTCTTACTCACTTTCAAAAAATGAAAATGGCTGGCTCATTTTTATAGAGGGATTCATCATTAGAGATTTAGATAAAAAAAATAGAAATCAATCTATTGACACTATATACAGTTATATCATGAGACCTCCTTCGATTTCTCTCTCGGAATTCTTTTTAATTCTTTTACACTTGGGGAGGAAGTTGCAATGGATTACCATTAACATCTAAACCCTGTTGCATCATTAACAGTTCTTCATTTCCTGCGGTTTCAAATTGTAAGCCACAGCCTAGTTTACTTTCTTGTTTGAAATGATCAATTTCACCACAGAATAAAACTGATAAGGTTGGTAAAATCTTTCTTTCCAAGAAGCAAGCTACCTTACCATTGGAGTCAACGGTACCACGATAAACAGACTGTCTGTATTCGTATTTGGCACCAATGGTTGTCGAACCCTCAACGGTTGGTTGGATACCAATGGGGGTTCCTACAACTGGATCTGTAATTGGAACCATACCGGCTTGTAAAGTAGTTTCAATACCAGCTTCGACATTTGGGGTGACTTTTCTCCAGAAAGAAGCAATCAAAGCACCGTTGGCTTGCATTTGTCCGGAAAAGATCCAATCTTGTTTCTTGGAGACATAACGGGTCAAATAGGAGACACCTGCATCAGCTGGGGCACTGCCTTGACCTCTGGAATATAAAACCTCTAAACCAAGGGAAAGTTGTGGAGTAATACTTTGTAATAAGGAACCTACTGCTACACCAGTGAACAAACCTTCTGAAGTGAAGGAAGGGTTTAGCGATTTGAGATTTACGGAAAAATCAGAACCTTGATAGTCTTGCTCTAATTGACACATAGTTGGTTGACCGTTAGCAAGCTGTAAATTGACCTTGGAAACGTTGTTTTTATCCCAACCATAATTTAGTCTCCCAGATAACGAAAACTCGTTATCTAAATTACCTTGAACAAAAAGGTTATCGTCAGCAAATAATGCAGAAAATGCATAATTTGGCAGCGCATTAGAGCCAATGGAGAAAGTATGGGAAGTTTGAAATGCTGGGTTTAATGTAAATGCCTTGTTTAAATCAGCTCTCAAGCCAGTGAAAAAATATTGTGACAAAAAAACATCACGAGCAACTTCCTTATTTAAGTTCTCTACAGTACCTGGGTTGATCAACGATAGTGATTGTCTATGAGAATGGATACTCTTGTAGGTCTCAAAAAAGAAACTAGACAATGGATTGGAAGACCAAAACCCGCCTTTGGACTGATCGGGAGTCATTGGTGTTACACCAGGCATCGAAGGAATCTTACTGAAATCAGTTATTGTTACAGGAGTCGCCATTTATAACTATTATGATTATTACAAACAACACAGAGAAGTAACTCAATCCTAAATGTCGTAACCTCTCTTCAGTCAATTGTTTGTGATTGACTGTTCGTTTGCTCAAATTCTCAAATTTTCAATACTGAAAAATTTTATTTCATCGCCGTTAGACGTGATACGTAATTGCACTATATAACAACTGCTGTGAACTATCGGCGGAGGTTGTGCAGGCAGCTCCAGAGTAGCCTGCAGATATCAATTCTTCTCCTTGATAGTAGATATTCTTTGCCCGAGATCAAGCAGAACTTGGCGCTTCACTTTCAGCTCTATTTCTCTGTTGGCGAGGTATTCCATCCACTCATCTGTAGTCTTACTTAGCAGCTTCTTGCAATCCTCACTTGACTCCACGAGCGACTTGCAGCTCTTAAGCCTATGTCTGATGAAGCCCGTAGTTGTTTCCAGATGGTTTGCGGAGTTGTTTGGATGTTTTCGTATTTGATGAAGGGAATAGAAGATATGCGGGATGAATTCCGCGTTGCCGGCGGTGGGCATCGACGGATTCGATGGTCTCGATGGTGTAGTTAGATTCTGCTGCTCTCTTGTTTGGTCAAGTTCGGGACCTTGCGCCTTTTCCTGAGCATGCTCCTGTTCTGCACTCTGTTCTTGCGCTGCATCTCGCGGGTGTTCTTTGACGCTAAGGGTTGGCAGAAGAATGGCCTGGACATCCCTCAGACCTTGGTTCTGCAGGCTCATGGCTGGCGGAAACGTTCTGTGCAGTGTATGGTTGAAGCGTCTTTGAATATGTGTGCTTTCTCTGCTTTTCTTCCGCTGCTCGCCCTGCTCGTTTTGCAATGCCTGTGACTGGAATAGAATTGCGAATAATAACTTATAAGAAGAAAAGTATGTAAATTGAAGAGATCGAAATTACAAAAAGGTAGCTATTTAGTCCTAGAACTTGCCGTTGATCAGGTTTCCAATCATGGACTTACCAGTCAAATACACAGTTTTCCATAAGGTATGGACGTCTATGGTGCTCGAGAATGTGTCAAGGAACCCGAATGGAAGCATACATGGGATCCAACCTTGAGCCAATTCCAAGGCAAAAGACTCTGGTGCCATACCGTATTGCTTTACTTCCCCTTTTCTCAGATGGTGGGTTTGGCCCGGGGTGTACACTTCTCTGACTGGCGACGATGGGACAGCGGCGTACTGTTCACCGGTCAAGATGGTGAAGTAGTCATCTGCAAAATGCACACCGGTGTGACCTTCAGTTCCCACTGGGGTACCGAAAATAATCAAGTACTCTGAGATTGAAGCATGCAAGATGATCATTTGGCCCATAGCACCACCAGCGTTGTTGAACACCCAATCTTCGTTACGGTATTCGTTGATGTATTCCTCACCGTAACGTTCTGCCAATGCGTCCCTCAAATCTCTGAACATGGCTTCAGAACTGAAGTTTTCAGAGGAGTTGTCGTGTCTTGCCAAATTTTGATTGACAATCTCGGTGAGATCTTTGGCATTGAAAATGTAGTTCTGTGGCAACCATGTAGTAAATAATGCGTTCATAACATAATAGGCGGCTCCAAAGAACAGCAACGCGGTCAACCAACACTTCAACATGATGCCACACTTGCTATATTAACGGTGTTACAGAATAACTTCCAATTGAAAGTTCTGCGTGGCTATCTCATGTTCTGCTTCATGCATTTTTATATATATTTTTCAATATTCGAAAAATGTCAGCGTTTTCGTTTAGCTAAACGAAAAATGACAGCCAACCGAGTCCAACTTTATAACGGGAATGCGATATACGGGCAGGGACAAAACTAGGAAACTGCACATGTGATCAGATCGTGATGCTTAGAATGCTATACTATACAAGAAGTTATACAACTCGCAGTGCTGATGACGAATTTTTCACTGCTGGCTGCTGGTAAAGAGATGTATTAATGATTTGGCGGCCTTGATGCTCATCGGTGTCTCTTGTTTCTGGTGCTGTGGATGATTGAGTGACGATTTTCCTAGCGGCGTAGTGTTATTGTAGAACTTCAGATAGTTTTGGGGACTCTTGTGGCCGTCATCGCCAGCCTCCCTTGCGATTCCAGCTTTGCTCAATGCTTGTTGGTGTATGGTCGACTTGGCTGGTGTTCTCAAATTCCCGTATCCCACCAACAACTTTCTTCTTTTGAAGGTGCGAGGCCTTGTACCTAGCGCTGACTTTCGCTCTTTTAGCTTCTGTATATCTTTGAACTTGATCTCTGTCTGATTCGTTTTGAGTTTGAAGTATGCAAACTGCAATCTTACTTTCAGTCTCTTCGTCATTTCGTTAAACTCCCTCCCAGTAAACTTGCTTCTCGACTTATGCACTTTTATAGCGGGCACACTCACCGAAGATGTGCGGTCAATCAGGGATTTGATTGACGGTAGAGCGGTTGATACGGTCGTTGGCTTGGTATATGCATTGCCCAATTTGTTGATCCTTGAACTAGAGAATTCACCTAGGGGCAGTCTTGGCTTAGCAATTGTCATCGAGGCAACCTCTTGTAAACACATAAAACTTAATAACTTTTTATCTAATCAGTATGCAAAATAGGCCTGGACCTATAAACTATCTATAAACCTTTATTTGATGGGTGCCAGACCTTCCAAGAAAGCCAGTCTTTATGATTTATTTCGAATATGTTGGTCTCGAAATTCTCAGTTCGGGTTTGTTTGGATTTTCACCCGTTTAAGTCAAAACGCGACAAAATCTTCGCGTCAAAAGAAGAAAATAAAAAGAAGTGGTACACTCAGAAGGGAAACGACATCTCATCGACCCATTGCGAGAGGTTTGAGAGTATTCTTTGTTCGATCAGGTCGCCATGTCCGCTAGCAACTTTGAGGATGTGCTCATTTAATTCCGCACTTCCTAAAATATCGACGTGCTCTGCACTTTTGGCCCCACCTCTTATATCAAATCTATCTGGCTGATGTTTAATCTCAACGATGGTGATGTTAGATCCACCTGGATTGTAAGGAGACTTGCCCTGAGCCCATTTATGACACATTGTATGTGTTATCAATGGTACTGTCCCATCGCCCTCAGTGAAAAAAACTGGTTCCGGGCTGTCGTAGTCTATCGTCATGTTAAGTGAGGAATTTCTGGATTGTTCCTTGTAAACGTAGGCTCTTTCGGTTGGGTTGTTGATGCCGTAAATGCAATAAATTTTCAAACTTGGCGCATCAGGGAGGGGGACTTCCAATGGGTTGGCCCAATGAGAGTGATGTTTTTCATTCTGCGACAGCTCTTTTGGGGTCCTTGCGTAGCCAAAACTGTATTGATCGCTTATCCGCTCCTGCAGCCAAGGGGGAGATAAATCTAGCATGACATCAATTGCTCCTTCCATAGTTAGATTGTTTTTTAACAGTGAACTATTAGTCTCTTTTTCGAATCTAATAAAGCTACCAAATGAAGAAGTCTTATTGTGCAGGGAATCTTCGACTGAAAGACCCATGTCCCCCCAGATCAAATCTCCGCCTTTTGGTACCATCGATGGTATACCTCCCCACGTCTGAATCATATCCAGCCTCTCTTTACGACTGAAGAATTTTTCCAAACCATACATAGCCAACGCATTGAGCTGGATCGTATCCTTCATTTCACCACTGATTAATGCTGGCACAGTCTTAGGCGCACCCAATAACGTCCCTGCAACATTGACGAAGGAGTCAACATGTCTTTCAGTCCAATCTGGACCACCATTGCCATACAATGCACCTTCCGCTTCGGCCCACTTCAAAAAATAGAACACAATTTGGGAACCCATGGAGTGACCAACTAAAACGACTTTTTCACCACTCAGATCGTGGATAAGTTCAATTTGCTGTTTCAGCTTCGAAAAATACTTGTCTCTCCTCTCAAGATCCAGATAGGCCAATCTCCAGTCGTATGCAGCTGTGAACATCTTATCGGGATCATAATCTATTGCGCCCAGATTTTGAATGACTTTATTCCAAATCCAATAACCTGCCATAAAGAAATCAGCCGCTTCAAAACCTTGGGCTGCTCTTAGTCTGAAATGGGGCGGATCTAATCCAGTTTCCGGATCTAGCATGATATGTTTTAGCCAACAAACCTTATCTAACACCATTGTCTTTAACATGTAAAATGAGCCCCACAATCTTTTCCGGAAATGAGGCTCACTGTCACACTCATCATCACCTACAACCCCCCAACTTTCAATACCAGTCGATATCACACCGGGCACCATGACAACTGGATGTTTGGCAGTGATATTTAGTTCGTCTCTCAATTGCCTTCCAACGGCAAAACTCTCGGTCAAATCCTTTAATGTACCACTCGATGCGTAACCACTTTGCATGTCATTGATAAAACCAGTGAGACTTTGAGGCAGTACCTCCTTCCAATCGTCAAGATAGTCCTTCACGGACTCGAAGTTGACCATGTTATCGAACATGTTATTCTTATTAGCATGGGAAGCACCAAAGTAGCAGGCGATCAGAATACCCATAATTGTACCCAAAGAAAATATAAACCTACGAGAGTTCCTCAATGAGTTGTCCTTCGCAGTTTTTTTCTTCTTTTCGATAGATTCATTATCCGTGCTGTTCGCATTGCTACCTCTACTGTGTTGACGACTTCGTGTACGAATCTGGCGTGGGTGATGGCGGTGGCGGTTACTTAAAGTTGAAGTGTTGGCTTCATCATCATCTTCATTCGACTCCGCTTGACCGACGGACTTCAACTCAATGTGATTTGTTGAAGCAGGCCCAGCGGCCGCTGATTTGCCTTTTCTTCTTTTAGTAGTCATAATGTATGCAGAGTTACGATGTATGAGAACTGTCTTCTAGAAATCTAGCTGTTTATCAAGTGTGAATATCTATCTCTGTATCATTCCTCGCTTGTTTATTATTAGTGCAAAATCTTGAAATCGTTTTTATTTTAAAGTGCCACTCAATCCGCAAAAGAGTACATGATTAAAGAGGGCAATAACGACACTCGTAAAATAGACAAGCGCATATACGACTGCAAGCGATGTTAAGGTCTACTTTAAGCAGCTGGAGAGAGTACTTGACTCCGGTAAGTCATAAATCTACATTTGTGTCAACAGGAGAGATCACACCGGAAGAGTTTGTGGAAGCTGGTAACTATCTTTGCCACATGTTTCCTACATGGTCATGGAATGAGGTAACGAAGGATATTAGCTGCAAGGACTTTTTACCGAAGGGAAAACAATTTTTAGTGACTAGAAAGGTTCCTTGCAACGAAAGAGCTCAAGGTCTTGTGGGCGCCGATGGCGATGGCAGGGAGTCGGAGTTTTTCGAGGATAACAACGAGAACCCTGATAAAGAAGGGTGGCTGGTTGAAGGCGAGGCTTCGAGCTCAACACAAGCAATGGCTGATAATGAGACTATGGGGATGGATGACATCGACGAAATGATGAAAGAGATGGAGATACAGGGAGGTGGTGACGATATGGTTAACGTACCTGTAAATGAAGGCGAGAGATATTATGATTTGTATATAACATACTCAACCTCTTATCGGGTGCCCAAGATGTACATCGTCGGATTCAGCGGGTCAGGAACTCCTTTGACTCCTTACCAAATGTTTGAGGACATTGCGCCAGATTATAGAACTAAGACTGCAACCATCGAAAAGTTGCCTTTCTACAAGGTGTCAATTCTTTCTGTCTCTATACACCCATGCAAGCACGCTAACGTGATGAGGATACTACTAGATAAGGTACGTATCGTCAAGAAAAGAAGAAGAGAAGAACAACAGCTTAAGGAAGCTCAAAATCACGACGACTGGGAGGACTTACAAAATGATGTCGAAGATTCATTGCGTGTAGACCAGTATCTCGTTGTATTCCTAAAATTTATAACTAGTGTCACACCAAGTATAGAGCATGACTACACCATGGAGGGCTGGTAAATATTCCCTTCTGCAATACTATATTCGTTTAATCCTGATAATCTACAATTAATTAAAAAAACGTGTGCTTTAGGACAAATATAAGTCGAGAAGAGAGCATAACGTCTTATCTTTCTGTTACCGTCGGGATTTCACCCAGAAGCACGTGATGCCAGGCAGATCGCGATAGAAACCACCACGTCCCCAGCACAATAATGGATGGCTCATTCCTAGGCAAATGGATGCTAAGATAAACGCCACTGTTTACTTGCCACAGGGAAACATATATAACTATAATAGTGCATTTAGCAGCTTTAATCTTCAGTTTTTTATGATGCAGTATAGCTGATGCCGCGCAGATTAAGAAGCTATCCGGGGCTTATCGAGGCGCTCAGAGCTATCATCAGAAAGCATTCCTAAAATTAGACTCTTGAAATAGCGTGCTCTGCTATCCTGCGGGACCTTGCACTGCCTAGTGTGTAATAGCAGTGATGTTACCAGAAGCCAAGTGCCAAAAATTACTTCAGCGGCTAATCTAGGGTCTGAGAACTGCGTGTAAAACCCCTACAGAAATGAGCTGCTGTATTGGATACAAGCAGCTGGGTGCTGAATGTTGATCTAATGGAGGAGAGGCCCGATGCGGAGTTTCCTAGAGTTACGTTGCGTTAGATGCTCGCGGACAGCCATTCCCTTTTGCAGGCACATTTTCTTCTAAAGACGTTAAAAAATGCTGTTATAAGCCTTAATCAAATCATGCTCGTCCCTAGCTAGTAGTGGTTGTCATAGTATTGGCCGCAACCCGTTGTTTTGTTTCTGTGGAAGTCTGACAGACGACCTTGCTTCTAACAAAGGAAGAAATTTTGCTACGTAACAGTTCGACGCCCAAATGAAAGAAACAGTTTGGGCCGGCCCAGCCGCGACTGAACGTCTTCTGTACAGTTCCAGATACTGCAAACGAGAGTTTGCAAACTCTCGTTAGTTACATTGTTCAACGTTAAATTTTTTTTCTACCATGCGATAACACTTGATGTTGGGAGGCTATTTCGAGACCGAGAAGATTCTGAGAAAAGGGCAAAAGAGGCACTTCAAGACAAGTGAAAAATGACCCCAGAGCAGAGGGCCAAGCTTGTATGAATCATGTAGTTAGCGAGCATTGTTTACTGCTATTTAAAATTCGTTAATACTAACTTTGGTGCGGTTTCTCACACCAACAGGAGTCCAATAGAAAACGAGCGTTGGAAAGATTAAAGCAAAGAGGTATCTTGAAGGATGAACAGATACAACAGATAGAGAAAAGGAACATTCCAGTAGAATCCGTAGCAAAAGAAAAGGATATACGTAGCAGGAGGGAAGCTGCTGTAGCCGCAAACCCCATGGAGAGCAACCATGCAGTATCTCAACCAGTAACGGAGACTGCCAACATTACAAAGGAGCCAGATTCAACCGATGGATCAAGTAAGAGACCTTTGGATAGAATACGACCTTCTATACGTACTAAAGATTATATTGAGTATGATTTTGCTACTATGAAGAACTTAAATGGAGGGTATATAAATCCAGAAGATCGGGCAGGTTATGACTATGATAATGAGGACTCCTTGGGCTCGAAGAAACAAAAAACTTTAGATGACTGGAAAAGGGAACAAAAGGAACGTTTGTATCTGTATGAAAATGCACCACCCCCGGAACATATCTCGGAAGCGCCAAAGTGTGTTGAATGTAACATTAACATTGAGATGGATCCTGTTTTGCATGACGTATTCAAGTTACAGGTCTGTAAATCGTGTGCTAAGGAGCATCCGGAGAAGTACTCACTGTTAACAAAGACTGAATCGAAAGAAGATTATTTTTTAACAGATCCTGAACTGAACGATCTAGAACTTTTCCATAGGATAGAGAAGCCAAATCCGCACTCAGGCACGTTCGCCAGGATGCAGCTTTTTGTTAGATGCGAGATAGAAACATTTGCCTTTAAAAAATGGGGCGGTGAGGAAGGTTTAGACGAGGAATGGCATAGACGAGAATCTGGCAAGACCCATAGGCGTGAGAAAAAGTATCAAAAAGAAATGCTCAAAATGAGGATGAAGACAAGAGCCCAGGAGTACACAACTAGGCTTAAAGAAAGAAAGCACGGTAAAGCACATGTTCATCATTTCAGCGCCCCGATAGACGGGGGTATAAATGAAGACGGATACCCTGTGCTTCGAAGAAGGTGCACAGAGTGTGGATTGGAAACGGAAGAAATATCTTTATGAATATAAAAGTATTTAGCTATTTGGAACATAACAAGGCACTCATCACCTATAATTCTATTAATAACTCTTCTTCAGCTTGAGAAGGCTCTGCGGAGTTTTCATTTTCTATTGCCGGTGATGGTAGTGATATCTCTGATTCTAAAACCTTTTGTGTTGGAACTGTAGGAAAATCATAGTTCGTTATAGCGCCAGTTGATGGTGGCTCGCTTGACTGAACAAGATTGGTTGCATCTTCATCTTCCAGCGGGTAAGGTCTACCATTAGAGAGTTTTCGTCTGGCTAAAGGATTTTGGACATCATGTATACTTTCACTCGATTTAGAAGACTGCCCTTGCACATTCAACTGCTCACGTGGCTCAGATTCGTCCTCTGCAGTTGGATAAGGTGGCTCTGACGGGAGATTTGCCATTGATTCACGATTGGGATCTGTTTGCACTTGAAAATACTCACTTTGATTCAAATATGGTGCTTGTTTCAGATGGGGCGGGGCATAAGCAGGTTGCTGGGGGTGAGATTGAAGTTGAGCTTGCTGCTCTGGTGGTGAAGCATAAGCAGGTTGCTGAGGATGAGATTGAAGTTGAGCTTGCTGCTCTGGTGGTGAAGCATAAGCAGGTTGCTGAGGATGAGATTGAAGTTGAGCTTGCTGCTCTGGTGGTGAAGCATAAGCAGGTTGCTGAGGATGAGATTGAAGTTGAGCTTGCTGCTCTGGTGGTGAAGCATAAGCAGGTTGCTGAGGATGAGATTGAAGGTGAGCTTGCTGCTCCGGCGGTGGGGACAGTTGTTGTAGCCGAGGCTCATAAGAAACGCGCTGCTGCTCATAGTTCTGTGACGGCAGGGGCAAAGTTTGTCTCGAATAATCCTGTCGGGGAGCATATTGTGATTTACCTTGATGAATTTGTTGCTGAACAGGCTTTTCTTTCTGGATGTACGAGTAAGGATCGGAAGGGGCCTGAGGAAGCGAATATCGTTCTGATAAATTTATGTTTTTCAGCTGAGCTTCCAGAAGGTCATCATAAATATTCATGATGTCTGATATTTTTGTATTCATCTCCATCAGCAGGTTATACTTCTGCACTACTTCATTTAGTGCATTGTTCAGCTTCGGTCTCGTTCCAATGACTTTTCGATACAGCGTTTGTAATTGCGTATCTTCCAAAATTTCAGCAGGTGATTGAGTCTTCATTCTCTCCACTAAAGAAGCGAAAAGGTGTATATCTTCTTCCTCGGCAGCAGATATCTCGTTGGATGGTGCTGAATGTTGCGGTTGTTCGTAGTAATTTACCTGGGATGAGTTCTGCTGCTGTTGCTGCTGCTGTTGGTTTAGTAGCTCCCTCCGCTTTTTTTCTTCATCAGCTTCTCTCAAACTAGCTTCAATAGCGGCTTTTAACTGAGGGTCTTCCTCTTCTTCATTAGGCATGCCTCTAGATTTCAATTTTGCATCTTTTCTTTCCATAACCGGTACGATAGGCTCCACGTTCCCCTTTGATTCCTTTAATGAAAGCTCAATAGCTTTTCTCAAATCATCGCTCAATTCCTCATCCTCGTAATCTTCTACACCGTCCGATGCCGACTTCTTCTTCTTTGATTTTTTATTGCCATGCCGCTTCTTCTTGCTGCCAGTACCTTTCTTCAGATTGTAGTCCTCGAAGCAGTTATCGCAAACTCTTACGGGTTCGTAAATGCCTAAATCCGGCAGTACTATAAAGTTAGATGAATGATCTTGGCAGAAGATCCCACCACATGAACGGCAATGATGTCTTCTGGTTAAAAATGAAAATTTTTTAGAGCAAATCATGCAGGCATCTGATTCAACCCAATCAGCCGGGGTGCGCGAATCGAACATCGCAATAGATCCGCTTGCTTGCGTGACTGTCTCCGGAAAATGTATACCGTGGCTGACCAACTTATCATATACCCTAGTCACATAATTTAGCTGGGAATCATTTTGAAATGCGACATATAGTTCGTAAAACATGCTGCTAGTCAAATCTTGTAATTCAATGTCTTTGCCACTTTTAATTATGGTATTCTCCATCGTATCCATAAACTCCCTTGAACAGATTTCTTTGATGAACGGGATGCCACCATTCTTTATACAGATATCAGTGAGCTTCCATGATGCCAGCTGAGTATTAGGATTTGTGGTAGTGGCCATGATCCGTCTCTTTAAACATCTCATGCATTCTTTGGGCGAGATTCTTCGCGATCTCACAACATCTGAAATCTCCAACGCGGATGGTAAGTCAAGTTCCCCATTTGGGATACTTTCGCTGGTGGCTTTCAAGATCAAAGCGTCAAGCTCTGCTGGTGTAGTCACCGACATTTTAGTACAGTTAGTTCCGGAGCTTAGATGTAAAACCAATACTCACCTCTGACCTCTGCCCTTTTTAAAAGAGGCTAATTCAACCAAGGCGCAGGGTGACCCGGCGCATCTATACAAATATTTAATCTATGTAAACTTTTAATCCACCAGAAACCTGCAATGCATGCAAATGCATAGGGGCTAGGGCTAGAGTGGAAGACTTCCGGTCCCTCCACTTGCCTTTGAATTCTAACTGAACTACTCAGACATGATGTTTTTTGCTGCATTGAAGTCCCTGTCGAACTTAGACAGTCATTTTGTGATTACTTGACGGAGCATATACATATGATCTGTGCTAGGCTCACTAGGATCACAGCCCGCGCAAACTAATTTCCGGTGGGCCATCCTATCGACGTTCACTTCTCAATGATAGCAGTATTAATCATGTTCAACTCAACACGTAAGAGAAGTTCACGGATCCTTTTGGGGTCGCCGCTTCAAGACCTCCCATAAGAAAAAGAGGCATACAGAAGATCAATAAATATCTCAAACCCAGGCAAGACTGGGGCTGTAGAAACTGTGTAGTTTTAATTCTATTTTCAATCTTTGAGTTCAAGCAGACGCTTCAAGAGGCTGATAGGAGTTTTAGATTACCCAATTATGACGAGGAGGTGACACGTGATAGCAAGACAGAGTGGTGATATCTCTTGACCAGCGCTAGAAGAACTAGCGAGCCGCTTTTGGGAGCGCCTGAGTAGCCACTACGACATTTTATCCTAGGACATCCTTTCTTAATGTAGTATTCATCAAAGTCCTCTTCTTATGCTAGATTCTTACACAGAATATTTATTCTGGAACAACCTTCTACTTCGATGTGAACCTGTATCATGAAGAGCAGAGTTGGGGCTCGGCTTAAGAACAGAGTTCTTCGATGTCTGTTAACTATGCCTAAGAATTCTGCTGTAGGTTTTTAAAGCTTCTTTGAGTCTTTCGGTCAGAGTGAACCCTCGGCGGCTAAACTCTTCGGTAGCTGCGGCAAGATCTAACAATAATAAACGGGACAGAAAACGGCTGCAGATACCTTTCTAGTAAGACAGACAGCTGTTATATGACTGGAACGGATCACAAAATAGGATTAAATAGCCCATCATATCTTAAAGAGTCTTTGTTTTGATCCGACTTTTACGAAAGTACCGGTGACATTAATGCTTTTCTGGACCCAAAAGCTTCGTGAAAAGGAAATGTTCTTGCTGCTAAGGAAGTTAAATGATTGGCACTATGCTGTGATGTATCTTCATTGGCCCCAGCACCCGAGCGTTGTCGAATTCGGGAAACAGGCCGTCGCGAGAGTTTCAAAGCTGTTGCGTGCCAACCATCAGCTACAGTCATCTCTTGCTAAAAGCCTCTGCAAAAAAAGCAAGCATCACGCTCGAGCACTGGGCGAGCATTCGATGACATTGCAAGCCCGTGGTCAAACAAACTTTTAACTAAATCAAATATCCAGGTAGGGGCTTCAAGATCACCGCACTCCTCAGTTGGAAAAAGGTCAATATGTAACCTTGTGTATCGAACATATCTATTGAATTAGATACTAACTACGTATGCATTTTTATCGATCCTAATTTGACTGTGATTTATGAGGACAGAAAGATTAGAGAACCAACTCCTATCATACCAGCTGACAAGTACCAGAAAAAATTTGAATTTAGGAAGCTCCCTGACGGCTTCCTAACAGCGCTAGTTCTATGTTTATTCTCCAGGCTTCTTCTTACCAATTGTCTGAGAGATTTGCCTTGATCAGAACTTCCAGTAGACGTGGCCTCATTACTAGCGGCAATTGTGGTCGGATTGAGCGTCACAGTAGGCAGCATCATGGGAGGTCTGTAGGCCAAATATAGTGGCTGCATTGGGGAGCCATCACTTTGGTACAATTGCAGTTTCCACATGCCGTGGTATGGATCAATCGCAACGATAAACGACTTGAACACCTCCGTTTGATTATACCTGATGTAGGTAGAAACACCCTTATCAGTACAAGGGTCACTATATAGCTGTCTGCCGTCCACTTCAAATGGGTTCAATACCAATGTTCCATTATCATATATTTCGTACTTGCCGTGTTGAAAATTCATTGCTGCCTTGGGGCATGACACGTTTACAGGGTTCGAGGTGATTTGATAGGCTGCTTCTTCAAAGTATCCATCCTCCGTGAATGAGTAGGATATACCCGGAAGTGACGGCTCTATTAACAGTTCATCAACAGGATCATAGAAACCTGGACCGGTGAATACTTGATTCGACTTCGATGACCATGTACCATACAAGCTCTCAGCAGTGCTGTCTGCATGACAGAATCTGCTGCTCAGGGCTAAAAGAGCGACTAGGGATAGTGAGCTGACCATATCTACGATGACTGATCTTAGTGGCACTTACTTTTCTCTTCTCCGCCGTGGATAGGCTGTGTTTCTTACGTTGTGCTCGCGTTCTTAAAATAAACATCGATGGCTAAGAATGGGACGCCGTGGTGTGTGACTATAAGACCAATTGTATTCACATCTATACTTTAAACTCTATTCGTAATTATTATTTGTACTATACATTAGCTGAGTTGGTATTGCTGTTGACATTTATATTCCCAATGGCCAACGAGATCAACGAAGATCTGTTGCTTGAAGCCCCACTGTTTACGGTCCCGCTTGGAGAAACGAACATACCGTTATTTATGAATTTAGCTCTAGGTGGAATTTGGTGAGATGCTGGAATTTGGTTTTCTTTGTTATTCTCATTATAACTATTCTTGTTGGGTATGCTATTTACGCTCAGCGTACTACCACACGCGCTATCATTGCCGTAATGTCCGAAGCTATACATTTGAGGCGTTATTGGAGAGGATTGATCTACTGTGCTGAATACGCTGTTATCCGACTGCGTACTTGTATTTCTCATGGGTGTGTAGTGTTGAGAATACGTTGGCGAAGGCATGGCCGATAGATGATCATAAGAACGTGTGTTGCAGATGACAGATCTTCTTGTGAGGTCCATGGCGGAGGCGAGCTGCAGCTTTTTCTGCAGGTCGATTTGGTAATCCTTTATGCGCGAAATAAATTCTAAGATCCCTTGCTTTTCCCTGTAAACCTCTATTATAGAAGATGGTGACTTCGCAACAGCGTTTATGAAAATATTCAACAGCTGCGCTTGGTGTGTTGTCGAAGGGATTGGAGTCATAAGAAAGGGGCATTGATCAGCATCAGTAAACCTATTGATTATAGAGAATATTCCATGAGATACCTCAAACAAATCGTATTTGAGTAAATCGTACTGCCATGTCGATAGATCGATGAGAAATCTTTTTAGGTTGATCAGCCTTATCTTCATATTTAGATCCTCATCGTCTTCGTCTTCAAAAATGTTGTGGTCGTCATCGTCTTCGTCCTCTTCTACGATCTTCTCATCTACGGTAGCATCACTATCATTCGAAGTTTGTGACTGGCGTTTGTTGTTCCATTCCTTGTTATGGTCAAGCTGTCTCTTGTATAGCTCATATTGTATCAAACAATTCTCGTCGACGTTTAACACGTAGTCATTAATACCCGGCTCGTAAACTTCCCAACTCAAGGTATCCAGAATATGTCTTTCCATCTGCATAAACATTGATTCGTCAAATACATCGGCCCCGCCGCAATAATGGACCAATTCTGATAATCGAGGAATACGAGCTCGTGGGTTCGGGCCATAAAATCTCCCACCAGTGGGAATCGAAACATTATTAATAATATGATTGCAGCCACCCCAAGTCTTTGCAGAGAGCCAAAGACATGTTACTACTACCAGTTTTGCCTGGTCTTCAAGTACAACTCTTTTGGAACAGTAACGATCATACAACCTGACTGATTGGAAAAAGACACCATCTGTCACACGCGTGATTATCGATAGCTCAAACAGAAACGAAACTATAGAAGATCTTGTGGTTGAGGGTATCATCTCTGGTTGTTGATCTATCAGTTTTGGATCAGGTTTAAATTTTCGTGACAGTGACAGGACGTTGGCAGAGATTTCCTCATGGTATTCTTGGACAGTTTCATAATGTGCTAGCAGCTCTGCGTTTGATAATTCAATTGGGTAATACGTTTGTTTTGCGGTTACGTTTAAACCTGATTTCACACCTATTTCAGTCATTCTGAGAGAGTGGTAATGTTGAGTTTGGAACGAGTGTATTTGAAATGAATGAGTTAATCAACGAAAGAATTTGAATGGAGAATTGCTTAACAAACTCGTTTAAGCAGAAAGGATTCTACTATTCTTAATGGGGAGGGAGATCTAAATAGTCCACGATGTGTTGCAGAAGAGATTCACTATTCTAAAATCACTTCCAAGTAAAAATAGGTGTCTATTAAAATTCTATAATTCGGGTTCTTATATAAGAAATGACACTTTCAAAACCGTTCCTCAATCTCACTGTAGACCAGAATGCCAGCTGCGAAAAAATAGAATTTGGTAAGAACAGTTTACCTCCAATTGTTAAAAGTTAAATGATTTAGGAATTCGTTTCTATTAAACTAAGCTGACGCCAAAAATTTTGTGAGTAACCACAACAAAAAAAGAGTAGCAAGTCTCGGCCTTCCGCACACTGCAGCTAGCTAGTTAACAAGTAAAGCCCATTTCGATTTTGTTTTCGTCGAAGAGAGCTCCCACGCTCTGCTCGTCTCCCCTAGCTTCATCAGATGAACCTTCGACGTGCATTTTTCGTAACAGAAATCTAACGACATTTGAAGCGCCAAAGACTCTCACAGTGCTCTATCGTTTCCTGTGTAGTCCTAAAACGGCAAAACCTCGAATAATACCGTTACTTTGACCTGCAAGCTCATATAATCATATGCAATAGTGCTAAATTTGATGCATTTGCAACTTTTTGACACGAAAAATTTCCTTTTACCCAACAGGGCAAAGACGCGACACAAATTTCGTGTTTCGTTTTCATTTGACTAAAATGATAAATTTTTCAATTCAAGTATTGGTGGAGTTGGCTGAAAATTCATTGTGGTATCTTGTTCGGGTATCCCACCACGACTTTGGGCCAACCCCATTTGGTAACTGGCAGTGTGATCTAATTGTATTTGCTTCCAGGGTTTCTTTGGAGTCAGGTACCATTGAACAATGGATTTATTCAGAATGTCACATGAACTGCATATCAAAGCTGATTCTATGCCTCTCAGATCTGCCTCCTTGCCAGAATCGCCAGATTTGGTGGCTGCTTCATGAACAAAGGCATATTGCGTGTAACCTCTAGGCAGCAACACAGATGTTGTTAACAAGGAATTGGGGATCGAATATGTATTTAGAAAAGCAGAAGACGTCTTAGTGACTTCATCATATTTACGCACAATGGCCCATAGGGACAATGTATCGTTGTCAAATCTAAGCAACGAGCCTTCGGTGCTGGTATCAGAACACAGAGTAATGTACCCGAGGTAGCGGTCATGGCCAGTATTAAAAATGTGAAGGTTTCCCACAGCCTCTTCTTGTAACCAAAGGACTCCTTGTGACCATAGGACGTAAAAATTGGATATGCCAAAGTTTACGGTCAGCACTATCTCTGTCTCGACTGTGGGTTCGTTTTCCAAGTCAACAGTGATGTAGTCGCAATACACATTTCGGTCCCTGTGCCATAGCATTTTGAACAGAAAATGGCTGTCTGAGCTCGGCGATCTAGTGAAACACACATTTTTGATGTTCTTAATGCTATGCTCCCATTCTTTGATCGTCTTGTTCTTGTTTACGATTCTAAAATTGCTGAGATTCTTGTACTCAAGGGTGCAGTAGACTGCCAAGTCCTGCCCATCTGACCATAGGCATCTGACGGAAGTATCGATTTCGGTGCCATGCATATGTACTTCGCCTCAGGAATCGTTGTTTTTTTGTATAATTAGTGTTTATTTTGTCAATTCCAATGAGATGACCGAAATTCGAAATAAACACAACTTCACAAGATTTCACAAAAATTGATCCCAAACATTGAAGACAAAAAAAAGTCTGTTTTTTGTTCAGCTAGTATGCTTAAATCCCTAGGCGACGAGCCTTCGCAGGATAGTACTGAAAGAGGGTATGGTGCACTTTATAGATGGACAAAGGATGCACTTTTTGGATCAAGAGTGTCACCTTCACGAAAATACAGAGAGTTTTCTCAAGATGACACCAACTACAATGGTAGTCGAAGGAAAAACAGTTATGTGAGCGAATCTATGAGAAGTATAAGCTCTGGGGGAGTTAGATCTGCCTCCTTCTCGGGGTTGGACCCCATGTTTTATAATCGTTACGATCTATTGCCTGATTTGAGTGACGACGACGAAGTTATTTCACGTTCAAGTCCGCATATGGCTCCTCTTCCCTTGCCGTCAAGGATTAGAAATGATCCTACAGATACCTTTGGCGCTAGGAGGGGAACACATAAGAAATCATTCGATGACGACTTTAGTATAGTGGCCAAATCGCCATCCCCAGATGATCCCATCATATCCAGGTTATTCGACAAGAGAAGGGATAAAGATGTAAAATCTTGTCAGTTACCAGGGAAATTTCCCTCACCTGTACGAAAGGGAAAGGAATCTGACGCAGTCGATTATACTGCAGAATATCTGCAGATACTAAATCAATTGGATAGAAATGGTAAGGCACTGTCAGACATGAGCAAAGACATTGAGGCGAGGCGAATATATAACATAAGAGAGGAGGAAAGCTACAGATCAAAATATCGTCAAACGCGGTCTGAACTGATCAAGGAATTGAAACATTCTAAGACCCTTTACGATAACTATTACAAACTATTTGGCAAGTATCAACAATTGAAAAGTCTAAGTGAAGATGCAGTACAATATCAGTCGCAGGTTTCCAACTTAGAGAAGCAGTTGGTTGAAGGCGCTATCGAAAAAGAAAAACAAATTCATTCGCTATCTCGAAAACTTTCTAATTTGGAATTAGAACTACTCGAAACGAAGGATGCGAAGAAAGAACAAGAATCTAGATATGAAGCACGGATCTCAGAGCTAGAGAGTCAACTATTGGCACGCCAGCCTCTGCCGTCAGGTGTTTCTTCATTATCATTTTCGCCGTCACGCTCTCATTATAGAGACCAAAGCTCATTATCAGATTACAACGCAGCCGTGGACTCTCAGTTCTTCAAAAACCTCCATTAGCTGAATGTATTCCATAAATTCACCGCCAACACACTAATTGTAACTATGTATCGAATCATTTCATAAATATCAACTAATTACTGACATCTTGGTCAGCAATCATGCTTTACGGAGCGGTTTGGATTGCTCGAGAAGAGCGAACATGAAAAAGTCACCATTAGCGAGTACATTTGGAGGGAAATAAAGGTGTTCCGCAAGAAAAAAAGGCCTTAAGAAAAGCTCAGCGAAGTCTTTGAGAGGCTCGATATCTTATCGCAAGTTTGCTCTATTGAAACCTGTTTCTAAGATTGAAGGTTCAGCTTTCCATTGCGCCAATTTTAATCGTCTCACATACGAACGATCAGACAGAGACTAGAGCGACTAGAGCGACTAGACCACGTGACATAGGTTTGATTGTAATAGATCAAACTAATATACATGTCTCTTGTCAAATCACACGCCAATGGAATCACTCCCGGTCAACTAGGGGTTAGTGATTCTCAGGGGCTAACTAGCAATGGCCACAGTGTTCACGTTAAAAGTCAGAATGGAAATGGGCCGATGGTCCCTGCGACATCTGCGACACAAAATGGAAATGAGTCCAATAAACAGGAACTTACTAATCAAAGGATCGATTTAGAGTCCATGCTTGGGGAATTCACGTCTTTGCTGGGAAAAGACAACTGGACGAAATATGCACAAGTGATAAGCTTATTTATACTCGGAAAGCTTTCGAGAAAAGAACTGAGTAATGAGCTGGACCTTCTTTTTAAACCTGCGAATGCATTGAACATGAATGCAAATGCAGAATATACGCGTACCAGATCTTTATTGATTCGAATGCACAATCAATTACTGTTAGGCATGCTAACAAATTCATTAAAGGACTCTCCATTAATGGGAAACTTGTCTGATGGGACATGGGGCTTTGGAAATGGCAGCGCTTTAGCAAATAAGAAAAGAACCAACAAGCACAATTCTCAGATTGAAACGTACAAGAAAATAGTTATGTCACTGCCAGTGAACGATAGGCAAAGGCTCAAATCAATTACCAAAGAAGCAGGCAAAAGGGGTTTTGTTCTTTGCTCCATATTGCAGGCTCGTTTGAACACTATTCCAAAGATACCCATTGTGTTGAACCCTGAAACTTTAAAAAGGGTCAAAACCAATAATTTAAAAACCCCCTTGGAATGGTCGCAAGACATTATGAATGGGTTCAATGCACCACTTGCTACAGATAATTATTCTTTGCCTGATACAGAGTCCTTGTTTTTAAGAATGGTTGGAATCGCGCGTGAACACGGGTTGGTAGGAGCTGTGGATACTGGCTGCGTTGAACTTCTTTCCTTGGCATTAGATAACTATTTGAAGAATATAATTGAGTCAGCAATTGATACAGTACGATATCGAAGGAAAAAATATTCAGAATATTATGACCTTGGTGATACCGGACTATATCAGCCAGTTGCAGAGGCAGGAAAAATCAATTTAGAGGAGGAGGACTTTCCGATACCGCAACGTATGTCACTTACAAATGAAGACCTCTACGATTGTTTCACAATTTTTCCGAATCTTGTTGAGCCAACGGGTGCTTTCATTGGATTACCGATAGTTGGCTTACTCAACGATGATGAATTGGTAGCAACAAAGAGCAATATAGACGATCTTGCTGACTTTTCGGAGGAGAAACCCACGTTTACTCCCCTAGACGAACGGAATATTGGTACAAGGGAGGAGTTGAATTGGTTAATAAAGGATCTACTTACTGAGGAGTAAAGCAGGACTGTCTAGGTTGGCACAACCTTTGGTAATATACATATAGATTAAGTCATTTTGTCACTTAATTTACGATCATACGCGCCCTTAGACACACGTCAAGTTTGATGAATGAGTGGGCAGAAAAGATTAATATGCTATATTTACAAATTTGTAGTATTAAAAATTAACAAAAAGACTAATCTTCTTTCATCGCTGTCATTAAAGGTAAGATGTTTTTATTTTGGCATGTTTCCACTCACTCAGTTTTCGGGATACATTCAGTAATGCTTGATTCTCATGGGCACTGTCGATGTGAAATAAAAAAAAGGATTTCGTATCGGAAAGCAATTTTTTGAGAATTAGTCCAATCGGGGAGTTTGTCACCTGGGATAATGTCACCACGCGTTCTAGCGTGTCGATCGTTTTTCGATCGTCGATTTCCAGGAAATAAAAGTTTGTAGGCTTGCCCTGCAAGTCTCCTTTTTTAATAAACTGAAATTTCAGTATGCCAAGACCCGACATTGACATTTGCTTTCTCTCATTTGTGCCAATGGGTAAGTTATTTATGTCACCTGTAAGTTCCAAACGATTGGAATCCAGCTCCAAAGAGTCTTCCTCAATTTTCAACTTAATTTCAGTATCCGATTCATGACTCTTTTGTAAAAACATATCTTGGGATGGCATTTCTTCTGACAAATAAACATATTGTAGGAAAATTTGGTAATCATTGCTGCATCTGGAATATATAAAATCTAATAGCGCCATTTTTAAAGAGCTCGAAGACCTTTGGCTCACAGATATCAGATTGAAATTCCACCCATTTTTCAAGCACATTTCGTGATACATTTCGTATTCTTGACACAGTAGCTCATTTTCGGATACAAGGGAAGAAGGTATAATCCTGCTAAATTGGAAAGATTCTTCAGTAGAAGTCCTCCACAAACGCTTCTCCGGATAATCGATCTGGAGAGTTGTATGTTCATTACTGTCGTTTATCAGATACGCCACTTTCCTAATTTCCCCTCTTATTTCATCTATTGAGTTCTCAAGTTTTCGCCTTCTTAACTGTTCTTGCTCCATTTTGTCAAACTTGTTATTGTAAAAAACTTCCTTTTCGTGAGCCGCTTCTTGAATAAAATCTGCCTGTTCTTTTACCTTAAGGTGCTGTCTTTCAATAAGCATCAATTTCTCTTTTAAAGGTTTGTTTTGAACTTGAGCGTCCTTCATGAGCGTTTCAAGCGCTTCAATTTCTGACTCTGTATCTTTAGTCTTTTGATCTACTTCTTTTATTTCACTTTCCAAAAGTTCCCGCTCTAATTCTAAACTTTTTTCCTTTTCGATCAATGATTTATGTTCTTCCAATAAATCGTTCATTGGTTTCTTTTTCGAATCTTGAAACTCCTTTAATCGGTCTTGAAGCTCAGTTTCATATTTATACTCCTTATCTTTATTATGCTGCTGCAACGAATTCAATTCAGTTTTGACTTTAGACAATTCATCTTTCAACTGGTGAATTTCATCTGTGATTTCTTTATCAGGTTTTAGATTCTCTATTTCCCGCAGTTTATTACTCCATTCTAGATCATGCTCATCCAGTGTTTTTTTGAGTTCGTTCTCCAATTCCTGAACCTCAATTGAATGCTGAAATGTGAGATTCGATACAGTCAACTCTTCGTTTTTCCTCTGCAAATCGATCTCTCCATCTTTCAGGTCCAATTGCGAAGCCAACAGTAATGTTTCTTTCTTCATCTCGTTGCACATCGTTATCTTTTTAGAGATTGAGTACTGTATGTCAGGTAACTGGGTCTCTCGTATTTGAAGGGTTTCTTTTTCAATCTCCGAAATGGCATTTTTAAGATGCATTATGTCCTTCATTATCTTCCTTTCGCGCTTCTTCACCTCTTCTATCACTGCCGCATCTCCAAATACGTATTTATTCATCAGTCTTGTACCCTGAGGATTTGTGGCGTCAGTTGAACTGCGACGTGCCACTCTAGTGGCATTCATTTGATTGGTAAGATCCTGCAGCATAGGAGATGACAATCTGGGCCTTTTCACTTGAGGATATCCACTGCTCTGGGGTCCAGTGCCATTGTAGGAAAAAGACGGTATCTTGGAGTGATTGCTCATATCTTATATAGTTCCTGATATGTATCAAATGAGTTTCACAACCCGGTCGCAAATGCGGTACGCTGATAAATACCGTAGCTGATTTGTTTAACAGCCCTACTAGCACTTCGAGGCCAAAACTAACCGATTAAGCTACGAATTGGAGCCTAGAGAGATCTGCAATATCGTCGGTATTCGTGTTGAATCCGGTGCTATCACTGAAATGTAAACAAAAACAAACTATGAAGGCGGCTTTCCTATGGGCTCATCACGGTGAATATATTATCACAGAGTACGAAGAGATACATACTACATAGTTATTCAATCAAGTAGAGGTAATAGTGACCCGCCTAGGCGATGGAGCACCCTCATTACAGCAATTGTATTGTAATTCTAGTCTTAGTCCGCGTCCATGCATTGCTATTTACAGGTATAGGAGAGTCACAAGAGCTGTCGAAAAAAAGGAAAGAGAGTTGGGTACTAATTGAAGTCGCTCATGTTGACGTTTCTCGTCATAGCAGGCAATGCAACTCTTATTCCATCTATATCCTTGGACATCTTGATCTGGCACCCTAGTCTACTGGTCTCTGTTAAGC
This sequence comes from Zygotorulaspora chibaensis, assembly GCA_030565665.1. NCBI lineage: Eukaryota > Fungi > Ascomycota > Saccharomycetes > Saccharomycetales > Saccharomycetaceae > Zygotorulaspora > Zygotorulaspora chibaensis. The sequence continues at coordinate 385,236 of JAJMCM010000005.1, read as the reverse complement.
CATAAGCCAAGTCCAGCATATCATTCTCATCGTCGTCGGGTTCCGGCAAGGCATCGTAATATTCCGGGTCTACAATCACATGGCATGTAGAACATGCGCACGATCCCCCGCATGCTCCTTCCATATCCAGGTTGTGCCCCTGCGCAATGTCCAACAGAGTATCGCCCTCGCAAACTTGGTATTTCTTCTGAGTACCGTCTTTCAGTATGAATGTAACGTGCAACTCCTCGCCAGTCTTCGGTTTATGTAGGTGGCCATGCTCCAAAATATTCGAGGAACTGAACCACATCTTGCTCAGTGTGATTCCGCTGCTATTGAACATTGATTTTTGTAGCACATTGTGTCCAACATCGCTAGCCCTCCAGAGCCTCGATGCATTTCTAAAGCAGTAGGCAGAGTAGGTTCTTATCATTTCTAACCGTAGCTCGAAAGATGCCCAATATTTCAGCCAGCTTGGATTTCCACAATTTAATTTTTACTGTTATAGTAAATTAATTTTTTTAGTAGCACATAGACCTCTTTAAATCGCTTTGACAGGTGAAAAAGATACCTACCAAAGAAAGGGAGACGGTTCATCGGCTTGAAATCAAATGTGCTCTAGTAAGGCCCTATTGCGAGCTGCCGAGTCACCTTATCAACATCGGATCACTGGATTGTCGTCGAAAGCTTCAAATCTACCAATGGTCGCAAATTGGGCGGTTTAGGCTCGATTTAACGGCCCAAACATCACGGTGTACGGATCTCGGTATGTTAAGGTGCGTGAAAAGGGGAATTGGGACCTTCTGTCTGCGATAGAATCGAACGATAAGCCCATTATAGTTGCCCCTCAGTCGAGCTTCAAGTAGTGTGCAGATGAGCTCTTTATTATCATCGTACGAGTCAGACTTTAAAGCTACGCTAGAGCAAGCATGCGCGAGTTTAGCCAGTGCTAATACAGAGCCGATACCTCAGAGGAATGGGACGCTAAAGCAGATTGAACAACAGCAGGAGGAACTTTTTGATCTTGTAGATCAAATGGAGATTGAAGTCAATAATAGTATTCCAAACGGCCAGGAGCGTGCAGTGTATAAGTCAAAAATAAGGGATTACAAAAAGCAGGTACAAATCAGTTTAAAACAGCCACTGCAGAAATTGATTGACTCGAGAGATAGAGATCTACTTTTCGGCGAAGTAGCCAGTTCCATGCCCACCAATCTGAACGACGAGCAAAGACAACAGCTATTATCCAATCACGAGCTTTTGACGAAATCCGGAGACAGGCTGAAGGATGCCACAAGAGTTGCCTCAGAAACGGAAGGCGTTGGCTCTCAGATAATGATGGATCTCAGGTCACAGAGAGAAACTTTAGAGAACGCTAGACAGACCTTGTTTCAAGCAGATTCCTACGTGGATAAAAGTATAAGAACATTGAAGACAATGAGCAGAAGATTGGTGGCAAATAAATTCATTAGCTATGCTATTATTGGAGTTTTGATCTTGCTCATCTTGCTGGTTCTGTTTTCGAAATTTAAGTAGCTATAGCAAATGATAATAAGAATAAAAAATATATCAAGGCATAATAATAAACCGCAGTGATAAGACTTGCAAACGTATAAATAGATCACATAGATCATTGGTAAAATAAGAAACCTTTAGGGTTTAAGTGAGCTCAGTTTCACAATCAGGAGTAGTATTCTTTTCAGTGAACTTAAACTTTTTCATTTTATCCTTCAATGAGCTGATTAATTTGGATTCCGATTTGTGAGCATTCTTTGATTCTAACACGGGCTGGTTCTCGACAGCCTCATCAGGCTCCTGTTTCGCTTTGTCAGATGTTGCGCTCGATTGTGGAGTTAATCCCGAATTAGCGGCACCAATCCTGTACTGATGTTTTTCTTCTTCTGTTAAATCTAACACTGCCGCGGTGAAATTGATCAGCGACTTGGCACTTTTCCTTCTTGCCATTCTCCTGATTCGATGAGCCTCGTCTGGCAAAGGGGTTGATCCCCTAGACCCAGTGTTTGATGAGGATCTAGCCGTACGTGGCAATCTTACACATGAAACACCTACATCACTTATCCATTTCGCAACCAATGCGGTCCAGCCGCATTGATGAGATGCGCCTAACCCTCTACCAGTATCACCGTCAAAGTATTCATAAAAAGGAACGAGGTCTTTGAAGTATTCGTCTGATGATAAAAATTTAGCATGATCCCCATAGTTGATGGCTCGCTCGCCATTCTCATCAGGAACAAAGAGATGAATCATACGACAACCCAACTCTTCGGCAACCTCCGCTAAATTCAGATACTCTCCTGATCCTGTAGGGCATTCAACTTTGAAGTCTGAGCCATAATATAAGTAGAATCTTTGCAAGGATTCAATGATCAAAAAACTTGTGGAAAACCAGATTGGTCCTCTCCAATTAGAATTACCACCAAACATGCCAGAATCTGATTCGCCGGGCAAATACTTCACGGTATATTGTTCACCGTGAACATTCATTTCAAAAGGGTGATCTTCATGATATTTTGACAGCGATCTAATGCCATAAGGAGATAAAAATTCGGTCTCATCCAACATACGGCTTAAAATGGCTTTCAACCTCTCTTCATTGACAAGCGCAAGTAGCATTCTTTCACCAACACCTCTCTTTGTCATTGAAGCAATGTTCCTATCAACTATTTCAGGCCTATTATCTATAAACCAATCGACTCTTTTCTTGAAACTTGGAAATTGATTTAACAATTTAGGCTCCAGTGTCATGGCGGCATACAACGGGATTAAGCCAACCAGCGATCTAACAGGTAACTGTTCTCTGTTGGGGCCACCCCAGGAGATTGCATCGTAATAAAATAGATCCTTTTCATTCCACAGATTTTGCTTCACTATTTTTTGACACTTTTCCCCTGTATTATCTATCAAATATTCAAATGACATCGAATCACTAATCAAGATAAAATGTTCAAAGAATTTTGAGGCAATGTCCTCGTAAACTGGGTTCTCTTTAGCTAGTTCCAAAGCTATGTTTAACATTTGTAGACAGAAAAAAGCCATCCAGCCGGTAGAATCAGCCTGCTCTAGCTTACCACCGGTAGGCAGAGGTTCACTTCTATTGAAGATACCGATATTATCCAATCCTAAGAATCCACCTTCGAACACGTTATTACCATCTGAATCCTTGCGGTTGACCCACCAGGTAAAATTTAGCAATAACTTCTGAAAAACTCGTTCCAAAAATACTCTATCTTCACGACCGAATATATTTCTCTCCAATTTATAGACACGATAGACAGCCCAGGCATGAACTGGTGGATTGACGTCATTAAAGTTCCATTCGTAGGCGGGAATTTGGCCATTTGGATGCATGTACCATTCCCTAGTCAATAGATCCAGTTGTCTCTTGGCAAAGTCAGGATCAATCATTGCTAATGGTATGCAATGGAACGCAGTATCCCAAGAAGCGAAAAATGGGTATTCCCACTTATCGGGCATGGACAGAATATCTTCAATGTACAAATGTTTCCAATTTTTGTTTCTTGCATTGGCCCTGTTTGGTGGTGGTGATGGCTTAATACTACTGTCGCCGTTATACCACGCATCGTATGTTAGGTTGTAAAACTGTTTGGTCCACAACAAGCCAGCAAACGCTTGTCTTTGAATTTTTCTAAGTTCATCGCTGATTGGCATGGGAGTAACTCTCCAATAAAAGTTATCGGCCTCCTCCTCACGATTTTCGAAAGTTGTATCGAAAGCATCTTCGTCAACAACAGCCAGGTCTTCTGTAGGGAAAATGCTGCTCTCTGCGTCGTTGGTGAATTTGTACCTAACCGTAACGTATTCTCCGGGAGGAATATTCTTAAAATGATAAACTGCACACGCCTTGGTTCCCTCATTATCTGGATTGGTGACATCTTTTTTTCCGTTCACCAAATACTCTTCAAATGCATCTTTACAAAACTCAGATGGATTTTTTTTATTATCGAACAGCTTGACCAGATTTGGTTCGTTTTCAGTGAATAATAACAATGGATCAACATCATCAATATCATCTTGATCCCCCTCGTCATTAGCAAAGGAGCCAGGGGATGGCTGGAACACAATTTGGCGAGTACCATATTTTTCATGTGTCACATGAATTAAATTTGAGGCCTTATCATCTCTTTTCAGGGCGGGTTTTTCTTTATTGCCACGCCAGGCCCAGGTATTTCTGAAAAAGATTTGAGGTGCTACGTATAGCTCTCCCGAATCCTTGCTACTTCTGTTATGAATCGTTAACCTAAAATTCAAGTCGTCCGGATTGTCATCACCTTTCGCCATTTCGTAAAAAACATCAAAATAGCAATTGTCATCGGTTTCCTTCTCATGATAAAGGCCGTCGATTTCATAGACCTCAAATTCTAGGTCGTTAAAGCCTCTCTTGGCGTTTTCTTCAATCAACTGCTCGTATGGGAATGCTTTCTTGAAGGGGTATTTGTACAACGCCTTCATGTACGAGTGAGTAGGGGTGTTGTCCAGATAGTAGTACAATTCTTTGACATCCTCGCCGTGATTTCCCTGAGAGTTCGTCAGACCAAACAGCCGCTCTTTGAGCCTACAATCCTTGCCGTTCCATAAAGCAACATTCGTGCAGATAAACTGTTTATTGTCAGAGACCCCAAACAAACCGTCCTCCCCCCACCTGAAAACCCGGGCATTCGCATGTTCAAATGGGAAATGGGACCAGGCATCACCATTGTAGGAGTAGTCTTCACGTACCGTGGCCCAGCTCCTCTCACTGAGATACGGGCCCCACCTGTACCAATACTTTTCGTGATTTCTATTCTCATGCAATCTCTTTTCCTCGACTGTGGAATCAACGAATTCCTCTCTAAACTTAGTTGCCATTCTTGCTCCAATTGCTATCCGTTCTCAACCGACAATCACCAGGGAGCAATCTTTGAATGAGCCGTATTTATACTCTTCGACGTGTCTCCTTGCACTTTCCCACTCTCTGTGTGCCTTGAATCGTAACCACCACTCTTAGGCAAAGATTGGCATGAGCACCCCCTTAAAAAAGATCGAAGATTAGAAAGCTTGCTCAGGCCTGCTAAGAAGAAAAGCCAAGGTTTCCGATGGCCGAAAAAGGCCAGAATTATGAATTCCTATTGATGATTATTTATATATGCTAGTTGATGCTTACTTAGACGTCGTAAATCGTTGAATACCGCAGAATTGCTTGTGGTAACCGCCTAAACGGATTTTAACCACAGTCTGTAGTTCTGCTGAGCTGCGTTGGCAAAGTCGTCATCGATCGCCTTTCCTGTGCTCGTGCCCAGGCCGCTCGTTGAAATTGCGGGCGTCGGTGTGTCCATAGTTAGAAGCGTGCTTGTAAGTGTGTTTGGTCTTGATTGTGATATCAGATAATTGTCTTTCTTGTATTGTTCGGGAGTCGAAGGCAGTCTCTCCGATGTATATAGCAATGGGGAGCCTATTAGCTGCTGTTGGTAGTATATTTCGTCGTCCAGTTCTGTGTCGCTCAACTCCAGGCCATTGGGGCTCTCCGCTAGCAAGGCTGGGGGCACTGTGTCAAGTGGATCACGTGCACTGGGCCTTAGGCTGCTGATGTGAGCTTCTGCGTCTGAATTCACAAACGACAGGGGGAAAAGTTCTTCTTCCTCGTAAAAGTGGAAGGTTGACATATTGTGATAGGTTCTTGTGGTCTCTAGTATCTAGTGTCTAGTCAGGCTCAGTGTATGAGGAGTTTGTTACTGCGATATCAAGTCTACGTGCGTCTTAAATACCTGCTTATCTATCCGTTTATATATATACATATTCATGCCATTGTGCACACCCACTAATTAACAAAAAAAAAAGAGTAAACATACACACCTACATTTTGATTCGAGATGAGTAACCCTTTCGTACTTCCGGTTGTCTTCCCCATTATGTCTTTGCTTGAGGCTTCGCGATGTGTCATCGACACCCGCTTCGCAGGCGGCGGAAAAGTTTCAGCAAGGCACTTCAGAGGTTACATAAAAAGGCGCCAGAAGAGAGAGAACCACAGTTTTTAGGTCACGTTTGCCCACCCCAACGGAGCGCACGATGGCAAATTTGTCGAGTCGGGCATTTTTCTGCGAATATCATGACTGATGGTAGATCGATTGTTTATGTTCTAGAGGGACAAGATGACCGATCCGTGTAAACGTGAGGCGTGCAATATTCAGAATTGTTTGTTGACAAACAATTACAGCGAGACACGATGCCAGTCATTGATAGATGACTTGTACAGATGCTGTAACAAGTTCTACCAGTCGAACGACAGGAGGGAGAAAACGCCATGTTGTCCACAGCCCGAGCTGCTCGAGTTGAAGATGAAACAGAGGGGTCTAAGCGATACATAGAGTCTGTAGTATGTACGTGAAAGGTACCTCGATATGAAAAAGAGGTTTACATATCAGGCGGATACGTTCCACAATTGTTAGATTATATGAAACAATTTTTTAATCTAAGATCGACCGCGAGCACGGCACAACGTTTAAATTGTGTGGGGTTACCATACGCTCACTAACCTCGAGTTGAGATCGAGCGAACCGTGACTCTGGGTGTCTATATAAAAGACATTGTTACTTCCTTTAAAATGGACAAAAGTTTTTCAAGAGGTGGTTGAGGCCTCGGATCTTTTTATAGTCAGGGAAGACAGAGCAGCGTTGTCGGCAGGAGAGAGAAAATGAAAATTTGATACGCCGGGTAACCTGCTTAAATATACTCTTTAATGTTAGGTTTATGTTATGTTGCGTCAAAGGCCTGTCATTCAAACTTAACCCCATCAGGGAGTTTGGGTGAACGGCTGATTCATTTTTGAGAATAAGAATAAGTGACAAAACGCATACTGAGCGCGTGCGACACCTGCGTGAGGGATTCCAAGGACCGCGTGGCCAGCACCTGACCTTACCATTGGGATTGCTTAGTTCAGGATCAAACTGCCCAGGCTCCTTTGATTCGCTGTATCTTGCGCCCCCACGGCTGTTGTATCTTGAAGCTGCGATTTGCTTCCTATCATCTCAAATTTTTACACCATATGCCTGATGAATCCTGGCACATCCTTCGAGAAGCTGTAGATTCATTCACAGTTTCTTTAAACTGCATAAATTGGACTTCACTGCGGTATGTCCCTATGAGCTAGCGGATAACGCCTGTATATATGGGCGTTTCGTGGTTTTCAGTGAAGGAGGCTGCGAAACTCGTGCAGTGAGGCAAGTCGCCCCACTAGCAGGCCTTAAAAAGATCTCTTGTACGTCCTATTTCTCTCGAGCTGTGCTTATATTAAGAGCGTAAACGTCGGTGAAGTATGCACATTCGACTCTGGTCGCTCGTTATCCGTAGGTACTGGCGCTGCAGTTTCTCTCGTATCTTTTGATTTTCGCTCGAAGAAAAGTCGCAGCACTTCGGCGGCTAAATTATCCGGTGCAACCCCATCCTAACTATGAATAAACATGGTAGTGAACTGCCTGAAATCCATCAATAGCCAACTGATTGCGACAGCTCCCGCTCGGTGCCACTGGAACGAGGCTCACATTGCCCACGCGTAAGTAGAGCCATTTCCCATAGGATCTTCTGATTTTTATCTGACTTTTACTAAAACAAACGCTATTAGATATAAGAAACAAGACTTTGAGACTAGTGCATCCATGGGTAACGCTTGATTTTTACTGAACAAAGCTTTCGACATGAGTGCTTTCCTCGGCCCGAAGCCTTGCGTTGCGAAAGGAGCTCTCTTGCGCCGAAGGACGTGTGCATGTCGCAAATGATGCTTGCCCGACAACGGTGGTGTCCCGTAAATAAAACATCACCTGGATCTATATAGAGGACCGGTGCAGGGTTTGGGAGCAGGTACGGCGCTGGGATCTCAAAAGAATGATTGCTGAACTCTGGCTCGAAATCGGCGACTAATTGGTTCGAAAAGATCACTTCGACGTGATGAGTTTCGGTCAAAGAACTTGCTTTGTTGTCACGACTCCATTTCTCCCGTGAGATGGGTGCCAATCTCAGTGGAAGCAGTTCAGGGCACAAAAGATGTGAATATATTCGACTGCTGGCCAAAGGAAACCTCGAGTCAGTAATTCGGTACCCAACGCTAAATCTACAGCAGATGCGTTGGACTACTCCGTGGAGAAACTGATCGCTCACCGAAGGAGTTTCATGATGTTCTTTTGAATAGCGAACCGAATACTTTAATCGGCGAGGATCGTTTAGTCGACAATTATCATAGAGCCTTGAGAAATGATAAGTTTGGAAGCTTCATCCAAGCCAAAAAAGTGACACGGTCGCAAGCAAGGAAGTCAAGAAGCCGTTCACGCTCAGGATCGGGTCCAAGGACGCACCGCCCCAGCGCTTGACTGTGCCCAACAAGCACTGAAACTGGAAAAAGAATAATTCTATCGCAGCACATTCTTGTCTGCCAGATGAGAACGTCGGAACCACTCCCCACCAAGCCCCGATGAACCGCGTACTACAACCCTAGAGCACGCAATAAGAGGCATAATCGTCAAAGAGCACTGGCCAAACCAGGCGAAAGTCGCTGGCATAATTCTAGAGATGCACAAGGCCGCTCACTACGTTTGCACAATACAACAAACATATTTTTCAGGAACCTTGCTGAGCATTCGACAGCGGTGGTTGGACCCAGGGTTCCTGTGCACTCGCATGCATTGCAAGTCCCTAGTAGATCAAATCCTCACGTTGTCTAGACATTAGTGTAGGCGCGCTAGGTTCACTGGCGCCTAAGGAGGTAGATGTAGATTTTATCAAGTAGTTTTATACATATCAAACCCAAAAGTTTAGGAGGGTTAAATATTTATTTATACGGAAAAACCTGAGACGTTGCTGCCAAATTTTCTCCTAGTTGAAACTTTAAACATACATAGAATTGTTCAAAATGTAAAAAAAACCTTCTTAATGACGACGAGAAGCAGCGATGACTTCACTCATTTCTTCTACCTTAGCCTTAGCTCTGATGAAAGAACCTAATCTCTTCTTTGCGACCTTTCTAGCTCTCTTTTCACCGGAGTTTCTGATCAAATCAATCAATCTTCTTTCATATGGTGCCAAACCAGCAAATTCCTTAATCAAAGAACGGACAAACTTGGTTCTGTTAGAAGCAACACCTTTCTTGTAAGAAATCTTTGCAGCTGGGGTCATGGAAGTGACCACCTTACCTTTGTTCAAACCAACAGCAATACCTATTGTAATAATAATATTCTAGTTAGTAAAATTGTTCTTTTCCATGTTCGAAAACGTGAGGTATGTGATATTTGTCGTTGTCTCTGTTGAAATGTATTCGCCTTATCATGTTTCGGTCTATCCACACTAATTGTATCAAAGGTGGTCGGTCCTCCGTTCTGTAACTTGCGTGTCTTTTTCCGCTCTCCTGAGTGCGTTTCTAGGCATTGGTTTTACATTGAGTGATCTTTCACACTACGTCGACTTCTCATCAGTTTTCATCAATATCCACTACGTTCTATTCGTGTATCTTATTATCATATGTAAACATACCAGTCTTGACAGCCATCTTTCTTATTGTTATTGTGCTTGAAAGTCCTATTACTCAAAACGCAAAATGAGTTGAAATAACGGTATTGCAATCAATATATTGGCACGAGCACTACTTTTTCCAGTATCAGTCACAGTACGTTTCCCATCGCTGGTACATCCAGCCCATCAACAATTTTCCTCTCAGCTGGCGTTCGCACTTGCGCTCAGACTCCCTGCCGTCTTTCCAGGATGCGGCCCATTAGCTAGACGGCACGTTGTGAACTCCAGGGGAGAGTCTCAGAACTCGTTGCCCGCTGAGCTCGCAGCTCAGCCCGCGAGAGTTTCCTTGCTTCGGCCCGAGCGCGCTCTTTCTACGCCGGCCCCAGTCTTTCCCAAATAGTTCTCGCGCTCGCCGTCGACCGCAAGGCCACGCTCTGCCTCCGTGATCCCCAACACGCACGACGATCCGAAACTCACGACATCACAAGGTGTCTGGCTTTATAATAGAGTGCATGGGTGGAAAAGAAGGACAGTCATGAAAATACTTCCATAATTCGGGCCACCACACTCCACAGTGCATTCATTCACACTTGCGCATGATTGGGACATGCATCGATACTTCACAATTAGGAAATGCCCTTACGATATATGAATGTTCTTTGGTGGAGTCTTCTGGACATTTTTGCTGTCATATAGCGTGACAATTAGGGAATGTCGACCTGATTTGGAGGTGCCGTGCGGCTGGATTCAAGTCAAGGTTTGCTTGCCTCTTGTAGAATAGACTTTTCGAATGTAGGCTCAACCGACAATTTGAGGTTATTATTAATACATATGTGTGAATATTATGAATAACATCTTGCCTCGCGCTCTCAGGGTCTTCAGAACCGGTTGACATATAAGATGGGCAGAAGAATTCAGGGATTTGACTTGGATATCAAAGGAGATCTTCAGCACCCCGTAGGCGTTGCAGTTTTTCACTATTCTTCGAGATGAGGTTAAACAGCACGCGTGACTGCGGATTTTGGGCGCTATAGTTGCATCTCTATACTCAGATAGCGTCCGTCTATCAATTACATATATTCAAGTTCAAGTAGAATTTATTTCTATCAAAGAACTGTGCTTTGGTCAAATTTGCTTGTCAGGTTATCTCCTGGGATATTTATATACAAGACATTATTTTGTGAAGGTTTATATAGATTATGAGACAAGCTTCCGCTCATATACTGATGGTGGATAGATCGAAGCCGTAATTGCGCAATTTTGTCAAGATTTCGTTGATTGAGGCATTGGCGTATAATTCCACGAACGTACGATGGTCAATTGTTTTGCCATCAGCTCTGTGTTCTAACTTTTCTAATGGATATAGAAACTGCATCAACTTTCTCCTTCCGACAGTTACTTTAAGGAGATTTCCATTGACTACCTCGCTGTAGTATACCTTGAGTTTATCCCCATTTGCGTCTTCGACTATGACAGCGTCCTTATGTGGGGGATTCCGCTGTGAAATTTGTTTTGTTAAGACCGTGTAACGCAATTTCCAACCCATTGGTCCCAACTCTTTGATTCTGGCAGACTTTTCTTTAGTCAAATATTTATCAATGCCACCTTCTTTGCTAATGGTACGCAAAACTTTTGCTGTCAGCCTCAAGCTTATCTTCTTGTCCAAAGTCTCACTCCAAAGACCTTTCTTCACAATATTCGGTAACCATCTTCTTCTCGTTTTGGTCTTACTTTCGGGAATGTTGTTACCATACTGGACAAAGGATGCACCGTATAACCCTTTGTTACTTTGCTTAAACACGTTGGATTCTCCATATTTATAATCTGCAAAAGCTTTCCTCTTCTTTGGAACGTACAATGGCCTCACATCACCTATTTTATAGTCGGGTTGTCTGGCAATTCGTCTGCTTTCAACTAGTTTCCACTCTCTTAAAGAAGCAGTTGCCGATGAGAACGCTCTTTTGACATCAATCTTGATGGACCCACTAAACATGACAGTCTGATATTTACAAAGATGTATTTTGCTCTCGTTCTTCCCGAGAAGGTATGTTCTGATATCAGTTTTCACCATTTAGTGGGTTAAATCTCTGAATGTTTTTCTTCTCGCTCTTTGGGCAACCGGTCATGCTCACGTGCAAAAAAATCCATGATCATAGACTTGAAATGACACAAATTCAAAATATGGCGAAGAAGACCTCCTGGCTCTATTTCTTGGGCATATATATCTGTTAATGCCGTCGAAGGACTTTGGCTCTCGCTTTGCCTATTCTGAAGCCCTTGAAGCAAGAAAATACCTTATTTTATTCTTAAAATGCCTATTGGAAAACACAATAACATGATTTTTGTTTAAGCCTTGCGTTCTGATGTCTGCTTCCCATTAACGCGGAGTATTTGTGCATATTTGTTGAAATAGGAGAATTTTTTGTTTATTTCCAACGTTTTCAATATTTTTTTTCCTCTGCTAAACATGAATTAAAAATAAGGTGAAATGTACGTCATAAATATAAAAAAAATGCTACAGTATAGGTATTTAAAGACCTTACTTAAAAACCTTCTTTAGACCCGACCAGCCGTTTGTTATAGGGGGTTTGATATTAGACAGCGGCGATTCGACACCGGCTTTGTTCGCCGCTTTGAGTTCAAAAATAATCTTTTCCTGCTCGCTAACTTTATCTTGTAATTTAATGTTTTCGCTCATGACTTCTGCATTGCGTTTAATTGTCTTATCCAGATCTAATCTCAAGTCAACCGGTAATTTTGCATCCGGATTTGGTAGAGTTTGCTTGCGGATTTCTTCATCTAGTTGTTTTTTAAGCTCCAGGATGTATAGTTTTTGGTCACTGTTTTCATCAATTAGGGTTTCAATTTTTAATCTGTTCTTTATCAATTCATTGGCTATTTCGACATGCTCCCTACTGAGTAAAGTATAATCATGTTCCAATTTACGAACTTCCTTTTGTAGTTGTAAATTCTTTATCTTGATTGATTCATACTGAGCTTCCTTTTGTTGTTCAATTTCATGAATCTCGTCATACTCAGAAGCATACCTTTTTAAACTGATAGGTGTAACATGAACATCGTGCATAGCCTCATGTACAAACAGTTCGATATCGTAATCATCGTCGTTGATGTTCTTCGAAGAGTTTAAGTGACTTGATGATGCGATTTCTTTCTTCAAAACAGACTCGGTATCACTTTCATTGTATCCTTTTTCTTCCTTTTCATCCTCCTCATTCTGATTTCGTTTCTCTATAGACTCCTTCAGATAATAATTGAAAAGTTCATTTTTCAAATATTCCAACAACATATCAAAGTTTAAGATTAGCAAATATTCTGAGTTTTTTAGCATCAAATTTACAGCAAATCTCAGTATGGACTCGATACCCTCGATGAAGACAATGTCAAATATCCGCAGCACAAACCCTAAGGGAAATTTATAAGCGAAAAAAGTTAAGAACCATTGTGTCGCATACATGGAAGAGCGAACGCCCTGCCTTGTCAGGTGGTTGTATATTTGAGGAGAATTTTCCTCCAATAATCTGTCAAATTGATATAATAACATCATCAAACCTGGCATATCAGGTAGAAATAGATCCCTTAAGCCGTAAAATTTCATCAATCTGATCAATAATCCTAATGCCTCAGCTTCGGTTTTACAGTTGAGTATTATTGGAGTTGCAATAAATGCCATACCCTGGGTATATCCCACATCTGGATCATAAACAGCATATATTTTGAGAATCCTAAAAAGGCATTCCATCTTATCTTCCGGTAGATACTTTGTGCGTTTCAGATCCCTGCGAATACTGGCTTCATGAGGTGATTCAGTGTCCAGCAAAGTTTGATAGATATCTTCAAATTCTTTTGACTTAGAATTTGCGACCAGCTGCCAGATAATACCTCGAATTTGGGCAGGGATACCATCGGTAACTTTTTCTTCTAGTGTTTCAGGGTCGCTAGCAACAGAGGGGAAATCATTCACCACCAGAGTCCAATACTCCCAGTCAACCAAACCGGCTCCCTTCACGGATTCACCAGGGGCGGACTTTAATTCGCCCTCTGTTTTCTCCATCCCAGAGGATTCTCGTAATACGGGCGTGGATGGCAGGCTTTCAAGAAACATTGAATAAGATGACTTCAGCATGTCTTGACCTCTCTCCAAAAACTCTCTGGATTCTTCGTCTTCTTTTTGAAAGTGGTGGCTTGTTTGGCGTAGTCTGTTAGCAATCAAATTGATCTCAGCGGCGGACTCGAGCCTTTTAGCTCTATCAACAGCTGGAGAGAGCGGGTGGATGGCAGGAGGCGCCGTCGTCATAGCTAGATTTCTTTTGAACACATCTGAGCGCATTTCTTCATCGAAAGGCGGTGGGACAGCGTGTTGACGCTTGTTGTGTTGCCTTGGTGGTAGCGGAGGAGATATCGGTGACTGAGATGCAGCAGGACTAGGATTGGGTACTACTCTTGATGGCTTATATGGAGTGGTAAAATCCTGCGTGGTTCCAATATGACTTCTAGGAGGTAATGGAGGAGATTGAAATGTTTCAATAGCATTCACAACCTTAGCAGTCTCCCTCTTGAGGTTTTCAGCGTCACTCGAGGATTCAGATGAATCTTCAGTATAAAATTTCGAAATATCTTCTTCTTCATCCTCCTGAACTGTGAGCTTCGACAACTGTTCAACATTATCTGGTGTTATATCTCTCTTGTTGTCGGGCGAATGAACTTCTGCTCCGTCAGCTTCTGAAGCTTTACCTTCGAAAATTACGTGTGATTTACTAGGGGCCGGGTCCTTCTCTTTATCTAGAGAGTCGCTGGTAGATCCCTGATTATCGTTAACCATTGAACCTGTATTATTCTTGGGCAAACCAGTTTCAGTTACCTCAATAAGTCCATTTGGATCCTCCGTACCCTCACCTTTAACTGGATCAGAGTCCTGTTGCGGGGGCTCTTCAAAGTCGAAAACTTGTGCATTCTCTTGAACTTCCTCTTGCCCCTGCTGCGCGCCTTCTTTAGTAACATCCCCCCCAGCAGCACATTCTTTAAGAGTCTTGAATTCAACACTTTGATGCACTGGCGTTGTAGGATTCTCCGCCACATCACTAGATGTATCGAACGCTGTCTCAACCGGTTCACTCATGACTGACCTGTTTGACCTAGCGACTTGTATGTTTATGGCTTACTGCATTCAGGTTCGCTTTTCAGTCTCGTTTCTTACATGATATGATGAAAAGATACCTTTCATTAAGCGAACTTTTACTTATTGAAAAACACCTTTCTACGTCAGGTCTGGATAATTTTACATGGTAGTAAAATAACGCCAAAATGGTTAACTTACAAAAATTTTCTCGATTTCTCAACCTATAGTTGACAAAATCGAGCTGCTCGTCGGTGAACTCATAAATTCTAACGATTCTGTATATTGTTTTAGTGTCTACCTCACGGATGACACGGAGCAATTCGAGCTAAATATCAAGCCTGATCCACCGATACTTTGCTGTTAAGGGTGAACTTGAGAGCTCTTGTTTCAAGATTTTCTTCCGTGGGAGTGCCTCTTTTCGCAGATTCTCATTTCCTTGGGTATTTCCTCCTCTTGCGGTCGCTACCAGGTCTATTTAGTATTCGGTGGAATAAGGGCGTGGCAGCACCTCGGCGGCTATACTGTCTAACAAGTACTGCAATGTCTAACAATAAGGCGATACGACGGTTACTTTCTTCGGATGCAGCAATAAACTAATAACTGTGACAAGCATTGCTTGGTATGACGAGCAGCTCTTCGGCGGCTGAAACAGCTTAATTTACAATGAAAAAGAATAAATAGAGGCCCACTTGCAAGAGAATGTTTTGATCTTTCTTTCTTCTTCACTCAAACAAGAATTTTCATAGATACCAAGGCTTGAACACCAATGCATCCTACGGTATCACCTGAATTACACCGAAACAAGACTTCGACAGGAGTGTTTTCTTCAGCGCAAAGCGTTGCCTCATGGAGAGAACTGCCAGATAGAAAGAACACCCCTTGCATCCAAGGATGTTGATGTGGCAAAAGCGAGTGAATAGAAACGACACTACGTAGATGAGACATTGTCTGGACCTATATAGAGGACCACGGCAGGGTTTTGGAACAGATAGGGCGCTGGGATCTCAAAACAATGGTTACTGGACTCTCGTTCGACATCGGCGAAACTGGCCATAAAAGATCACTTCGATGTCATTATTTTCGGTCATAGAACTTATTAATTATCTCAACTTCATTCCTCTCATGAGACGAATGTCACCCACCCCCAGCGGAAGCAGTTCAGGGCACAAAAGATGTGAATATATTCGACTGCTACCAATGGAAACCTTGAGTCAGCGATTCGGTACCCAACGTTTAAATGTACAACTGGTGCGTTGGACTGCTGCGTGAAGAAACGGATCGCTCGCTGAAAGAGTTTCATGATGTTCTTTCGAATAATGAAGGGAGTAGTTTAACACGCAAATTCAAGCACAAGAAGGCCCATCCCAGTCCATTGTTGACTGCCAGGACGAGGACCGCGTAGCGGCTCTCTCAAAAACCTTCGACGAACTACGGACTTCAACCCCAGAGTACACAAGCAGAAGCAGAATCATCGGAGGGCACCGGTCAAACTAGGCAAAAAATCACCTGTCTAATTCAGGAAATGTCCAAGAAGGCCACTCTCCACTTTCGCACAAACTATCAGGATGTCTTTTGCCCCTAAGTCAACTTCCACAACTGCATCAAGCTCAACCGCAAATCAGTTTCGAGCAAAGCTGTAGTTGGGAGCTGCGCATTTCACAACTGGGTATGGAGAAAGTCACAATAGGTAGTCCTCAATATCGTACTGAAATGAGGTAGAATTGGACGTCAAGGTCACCCATCTCAGGGCAAATGTACACTTTGTACATGAATGATCTCGGTGGGCCGGCGCATAAAAAGGCATGCACGCTAACAATGATGATTTAATGAAGCATCTTTGCTGGGCCAAGTAGCGGAACAGTATGCGAATGTTGCTATAGAGCTACTTGCTATGCCTATACAAATGCTGCATATGAAGCCAAATTATTTTTGGCATGTAGTGTTGTGTACCATAAATTAACCATAATCATAAAAAAACCAAAACACAACTAAAAATAACCACCAAAGAAGACCTGAATTTGTGACGACGCGATATTAATTCAAATAACAACGCAGCTTCCACTGTCAAGACTGATTTCAGATAGAATAGGAGAATACGCAAACCCGTCAGGTGTGAAATCAACCGCGGAGTTGTTATTTGACAATATAGTTTCCAGCCCCGCGCCTGACGGGCCCCGCCCTCTTTCTCGATGGCAGTCATCTCTGCTATTATAGGGGTAAACACATCCAAGGCTTATTCCCAATTCAGTGATCAAAACTTCAGTCTCGTTCATAGTCAAGTTGGGGAAGTGGATTCTGATAGCATTTTTATTCTTATCCAACATTATTGGCAGAGATCCATAGGTCTCGTAAATTTTGCTCAAAGATTGCTCCAAGAGTTTCAATCGTTGAGTCGACCTTGAGATTTCTTCGCCAAAATCGGACAGAACCTTCGCATTCACAAATGTTGTTGATGGAATGGCGTTTTCGATGTTTAGCCTGGGTAATTCGAACTCGATAAAGGAGCCAAAAGTCTCATTGCCAAGAAACATTGACTGGTCCTTATGATCGTTGATCATTTCAAAGACTTCCATATCACGAATCAAAGAGATATCTCTGGAAGATAGTTTATTTGGCAACTGAAATTGCGTGTTGACGCCAGAATACATATTCGTAGCAGTTGAGTTACCCTCTGGAATAGCGTCGTCTAGAGAATTGAACAAGCAGCGCAACGAAACAGCTATATTGTTTGCGGCCTCATGAGTAAAGTTAATACTTGCAGTTGAGTACATTCTTTGCTTGGAAAATCTCGTACTAGTCATGTTCCAATTGGTATATAGGCCTCGAGGAGCGCCCCGAGGGACTCTACTGCTTGTAGAGAATAAAGACACAGGCTGAGACTTTTGCGATATAAACCTGCCACCCTTGCTTAAGTCAGACCTGGTTATCCTTCTGTAGCTTGCCCCAACGTATTGGTGAAAGTTTCTATATATTATCGTTCTCAATGGAAACTTATTGGGCGTGGGTCTGACAGCCACTGGTATCTTCACCATCCTGCCTGCCTGATTAGGTAAGTTGCGTTCCAAAACATTTCCCAACTCTTGGTCAATAGTTTTACCTAGTTGTCGTAACTGCCTCTTGGTCAGTTTCAACCACTGTTTCCAGCTACCAGGCTTCATATTTAATATACTTGCTAGGCTTGTTTGATCTAGATTAATTCTCCTATTCAAACCTTAACTTTATATTAACTTTATATTAAGGTACATTATATACAAACAAAACCCAGGCGCCGGGTGACCCCTTTACGTCTACAAAAACAATGATCTGCGTAAACTCTTAATCCTCAATGAAATTGCGATGCACGCGGGAGCTCAGGGGCCTACACCAGCATGTAGGGACTGGAACCCTGCCACCTGCCATCAGATGCTCAGCAAACTACCTAAGGATGATTGTTCTTGCACAAAAATACTGTCGAACGTAATCCGCATTTTAAGCAGTAGTAAGTTTTGGCACGCCCGAGATTCTACTTAATATTCCTGTGGTTAAAGTTGGTCTTGCACTTCCGTAATCGTGTCAGCTACATGTTGCGACTTCGTCCATAACCTATGGAAGAACGCACCGTTCGTCAAAGCGGCTACGCTCGACTTCGATTTGCTGCAGGGCTTAATGCAGTTGCAGAAGTTGAGCTTGTTCTGGTGGTTTTTGCAGAAGTAAAGTATAGCCTTCTATCGTATTTTGAAAGCTATACGGAGGATTCTTTTGCCTAGTTTAGTCAATGCCCTTTGATGGGTTTTGACGCCTCTTGGACGCTTTGAATTTAGCAAGAAATGATGCCGTGCGAGTAACAGCCCTGATGCTCTCACGATTGTTTGTTTCTTCAACCTTATATCATAAGTTGCCAGGAACAATTTGCCGTGGCAGATCAATATGAGGTCGGCATGTTGCTTCTCTTCAGCAATTGGGAAAGACTGTCGGGGAAGAATAAGAGAGTATTTCGGCGAGCGATTCCTTTGGAGTATCCTGTTCATCGGTCGTTCGTTGTAAAGCGGTTACGATGCTCTCCTAGCCAAAGGTGAAAAGAACATGTAGTAAAAATTTCTCTTTCTTCTATCCCAGTAGTTCTAAAGGACAGTCAAACACTGAAGCATCTCAACTTGAGCGTGAACAACTTCCTGGTTTTCTTACACTTGGCCATTTTAGTTATGTGGTTCTTGAAGAGGTTCTAACCGCATCATCTTCAAATAGCAGGATAATCATCGAGCAAAGCTTCTTACTATTAAATTTTTCGTTCCACACTCAAGAGAGTATCGGAACGGTTCGATTCCTTCACATGGCAGAACCAAAAATCTGTTGTATGGCTGAATCGAAACATGGCGCTCACGTTTCCTATCAACAAGTCAGATATGTGCGACTCCAGAGCACCTCAAGCACATTTTTGGTCGCGCCTGTTGAGAATGGCATCCCGCAAAATACCTCGATTTTAGCTGTTTGGCAAAAATTTGCGTTCTAGAACCACGAGTGAGAAGGGGTGTTTTTTGGTGAATTAGCCGCCGACGCTGAAACGGTCCATAGGCCAGTATTCAAGAGATCGCTAGCATACTTGCTCTAGAACTTTATAGTATGGGTAAGCCGCAATATGTAGCTGACACGGGTATTACGGAAGTGTAATACCTACTTCAACTACGGAACAGTTAGCGGGATCTCGGGCGTACCAAAACCAAATACCACTCAAAACGCTGCCTACATCCTGCAGGGACTTTATTGCAACAAAAACCATCATGCTCGGGAACTTTGCTGTGACTTCATGAGGAAATGGCGCTCAGCTTTAGCTCCTGAGCTCTCGCTTGCCTTGCAGGCCCATGGTGGCTTAATGGTTTCTATAGACTTAATATCTGGGAAGATATGGAGGGGTCACCCGGCGCCTAGGTAGGTAGTAAATTTATCGCATTGTAAATAAATGTAAACATCGAAAATATTATGATGGAGAGAGGTTAAAATTGTCCCTGGAGCCTTTGTGATCTAGAGTTGCCGCGCTCAGAGGGATATAGAGTGACTGGTATCATTGATGGATACGTTGGTCCGGAAAATGGTTTCTAAACCTTCGAATAATTTGAGAAGAGAACACAAATGGTTACAAGAAACCACCAGCTATCAAGATGATCAAGAATTGGTCTGGAAAACTATCAACTCACAAATCATCAATAAGAGGGTACGAGCAAATGAGAATGTCGAGGGTTCGCCCTCCACGGTGAAGGGTACAGATATTGGAAATACCACTTTGTTCAGTTCGAATAGCAAAACTGGCATTGAGAACAGGACTGGAGAACATTTTCAATCAGCGAGCTCGCTTGTGGATGTATCTGCAACCAGGTCCGTAACAGTCTCCAGGGAAGAGCCCTTTCAAAGAATCACCAATTCTGATGTTTCACGCCAAGCCGCGGAGGGCACTCCCTCAAAAGCCATCGCAAATTTCATTCCAATTAACAAATCAGTTTCACAGCCACCAGCTAGAAGCAACTACAGCCTAATAGATCTTCAAAGTAATTTGATCAAGCTACTAGACACGAAGTGTATACTTCTTGTGCAGAAATGCCAAATTATCGAATCCACTTCACTATCGGAAGATGCCAAGAAGATGAAGCTGTCGAAAGAAATTAATCCAGAACTGTTAAATCTGGAAAGCAAGCTAGATGAGCTTCGAAACAATCATAAGAGCTCAACAGGAAAAATTTCCGGCAGCTCTATGCTCCACGGTAGTCCGACGTTCCAGGAGAGAGGCACCAATATTAGTAGCTCTAATAGCAATTTCAGCATACTTCCGAGTCCTGCCGAGCTCGAAAAGAGTGATCAGATAGTACTATCTAACCATCAATCTTCTCATAGTGAGGAAGCGAGTAATCGTCATGATCTAATTCGGGATTCAGATAAAGAGAATAGTCACATTATACATCCTGAATCTCCAGCAACGTCACAAAAGATTCTGCAAAGGACCCAAACTTTGACACCAATGAGTCAACACGAAGAACAAGAAAACGATTATGAGGGTGAAAATGATGCTTTAAGGAATCTAAGAAATAGAAAATCCGTCAATTACCGAATCCCGGAAAGAGATGACCCCTTCGATTATGTGATGGGCGTCCATGGGAGTAAAAACGATATAGACATGAGCGATGTGACTATGGAAGCCGAAGAAGATAATCTATCGGACTACATGTCGACGAGGGAAGAGGAGAAGGATGGACTTGAACACCAGAGTGACTACGATTTCATCGTTGACGATGGAATGGAAGAAAACTCAGATCATGGCTACGGCGAGGAAGAAGAAGAAAAATTGGGGAAGGAGGGCTCAACGAGAGACTTGAGCAGGCGCCGTGTTTTGGATGAAAAGGATACCATCGAGATTATTTTATCGTCGCCGATAAATGCATCCAGCTGCCAACCGACTAATGTTGAGCATATTGACCTGATTGAGGATGAAACTCGCCAGAAATTGGACGACGGTACGCTGGAGCCGTTTACCAAGAATTTTTGCATGTCACATTCCGATGTTGAACTGATCGCTAGTGATCATGATAAGGATAGCAACCTTTCCTTTTCAGACATTGACCTAGAACTATTTGATGAGGAGAGAGAAGATAGACCACAGCTGGTCGACATTAAAGAGTTAGATGATGATTTAAAGATAATCAATGAAAGAAGATTGGAAGAAGATTCCCTCAAGCTACCACCGTTGATTAAAAAAGAGCATTCTTCGCTTACAAAGCACAATGATATTGAAGACGATTTAGAGGAAGATTTCTCTTTGGCCGACATATTGCATAAACGTGATCAACCGGTGGCCGAGGCTGAGAGACATCCATGGTCTGCTGAAGTGGATTTTAGGCTTAATGAGGTTTTCAAATTGCCGGGTTTTAGACCAAATCAACTGGAAGCTATCAACGCTACCTTAGCAGGCAGAGATGTTTTTGTTTTGATGCCTACCGGTGGTGGCAAATCTTTATGCTATCAATTACCAGCTATTGTAAAATCAGGCAAAACACAGGGAACAACTATTGTGATTTCTCCTCTCATCTCCCTAATGCAGGATCAGGTGGAGCACTTACTGAACCGAAATATAAAGGCAAGTATGTTCAGTTCAAAAGGAACTGCTGACCAAAGAAGACAGACCTTCAACCTTTTCATTCATGGTTTTCTGGATTTAATCTATATATCACCTGAAATGATAAGTGCGTCGGAGCAATGTAAGCGCGGCATAAGCAAACTATACAATGACGGAAAGTTAGCACGCATAGTGGTGGACGAGGCACATTGTGTTTCGAATTGGGGTCACGATTTCAGACCAGATTATAAAGAATTGAAATACTTTAAGCGTGAATATCCAGACGTCCCTATGATAGCTCTGACAGCAACTGCAAGCGAGCAAGTACGAATGGATATTATTCATAATTTAGAACTGAAAGATCCGGTATTTTTGAAGCAAAGTTTCAACAGAACTAATCTTTTTTATGAAGTCAAAAAGAAGACAAAAAATTCAATCTTTGAAATCAGTGACGATATCAAGACTCGATTCAGGAATCAAACAGGGATTATTTATTGTCATTCAAAAAGGTCATGCGAGCAAACGGCCGCCCAAATGCAGCGTAGTGGTATCAAATGCGATTATTATCATGCGGGCATGGAACCGGACGAAAGATCAAGAGTCCAGAGAGGATGGCAATCCAATGATCTACAGGTTATTTGCGCTACTGTTGCTTTTGGGATGGGAATAGACAAGCCCGATGTTAGGTTTGTTTATCACTTCACAGTACCACGCACGCTTGAGGGATATTACCAAGAAACTGGAAGAGCTGGTAGAGATGGGAAATACTCTCATTGTGTTTCGTATTTTTCATTTAGAGATATTCGGTCGATACAAACTATGATACAGAAAGACTCAAACTTAGACAAGGAAAACAAAGAAAAGCATTTGAACAAGTTGCAACAAGTAATGGCGTATTGCGATAACGAAACAGATTGCAGGAGAAAACTAGTTCTATCCTATTTCAATGAAGATTTCGACGCTAAATTATGTGGGAAAAACTGCGACAACTGTCGTAACAGTTCTCACGTAATAAGTGAAGAGCGAGATGTAACTGAGGAAGCTAAAAAAATTATCAAATTGATTCAAGCTTTGAACAACACGCGAGTAACTTTGATTTATTGTCAAGATATATTCAAGGGGTCAAGAAACTCCAAGATCGTTCAAGCTGGTCATGACGAACTTGAGTTTCACGGCGCAGGAAAAGGCATGGTAAAATCAGAGGTTGAAAGAATTTTCTTTCATTTGGTGACAATTCGAGTTCTTCAAGAATATTCAATCATGAACAATAGCGGATTTGCTGTCAACTATGTCAAAGTAGGACCCAACGCGAGGAACGTACTGGTGGGCATGCAGAATGTCAAAATGCAGTTCAGCGTCTCTGCAAATAGAACTAAATCCTCTTCTTCTGGCCTCACGCGGCCTAATTCTGCAGCGGAGACTCCAATTAGGCCTGTCGCTTCTTCAACCACCTCACACCAAGCAATGGGTAACCTACAAAACTATGCATATCAAGGCGACTACATTGATCCGTCAAATAAGCGTATTTCACTGAATGAGGACATTCGCTTTCAGTCAACCCAAGAACTTGGTGAATTGACTTATGCCTACGAAAGGCTTCGGGAAATCTCACTGAACGCTGGCAATAGGATGAACCCACCTGTTGCCAACTTCCTTCCAGATCTCATTTTGAAGAAACTTGCAAAGAATTTGCCTGTTTCTGATGAAGAATACAAAGTATTAGTAGGACGTATCGACTCGCTTGGTCAAAAATTCAGATATTTCAAAAGTGCTATCATGGAACTACGAAGACGTAGGGTGGGCTTATTGGCTAATGCCAACAATGAAAACGCCAGTATTATTTTAAGTGAGGATAGTATTTCTGCATTCGAACCCACAGCGACTGGCTCCAAATCAAAGTTCTTTACCATTGAAGCGGCAGAAAAGGAATCTAATGAAGCAATAGTAAGCCAGATTCGATCCAGCCAATCACTAGGAGACGTACCTTCATGTAGCTCGACGAATTCACGAAAGAAGAGGACCAATTTTAGGCGAGGATTCAGGAACTACCGTGGAAACTCTAGAAAAAAGAGGTAAAGGACAGTTGGGCTTAAAAAAAATGGTATCTGGGCTGCTTCAGTCTTCCATGCTTCTATAAAGAAGTAGCTAGGGTACTTGTTCGTCTGGACATTGCCACTTCGCAAATTCAATGTCACCCGAGTTTCATGGAGCTTCATTTACTAATTTACACTTTTATGATGCGACATAGTCTATATAAGTATCATATTTATTGCTAACATGCACTTTTAGTGCGTTTCTAGGTTTGAATCTCAGCCTCATCTTCCGCAACCTCCTCCACAGAAGGACAGGTACACATCAAGTTCATATCACCATACGCGTCGTCTAATCTTGCCACTGGAGGCCAAAATTTATTGTACTTCAAGAATGGTAGCGGATAAACAGCCTCATCGCGAGTATAGCCTCTTGAAGACCAATCTTCGGAAATTAAATCCTCCAAAGAATGCGGTGCGTTTTTTAATAATCCACCTTTCTTGTCACCAGAAATAAAGGCATCAATTTCTCCTTTGATCGAAATCATTGAAGCCACAAATCGATCCAACTCTTCCAAATTTTCGGACTCAGTTGGCTCTACCATTAATGTACCAGGCACTGGGAATGCTAATGTTGGAGCATGGAAGCCATAGTCTTGCAGCCTCTTAGCCACGTCAATAGCTTCAACGCCTTTGCTCTTGTATTCTCTCAAATCAATGATAAACTCGTGAGCACAATGCTTGTTGGATCCGCCATTTGAAATGAAAAGAATACTGTAATATTCTTTTAATCTTGTCATCATGTAGTTAGCATTCAACATAGCTATGACACTTGAAAAGGGCAGGCCCTCGCGCCCCATCATTTTTATATAGGCATAGGAAATTGGCAATACAAGGGGGTTACCATAAGGCGCCGAACCGATGGAATCAATCGATTTTTCACTTTTGGTGGCTGTCAATATGTCTACGACGTCATGCTTTGGCAAATGAGGAATCAAGTGCGATTTTACACCAATAGGTGCACCGGCTGGACCACCACCACCATGAGGAATGGAAAACGTCTTATGCAAATTCAAATGGCAAACATCTGCTCCAAGGTCACCTGGCGAAGTTAAACCAACTTGAGCATTCATATTAGCACCATCCAAATAAACTTGACCACCATTCTCGTGGACAATACTAAAAGCTTCTTGAACACCTTGTTCAAATAGCCCATAGGTAGAAGGATACGTGATCATTACTACTGCCAAGTTTTCTTTATGCTTCTCAGCTTGAAATTTAAGATCTTCCAAATCCAAAGAACCATCAGGAAGACAGTTGACTGGGACCACTTTCATGCCACACATGGCTGCGGATGCGGGGTTAGTACCGTGAGCAGAGACTGGAATTAAGCAGATGTTACGATGCGATTCACCCTTGCTCTCTAAATATGATCTTATAACTCTCAAACCTGTGTATTCACCTTGGGCACCAGAGTTTGGCTGTAGTGAAATACCGTCAAATCCGGTGATGGTGCATAAATCCTTTTCTAAAGAAAGCAAGAGTTCTTTATAACCTTCGACTTGATCTGCTGGTTGGAAGGGATGAACATTCGCGAACTGTGGCCATGTAATTGGCATCATTTCTACTGTAGAGTTCAATTTCATCGTACAGGAACCCAAAGGAATCATGGAGTTTGCAAGGGATAAGTCACGAGATTGCAAACGATGCAAGTATCTCAGCATTGCTGTCTCACTATGATGAATATTGAAAACTTCATTGGTCAAGAATTCATCAGTACGAGCTTGCTCTTGAGGAAACTCAGGAAACTGGTCTTGGGCTGGGAAAAATTGGGATACCTCCGCAGTATTCAAAAAAAGTTGAAGCAAGCATTCCAAGTCATGCTTCGAGGTTGTCTCGTCCAATGACAAGGCTACCGTATTTTCGTCAACAGCGAAAAGATTCATATTGTAATCTTTCAATGCAGTTTCTAAAATTGATCCGGAAGTGCTCTTGCCATTTAAATCGATGGTCAAGGTGTCGAACCAGGTCGAATTGGTGACAGTATAAGGAGATAATTCAGATTGAATGGCATTAGCCAAAATAGTGGTCATACCATATATTCTCTTCGCAATATCTTTCAAACCTTCAGGTCCGTGGTACACACAATAGTTCGCCGCAACGTTTGCCAACAAAGCTTGCGCAGTGCAAATATTTGACGTTGCTTTATCACGCTTAATATGCTGTTCTCTTGTTTGCAATGCTAGACGAAGAGCAGGCTTGTTCAAACGATCTTTCGAGACCCCAACAATTCTTCCAGGAATCTTTCTGTTCAATTTTTCAATGACAGCAAAGAATGCAGCGTGAGGGCCACCAAACCCCATCGGAACACCAAATCTTTGAGAAGACCCTAGGATTATGTCAGCTCCAAATTCAGCTGGTGGTTTTAGTAAAGTTAAAGCCATCAAATCTGAGGCAACTGTCAACAAGGATTTATTAGCATGTAAAGCTTCAGAAAATTTCGATATCGTCTCGCCAGACATAATAGAACCATCAGAGGCAGGATACTGAACTATACAACCAGCAACCTTCGGATCTTTCAGCACTTTAATTGAGTCTGCGACATCCGAGCAATTGATCTCTATCAATTCTAAGTTGAAAGGCTTACCTCTACTACGAAGAACACTCTTAGTTTGAGGATGCAGTTTAGAATCAATGACAAATCTGGTCTTTTTCTTCCGAGAAACGTTGTAAGCAAGTAACATCGCCTCTCCTGCTGCCGTACCCTCATCTAGGAGAGAAGCATTAGCCACCGGTAACCCCGTCAAGTCCGAGATCACTGTTTGGAAATTCAATAAAGACTCTAATCTACCCTGAGAGATCTCCGGTTGATATGGAGTGTAAGAGGTATACCACTCGGGGCTTTCTAATATATTTCTTTGAATAACCGGCGGCAAAATTGTACCATAGTATCCTTTACCAATCAAATTTTTGACCTTGTATCTATTCTTATTGGCAATTGCTTCCATGTGGGCCAGCATTTCTTGTTCACCAAAACCCTCACTTGGCGCTTCCAATTCCAAAGGTCTCTTCTTCAAGATATTGGCTGGTACCACTGAGTTAATGAAGGTGTCTAAATCGTTATATCCCATGGTGCTCAGCATGTGTTTGACATTTTCTGGACTAGGCCCTAGATGACGCCTTGCAAACGAGTCCAATGGGCGATCCAAAGCTTTGAAATCAGGTCTGTAAATTCTCTCGTACTGTAAGGAAGTAACATTAGCTGCCTGGGGTGCAAAACAGACCCTTGTTGTGTGAAGTAACTGCCTTTTAGCGAAAACATTAGCAAACAAACGAGCATTCATTGAAGTCTTACGTAACACGGAAGCCGCTTGGGATCTTAGCATTTTTCTGAAGACCTTGTAGGCAAGGCAGTGGACAAACGACAGAGAGCCTAACTAAAATTCTAGAGACAGGCCTTTCTCTACAGAGTAACGGATAATTCAAATACTTTCAACAACTTTCAAGATACGAGCGTTCTTAAATAAAACGACATCGCTGATCCGCCGCTCTTTCTTATCTAGAATGGCTAAGTTCTGACTTCTATTACACCGACCTCATCGCTGCATGTTCTTCGATTTAGGTCCGAGCCAGCCGAGAAGTCAAAAAAACCAAAGAAGTCAAGCGACCCAAGCCTGAGGATAGTCGTGTATGTATCGTTACGGCAACATGAAGATCAAGAAGTCAATTGAAAGCTATAAATGAATTCGGAGAGATCTCGAGGCATTATCACGTTTATGCATGCGAAAATGATAAGTGTACGTAAGCTAAGTGTTTAACTGAACGGGGCGCTCTTGTGGAGTTCTAAGTCTTGAATTTGTGACGAATAGCTCAGGCCTGGAGCACTAGATTCTGACGTTCTGAAATTGCTTAGCACTGACGGCACCAAACCATTCGCCACCCTGTGGTCGCCATACAATATTATTCACTTCTTGCCCTTTGTTCGCGTAAAACATATTGGGCGTATCTAATGTCTGCGTATGATTCTTGGAATTCCATTTCGAAACTTCAGAAACCGAAGTGTCACTTGGCATGCCGGTCACAGAAGAAGAATTAGAAGTTGTGAATGGGGACTTTGATGGCGAGCTGAGTCCTGTATTCAGGCTATTATTCACGGTAGTGCCCTCCAACCCCTTGCTTATATCCCAATACAGCACCTGACAATCATCGCCACATGATAAGATGACGTTTCTCTTGGTTGGGTGCCATTTGATCTGATTGACTGAGGCGTTGTGCCCCTCGAGAGTAAGGATCGGCGACCCTGGATTTCTCATATCCAGGATTAGGATCGAGTTAGAATCGAGGGCAAATGTGGCAATGACATTAGGGTCAAAAGGAGAAGGCTCCAGACGTAGAAGTGCTTGCGAAGAAGTATCAAAGTCCGGTTCCGCGCTTAGGCGAGGTGCCGGCTCGCCCATGATAGCAGTGCTGGACGAGTCGACACTTGGATTCAGCTGCGTACTGCCAGCTGGGACATTTGGCTCATAGATAATGGTACTATGCGCAAGACACCTCAGATCAAACACTCGAACACTGCCATCACCACCACAACTAGCAAATAATTGCGTTGATTGGGTGAGAAATCGGACATCGAATACTTCACTATCGTGAGCAATCAGCTGAGTCTTCACATAATTGCTAGTTTGCAAATCCCATACGATGCACGTGGTGTCTACTGAGCTTGATATTAAAAGATTCGTGTCTATTGGGTTCCAGTGGAAGGAGGTAATAGGTGGTAGTTCTCCAAGTAAACTTGGATGTCCTGCAATGGCTCCTTGCGATTCGACAGTACTAGCATTCTTGTGCGAAGCAGTGACTGCAGTATGACTATTTTGTTGTTTATTATATTTACAAACCGACAGATTTATCTGTTCTTGAATAATGTTCTCATCTTCGTTAATATCCCAAATCCTAAGGGAGTCCGAACAAGTAGCAAATTTCTTTTGGCGTGCTCTGCCAGGCTGCCACTGTATGTTGCTTACTGGAAACGTAACATTGCATTCTGCAACCTTGTCCCATGTTAAGAGGTCGAGTGACTTAATTATTTGTAATCGATTTTTGTTCCCTTCCATGTATGAGCCCAGACAGACATAGTCTTCGGCACCCCAGTCTACTGCAAATAAAGGATAGTTTGCCTCATATTCACAGACTACCGAGCTTTCCCCATTGCTTGTGCCTCTAAACTGATGAAGTTGTGAATATCCATTCGGAGAGAATATTGCTTGTGAGTAATCTAAGGGAGAATACATTGGAGACCTCCCTGTGTAGTAAGATGCGCTATTACCAGAGCTAGTCCCTCCTCCACTCAAGGGCCCATACGAGAGCAAGCTACTGTCGTATCCACTGGGCAAATAATTATTCTGACCAGGCTGTCTTTGATAACTACCAAAAGAGATGGAGCTTCGCTTCGAGCCACGAGAAACGTCCATTAAATCTCGAGTTTCTGAGCAATCTTCCCTTTTGTTAGACTTCAAATCACCAGCTATAGCTATGGACAATGTTTGCAACACTTAAAGAGAAGATATTAGTTCCTGTAGACCCAATTTGAGAGAAATCCATTATCCCTCCCCCCCTCTTCGATAACTTCAAGTTTTTCAACTTTGCCAGGGCGACTAGGGAAAATGGACCGGGTGGACCCGAAAAGTCTACATACAATTCAGATGACCTTGCGCGCACACGAGTGCAAAGTGATCAGGGCCCAATGCTGTGGTCCTAGCGCCCCGCCACATGATATGCTCGGTTAAGGCCATGTCTGAATTGCGTGCATGTGACCGATTGCTGTGCGCCTTCCGCAGTTGTCTCGACCACTCGTTATCTAACTAAAAAGTATTTCTCCCCAACAACCAATAGAATGTCTAATCTGCTCGTAGCTCTTAAACTAGTCTCAATCTGCTTTGAAGCTGTAATTCTAATCATTAATCCAATGATTTACCCAGACTATAACCTTCGTTATGCCATCTCAAAAATTTCTGATGCTTCATCGGCGGCGACTCTGTTCCCTCTAGTCCGAAAATCATACAGCGGTCGTAAAAGTAACGCTGCGCACCAAATTATTTGTGCATGATACCTTCCAACTAGCGGCATAATTTTGTTTGGGTTTGTACTCCCTGAATAGTTTCCTCGGTCTCCTGCTAGAGTACGGCCTGTGGTGGAGAACTGTAAGGGCATACAAAGTCTACCGACGAATGTCGTCCAGCACCATTTCAACCTCTAGCGCAGTGCAGGATAACACTCTCCCATGCTACCCATCTTACTCTATGAAATCCAATATCCAAAAATTCATGTTTTTTAAGATTGGATCCAGCTGCTTGTCTTCAGTATTATTCACCCTCCATACTTTTTTGTGGCGTTAGGTACTTGAGAAACACTTGGCTTGCAACGAAGGTGTGTGCTGATCATAGCCTTCAATTAGTTTCAATCAAAACTTCATCTGTGCGCTTCCTTCATAGCCCGAACGAACTGCAGGAAGTGCAGAAATTAGCCGCCGAGATGCTGTTCGATGAATGCTGAGCATTTTGAAATAATATGCCTAGTAGCAAGGCATTACAAGTTGGAGAGTGTTTAAATCTGAGCACGCTTTGGAATCCCTGTACCATCCACACAGTAGCGAGCTGGACGGAGTTCTAATGAAGAACTGAAGCGGCCTGAAACCATGCTTACCCCTTTTCCTCGAAGGATCCAAGAGCTACGTCTATTAATCTTATGCTAAAATAAAGCGACTTGTCGGGCATCTGATCATTATCTAAGTAGCCGTGGTCAGCTAAATGTGAGTAAGGGAATCAGAAAGCTCGGGCTTTTTCTCCAAGAACCACCCTCCATACAAAATTGGAATGCGAAATGAACCCGAGAAGAGAAGTAGAGGTATCAGAAGGCGTGGCCCTTCTCGGAGTATTCAGTTACATTTGTAGGCCATTCAAGTCAGCTTTTGCTACGTAATCGCTCAATTTCAACAAAGATAGGAGGGCCACAGCATGTATTTATCAAAGAAACAACGGGGGCTGTAGACCTGTGCAAACGGAGCAACATATTTCAGGGCATGGAAATTGAAGAAGTTCTAAAATATTACTTCTTCACGCCCCCCTGAGCTACAACCAATATGCAACGAGGTGGCTACTTCACCAAGATTATCTGAGAGTTGCCGTTAAGTTCAACTTCACTATCCTCTCAAGTTGTGAACTCGTGTATTGTGATCTGCAAATTTTTGGTAATTTAAGTCAGTCCCAAGAGCTGCAATGCTATTTCCTGGCGTTGAATATGAATAACGGGTAAGAAGGGTGCTTATTTATCTGACGCGGTTAGCAGGATTGGAAGAGTAGGAAATAGTAAAAATGGCACGTCAGAATTTTGTTGGAATGGTGGTTTCGCAGGGTAAGATGCAGAGGACGGTGAAGGTGCGCGTTGAAACTAAAGTGTTCAATAAACGTATTAACAAGGAATTGTTTCATCGTAAGGATTATCTGGTTCACGACGAGGGTGAGATATCTCGCGAAGGGGATTTAGTCCGTATCGAGGCTACCAGGCCTTTGTCAAAGTGTAAGTTCTTCGCCATCGCTGAAATTATTAAGAATAAGGGTCAGCAGTTTGCACTATATGAATCTCAAGCCAAGGACAATGTTGCACAAGAGGAAGCCTCAAAGACACAGGAATTTTTAGACAGGAGGTCACAAAGAGTGAATAATAGTGACAGCATTCTTTTACGAGATATACGTGTCATTCAAGAAACATTATCAAAGGGCACATCTTTGGAGGAACTGTCAGAGATTAGGGAACGTTACGGGATAGAAGAATTTTCCAAGGAGACTGTAAAACAATTGCTCCAATTAGACTTGACAGCTTTAGAATCCGACGTCGATCAACAGCGCAACAAAATTGAAACACTACAAACCAGAATTGAAGAACTAACGAGGGATGATGAGTTGGCCTTCAAGTTTTTGAAAGACCATGGTGTTCAAGAGCCTGAACTACTGAAGAAAAATATAAGAAAAAACATACTCAGAAAACATGTTTTGCAAGAGTTACAATCATAAAACTATAAAGCATCGAATCTATTCCCCTGTATATATAAAAGCAAATAGGTACATAATAAACATATATTATTCCCATTTCGACTCACTTTTCAAGCTGTGCCCAGGACTCTGCCGCCCGAATTTGGAACTTGTTGAGTTGTAGTGTGGAGCGGTAAGGATACGTTTGACTCAAAAAAGGACGTGTAATCAGAAGCCCGTTTTTCAGACATGTCTGCTTCTTTATAATATTTAACCCACGATGGAATTAGGCTGATTAAGCGATCCAATTTCGATTCTATTTTAATAATAATCCAACTTGGCGGCATAATCTTAGCAAATAGAGACTCCTTGAAGCCAATGAAATAGCCTACAAGTAGTCCGAAAAAGTGTCCCCAGAAACTAGCATCTGGCATGATCACAGAAATGAGTACCAACATGATAAATGGCGCATATAGGGTCGGAAAAGAAAATGATGTTCCGAGAATTTGATACCTTGGTTTGATAGCAGCTTCTTTTACACTGAAGTACCCAAAAAAGGTGAAGCACCATCCACTAGCACCTGCAACGCTAACATCTGGGTATAGGAGCTTTCCAAGCGTACAATAAAGCAAACCTGTGAAAAGCGCAGACAAATTCAACACCACTCCCGTGTGCACCGTGCCATGCTGAGCTTCAAAAACGTTCAATGGACCAAATAATGCCATCATATTGAAAACTAAATGGAGTAATGAAAGGTGAATTAGTGGATAATTGGATAGTCTGCCCAAGTTGAAAATCGATTGCGGCGACAAACTCATCGCATCATTAATAGGGACCAACTTATTTAAAAGGAAGAGAAATGGAAGAAAAACCATCATACCTATACTTAAAGCAGATGGTGGCTTACCATGAAGCTGAAGAAACTTTGACCAATCAGTCATAGTCGTTTTAATAATAATTTATACCTTGGCTATAAATTTTGTAATTCAGATGTGTTCTATACTGGTAATTATTTCGAGTTAATGCCGAGATTTATATCTGTACGTTTTCTCTCCCTCATCAGAACTTCAAATGATCTGGAAAAAAAGGGAAGATCGAAAAACATGACAGCTGGATTGAGGAATTTCAAGAGGGCCAAGAAAATGGTCGACACGATCTCTCCCTCTGCTGCTATGGATAAGCTTTCTCATGTAAAGCTTTCCTCAGAGCAGTTGGAATTGAAACAACGAATTCTGGAGTTTACCCGACAACGCTTAAGCAAGTTCAAATCTGGAGATGAAGCCTCAATGTTTGTAATTCAGGGCGATGCTGGTACTGGAAAATCAGTGGTGCTAAACTCTCTTTTTAATGAGATACAACGCTTGGCAAGTCAAGGTCACCATGAGGGTTCTGATGTCCTTCAAGGCACTAAAAACTATCTCGTAGTCAATCATCCTGAGATGCTGAAATTATACTTAAGAATAAGTAAATCTTTTAAGTATATTCTGAGATCTTCTTTGGAACGTCCCACTTCGCTCATCAACTCATTGACCAAGCAGAAAGCTGTTGCTGATGTTGTAATTGTTGATGAAGCGCACCTATTGGCAACGTCAAAGGATGCATTCAAGAAATTTTATGGGGACAACCATCTGAGAGATCTGATGTCTTTAGCAAAAGTCCTGATAATTGTGTATGACGATAAACAAACATTGAGAATGGGCTGTTATTGGGACGAAAATACGAAGAATGGGGCCGATCTAAGATCATTTTACGATCAAATCCCGAATGAAAATAAAGACTGGTATGTTCTCAAGGAGCAATTTCGTGTGGTTGCTCCCCAGGATGTGTTAAATTGGATCAATGGGATCAGCGTGGCAGGAAAGATACCAGCGTTTCCTAAGAGCTCTATGCAGGATGATGATGAACGCTCCACATTTGATTTCAGAATTTGGGACGATTGCGGCGCCATGTATGACGCTCTAAAGGAATTAGACTCCAAAGTCGGGCAGTGCAGAATGTTGTCAACATACGATTTCCCGTACAGACTGGATGGAAAAGACTATTTTGTTACCTGTGGTGATAGCTTTAAAGTCCGTTGGGACCGCTATACCCCTAGAGCTGCTTTGCCATGGAGTGAGAGGGCAGATACTATAGATGAGGTTGGTAGCGTGTATACAATACAAGGATTCGATTTGAATTATGCAGGTGTTATCCTAGGGAGATCTGTCGGCTATGATGCTGCTAGTGATTGCGTGAAGCTGAAACCTGAGCTGTACGACGATCACGCTGGATTTACAAAGAAGAAGAATATCTCAGAAGTTGATCGAGTCAAACGTAAGATTATTATGAATAGCATAAATGTTCTTTTAACTAGAGGGGTCAAGGGTTTATATATATACGCCTGGGATGAAGAGTTAAGGAATAGATTGAGAAAGTCTCAAATGAGTTAAAAAGATCAAATCCTCAACAACAGAAAATTTTGAATAATGCCTTTATAGATTATAGAAGATGCGTAACAAAAAGCTAGAAGTACAAAAGACCACAAAGAGTTCCTCCGTTAAGTCTTCACGTGAAGCATTCTACTCTGATTTTTTTTTTGGCTGCGAATTTTGTTTATTCTTCTTGCAGACAGCTTCGAATATAATGCCGCTAAATACGATTACGATTCCCAGCCATTGAACGATATTCACTTTTTTACCAAATACTATAATACTTAATAGCATCGACATCATCTTTCTTGTCACTGTTATCATTACCAAGACAAGTGATCCATACTTTTCGAGAGTATAAAAAATGAAGCACTGTCCTAAGGCACCACAAGCTGCATAGGTCAGCAGATAGTTGGTTATCTCTGGATCCATATACAGCATGGACTTCGCTTTTTGCCACTGTCTGCAATCGACTACGCCCAGATATGCTACATTCCATAAAATTATGAACAAATTCAAAGCAAACATCAGATGTGCTCCTGTGATGGTTTTCTTATCTTCTCCCGATCTATTGTTCTTTAAAAGTCTATCCTGGGTAGCATTGGTCATCCCATCTAGAAACAGGCTCACTGTTAGAAGTAAAAATCCGCTCAACCGCTGTTTGTCATCAGGATCATTTGCAATGGCCTTGCTCGTAGAGCCACCCACAGTGAAAACTGCTACTCCCACGGTCACAACTACTGCAACCAATTTCATTTGTCTAGGAATCGAAGTTCTATACAAAATTAGGTGGACCAAAAGTACAGGAATCATCTTGCAGGATTTTGCAAGCATGTAGGTGAGATAGTCTACCCAATGCAAGGAATAAGTGGCGAGTGGGGTCGAAGTACTTTGGGTGAACGATATGAAGGCTAGTTCCTTCTTATGATCAGAAATAAACGACCAAGGTTTATAGCTTAGCTTTTTCCACCACATGTAAATCATACCTACGATCATGGCCACACCAGCTTGTACGATTGCGACGACAGAAGGCGCCTGTAGTTTTTCACCGCTGTTGGTCCAAACTCTCGTGTTCAGAGGTTCCTGAACAAGAGCCCAAGTTAAAAAACTGCCATAAACACCAACCACAGATAATAGTAATCCAAAAAGTCCACCCTCTGCTGCCATATGCACAGATATCTTCTCGATCAAAATACTCTTCACCAGAGCGAATTATTCAAATGCACTTTACGTAACAAAGATTCTGAGGAGTTTTATTGATCTTTCTTGAGAAAGTAAATCCTATATGCTTGACAGCGCAACGCAATTATCAGATAATGGCATATTCAAGGAAACAGACTTATAGCTAATCGAGCAAGTTTCCTCAGGACACTCATCTCGTCTCAAGTGTCGCTTTTCGATATGCTGTTCGAACAACACGTAATTCATGATCAAAAATTTTTCTAAGATCGTCGAAATATAAGAAGTCAATGCCAAAATTGACGTACCAGTGCTCAAATGCTCAAATTAAAGCATTAAATTGTGTCATCTGCGAAACAAAATGGCTGTCTATTCCCCAGTAGCTGCCACATATGGTGTGCGTGTTGAACAACTGTTGGAGACGGTCGATGACTACCGCAGATACCATTCCAAGTTAAACAAGAAGTTACAAAGTTTGAGACATCGTTGTCAAGTTGTCACTAGAGACACGAGAAAATACTCTAGTAAGGAGAAATACAGCAAATTTGACAGCGTCGAATATGACCGGAAGAATAAATTGTATGGTGCCTTAGTGTTGCTACATGCCGAAAGAGATCTTTCGTTGGCGGAGACTCTGAAGTTAAGAGCTCGTCAAAGGGGTAAATTAAAGACAAGCGAAAAGAAAGTATTGAGTACCAGGTTGAAGAAAGTTGTCCAAACAACTGAAAGATTATTAAAGCTGACCAAAAATGAAAATCAATGGATCACTCGTATTCAATATATCATATACAGCAAGATAGCTCGTGCCGAGTATCTTGCCCATGGTAAGTTCTCTAAGCGCAAAGATAGTGAAACCATCTCGAAAGAATTGGCATTGAGCTTTGCGGCATTGTCACACTTACAAAGCTTAAAACTAATATCCGAATCTACATTGGAGTTTTTGCAGGCAACATATGAATACACTTTAAAACAACATGCGGGAAATCTTCTCTCCTCTGCAGAACTTGATAATTTCATTGTAAAGGAAGTAATTGAGGCAAGAGATTCAGGCGATGAACTAGCTATACTACTGTTCGCCAATGGTTATGACAAGAAGTCGCATGAAATTGATGTAGACAATGTAGGTTTGATAAAACAGATAGAGTGGAGAGCGTTCACCGCGCAAATCCACGATTTTCAGGTCGAGCAATCTATTCAAGAAGCTAAGAGTGTTATAATAAAAGATATCTCCAATTATGACGAGAAGTTGTTGAAATGGCAACAGGCCTTAGAAAGACAAGAATCACGTGTCGAAAGTTACGAAGATCAAGACTTTGAGGAAGATAATGGGGTAAACAACTTAGAGAATGATCAAATTTTGCTAGCCTTCATTAAATATAATGTGCTTTTCACTTCGATTTCTAGAGACAACTATCTCTTCAATCAACTCTGGAAACAGTGGAATCAACTTGGAACATCAATGTCTTCAAAATTGACGAAATATAAAGAGGTTGAGCGTATTGTGAACAACCTATTGAAATATCTGCAAGACGTAATGGAATTACCGGGCGTATATTCCGATGATGATTTATTGGCACAACTGCAACTCTGCAAACTATACTTCAAATTAACGTTGAGTTCCGGTTGCTTAGGCGCCATTTATCAAACCAAGGGCGAGTACATGAAATCTTTGGCCCTACATACGGATGCACAGGAACAACTTTCAGCAGCCCTTGAGGAATGCGGCGATTTGAGTGAACTGTTCATTCCGAAGGATCTACTGTCGCACCAAAGAATAGTGGATTTAAAGAATTCAATCAAAACTGGTTGGGGTAGTGTTCTCGCCCTAGCTGAATATGAGAAAAGCATAAATCAGAAGATACCTAATGTGTATGAACCCTCACTGGTTGAAAGATTGACGTCTCACTCCATAAGGCCGGAAATGATTCAATTAGATAACTTGTTTCCTCTAAGACCCAAATTGAGGCCAATTCCAAGTAAGCCAACCCTTTTCGACCTTGCATTCAATTATATTGAGTATGATATGAGAGAGGAGATCCAGAAGGATGAATCCGCCGCGACCTCACAAGCCAGCCCATCATCCGATAAACAAGTAGAGGTGAAAGAAGAGCGGGATTCGACCAAGAAGCGTGGTTTCTTAGGAATCTTCGGCCGCTAAAAAAATTATGCCATGCCATTCATCAAACGTAATATGTAAAAAGTAGGCGCAGGGCAATTTCTGCTCGTCCACAC
Source organism: Zygotorulaspora chibaensis (assembly GCA_030565665.1). Taxonomy (NCBI): domain Eukaryota; kingdom Fungi; phylum Ascomycota; class Saccharomycetes; order Saccharomycetales; family Saccharomycetaceae; genus Zygotorulaspora; species Zygotorulaspora chibaensis. The sequence continues at coordinate 347,656 of JAJMCM010000005.1, read as the reverse complement.
AGATATTCAGTCTATGTAAACTTATAATCCAGTTGAGACTTGTTATTGAATGCTCAGCACAGGAGCATGACCTTATTCCCTACACTGATGCCCTCTCGGACGTAGAGAAGTAATTTTTTAACAGCGGTAAGTTTTGAAACACTTGAGATCCTGCATGTTATTCCCGCATAGGAATTCCTTTCTTTCATGCCTCGGCGTTCCTCCGGGACAGACCTCTATTCCGGCATGAACGGTTTCTCAGCTTGTATTTAGTGAAACGGCTACATTTTACTGTGAACCAGTATCGAAATACGTCTCAATTAGAGGACGGAAAAAGCATGATCAAGGATGTGATTGGCAGCCTAACAATAATGAATGAACATACAATAATGTAGCATAAATCCATCTTGTTCCTACCATTTTCTTAGTTTCCCACTTATATCCATTGGATTTCTGGAAGCAATCTGAACGGTTATCTCCAGTACACTAAAGACTGTCTTCTTAGAGGGCATTCTGAAAGGCAGAGGTGCCTGTTTCGAGCTTCTGACGAGCATTGCTATATCCTCATGAGAATTAGAATTATTTTGCATAGTATCTTTATTTTCAGTTTGCCTATCTACAGATTGCTCAGATTCGTAACAGGTCATGCTATTTGATGCAATAAACACTTCTGTAGCTCCAAGGCCTCCGCCAGATAGTTAGCCTGCTATTTTTTTCCCCATTTTCTCTAATGAGAGAGTATTGAACTTGGGGCACAAAAGCCAACGCTCTGCCTTCTCTTCTTGGCGCTCTTTTCGGGTCCATCACGCTGTTTCTCATCTGCCAGAACACCTGGCGCTTCTTTCCTGAATAATCAAAGAGTAAGGACGGCTAGCATCACCGCTAATCTGCTACTCTGGCTCTTCGTACTGTTAAATTGTTGATTAACCCCAATCTTTCATATGATACGTATGATATCCAAATTTCCAAGATGAACTGGATTGTCAATCCCACTCAACTCGAATTTTAAATAAGAGCGTATCGTTTTTCGCTACTGCGATAGTGTTTTCTTATTTGTCTTATGTAGGAGGAACAGTACACATCCCGGGTTTCGCATGATCCTACTAATTACGCCTACCCACACTTCCCTAGAAGAGAACAATTCATTCGAGAAGGGCTAGTCCTAAGCTTCTATTTACATGTTATTTAACTTATGGGAGTATGTCGTAGCTTCCATAAAGGCAGTGGCCTTTGTTGGATATGCTTAGATGAGTCGCCACTTGATTCATCCTGGATAGAACATAGTTGCGGTTGTAACCTGCAAATACACAAGATATGTTACTATAGACTTCTATATGATTTGAATAAAACTGAAATCAGAGACAACTATACAGAATTGATCGATTTTGACGACATAGATGATTCTTTGAAACGTAGAATTTGCTACGTAATGGATGGGCACCGAGATTTTCATAGGGAAGTCTATCCAAGGGAGATCCTGGGATCAACGTATCTGTACGGCAAATCATTAATGCGAGCGCTATATCTTTCGCCCATGTCACTTCTTGGGAACTCCTACCAGTCGTTTTGCTCCTCCTTTAGATCGCCAAGCTATTTATTGATAGAACATGCTACCTGCCCGCAATGTAAGAAACTAATTGTTCCAAAGGATCCATTTTACACTAATAAATCAAGAACCTTATCATTATGTTACGGAATAAGGAAGTTGGTGCGGAGCACCACTGTTGTAAGCCTGTTAGCTCTTTCAATTTTGAACTATGAAAAATGGTCGTTTAAACTTGGTCTGATGCAACTGAGGTGCATATTTCCAGAAAAAGTCCTTCGAAAAATCCTCAATGTGAGCACAACTCAGTGTTTGGATGTCTACGCTGAAACAAAGAATGGCAGAGTAAGCATCCCTCGCATGACACATCTTTTAGTTCTTGGTTTCCCTTTATATATGGCGAGTTTGAAAGATCAAACTCTTTCAAAAAGTGTCTTCGAATTCACTTATTCATTAATCATTGGCATAAGATCTACTCACTGTGAAGGAGGAGCTAGCGGTATTGCATCAAGAACGATATCGCTGACAAATCTCTTCATTATTCTCTACTCCTCCCTCGTCAGCCCGGCAATATCAAGCATATATGAATTTATGGTCAAGTCTCTGCGACCATATTTCTGTTTAACCAGCGACAAAATGGATTTATTTCCAGTCCGAGAATACTCTGACATTGTAATCAGAACCGAATGGTACGATGTGGCTTTCGAGTCAGTCATTTGGCCATTCCTTGGGAATAAGCTGGGCGGCTTTTTATATGATCAGTTTGTCCGCATGCTGTCGTGCTTGAACTTACAGTATCTCAGAAGCGGATCGCCAGATGAGGCTAGGATGGTTTTCAACATTATAGGTTGCGGGACAATAGCTATAAGCCGCCAACTATTTAATTTGCGTTTAACATACCTACGAATCCAGGAGCTGAGGGAAATACAAGCTACAGTCAGCGATATCTAATGTCCTTCGCTGTCTCCTGAGTACTTCCCCATGTTTTGTTTTGCCGAACGGAAGATTTCAAGTACCTAAATATTATTTTATAATTATATCATAAACAAAGAGAGGCTTCGCCGACTTTACAAGGTTTCCCTTCGGTGAAATGTTGCTACGATCAAACTAAGTAAGGGTGAGGTTTTCAAGGCGACTTTGCCGCTGAACAGGTGCCAAGTCTCAACCTTTGAACCAACCTGAGTATTCAACAAATCCTGTATAGTGAACGAGTCAACCAGGTCCGAGTGTCTTTTATCTGGTCCTTTTCTTCTGTCGACTAATTGGATACCAAACTTTCCACCATCCGACGTAGATATTTTGAACGTGATGTCTGGGAATTTAGGGCCACTTGATCCAAAAACTTTAACCTTTTGTTCAGCAAGCTTTTCGCCTTCGATTGATCTGACGACTCCCTTTTCATAGAGTTGCCTCGTTGTCCACTTGAATTTCAAACCCTCCATCTCAAATCCTCTTTTGCTCTGTGCCTTTTTGTAGGCACCTTTCAAATTACCCAAAGGCCCCTTATGGATAGGCGCAAATTTATGTGTATCTTGAATTGCTTTTATTGAGTGATTATTTGACTTCTTCAAACGAGTAAGAGTGACATTTAAATCATGGTTTATTCTGGAGATATTGCCTAGTGTTTGATGAGTAATGTCTAACTCCTGTGTCACGTAGTTAATTGCATAATGCGGGTTTTTGATTGTATTAGCAATATCGTTCAAGAAATTCTGTAGCTTATTGTTGCTGGGGTTGACTAGTCCCATATTCTCTAGCTCATGAAGCTTTTTCAATGTTATATTCTTCAAGTTAAAATATGCAGGGGGGTCAAGCGAGCGAATGATCGGGTCTGTTTTTATTCGTGGATTGGAATTAAGTAATCGATTGAAGACTGGCTCATCGTCGGGAAGCACGCAACTGACAGCAAGTTCGTATAAATTTGTGCTCATTTCCTCTACTTGCATCATATAAACAAATGCCCTTTTGACCTGATCGTAAACCTTTCTCATTCTGTCATCACAGATTAAAAATCTATATGCGGCCGGACTCAAATCGAGGACAACTCGACCAGTATTTGGAAGCGGATCATTGTCAATACGAGCTCTTAGTATGTCATGAATGACATCTTCGTCAGGAAAATATGAAAGACTTTCCTGAAATTTTGTGGTAATTTTCAAAAGTTTTTCAGTGAAAATTTCTAGATGTGGGATTTTTGAGATCATATCTTGGTAAATCAATCGATCACCACTTTGTTCATACTCTGGGTCTAAAAGGGTATTCAATAGAAGAATTTTAATCTGCGATCTCATTTCGCCGGCGTACTGGTTCAGAGGATCATTATAGCCGGAAAATTGATCTAGAGAAAATACAGTGAATATAGATTCCATAATTGTATGCAGCTTTACTTCGAATTGGCGGGAATTTTCCTCTTGATATCCATAATATGCCCTGTTGCCAAGATACTCAAAAACAACACACTTCAATAAAATCACTGAAATTGCCCCAAGAGTCTCTTTTTCTCCTGCATTTTCGTCAGCAGCGAAGGAGAAGATTTTTGTCGATAAAAACCTGATTTCTAGCGGAAACTCGAATATGCTCTTAGAAAGTAGCTCGGCAACCATCTCGACACAGTGCCAGGTATTTCGGAGGTTTTCAATGAATTGCATTTTTGTTTCTTTATCTTCAATTGCTATTGAACGACTTGGTGGCTCTCTGTTATGTATCGTCTTGTAAATCACGTATGGGTCGCTTTCGAAATTAACTTTGGGACCACCAATGTACTTAAGTAGAGGCAAAAACAAATCGATCAGTTCTGGGTATTCTCTTCTCAAAAAGTCTTTCAATAGATGCCTCCATATCTGGTTTTCTTTACCCAGAAACTCTCTCAGTGTTGCGGTTTGCGACATTTCGTATTGCAAAATCTCTGCAACTAGTCGAATGAAATACTTTTTTTCTCTCTCGCCCATTCTTTGATTCATTGTACTGAAGCAGCAATAAACGTTATCTTGAACAAACTCTGGATATTTTTTATACATCATCTTCCAATATGATGGGTCAACTTGGAGGAGGTAAAATAGCTTTTCGAATGAAGGAAATCTATTTCTTGGAGCGTCAAGATTGGTTATGTGCTCTGGAATTTCTGCAGTAAGCTCGTTCTTTTGAAGTACTTCTGTCAAGTCTATCTGCCGTCTTATTTCCTTCTCCTGTTTTTCCTTTTTCAAATTTTCTGCGTCAAGTTGGGCCTGATATCCTTCAAGCTTATCTTGTATATCCTCAATAGTACCAATAGTATTTAATAGATGAGCAAACTTTCTAACACAAGAAAGGCTTGGATTAGGGCTTTGCATCAGCTCCAAATAAGAACCTTGTTGTAGGAACATTCTAATCTTACTTTGTATCATTAAGATAGAGCGGCAGTTTCTCGCAAACATCGATTGTCGTTCCGCAAGCGCAGAGCGTATTAAATATCCCCTAAGTCTGGCCTGTAAGTCCACTGAACGGTTATATTCGACATAATCATCAACCAGATCTAGCGTGTACCTGACAAGGACACCTCTGATGGATGCTTGGAAGACGCCTAAGGAGGAAAAATTACCAGCGTCTATGTGAAAAAATCTACTCATGGACTGCCTCGTTTTGCAACCTTGTATTGTAGCCGATAACTTTTCAATTACAAGGTCGTGGTCTTCCAATGAACTTACTAACTTTCTGAATGACGAGCGGGCCACAAAACCTTTAGCAACACTTTGTAGGTTAATTGGTTGATTCGAGAATTCAAAATCTAGGGCTTTAATAGTGTTGCGGTGCGTCTTCCTGGTACAATAACCTTTGCATATTCCCTGTAAACTTTCAATAGGTCGAGTATCTTTTCCAGAGCATAAAGAGTTATTTTGTATTTTAGACCTTTGTAAAACACCATTCAATAGAGCCTGGAGTCTTCTTAAGGGAGCATCTGACAACGCAATATTTTTCAGCTGGGTATTCGCAGTTCGGCGTGCAAGAATAGCACAGCAAAATCTTTGAAGCTTTTCAATTCTATCTTCTTGCCTCAAACATTTTATCCTCAATGAGTCCAATTTTTTTCTACTGACAACTGCCTTAACAAGAGCTTGCAGCAAAGTCAATTCAGATAGCTGTATAACATTGAATTTTAGAATGGAATTCACATCCGATCTTTTTCGCAGCATAGATCCTCGTACAAACGATTGAAGCAGATTAACCTCCCTTTCAAATAATTTGGCTATATTTCTTTGAATCTGTAAATCAAAACGCAAATTGACAGCACGACATCTGCCTTGAATTTTCAAAACTGTTTCTAAGAATTCTGACTCAGTCATCTTTTGTTTCCTTCTGGGGGAATATTCAATTGGTCCGTAGTCAAAACTATTATAGTAGTCGAGGTCTTTTTCCCTGGCTTGACTTCTCCTCATATAAAAGTCAGTATCACAGGTCAAATACTTTGATATTGAGGGGGAATAATATGATAAACTTGTACTTTTTAAAGGACTGTATTCGAGATGAGACGTTCTTGAGAGTAAACCCTCGTCAAGTGGTTTAAAACTTGGCATTATAGGAGAACTGTATTCTGTGTCAATTTTACCAGGTGAAGACATATCAACGGATAATTCATTATCAGATGGGGGCGCCAAAGTCACGGACTTTAATTGCTCCTGTTCTTTCGTCGGACTGAGTGCATCATCTGCAGATTTGCTAAGAGGCTTTTCAAATGTTTTGAAATCGTCGATCAGACCGCTATGACCCGATGATTTTTTTGATTTGGCGACCGGGGAGGCCACAGGGCTAGTGCTCAGAGATTGGAAATCGCGTATTCTTGGCCACGCTCGCTGACAACTTCGCAGATCTTCCTTCGTGAAGCTCAGTTCTCCAGAGAGTGGTTGCAAACTTGGAGTCTTAGTTGGCCATTTTTTGTTAATTATTGTGATTAAAATGTAGATGGTTTCGAAAACTTGTGGTAAGCTTTTTTTATTGTACAAATCTTGTAATTCAAATCTAAAAGAGTTTGGCAGACCGACATGATCAACTAAGAGAAAGAAGGCATTGATATTTTGGGTGTGCTTAAATTGCAATTTATCACCAGCTGGGTGTATGTAAGGTGCCAGGTCATTATTCATTCTCTGTGTCACCTGTGCCAGATAGACACCATTCCTTAGTCCGTCTCCTATACACAAATCTAGTTCCGACGGTAAGGACTGCTGTGTCACTTCCTCAATCCACCTTTTGACTTCTCCGACTCTACACAGAAATTCATAGTATCCTTTCTCTTCTTTTGTCAAGTTTGTAACGTCAAAATGTGGTTTAGCCACTTTAGCCTTGGTAACTGTAACCGAACAAAATGGATTACCCTTGACGTTTGAAATTGGAGATGAATTTTCCTTATCATCCTGAGCAGAAGCTTGAGAAGAGACTCTCAATTGTGAAAGCAAATTATTGGAGGAATTCACTTTGGAGGGCGACAGCGATTGTAGCCTCGGTTGCTGAGGTGAAAGATGTTGCATGTATCTCTCAATGAAAGCATTTGATCTTGTTGGAGATCCAGCATCGGTAGCCATATTTGCTGCGGCCGTATCTTTGCTATAATTTTATTGCGGAACAAACAACTAGAGTTGATTTAATGGTACAGTCAATTTATAAGGTTCTTCTGAAGTAGAGCTATTATAAGTAAATTAAATATTAGGTCGTTGATTTTCCAATATCTTCTTGCAATTCGATTAACCCTTTGCAAGTTTTCTATTTTATGTTTTGTTTACAAGTTGCCAATTTGGGAAACTTCGTCAAAAAACAAAAAGACATCGAAAAAGATAAAATGGTCACGTGTAATTTATCTCAATTACTAACATAACGTTCTTTAAGCGCAGCGGTGTCCATACCCAAAGTTTCAAAGTTTTGGAACTGATATGAACTTGAAGTAGATGGTGTATCGTTGTCCAGATTCAGGTCACTGAAATCTTGGATTATTGTATGAGGTTGAGTGGAGCTGTGGAAAGTACAATCCTCACAACCTTCCAGTATGATATTCTGTTTGTGGTGGGACTCAAAAAGTAGCTTGCAGTTCTTTAAGTTGTGTAATCTTATTTGTAGATGGCCGTTAGCTGGTAACTTACAAATTATAACAGAGTCTTGGCACTCGCTGACAAATACACTACCATCTTGGAAGGGGAACTTCTGTAGGTTGATAACCGTTTCTGAAATACGGTGCAGTGAAAGCGAGCCGTTCTTACTCAAAGGTGCTGGATTTGGAGGGGACACCACTGTGCAGAGAGATAGGTCTACAAAGGAACACATTGGCTCATTCAAAACTATTTCCTCACCAACGGTAATCTCATTCGCAATGACCTCATCTTCTTTCTCAGACTTGCTTTCGATATGCTCTTCTTCTTGCTCATATTTGCTGGGTCTGCGCTTGAACTGGAATCTTTTTGGCTTGACTTGTTCCCTCAAACGCTCCTTATCGGCTATTTGTTGGACAAGCATAGTAATATCAATACCATATTTTTCTTTCTCGTAAGCAGGAAGGTCATTTGATATATCAATCAAATACTTATGTAGCTCATTGACCTTTCTTATAACTTCAGAAAGGTTATTGTTTGCTTCAATTTCAATTTGTAACGCTAAAAGGAGAGTGTGGGGGCACGTACAATAGGTTAGTAAAGATGTCAAGTAATTTCTTGCACTCTATATCAACCAGGCACATACCTGTTCTAGACTTTTCAAAGATCTTGGATGCCTCAGAGGACATTTTGCTTTGTCGCTTTCTTTTGTAGGATAGCACTTTTAAGTTTCCAATTTTCTCACTCGTTTTTATAAAATTGTACCCTGACAAATTTTATGTATGAAGGGTAAAAAAAAATCCCTTTTTGGATTTACATTGTTTTGGGACGGAAAAGTTTAACCTTAATATGTTAGGCGACGAAAGAGCGGCATGACTTCCATGATTAAAGCATTACATAATCGGATTTAAGTTATAACATATATAGGATATTTATTGAAAAAGGGAATTAGATTAATCAACTTCTTCCATTTCAGTGTCGGCTGCTACTTCTTCTACTTTAGCTTCTGGAGCAGCTTCTGGGGCTGCTGATTCAGCCTCTGGTTCTTCATCTTCATCAATGTTCAATCCTAAGGAAATCAATCTGTTGATTCTCGATGCAAAGGATGATGGTTCTTCTAAACTGAAGCCAGAGGTCAATAGGGCAGTCTCAAACAACAAGTTTGTTAGGTCTTTAACAGTCTTGTCTTGAGCACCACCTTCTTCCACTCTTTTCTTCAATTCATGAATGATAGGAGATTTTGGTGAAATTTCGAAAATCTTCTTTGAAGACATGTAGGAGGACATAGAGGAGTCTCTAAGAGCTTGGGCCTTCATGATTCTCTCCATGTTAGCGGACCAACCAAATTGGCCGGTTCTAATGGCGGCAGGGGCGTCGATTAGTTTCTGAGAAACAACAACTTTTTCGACTTGTTCACCCAAAATGTCCTTCAAAGCCTTAGTTAATACTTCGAATTCTTTAATTTCCTTTTCTCTTTCTGCCTTTTCTTCTTCGGTTTCTTCCAATTCGAAGTCCTTGGTGATGTCAACTAATGGCTTACCTTCAAATTCTTTCATTTGTGTGAAAGCGTATTCATCAATTGGATCAACCAAGTATAGAACCTCGAAATTCTTTGCTTTCAAAGCGTCTAAGAATGGAGATTTTTCGACCGCCTTCAAGGATTCACCTGTAATGTAGTAGACGTTTTTCTGGTGTTCTGGCATTCTGGTAATGTAATCAGTCAATGAAGTTAATTCATCACCAGATTTGGTAGAGTTGTAACGTAATAATTTAGACAAAGCGGCTCTGTTTTGGGTGTCTTCATGAATACCCAACTTGATGTTCTTAGCAAAAGCGCTGTAGAACTTGTCGAATTGTTCAGAATCTTCAGCAATTTCATTGAAAGATTCGATCAATTTCTTGACGATGTTCTTTCTGATGACCTTCATGATCTTATTTTGTTGCAGCATTTCTCTCGACAGGTTCAATGGTAAATCTTCTGAATCAACAACACCTCTGACGAAAGATAACCATTCTGGAATTAGTTCTTCAGCTTCATCAGTGATGAAAACACGACGAACGTACAGTTTGATGTTGTTCTTCTTCTTCTTACTCTCGAATAAGTCGAATGGAGCTCTCTTTGGAATGAACAAAATAGCTCTGAATTCTAATTGACCTTCAACAGAGAAATGCTTGACGTATAGCGGGTCTTCCCAATCGTTGGAGATAGATTTGTAGAAAGCATTATATTCGTCCTGAGTAATTTCTGATGGGTTTCTTGTCCATAGAGGTTTTGTCTTGTTTAACTCTTCTAGCTCTTGGACTTCTTCTTTTACCTTTTTGGTTTTCTCCTTCTTCTCCTCTTCCTCTTCGTCAACTTCTTCCAGCTTTGGCTTTTTGTCGTCTTCTTCTTCGTCCTTCTTTTCTTCGACCTTTTGTTCTTCCTCAGTCAATGGAACGTCTTTTTCGACCTCCTTGGTGACCAATAGTTGAATTGGGTAAGCGACGAATTCAGAATGTCTCTTGACGACTTCCTTGATCTTCTTTTCTTCTAAGTATTCTAATTGGTCATCCTTTAAGAATAATCTCAAGACAGAACCTCTGCCTAATCTTTCGTTAGTTTCATCCAACGTAACAGTGAATGAACCACCAGCATTAGATTCCCAAATGTATTGTTCATCGTCGTTGTGTTTGGAAATAACTTGAACTTTGTCGGCGACCAAGAAAAGGGAGTAAAAACCAACACCAAATTGACCAATCATAGAAACGTCCGCACCAGCAGATAGAGCTTCCATGAAAGCTTTAGTACCAGATTTGGCGATCGTACCCAAGTTATTAATCAATTCAGCTTTGGTCATACCAATACCAGAATCTCTGATTTCCAAAACTTTTTCTTCTGGTCTTGGGGTGATTCTAATAAACAACTCCGGTTCGGTTTCTAGTTGCTTAGGATCAGATAGAGCTTGGTATCTAATCTTGTCCAAAGCATCAGATGCGTTGGAAATCAATTCTCTCAAGAAAATCTCCTTGTTAGAGTAGACAGTGTTGATGATTAAACTCATCAACTGAGTAATCTCAGCTTGAAATTCAAAAGTTTCAGAGGACATTATGATTCTTATTCTATAACCTTATGGTGGTGTTCTCCAAACCTAATTGCTCGTTGTGCTAATACCACTAATTAAGGAGAGTATAATACTTGGCCTAATGTCGTTTCGCTACGTTCGATCCTTTAAATACCTTTCAATTCCAAAACTTCGCCGCGCATCATTTTTATTCTTTGGTCTTCTAGAAAAAGATGGAATGTTACCCGGGATGCACGCATAGTATGACCTGGGGTAGATAGGTGATATAACATGCTTTTTGGAATCAAGATGCATAGATGCATACGATTTACGCGATCTCTCCTTCTCCCACGATGACTTCGAAGCCAGAAGTTTTACAAGCTCATGGAATTTTCTAGATATATAATACATCTCTAGCTGGTTAAAATTTAATGCATACTAAAGACCCGCGTATATAGACTATTATGAAGTGCTTCGTTCAGCAAAGTGTGCTTGCCACTTTGAAACAGTTCCCTACCTGCCCCGAATTTACTACATTTGAAGCTCGCTTAGGATAATACCAGCCTGCTCTCGAACAAGTGAGTCGGCGTCTGAATGGTTAACGTAGCCGATGATTGCTAACAGCTTAGAATAACTGTACTGTTCTGGTAGTAACGATGTACCGGTCTTTTCAAGTAGATCATGAATGAGGTAAATGGAGGCTCTTCTAACTAAGAATGAGTTCGAATTGCTTTTCTGCGTCTCTAGTTGCAAAGCTCCAAATGCGCAATCAAGGATGTCAGGGATTCTTGATCGGATACCTTCTGCATTGGTCTCGAGACAAACGCCAAGCACAGACATGGATGACATTCTTATCTTGTTGTCCAGGGTTTCTCGAGATCTTATTTGCGTGATGCAAGCATCAATTATTGTTTCAGCAAGCACTCCATGGAAGAGCTGATTTTCACGCCGAATGAACGTTACTAAAACTTCCCCAATTTTCAATACGTCATCTAGTTTATTTTTCTTATCGAGATTCATATAAATGTTCAAGATACTGGGTAGTATTCCTTGGACATTAATTTGACACAATTCTGTGAGTCCCTTGATTGCGTTGAGGTAAATAAAAGGATCTGAATGTTTCAAGTATTGCAAATAGAGGGCATTTACCCGAGCAATGGAAATAACTGTGGAGTGTTTTTGAGCCAGCAAAAGCAATTGTTTCAATCCTTGAACTTTTATCGGCTCTGAAGGATCGCTAATATTCGACATAGCTTCTTCAAGCATGGATTGGTCCTGGGTATGGTCATCATCAGGGCCCTCGCAGAATTGTAGGTTGCTTTCAACGATTTCAGCGATGCGTCTACGTAATCCATCACATTTCCTATTTTCATAAAGGCTCAGTTTCTTATCAATGCTCAAAAGAATTTGCTTGAGTGGGGCAAGCTCCCTGTCATCGACATTCTGGCAAATTGTGGTTAATAATTCCACGATAATGTCAAAGCCATTGGCCATGTTCTCTGCCTCTAAATTTGTCTCTAAGTCCTCGTCGTCAGAATCTGCTTCTATTTGTAAATTCTCTTCTGCGCTATTTTGGGACATAATTCCTATCAAATCGTCAATCATCAGTAAGATATCCTTTGGTTTTTTGATTATATCTGTCTCAAATTCTTTGTTTAATGATTCCAATGTTTTCATGTCTATCAAAATCAAGATGCTGTTGTTGCGATTATCATTAGATATTTGCTTAAGTTCACTCAGACTCGTTTTTCTAACCCATCGACTTAAAATTCCCAGGAAAGTATCTTTGGTGATAGTTTCATTGTTCAAAATTCGCAGCAGCTCCATGAACATATCAATGGCTAGATCAATATCCTGAAAGATTCCGCTGATTTCAGCATTGTTTTTTCCAGGTAGATTCATCTCTTTATTAATGTTGGCGGAGCTGTTGCCGAGACTAATATATGCCAATTGAGTCTCAAAGTCAATCAGATACCTCCATTTTTCATGTTGAAAATTGACCATGTTCAAGCTTAGGATATTGATTATATCATGGTGACCTGTAAGGATCATGAATGTCTTTAAAAGAGACAGGATGACACCATAATATTCACTTGCTTCCGGGTGAGCTTTTTCTCCAACAGCATTACTTATATCTGGACGAATCTTTTGATACTTCCTTAAAAATAAAGCATAGACCCAGAGATGTAAGTAAAAAGAATTCCTATCATAATGGTTGACTAAATCTTCGACAAGATCTTTGGCAGGATTTTTCGTGAGCGATATTAGAATATTGATCGTCTTGTTGAGCTCCACGCTTGAATGCTCTTTCAAAGGTATGTTGAACAAAACAGAATATATCTTTTTGAAGAGGAAATCATAAATGATTTTGCGGTTTTTCTGATAAAGCGCACATATTAGATTATTCAGGCAACTTATCACGACAGGTCTATTGATATAAGAAAGCTCTTCGTACACCTGTGCAAACAGCTTTGAGAAGTAAGCTAGACTAGTCAGAGATTTTGGCTTGGCGATCAATATTTGTGTCACTCTGTCAATCTTATCGAGATCAATGTTCTCGCCTTCCCTCGCACCAGTTATAAAGTCTATAAGACTCAGTAATCCATTCTCTCTTCTTACTGGCAGTGTGCTCAACTTCTCTAGAACTATAGATCGAGCTTCAATGTTATTTATACTTCTCACCAGTAGTGTATAAATTGAAAACAATTCGTATGTTTGTTGCAATTCTTCAAAGCTTTCATATAGTTTGGATATTGGAGTTGGCCGTTTCGATATGACAATGCTGATAATGGCCAATAAAGCACTAGAATACAAGGGACCCTTCAGAATTAAAGTCCTAATATAGTCATCCTGCACCGAGGGTGCCTTGAAAATTGGGTATAGGGCTTGTATGATGAGTTCCAAAGTACGTGGATTCGGTGTTGAGCGTGAGCGTGAGCAAGCGCCGGCTTCCTTGTTTTGCACAATTGTAAGGTCGGGAGGCAATTTCAATCCTGTAGGAAGATTTGCATCGATTCCATGTATTGCTATCAGACGAATCAAGTTCTCCAAATGTTTCATATCTTGAAGGGAAATAGGAAGCAAATTTTCACCGTCCAGCGGACTCGCCGTGCGCTGAGTTTCGCAAGTGGCTTTATATATACTACCAAAATGCTGTAGTAAAATTTCAACAAAATCTTCGTTATTTTCAGCCTTAACAGACTCATATAACTGCTGGTCGTCATCTAAGGCGGGCAGTTTAGACAGTAAATCGACCTCAAGACTGCGAAATGCCTCATCCACTAGTGTACCTCTTACGAACTGGGGAGCTTTTATCAGCTGAGCCAGGTCAACATCTTTGTTGAAATTCATTATGTTGCATACCTTGTCACATGGACATACGACATGTCTGTATATACATGATCTGGAATTAATATTATGAAAGTCATCGCCAGAACCGGATGATAAAATCTAGACAGTCACCTTTAACGTTTGGATCACCTCGCGGTTGAAAAATTTTGATAGATTTGAGATGAGGTAACTTTCACCACGGCGAGGTAGTATAAAGACCTATATTTATCTCCAATTAAATTCTACTAGCTGCTGCCAGTACAGAAGATGGGTTTGCATACTGGTGTTCTAGAACAAGAAGATCAAGATGCTATAATACTTGATGCCAGAGCGGGAGATCTTGAGTCTTTAAAGGAAATATTTTCCACGCTAATTCATCCCAGTTTGATCGCAAACTGCGAGGATTCTTCGTCTCATTCGACTCCTTTGCATATGGCTTCAGGCAATGGCCATCTGGAAGTGGTGAAGTTCCTTTTGGAATCGGTTAAACTAAATTCCAAAGACGACATACAACTAAGGGAGTTCATCAATAAGAAAAATGAAACCGGCAACACCGCACTGCATTGGGCATCTCTAAACAATAAATTGGAAATCGTTAGGCTGTTGTGTGATGAGTATGAGGCCGATCCTTTTATCAGAAACAGCTTCGGTCACGACGCTATTTTTGAGGCTGAGAACAACGGAAATGAGGAGATAGAAAACTTTTACCTGAAGAAATACGATGTGGAGCCAGAAAATGATGCTAACGATGCAACTGATGCTGTCCAGTTCAAGGAGGGAACGGAAATCGAACAGGTAACGAAGGAGGCCCACGAGGTTCAGGAGCAGTTACGAGAAAAGACCCAGAATTTGAACATCAATGATGCTAGCTAGGAAGAATGATATCACAATGATGGCCATAAAATATTGAGAACCACAACATTTGCATATTACTGGCCCGCTGTATAACCTCAAATAGATGTATATTGATTGTAGTGACCAATTTACCCGGCCACATAAGGCACGTCGCCTCTAACGGAGTGAAAAAATTTTTGGTGGAAGGTTTGAAGCTTCTATGCTATAAGAAGGTAATTTGAGAAATTTCATACAAGTGGTTTATTCAGCTCAGCCAACTGAACCGATCTTATATTAACATGTCTACAGATTTGGCATCAGAACTAGGGTTGGACCCTTCCATAAAGAAGAAGAAGTCTAGCAAGAAAGTGGTACCGGAAAACTTTGATGCTCCAGCTGATAAAGAGACTGAAAATGGCGACGAACTGTTCGCAGGTTTAAAGAAAAAGAAGAAGAAGAAGTCAAAGGAGCAATCCGAAGAAACTGCAGAGGGTGTAGACGAAATCTCAGAAGCTCTTGGGGAGTTGAAATTAAAGAAAAAGAAGAAGAAATCAAAGGATACCGACTTGGATGATTTCGAAAAGCAATTGGCTAAAGCTGGTGTTAACGTGGATGAGGGTCAGAGCAAAGAAGGGACTCCCTTAGAAGAGTCGGAAATCCAACAAGAGATTGGTTTGGCTTACCCAGAATTATTGTCAAGATTTTTCACTATCCTGAAGACCAATAACCCTGAATTAGCCGGTGACAGATCAGGCCCTAAATTCAGAATCCCACCGCCAATCTGTTTACGTGATGGTAAAAAAACGATTTTCTCAAATGTGCAAGATATATCTGAGAAATTACAAAGAGCACCAGACCATCTAATGCAATATTTGTTTGCAGAATTGGGTACATCAGGTTCTGTTGATGGTCAAAAAAGATTAGTCATTAAGGGTAAGTTCCAGTCGAAGCAAATGGAAAATGTCTTAAGGAGATACATTATGGAATATGTCACCTGTAAAACGTGCAAAAGTATTAATACTTTGTTGAAGAAAGAGCAGTCCAATAGACTGTTCTTCCTTGTCTGTAAAAGTTGTGGTTCCACAAGATCTGTCTCTTCAATCAAGACGGGTTTCCAAGCCACTGTCGGGAAGAGGAAAAGAATGTAAGTATACAGTGAACTGCCGCTGTATTTTTACTTCGCGAGGATTTCAAAGTACGGTCCTTCCATTATCTTATATATATAGTAACATCTAATTGTATATTTAACGTCAAAAATAACACAACAGAAAAAACAACTCATATGCCTTTGACATATTTTCATTCACACAAAGTTTTCAATCGCGTTTTCGAATATCTTAAGGAACGCAGGGCACCAGTTACTTATTGTGATATCTGAGGTAAGCCAATCTCTCAAAATGGATTGTGCCTTGACTTTGTCAGTTGAATCCTTGAATACTGAAGTCAGAACGCGTTTCGTTGAAACCGTATCCAGGCTCCTACCTAAATTCGCATTGACTTTCTTCTTATAAAATTCAAACTCCTGTGAAGAAAGTTTAGTTTTCAAAGAGAACAAGGCGTCTACTTTGCCAAGAAGTTCGTCTTTACTCAATGCTATTTCCTGCTCAACATTCCCGGCAGTTTCATTGTCCAGCCTTCGTCTACTATTTCTGCTTGCTAAGGGCGGTGGGGGGACATCACTTGCCTTCGTATTGCCACTTATATCGCGCACCTCAGTAACAATTGCATTCCTCTTGCCTGCTTTGGCAGCAGCCTTGTTTACCTGGAATAAAAATGAGGGACAATCATTATACCCCGGGATTTCAGCTTCTGTGCAATTTTGAAAACTTTTTGATCTAACCTCCATAGTAAGCAGGGCACAAGTAGTCTTCAGCGAAAGTCTACGGCTTCAGAATACACAGGCCTCTCACTTTACGAATTTATCAACGCGATTGAATGAATGTAGGGGTATATTTGAAGTCTCTGCCTCCAACATGACGTTCCATGCAGTTAATTGAAAAATATGTTGATTTGGATATACGTGGTCCCTGGAGCTCTAACGAAAATGTGTTGGACTGCATGCCACATCAAAAACAACGTCACCAATGACGAAGTAGCTACCATATTTAGACACAGCAGATTATCGTAGCCTTGAGATCATTTTTTCCTCCCTGAATAGTGTAAATTCTTCTGGCTTCCTTCTGGCCTCCTTATTGTTCATGCAATTGTAAAGCTTTACCCTAAATGAAAGACTTCTTCTGGCATATTTGGTGGATTGCGTTCAATTGTTTCGCTCGCCGCCCTGCGGGATCCTCTTACTTGGCTGTCTCGAATAAATAGTCACGTGACAAGAAATAGATTCGTTTCGTGTCATGTTGCGTGGGTGACAGCGGCAGGCTGTTCCAACACTTAATAGGGTATACGCCTCCCCGGCCTTTCTCTAGTGACATCTAGAGGTCTCAGAGAAAAGTAGTAGCATCTTGGCGTCAAACTATCCACGGCAGCAGATCATACAGGTAACAACTCACATAAATAGATAGCCGCCTGAAATTATCTATTCAATACTTCTAGGAGTGCTGCACTAATATAGCAGATCAGCCTTTAAGGTCACCCAGCCTGTAGTTAAAAATGTTCAAAGAGGGTAGAAGCGGAAAATAATTTATATATGCATTCCTCTTTTCAATGAAACCAGGGTTTGGAAAAAATTAGCTTCTCCAGAGCAAAACGTACAGTTATGGTTAAACTCTCTCCGCGTATTAACACTTGAAGTCGGTGGGTGCCTTTCAAAATGATGCACGCCAGTGTTCCGCGACAGCTTGCCAATCGAGCCGCAAAAGCGTATTTGCAAGGATCATGCCCGCTAAAATTTCATGTAAATTTAATGCCCATTTAGACAGATGCACTGGAACCCAATTTGCCACTCCTCTAGGTGGTAAGGTTCGAGGTCTGGAGATCTTGCAAGGTGGCTAAGAGGTCATTAGTCGTCGGACGCAGCGCCGGATCAATTTGGATGCAGGACTTGATCATTTCAATTAATCTTTCGGAATATCTTTTCTGTTTTGGAAATGAGAATTTTCCCGTGCCTATCGCATAATTTAAAGAAGCACCGTTCAACTGTTCCTCTCTTTCAAACGGCGAAATACCGAAAAGCATTGCGTAGCACGTACAGCCCAGTGACCAAATATCCACTTTGTAATCTATTGTGTGGTTGAGCTTCAAATTGAGCAGCTCGGGCGCGGTGTAAGAAAGCGTGCAATGGTCGGAGACCCATTCTTGCAATTCATTGACTTGAAGCTTTGATGTGGGTATAATATCACTTTTTGAGCACAAGCCTAGATCTGATATAACCGGTAGTCCATCTGACGAGAATAATATGTTTGAGGGTTTTATATCTCTGTGAGCATAAGAATTTGTGCTTGTGGTATTTCGGGAAGACAGCACATCTAACTCCAAGGGAGTATCATCCAGTAGGAGAGCCGCTTCATCGCTATAAGACATAGATACTGAATCTCTCTCTGTTTCATCGTCGCCCATGTTATCTCCGGAGTTCGGGTCATGTAGGCAGCGTAATCCTCTTGTTATTCCTATCATGATCCTAATACACTCACTTTCCGAAAGAAAGGTTTCTTTCAGCAGATTGCGGTTAATCGAGTCCTGCAAAGATCCTAGTGGATAGAAAGGTAATAAAATGCAAACCGTCTTCGATCCGTCTTTCTCTTGTCTAACCTGAGAATCTACCAATGAGATAATATACGGACTTTGAAATCTTTTATAGTTATCGACCTCCTTCATTGCATGAGATATGCTTTCAATGTTACCAAATGGGCATCTTATCCTCTTTAAAGCGTACAGCTCGGAATTGGTTCCCAAGATAAACCCACTGCTTGAATTGCTACTGCCCATTAGTTGGACCAAATAAATGAAAGACAAGCTCCCTTCCCCCAGCAACTCCTTAATTGCGTACCGTCTTCCATTTATTAATATGTATGATTCAGAATAATCGCAACAACAGCAGCAGCAGACAGAACAGCACGATTTGATTAATTGCTTGATGATCTCCATACTCGTACCTAGCCACTTTCTCAACAATTTTTTCTATCGAGTTTATTAATGATTGGAGATAATAGGTATAGCGCAGAATTTGGTATTCAAGAAAATGACGAGTAAGCGAGACAGTAAGGAAATGCTGTGTTGATCTTTATATTACCCCAGTGTGATTCTTACCCACCAACAACATTGTGATGAATTAAGGCCAAATACATGTTGGCCAATGCTGTCACGGGACTTTTTTTGAATAATGAAAAATTAGAGTCCTCCCGAGTGGAAAAAGATATACATTATTATCTAGACATTTCAGAAATACAATTGAATTAAGCTTGCACCAAAGAATCAACGACATGTCTATTCAAACTAGTGACCCTAGTGAGGGCTCCGACTCTTTGAAATCTTTGTCTTTGATAGCAGCACACTCTCATATTACTGGGTTAGGTCTTGATGAAAATTTACAACCTCGCGAAACATCTGAAGGTATGGTTGGCCAGCTTCAAGCACGTCGTGCTGCTGGTGTCGTATTGAAGATGGTACAGAATGGTACAATTGCAGGGAGAACTATCCTCGTAGCAGGGCCACCGTCCACCGGTAAGACCGCATTGGCGATGGGTATTTCACAGTCATTGGGGGAGGATGTTCCATTTACTGCTATAGCAGGCTCTGAGATCTTCTCATTAGAGTTGAGTAAGACTGAAGCCTTAACGCAAGCATTCAGAAAATGTATTGGTGTCAAGATTAAGGAGGAAACTGAATTAATCGAAGGTGAAGTTGTAGAAATTCAAATTGATAGGTCGATTACTGGTGGCCATAAGCAAGGTAAGTTGACCATCAAGACCACCGATATGGAGACCATTTATGAGTTAGGGAATAAAATGATAGACGGATTAACTAAAGAAAAAGTTTTGGCCGGTGATGTTATTTCCATTGACAAAGCGAGTGGTAAGATTACAAAGTTAGGTAGATCCTTCGCCAGATCAAGAGACTATGACGCAATGGGTGCTGATACAAGATTTGTACAATGCCCTGAAGGTGAATTGCAAAAGAGAAAGACAGTCGTTCACACTGTGTCTCTCCATGAAATTGACGTCATCAACTCAAGAACTCAAGGATTCTTGGCATTATTCACTGGTGACACGGGAGAAATCAGATCTGAAATCAGGGATCAAATCAACACCAAAGTGGCTGAATGGAAAGAAGAAGGCAAGGCAGAAATTGTTCCTGGTGTCCTGTTTATTGATGAAGTTCATATGTTGGATATTGAGTGTTTCTCATTCATCAATAGGGCCCTTGAAGACGAATTTGCACCAATCATCATCATGGCTACCAATAGGGGTATATCCAGGACAAGAGGAACAAACTACAAGTCACCACACGGACTGCCTCTAGATCTTTTAGATAGATCTATTATCATCGCTACAAGCAACTACAACGAACAAGAGGTGAAAACAATTTTATCAATAAGATCAAAGGAGGAAGAAGTTGAACTTTCCGGCGATGCACTGGACCTACTAACAAAGATCGGTATGGAAACAAGTTTGCGTTACAGTAGCAATTTAATATCAGTTTCACAACACATAGCCCTAAAAAGAAAAAGTAACGTTGTAGATGTATCAGATATCAAGAGAGCCTACCTGTTGTTCTGCGACAGTGCAAGATCAGTTAAATATATCCAAGAGAACTTATCACAATACATTGATGATGGCGGTAAAGTGGACATTTCGACTGCGGGTTCCCAAGCTCGAAGCGTGACTGCTAACGGTAGCGCCGATGCAATGGATACTACAGAATAAGCAATCATCAAGAAGCGTTCGGACCGATTATTTTCCTAAATCAATTTGTAAATTATTCCTATATTTTCTTTGAAATTTGGTTCTATATATATACTAGAATACTGAATAAAATCAAATCTGAATTTATTTTTCAGAGCCTTTTGTATTTAATAACAATGCAACAATCATTCCATAAAGACCAAGGACTTCCGAGAAGATAAGAATCAAAACAATACCAACAAAAAGTCTTGCCTGGTGCATAAATTTCCTTACACCAACATCTCCAACAATACCAATGGCATACCCACTACTCAAACAGGCAAATCCCACTGATAGGCCGCAAGCCAAATGCATCACACCATTGAAGAGTGTATATTCTTCGGTAGGGGATATACTCCCCGAAATCAAAACACCGACAACGAGACCGTAGATAGCAAGGATACCACTCATAACCACAGGAATCAAAGATTTCATGATCAGTTCTGGTTTAAAGGTACCAATACCAGCAATACCGATACCAGACTTAGCCGTACCTATGGCAGCACCCAAAAATGATAAAATAACGGCAGCTGAACAGCCGGCGAATCCCAAAAATGGGGCATAGGCCGGAGCCCATTCAACAGTTTCCACGTTCATAATAGATTATCCTATTGACCGAAAAGCACGCGACAATATATGCAATCGCAACGATCTGACCGAAGTATATCTGTATTTAAATCATTATTTCAATTGTTCATGTTCTTAACTTTTCACCTGTTGTAAAAAGGTCGCTGCCTGTCTGGTCTCCTAACCCTTTCACGTTCGGGTAATCCGGCCCTTGCAACAATAATAAACATAGGACCTCCATAAAAATAACCAGTTGCAAACTGTATCAAGCCTGCCGGAACACCAGAACAATGTCTCAGATGCCCAAGAGGTTGGATGTCACCGTGGAGCAGTTGAAGAGTATATATGGACAACTATATGACCAATTAGAGGAGAAGGCATCGCTGCATCTACCCGAAGAAGCCGACGAGCAACATAGTCCATCGATGGATGACGCGGTACGAAAAGAAGTGCAGCTGCATCTGCAGGACTTTTTATCGCAAGTGATGGACATGGCATCGAACTCATTACGTGTTACAAACGCCAATGAAGAAATAAAAGATGTCAGGGCGCTGATCATGAAATCGCAGGAAAAGTACGTGGAGCCGTTCGACCTTGAACTGAATGAAAAGGTCAGACAAAAGTACGAAGAGTGGGAAGAGCAGACCGTCAAGGTATCCCAACTACGACAGAATGCGCCCAGAGAAATCAATCGCGCTTACGATAACGCAAAACAGGACTATCTAGCTAGACTAGACGCCCGTATATCGCAGTTGCAGTCAGAAGGCAGGGACAGACACGATCAAGAACGAGAAACTGTGGACCAAGTGCTGGACGCTTCGGAGAGCTACTGGACTGATTTGGAATCACGCTACGAGGAATCGCTGCAAAACCTTCACGCTGCT
Organism: Zygotorulaspora chibaensis; assembly: GCA_030565665.1. Taxonomy (NCBI): domain Eukaryota; kingdom Fungi; phylum Ascomycota; class Saccharomycetes; order Saccharomycetales; family Saccharomycetaceae; genus Zygotorulaspora; species Zygotorulaspora chibaensis. Next base: position 325,591 of record JAJMCM010000005.1, on the reverse strand, counting down.
CAGCTACGGATTCCCGACGCAAGAGCGAATATTAACAAGATACAGGCGCTGGTGCAGTTCCTCGAGAAAGAACTTAGTTAGTTACCAAACATGTGTAAAGATCCATCCAAACAGACGCCCGTCGGTGACAGACTTTGGTAGATTCGCCATTGTTTACCCTACCGTTTGCGTATACAATGATGTAACTACATTTGGTCCGTGCACCGCTCCTGTTATGGTTTTTCAGTCTGTTTTTGTGTATTTTCGTAAATGGTCGTTCCAGCATAAGGACTTCTTACCGTTTCGAGATTGAAACAAACACACTAACTTATTATTATAATTATAACTCTTCTTCAAAATATTTTCACATAGCTGTGATTTTAGGAGTTCCGAGTCCATTATTGAAGGGTTTATATACACCAATTGTACGTTGTGGATACCGCATTCTAGCTAGTTTCTGGAATTGTGTGTTGTAATAGATAGTCATTACTTTGAGGTTTAAAAAAAATTTGGCGTTTATAATATTTTGGCTTGTAGATAATGAATTACAACCAAAACCCTTACGAGTCTCAGAACCCTTATGAGAACCAGAATCCTTACGAAGGCCGTCAAGGCCCTCCAGTAGAAAATTATGAGATGACTTCAGGGCCTGTGAGAACAAACACCGGTGCTGGTTCAGGTAACGGAGGGACAGATTTTGTAGCATTCATGGGTCAAATAAATGAGATCAATACTGAGATTGACAACTACGAACAACTAGTGAACGGCATTGACACCTACCACAAGAAACTGTTGGCGGAAGTTAGTGAAGACCAAGAGCTGCAATTGAGACGCACACTTGATGATATTGTCTCCCAGGCATCAGACTTGCAATATCAACTCAGAACCCAGATCAAAAGTGCCCAACAAGCGGCTTTGCATGATTCGAGCAAGCAAGCTCAAGCTGAGAATTCCAGACAAAGATTTTTAAAAGCTATTCAGGATTACAGAATTATAGAATCTAATTATAAGGAGGAGAACAAAGAGCAAGCCATGAGACAATATAAGATTGTTCAACCGGATGCTACCGATGAAGAGGTTGAAAACGCAATAAACGATGTGGGCGGTCAGCAAATCTTTTCTCAGGCTTTATTGAATGCGAATAGACGTGGTGAGGCCAAAACCGCGCTTGCTGAGGTGCAGGCAAGACACCAGGAACTGTTGAAATTGGAGAAAACAATGGCGGAATTGACACAATTGTTTAATGATATGGAACAATTGGTGGTCGAACAGGAGGAAAATATCCAAGTTATCGATAAAAACGTCGAAGACGCTCAACAAGACATTGAACAAGGTATTGGCCACACCAACAAGGCTGTTGTAAGCGCCAGAAGAGCTAGAAGAAATAAGATAAGATGTTGGATCATTGTATTTGTGATCTTTGCCATCGTGGTTGTTGTGGTTGTTGTACCATCCGTTGTCACAACCAGACATTAAAAATATCTGAAACTTCTACCGAAGAGAGCAGACCTTCAATTCCCAATTTTTCTTTCTCTGTGTAACTATTAGACGCCGGGCGACCCGACGTGTCTATGCAGATATTTAGTCTATGTAAACTTTTAATTCACTACGGACTTGCAATGCACGCCAGTGCATGGGGTTATGGCCCAGTGCTATCTGCCATCAAGTGCTCGGCAAGACGCTTGAGCGTGATGTTCTGGTAATTTTCGTGGGGGTTATGGACGGCCATCTTGTTCACTTTCGGATCTAAAGAAGCATCTTCTAGTTCGGCCAGTGCCCTGTCGTGGTTCTATCTACTCTAGTATACGTTGAGTGCAACCAGAGGGGACAGTAACTGACTTTAGGGATGAAAAAGCTTTGACATTCTCATGACTGTTTGCTTTTCGACCTATATCGCACTCTTTTGAAGTCGTAACCTGCCGAACATTTCAAACACCGTCTTGTCGAATAGTGTCAGCCTATCAAGATCCTGGAGTGCGAGAGGAATAGTCTACATAACGCGAGCCTTTGCCATATAGAAACACATGTGAAAGTCTTGTTCATGCGAAAATGCGATGAATTTCAATGGTTTCTCCAAAACGTCACCTCTATTTATACCTTTTTCTGTTTCAAAGTGGCCAGTAGGCTAAGAGCCTTATGTCGTAGCGACTAGGCTCTCCCGCAATTATTGGGCACTGATGCATGAGGTGCGGCTCACAAATAAAAGTGTTTACATATTGTCAGAACAGGTCCCGGTTGCAGGGCAATATAGCCGCCGAAGTGCTGCGACTTTTTTCTGGCCGAAGATTAACTGTCTGCTAGAAACCGCACATGAGGCTAGAGGTGCCCTCATATTGGAATTACGAACAATGGGTTATGATATCAGGCACATATGGTCGATAGCCCCGAGGACATAACGTTACTGCTATGGTAGTCGTAATGCTAACAAGGCTTGGAAATAATTGCGAAGGAAGCGCTGTAGATACTTGGAGCAAAGAGATCATTAAAATTTAAGCAGTGGCTGCCGCACACGCTCTTGAACTTCGTCTCTAACAGCTATTCAAATCATACTCAAAAACTTGAAGTTGATCAATATATACAGAACTTTCAGAAACAAGACAAGCGCAAAGCGAAATAAAAAGATTACGATAAGACAGAATGTATCCCTCTTTATTTAGTCCCAATATTGTAACTGTACAAATACATATTAGGGTGGAAACAGGGCTTATTTTTCATTTACCAAAAACTAGTTTTCTGAATAAACTGTGGGGTTGTGAACGACAATTGGTGTAGTCGCAACTACGGTAACTGGTCCTAAAATCGATAAATAAATATCTCAGAATATAGAAAGGCTTTAAATGTTTTTGGATACGAAGCTGTCAAAAACGGCTTCACGCCCTTGATAAAGCGTACCACATCTGTGGCACGCCTTCTCAACAGACGCCTATGAAGAGCGTTGACAGCTTGAAGCACAATCGAAGAACGTTCGATGCTATAAGTTTTTGAGGTTCGAAAAAGTAACAGGTAAGAGTATAAAAGTTTTTCACGATCAGAAAAGCTTTTCTATTTGGGGCGTTGCCATCGCTGTCCAACGGAACCGGGTAACTGGATGTTTTGTTGGATTTGGCGTCTTGTTGAGCGGCTCTTTCAAGGTAAAGTCAAAGGGCTCGAACGTAAACCGATAACAGCCAGGAAGTATATATACTTGCAAAGTATTTAATTTATACATTCAATTCGTGGCTTGTAACACAACAAACCAGAACACTTGTACACAATGGTTATGAAACCTGAGGTTGAACAAGAACTGGCTCATGTCCTATTGACTGAGCTGTTAGCCTACCAATTTGCTTCCCCTGTTAGATGGATTGAAACTCAAGATGTCTTTTTGAAAGATTTCAACACTGAAAGGGTGGTGGAAATTGGTCCATCGCCTACTCTTGCTGGTATGGCCCAGAGAACCATGAAGAGTAAGTACGAGTCTTACGATGCTGCCCTGTCATTACAGAGACAAGTTCTATGTTATGCCAAGGATGCTAAGGAGATCAGTTACACACCAGATGCAGAAGAGTTGGCCGCTAAGGAGAACGCTTTGAAACCAGCGGAGACTGCTGCTGCTGACTCTGGTAGTTCTGCTGCTGCCCCAGCTGCGTCTTCTGCACCTGCTGTCGCCGCCCCCGTTGCAGCTCCATCAGGCCCAGTTGCCGAGATTCCTGACGAGCCCGTTAAAGCTTCGTTGTTGCTACATGTTTTGGTTGCTCATAAACTGAAGAAACCATTGGAGTCTATCCCAATGTCCAAGACCATTAAAGATTTGGTTGGCGGTAAATCTACTGTTCAAAATGAAATCTTGGGTGATTTAGGTAAAGAGTTTGGCTCAACACCTGAAAAACCAGAGGAAACTCCATTAGAGGAGTTGGCCGAATCATTTCAAGAAACTTTCTCAGGATCTCTTGGTAAGCAGTCATCCTCTTTGATTTCCAGATTGATGTCTTCTAAGATGCCTGGTGGGTTTACAATTACCATCGCAAGAAAGTATTTGCAAAGTCGCTGGGGTTTAGGTAACGGCAGACAGGATTCTGTATTATTAATTGCCTTGACGAACGAACCTGCTTCTCGGTTAGGTTCTGAACCAGACGCTAAGGGATTTTTGGATTCTATGACTCAGAAATACGCATCCAGCTCAGGTCTAGACCTTTCCGCTGCCTCATCCGGTGGTAGTACTGGTGCAGCAGGTGGTGCAGCAGGTGGTGCCACCATTGATGCCGCTGCATTCGATGAATTGACTAAGGATCAAAGAGTGTTGGCCCGTCAACAGCTGCAGGTGTTGGCTCGTTATTTGAAAATGGACTTGAATGGCGGTGAAAGAAAGCTCTTGAAGGAGAAGGACAATGTTGCTGAACTACAATCTCAATTAGATTTCTTAACTGCTGAACTCGGAGAGTTTTTCATCAGTGGCATTGCCACTTCGTTTTCCAGAAAGAAGGCCAGAGTTTTCGACTCTTCTTGGAATTGGGCTAAGCAGTCCTTACTATCATTGTATTTCGAAATCATCCATGGTGTCTTGAAAAACGTTGATAGAGAAGTTGTCAGTGAGGCTATCAATATCATGAACAGATCCAATGAAACCTTGATCAAATTTATGGAATATCATGTCTCTAATACAGACGTGTCCAGGGGTGATAATTACAAACTAGCTAAGAGCCTTGGTGAACAGTTGATCGAGAACTGTAAGCAGGTTATTGACATGGATCCTGTTTACAAAGACATTTCTAAACCAACTGGTCCAAAAACAGTGATTGATAAGAACGGTAATATTAAATATTCTGAAGAACCAAAAGAAAAGGTCAGAAAGCTATCTGAATATATTCAAGAAATGGCCATCGGTGGCACATTATCCAGACAATCTAAATCGACTATTGAGGAAGATTTAACTCGTGTTTACAAAGCCATCAGGGCACAAGCCGCTCAACACGACATTTCCGGGTCGACTGCTTCTGAATTTGAAAAGATCTATGGAGATTTGGTCAAGTTCTTGCAAAACTCGAAGGATATCGATGCATCTCAAACCACCCAATTGGCTGGTGTTATTGAGGACGATCTTGATACGGACTCGACGAAAGAAGTTGCCTCTTTGCCGAACAAGTCTCAAATTTCGAAAACCGTATCCTCTATCATTCCAAGAGAAACTATCCCATTCTTGCATCTTAAGAAGAAGACCGCTGATGGGGATTGGTTGTACGACCGTCAACTTTCATCTTTGTTCCTGGATGGCTTGGAAAAGGCTGCCATAAATGGTGTTACTTTCAAGGACAAATATGTTTTGATTACTGGTGCCGGTAAGGGATCTATTGGTGCTGAAATTTTACAGGGGTTGGTCCAAGGTGGTGCCAAGGTTATTATCACAACATCTCGTTTCTCGAAACCTGTCACTGACTATTATCAATCTATTTATGCCAAGTATGGTGCCAAAGGATCTACTTTGGTAGTTGTCCCATTCAATCAAGGTTCCAAACAAGATGTTGAAGCTTTGGTTGACTATATTTATGACGACGAAAAGAATGGTGGTCTGGGCTGGGACCTGGATGCTATTATTCCATTTGCTGCAATTCCAGAAAATGGTATTGAACTAGATAGCATTGACTCCAAATCTGAATTTGCACACAGAATCATGTTGACTAACATTATGAGAATAATGGGTAACGTTAAGAAACAAAAGTCTGCCAGAGGTATCGAAACTAGACCAGCGCAAGTTATTTTGCCGATGTCTCCAAATCATGGCACTTTTGGTGGTGACGGTTTGTATTCCGAATCCAAATTATCGTTAGAGACCTTGTTCAACAGATGGCACTCAGAGTCATGGGGCAATCAATTGACCATTTGTGGTGCTGTTATTGGTTGGACTAGAGGTACTGGTTTGATGAGTGCAAATAATATCATTGCCGAAGGTATTGAGAAAGCGGGCGTCCGTACATTCTCTCAAAAGGAAATGGCTTTTAACTTATTGGGTCTATTGATCCCTGAAGTTGTACAACTCTGTCAAACATCGCCCGTCATGGCAGATTTGAACGGTAGCTTGCAATACTTGACTGACTTAAAAGAATTCACCAGAAAATTGCGTAGCGAGTTGACAGAAACATCGGAAATCCGCAAAGCTGTCTCAATTGAGACTGCTTTGGAGCACAAGGCTGTTAGCGGTGATAATGCAGATGCTGCATACGCCCAAGTTGAGGTTCAACCTAAAGCAAACATTCAATTAAATTTCCCATCACTAAAATCCTACAAGGATCTCAAAAAGTTTACTTCCTCTGACTTGGAAGGTCTTTTGGACTTGGAAAGAGTTATTGTTGTAACTGGTTTCTCTGAAGTTGGCCCATGGGGTTCTTCTAGAACGAGATGGGAAATGGAAGCCTTTGGTGAATTTTCCTTGGAAGGTGCCATCGAAATGGCTTGGATTATGGGTCTGATCAAGTATCATAATGGAAACTTGAAGGGCCGCCCATACACGGGTTGGGTGGACTCCAAATCCAACGATCCAGTCGACGACAAAGATGTTAAAGCAAAATACGAAAGCAAAATCATGGACCATGCCGGTATCAGATTGATAGAACCGGAATTGTTCAACGGTTACAACCCTGAAAAGAAACAAATGATTCAAGAAATTGTTGTTGAGGAAGACTTGGAACCATTTGAAGCTTCGAAGGAAACTGCTGAGCAATTCAAGCATGAACACAATGAGAAGGTCGATATTTTTGAGATTCCAGAAACAGGTGAATACTCTGTTAAACTATTAAAGGGTGCCACGCTATATATTCCAAAGGCCTTGAGATTTGACCGCCTGGTTGCTGGTCAAATTCCAACAGGTTGGGATGCTAGAACTTATGGTATTTCTGACGATGTCATCTCGCAAGTCGACCCAATCACCTTGTTTGCGTTGGTCTCTGTCGTCGAAGCCTTCATTGCCGCTGGTATCACTGATCCATACGAGATGTACGAGTATGTTCATGTTTCTGAAGTCGGTAACTGTTCTGGTTCCGGTATGGGTGGTGTAAGCGCTCTACGCGGTATGTTTAAGGATCGTTACAAGGATCAACCTGTCCAAAACGATATTCTACAAGAATCTTTCATCAACACTATGTCTGCCTGGGTTAATATGTTGCTGATTTCTTCATCAGGTCCAATTAAGACACCTGTCGGTGCATGTGCTACAGCTGTTGAGTCTGTTGACGTTGGTGTGGAAACAATCTTGTCTGGTAAAGCTAAGATTTGTATTGTTGGTGGCTATGATGATTTCCAAGAAGAGGGCTCCTACGAATTTGGTAACATGAATGCTACTTCAAATACTTTGGAAGAATTTGAACATGGTCGTACCCCAGCTGAAATGTCTAGACCGGCTACAACATCTCGTAGTGGTTTCATGGAAGCCCAAGGTGCCGGTATTCAAATTATTATGAACGCTGATTTGGCCTTGAAAATGGGTGTTCCTATTTATGGTATCGTTGGTCTAACGGCCACTGCCACTGACAAGATCGGTAGATCTGTTCCAGCACCTGGTAAAGGTATTTTGACAACTGCCAGAGAGCATCATGGTGATTTGAAATTTCCAACTCCATTGTTGGATATCAAATACAGGAAGCGCCAATTGGTCAACCGCGAAAAGCAAATTAAACAATGGGTTGAAAATGAATTAGATATGTTGGCATATGAAGCAGATGGTATTCCAAGTGAAGACCATGAGGCTTTCTTCTCTGAACGTACTGAGGAGATCAAGCGTGAAGCCACTAGACAAATTAAATCGGCCCAAACACAGTGGGGTAATGAATTCTATAAGAATGACCCACGTATTGCTCCTTTGAGAGGTGCTTTGGCAACTTATGGTTTGACAATTGATGATTTAGGTGTTGCTTCATTCCACGGTACTTCAACGAAGGCAAACGATAAAAATGAATCGGCTACCATCAATGAAATGATGAAACATTTGGGCAGATCTGAAGGTAACCCCGTCATTGGTGTCTTCCAAAAATACTTGACAGGTCATCCAAAGGGTGCTGCAGGTGCTTGGATGTTGAATGGTGCCATTCAAATTTTGAATACTGGTATCGTTCCAGGTAACCGTAATGCTGATAACGTTGATAAAATCTTGGAACAGTTCCAGTACGTTTTGTATCCATCTATGACTTTGAAAACCAATGGAGTTAAGGCTGTGTCTATCACATCTTTTGGTTTCGGTCAAAAAGGTGCTCAAGCCATTGTTATACATCCAGATTATTTGTATGCTGCTATTGACGAGAAGAGATATCAAAATTATGTCACCAAGGTAACTGCTAGAGAAAAGAATGCTCATAAATTCTTCCACAAGGGTATGATTTACAACAAATTATTCATCAGTAAAGAACATGCTCCTTACGCCGACGAATTGGAACAACCTGTTTACCTAGACCCATTAGCTCGTGTTTCCACTGATAAAAAGACTGGAAGTTTGACATTCGACGCTGAACTTATTCAGAAAAAATCCACCTTCGTCTCTGATAGTAACAAGAAAACCGCTGTGATCGTGAGTGATCTAGCTAAACATGTTGCCGAAGGTGCCGAAGGAAGCAGTGTTGGTGTTGATGTCGAGTTGATTTCCAGTGTTAACATTGAAAACGAGACTTTCATTGAACGTAACTTCACTGCTGAAGAAATTGATTACTGTAAATCGCAACCGTGTGTCCAGAGCTCATTTGCTGGCACCTGGTCTGCAAAGGAGGCTGTCTTCAAGTCTCTAGGTGTAAAATCTCAAGGCGGTGGAGCATCTTTGAAGGAGATTGGAATTACTCGTGTTAACGGGAAGGGCCCAGAAGTGAAACTAACCGGTAACGCCAAAAAATTAGCTGCCCAAGCAGGTGTTTCCCAGGTTAAGGTCTCCATTTCTCACGATGATTTCCAATCTGTCGCTGTAGCAATTTCTTCGAAGAAATGATTTTTATAGTATTAGAATATTGAAAATAATTTAGTTTTAATACAAAATCTTTGACCATTTGAAATGTCACATATTTTACCTAAACTATTAATTTTTCATTTTAGTTTAAAAAAATACTCAGTGCTACTCTTAAAATCATAAACCGAAAATGAATTACATATCTTCATCGCCCGATTCCTCGTCATCATACCATCCATACTCGTATTGGGATGCCATCGAGGCCAACCGATCTTTCAATTCTTCCCGATCACAGGCCGTCTTCATGTATTTACTTACTATAGATTGATAATGCATGAAAACGTTGCGGCACGCTTCGGTTGTTAAAAAGTTTAAAGTGAACTCTTTCTCATCTTTGAACTTCTCAGGTATGGTGTCTGATGGATAATACGCATAAGTCTTCAATTCTCTCCCGTTGGAAGAGGCCGTGCTCCCCATCGAGGCATTTCCTCTCATGATAGAACATTCGGAAAAGATATGCTCTTGTGTGCGGTGATTTTTGTAAGGGATTACTTTTGCAAAGTATGAATAGTTTATACTATGCCTATCCATAAATGAGGAGATAAAGCTCCTAGAAGCGTCGCCTAACGTAAAGCAATTTTTAATGAAATCCATGGATTTTCTTTCTTCAAGATTTGATTGAGATAGAACCGAAAAAATCGTGTCCATAAACTTACATGTTAAACCACCTTGCTCCCAATTACTCAATTCAGAATTTGCATATAATGGTATCAAAATATCCGAATCTTCAGACATGTACGCCGTTGCTTTAATTTTGTTCTCAATCGAAGGAAGAGACGACCTAGTAAATCGAGGTTCCTTATGCTTTGCACCGCTGGTAGTCAAAGGATCATCTTCATTATAGCCCCAATTAAAAATGCACTTTTTCGGAAGCTCATTTTTCAATTCCTGAAGTATTGCCGTAGCAAAACCTCCCCAGCCAGAATCCATATCTGTAATTAAATTAAATCCCTGCAATGTATCGCACTGTTCGAGTTGACCATGTAAATTACCATCAAAAAACTCGATCAAATAGTTCTCATTGAATTCTTGAAAGCCCACTTCGTAATTATCAAATTGTTTGACCCCCAGGTTTTCGAAATCGGGTAGATTAGGTTTTGAAACGTCATGGTACCAATTGTTTAAACTATTGAAACTTGTAGGGGAGTAAATTAGCTTCGAATAATCAGACCAATACTTAGTAGTCTCTTTTGTTAGTTTAGGTAAATGAGAAGAGCCGCAGTCCAGGGCATTTTGATAATCAGATTTCGTAATGGCTGGATGGGTCATTATCACGCTATGCCCATTGTGCTCTTCATCATCATTGTTTTCATCAAAATAATAATCTTTACCTTGGGAATACTGATACGTGCCTAAAGCACCGCTACCGTTTTTAGCATCCCAGATCAACAAACGTGGTGTATAGGAAACTGTCTTTGATGTTCTATCGACAGTAGGATTGAGAAAGACAGACGGATCGTTCAAGTTTCGAGCCTCGCCCCACAAGAGCTCTTGTTGGCAATTGAAGAATTGAGTTGCGGTGTGATTAGCTCTCTGGCCAACCGAAATTGTAATTACCTCATGCATTGATCGCTTTAACCCTTGTGTAGAGGGTGGGTATGCCTATTTTTCACTTTTTTCAGCAAGATGCGATGAGACGTATGCCCGCTGAGCGCGTGCATACAAATGTGCGTTCTATGGAAACACCCAAGAGCTAAAAGGATTGAGTCTTGCCGGGACGCCCATAATCTGCCATGATTTACGGCCTTATTTCACTTCAGCAATGAAAACTGCAAACGGAGATACTTGCACAGTGACCCATTATGGGCATGTTTAATTTCATTTTGTGCATTTACTTGCTGGAGGTGTGAAAGTCGAGCTTGAGGTAAACGGCAAAGTGCCACTCTTTGCCAAGGTAAAGACTACTGCTTGTGCATTTTCACGGCCAGACGACTGTGTTCATTTATGCCTCTCGCCGTGATCTTTGGTGGTTTCTTTACTAAGCAACATTGGACAAGCAAGGCAACTTTATGGACGAGAATTACTGAGGAATTGGCGACTTTTGACTCATGTATGTACTTCGAGCTAGCGGTCGTCGCCATCTATCTTAACCGCCCCTTTGCTGCAAGTTTTCTGTGCCCGAAAACAAACGCATATGTATATACATATCTGCAATATATTTACAAAGTGGACAACTCATCAAACATAGTAGTCCCCATATGTGGTCATTACAGGCCCAACATTATTTGTTGGCAAATCAGCCTGGTTTATCCTTGGTTTCAAACCCTTGAGGACAATGTCATTGTGAAAGGAACTCAGGAATTTACATAGCGGGTCTGTATACCATCTATTTCCCTTAGAATCTTTGAACCAAGCGACATGCCCTCCCTTTGTGGTTTGCAACATTAGGACGTACGGGTTGTCTTTGATCTCCAACACTGGCAATGATTCATAACCCACAATTGGATCGTCCAACGCATTGATGGCCAGAAAAGGTGTCCTTATAGAAAGTACTCTGTTGCAGGAGGACGCATTTCTGTAGTACTCCGTTGCTGTGTTGTAACCAAACATTGGGCCAGTGAACATATTATCAAAGTCTTCCACGGTTTTCATGCTGCTCATCTTCTCCGTGTAGTTTTTGTTCAGGACCGGATTTTCTCTCAAGACATCGATGTGCTTTTGTGCTAAATCGATCAAGTTCTTGGCCAACGCAGGCGAATAAAAATGAGCACCCATCTTTGTGTTGTTGATATAATACGAGGAATGGCACAGATCCCAGGGGTTACCTAGCGCCACAGCGCACTCTATCTGGGAGTGGTCACCTTGCTCGCCGATATAATTAGACATAATAGAGGCTCCCAACGAAAAGCCAACCATATAGAACTTTCTATTTGGGAAGCGCGATTTCAGATCGCTGACGCAGTGTCTAATATCGTTCGTCCAGCCTCCATTGTACATTTGCGGCGTCGTTATGGAAGAGTTACAACAGCCTCTGGCATTGAAAACGCACGCTTCAAAATTGTAGAGAGTCGTGATTCGATTCACCAGCGTCCTCGCGTAGCTCTCCGCGGACCCTCCTGTCAGCCCATGCAGTATGATGACCATTGGTTTGTCGTCGTTAGAATACAACTGGGAATCATTTGGCTCGAAAAAGCCATAGTTCGAAGGCAGCTTGAATCTGCTCTGGTTTTTAGGTATATAGTCGTTCTTCTGCAGGGTTTTAACCGCAATGTCAACACTGCCCTCCCCCTGATCCCTGTACGTCAACACCAACCTTTTGTAGAAGACAAGATCTCTCGTTTCAAAGGGCTTGTACGCCGCATACGCCGTTTGCAAATGCCCATTTAGCAACATCGGATGCAAGTACGACACAGCGTTATTTGAAAACTCGTGGCAGTTTTCATCGATCAATTGAGTGAGCGAGGTTGTTTGCTTCCCTGAGTCGTCCTGCCATACCAGAGGATTGTCCGGCACCACTTGGTGAACTCGCAAACAGTTTGGAATGAAATCTCTAATGCCCATAGCACCCCAGTTTGTTGAGCGATCGATAAAATGCCTTCGAATGAACCCGGCAGCTTTAACAATTTTTCACCTTCGCGTCGACGCCAGCCCGACAAGCTGTCGGCCGCCGTTGCCACTGCATAACCAACCAGCCTTTTAACGGTGTGCAAGCGTGTGTGGCCTCGCCAATGCTCGATCCTCGAACGCAGTGCAGCATTTTGGACCCTCGTATACTTGCACAGGACGACGGCCGCTCTTGAAATTTTCAAATTTGGCCCGACCGCCTTCCCCGGTGCGACTTGTATTATCCCCGCGAGTCGCTCGACAATGCGCCATTCGTGGGCCCATCCGCGAACGCGACTCGCAGAGGATACGCTGCGACTGTCGGGAAAGGGGTGCCGCTCGCATCCCCAAGACGACGGCCGCCCGACCTGACAGGGTCCTATGGCCTGTTGCCTGAGCGTAGAAGAGACAACTACACACGGCCACCCGCCAAAGATGAATCTTGCGTCACCAGTTTGCGGCCCGCGCTTTATCTACAACAAGTCTGCGCGAAGAACCGACTCCTCGCGAAATGGCAGAACGACCGCTCGACCGCCGAGAAGCGTTGGCTCGATGGCAGCACTTGAGACTCGTGCAAGAACTACAAAGCGTTACAGCCAGGGTGCCCGAAAGCCGAGAAGCCGTTCATGCCCAGTCAGGCGTGCTAAGGGCGGCCGCGTCCCGCTTGCAATCGGAGGACCGAAGACAGGACAGGACAGGACAGGACGGCCGTCTTGGAAGAAAAGTGTCTCGAGCGGCCCTGCGTGCAGCGCTCCCGACACCTCGCGTGGCTCGCGCATGTTTGAGACTCGGTTACAAGACGTTCTCCGGCGGCCCTCCCCCATCCACGCCTGTGGTGTTCGCATCCTCGAAGGAAGGGTTCCCTCCAGAGCCGACCTCTGCCACTGCTCCTCTCCTTGGGCGCCTTCACTTCCTCGCCTTGCACCCCTGCCTATCCCCCCTGGACGCGGGACGCGCTTACGGTAGCCGCCGAAGTGCGCAATGCCAGCCTCGTACCGCTGCTCTGGGCAATGGTGATATCGCGGACGAGCCATTTGCCGAACGGGGCGTCACAGGGTCAATCAGGGGGCTGCATTGGCGCCCATTGTTTGCAGCCCTAACTTTGGTGTGTTGGCACTTTTCGGAGCCCTAGGGTCTTTGCACCGTCTGATGGGCCTTGCGCTTGTTTGACCACGTTGACGTTTTTGTACCAATGCGGTGGACGCGGAGGTAAAATTATTTCCGCTGGACCGCCGTTGCTTCCGCCGACTCCCGAGGCCGTGCCGTGCCGTCCACTGAAGGAAAGACCCTTCGTGTCGTTTACCGCAGAAAGGAGCTTTTCGAACTACGTGCGTATTCGGGTTCAGTGGATTAAGACCGGCTCAATCGCAAGTGCAGGCAAGGCCATTGTCGGTGATTATCATTAAATTCCGCACGTAAATAGAAACAGCGCTCAATGTATATAAGCAATCGAGATTGCGCTGCGAGTTCGACCTGGGTCACAGGACCAACGAGCCCCTGCAACAGAATTTCAACCGCTTTCCCTATTCGCCACAACTAGCAGGTATGGAAGAACCCACAGGCAAGAAGCTGCAGAGCAGCTCCGAGAGTTGCAGCGACGAGAAGAGCTACCAGAGCCTGAAGAACTCGCACGAAGAAGCGAACCGTGAGATAAAAAAGGTGCCCTCGATGGTGCCGGTGGAAAGCAAGCACGAGCAAGATGAGCCCATAGACCCGGCAACGCTAGACTGGGACGGCCCGAACGATCCCGATAATCCCCACAACTGGCCGACGTGGAAGAAGTGGTTCGCCACTATGGCCGTCGCGATGCTTTGTCTGGTCGTGACGATGGGGTCGTCGCTGTACGTGGCCAGTGTGCCCGAATTCGAAGTGAGATACCACGTGAGCCAGACGCTCGGCCTTGCCGGGCTCACCTTCTATCTCCTGGGCCTCTCAACAGTGATTTTTGCACCCTTGAGTGAAGCCTTCGGCCGTAAACCCATCTATCTCTTCACACTGCCCATCTCCATGCTTTTCACCATGGGTGTGGCTCTGTCGAACGGCCATATGAGAATGGTTCTGCCCCTGAGGTTTTTCTCCGGGCTGTTTGCGTGCCCCGCCTTGAGTGTCGGGTCAGGGACGGTGATGGACATCTTCGATTTCGACGAGGTCTCCACGGCCGCCGTCTTGTTCTCGCTGGCGCCTTTCTTGGGTCCTGTGATATCGCCAATTATGTCCTCGTTTGCCGTAGAAGCGCTCGGCTGGCGTTGGTCTCAGTACATCCAGTTGATTGCCGGCGGTGCCATCTTGCCCTTCATCTTCATTCTGCCGGAGACTCACAAGGGAATCATACTGAAGAAAAGGGCCATGAGGAGAAAAATGAACCTAAAGATACTCACCAAAGAGGAGAAGAAGCAGTTTCTGAAAATTGTTTTGACAATCACCACTCTGCGTCCTGTTAAAATGCTGATAGTCGAGCCTATTGTTCTCGTCTTCAGCATATACGTTGCCTTCATCTTTGCAGTGTTATTCGGGTTTTTCGAAGCGTATCCGGTCATCTACAAAGGCATCTACAAAATGGGATCCGGTGTCTCAAGTTTACCATTTTTGGGAATAGGAATTGGCCTGTGGTTGGGTGCGCTCTTTTACATATACATGGACAGGAAGTATCTGTTTCCCAAAGCTCCAGAAGGCACTCCAGAATTAGAAACCAAACTTTCCAGCAGGAAAACGCCGTACAGGGGGCAAAGAGACCCTGACACAAATGAGCTTCTACCCGTGGTTCCGGAGCGCTTTCTACTGGGTTGCAAATGTGGTGCGATAGCATTACCCGTCGCGTTGTTCTGGCAAGCATGGACTGCCAGAGCAGACGTTCATTGGATGTCTCCTGTGGCTGCAGGCGTGCCCTTCGGATTCGGTTTGATCAATATTTTTTTCAGTGTGATCATATATTTTACGCAGTGCTTCCCGCCATTGATGGTCGCGTCGGCTCTAGCCGCCAATTCACTTCTCAGATATGTTGTTTGTAGTGTTTTCCCATTATTCACCGTTCAAATGTATATGAATTTGAAGGTCAAATGGGCAAGCACACTGTTTGCTCTTATTTGCGTTGTGATGGTACCGATTCCATGGATCTTCGAACGTTGGGGAAGCGAATTGAGGCGAAGATCACAGTTTGGTTATGCCGCACTGATCCGTAACGAAGCTGAACGAGAGGGCAACCAGCCTGAAGATGAAGAGGATGATCAAGCAACATTGAGCAGGGTCGCTACTTTGACTGTCTTCGATGATACACGCTCGATGATATCTGCTAGACGGACAAGATCCAGAGCAAGCGGTGCGGAGACGAGCTGCCACGGACAAGCTGTAATAAGGGCAGAACCAGATGGTTCTCTCTACGAAGAGGTTGAACCAGCTGTCAGCAGCTCCTCACTCTCAGATCGGGTCTCTGATAAAGTTTAATTTAGCATAAAGCGCAAGTAGCCTTAAGTATGATACCCCTTATAAATAGATGTTCTCTGAAAGAAAAATAGTCATTCCAGATGGATAATCTGCCTCGAGGGTTTTCTGATATCGAAAGGAATGAAGCATAGTTCTGGGTGTGAATACGCCATCTACCCAATCCTCCTTTAATAGGTTGTCAAGTCAACAAAAATGGTAGCACATAAATTGCCATTCCGACCTAAGCCAGCAGCCATCATTTAGAAAAATGAAGATCTTAAGATATGAGGACCTACGGTTAGAAACTCTGCAGAATTTTGACTCATGGCGAAGAGAAGACAGTCCTGCTCTCGCAAAAGCTTACTGTCATGCAAGCCACTTCATCAAGTATGGCTGACAAGAAACCCAGCGACTGGGTAACAACACTAGTTCCCACGTCACCGTTGTATTCATGTAACTCTAGACGCGATGGGGTGGTGCTTGGCAGGAGCCTTAAGGATTTCTTCGCAGTTTGTTCCTGTTTATCCCGGCTCCCTCCCCAAGCTGATGCATCACAAAGGCCAAAGGTTCTTAGAGCATGCCAAACCGTGAACCTCGACTTGCTGTCCGCGTCACTCTATTCATATGGTTTGATCACGTTAGTTTTCAGTATTTTTGTATCACTTTCCCTTGCAAATCGATTTGGGGTCAATTCTTTTTCACTCGAAATAGGAAGTGATCCAGTTATGTTTAAAGCGATGTGGCATAGTACAGTGACAAAATACAGAAAACTTCAGATGAGCACGCCATGGGATTCTTCGATGGCAGCACTTCAACGATAATTTTCACCTGCTTGGCTGTTTCAATGACACTCCTCAGAAAATACAAGCCTTTTAGAGCATGGTTCACTTCATTATTCGAAACTTCTTTATCCGACTACTTTCTACCCTCTAAGAAGATGGTGATTTCAGCTCCGAACTTCACGCTGACCAAATACGCTACCCATTTCAAAAGCCATGGAAATACGACGCTGTTTGAAGTGACCCAGGCGTTAACTCAATTACAAGAGTATTATGTTCGAGGTCAAAGACAGAACGGCGTCCTTTTTAATAGAACAAGGGAACTGGACCCTGCGTGCTTAGAGCAGCTGAGAAGCATAAAATACTTTTCCAAAATTGACGAAGTAAACAGGAGCATAGCGAAAAATTATGTGCCAGCGCAACTGATTATTCGGTATGTTCTACAGAAATTGATAGAAAGCAACACTGGTAATGAAATAGATGAATATTTGCCGGACCAATTGAAAACCATATGTGCCGAGTTTGGATACCTTCTTAAAGATAATGGTAAATTGGTGCATACCGGTGAAAACGTTGTTCTTGCCACCTCTGATTCTAAACAAGGCCGTGTCGTGGAAGCGCTGGGTCATCTATGCAGGGACTGGAGTCCATCTTTCGAGTCTGAAAGGAGTCCGTTAGACGAATTTATCAACTCAAGGCTAAAGATCTCTCTAAAGTCACGGGACGAGAAAGATGCTCTGGTTATAGTGCCAGGTTCTGGCGCGGGCCGATTGGCGTTTTCTATCGCCCAAAACTTTCCCCATTGTCAGGTGGATTCAATAGAATGGTCATCATTGCTGTACATATTCAACCAATTTGCTTTGGATCATCCCGATAATTTAACCATTAGTCCGTTCTCACAGTATTATTCTGGCCATCTTGATACGAATAGCCAAGTCAGGGGAATGGAGATTCAGTTAAAACAAGTGAAGCGCCCCGAAAACTTGACGGTCCACTGGGGTGATTTCCGCCAGTATACCACGAATAACAAGCATTATAAATGCATATCTGTTTGCACAGCATTTTTCATAGACACCGCAGAAAACTTGTTTGAGTATTTTCAATCGATTGAGCAACTGGCGGACTATTGTGATGAGCTACACTGGATTAATATCGGTCCATTGAAGTATGGCACCAGACCGTTGGTGCAATTAACTACTTCAGAGCTGAAGGAATTACGCGAACTTAGAGGTTGGGAGGATAAATGCGAAGAAATAGTAAATAATTACGAGGAGGGACTAAACGGATATCTGACGGATTACGAATCTCTATACCAGGGTTATTACGGTCTGTTAAAATTTCACTCGATTTTCAGAAAATCAGATAAAAAGTGAATTAATATACATATAGCTACGTAACGAGTTTAACTTTTGAAGATATTATCACCTTTATTAATTTGTAGTTTTTTATCTTGACCACCACTAATGATCCCCACATTTTTGGCCCATCTAACTGCGAATACTTTATCATTTATTCCCTTCTCGACGGAAGGATCTTCTCTAGTAATGGTATACATGGGGGAAGTGGATCTCACATCCCAAACTTTAACGGTCCCGTCATGTGATGCAGAAGCTAGCATATACTCATTTTCCGGACATGTATCCAAAGAAACGACAAAATTCTTATGCCCAACTAGTTGTTTCTGAGTAATCTTAGATGAAGAGTCCATACGAACATCATGTAATGTGATGTGTCTTGCACTAGAACCACAGGCCAAGAGATGTAGCGATGGCAATTGTGCAACGGATAATAATGAAAAAGACGTTGTCTTTGTATCCACACAGCGTGCTGTGACCAAATCCCAAGTTTTGATAGTGTGATCTTGTGAAACAGAATAGCCCACTGTATCGTCTGTTGAGTCAAAAATCGCCTGCTCCACGGGTGCGTTATGAGATTCCAAAAGGAAAAGAGGTGCACGTCTTCTGATGGAGCCGTCTTTCAAGGCCATCTTTCTTCTCTTCCTGGCTGCTGTAGAGACTTTGTTATTAAGACTGTTATTCAGGTCTTCCATTGGATCGACCGCAGTCATTTCCTTGTAGATCGTTGACCAAAACCCAACAGAGTGATCATACGAGGCCGACAAAATCTTGGCGCTCTTCGAAACGTCAATGGACACGACTGGCGCTTTGTGGCCTTCTAGGATTGCCAAGGTTTTACCTTCCTCGATGTTTTCATCGTCATCGATATTCACATCGGCTGGAGTCGTCAAGCTGTCGTTTTTGGTTTTCCACAACCTCAGAGTACGGTCATTGCCAGAAGAAACCAATCTGGTGTTCGATATGTATTTGACGGCGCGGATTGGCCCAGAATGGCCACTATATTGCTTTTCGACTTTACCTGATAGATTATAGGTACGGACCACACCATCGTAGGAACCACTGATGATGTTTTTATCACCGAAATCAATCGAGCTGATCCAATCTTCGTTGCTGTAGCTAGTCAGATACGAAGGAGGCAATACAGCCCTTGTGTATTCCACGCTCAAAAAAGTTTCACTGGATAACCCCTTCTTTACCAGATAGTCTTGCAACGACGTACGCAGCAGCTCCCCGTCAATTAGAAAGTCAAACGGTATAGGCTGTTCAGATTCCAATAGATGGTTCACGACCTCTGATAAACCGTATCTTTTCAAAGAAATCGGAGCATACACAGGAACATCTTGAACATGCAACGACTCATCTTGTTCACGAGTGAAAAATTTTACCTTGACCTGGAACTTATCTTCAGACATGTTCAAAGCTATATGCACTAGTCGATACAACCCCGTCTATCTGTGTAGTCTTGTGTACGTCAATTTATCAATGAACAACAAAACGCAGAGATGAGATGAGATGAGATGAGCTTGAAAATTTCAACCATGACAAAATTTTTCACTCTTGCCCGCATATGGAAAAAATACAGAGTCAAGACAGAGAGAAAGCAAGAGCAGCGGCCCACTGCAGGGCGCAATTCAAGAAGCTACTCGCACTAGAGCTATATAGGTGTATGTATCATTTGCGCAGTACCGACCGAAGCCACAGATAAGTCATATTAGACCCAACGAATACTTCGGACAGTATGAGGACGCTCGTGAGTTGGACAAACTGTGAGTTTACCATTTCTTCTAGCTCTTCTTTTCCCCTCTGATCATCTACGGATAAACAAGATGGCACAGTGAATAGAAGGCATTCGTATCAGCCTTCTAAACGGTGTGAAACCGAGAACACCTACAAGTTGAAGAGATCAGTTTTTCACATACACCTTTCCTTTATATAGCTGTCGTCGTCGGCCGAACTAGAGATCCGTTTCTACGAATAGGTGCGGGTAACTAACGCATCTTTCAGAAAAAGAACACACCAAATTTTGTATGCAGGATCATTCTGTTTGGGGTGGTGCCCTCGCGAAATAAACGGGTTTCTGGCTCTCCGGGTAATAAATATAGGTGCAGCGATCCGGCCGATCCGGACATTGCTGAATTGTGTCCGAAGAGTCATAATGCGAGCCGTGCCCAGGGCATCGCCTGCGTGAAAATTTTCATGAAATATGAAATATCTGTCAGACGATGTTCCCATGGCGCCGACTCGAGTATGCTGTATTTCGGACGTAAAGTTTCACCTCTATTTGGCAGTGTAGATCCTCGACCATTGTGTACTATAATTGCTTAGGATAGGTTCATTTTAAACACCAACGCTCCTTAGAGACTGACAAGATGGCATCATCCGTATCCGGCCCAATCGCATTACCAGAATCTCGCTATGATCTGTCCACCTACTGGGGCAGAGTACGTCATTGCGTAGAGATCGTTGACCCAAGCATGCTGTTGACCACACAAAAAGATCTCGAGAAAGCTCGTGAGATAGTCAGTGCCTACCGTCATGGCAATCTGAAGGAAACAACGCCTGAATTCTGGCATGCAAAGAAGCAGTTAGACTCGACAGTCCATCCGGACAACGGGGAAACCGTCCTGTTACCCTTCCGTATGTCATGCAATGTGTTATCTAATTTGGTCGTTACGGCTGGTATGTTGACGCCGAACTTGGGTACCGCAGGGACCTTGTTCTGGCAATGGGCAAATCAGTCGCTGAATGTCGCGGTCAACTCAGCCAACGCCAACAAGTCTCACCCAATGTCGACCCAGCAGCTGATCACGAACTATGCGGTTGCCGTGAGTGCTTCTTGCGGTGTCGCCGTTGGATTGAATAAGCTGGTTCCGAAATTGAGAAATATCACTCCAAACACAAGACTGATCCTCGGCCGTTTAGTTCCTTTTGCTGCTGTTGTCAGTGCTGGTATCGTCAACGTTTTTCTGATGAGAGGAAACGAAATCAGAAAGGGCATCTCTGTCTTTGATGACAACGGCGACGAAGTCGGCAAGTCAAAGAAAGCGGCCGTTTTGGCCGTCGGAGAGACTGCCCTGAGTAGAGTCATCAATGCAACGCCGGTAATGGTGGTTCCTCCGTTGATTCTTGTCCGTTTACAGCGCGGTCTTTTGAAGGGTAAATCTTTTGGCATTCAGACTCTTGCCAGTCTCGGCGTTATCGCGGGAACAGCTTTTGTTGCATTGCCATTTGCATTGGCGCTTTTCCCACAAAGACAAGGTATCCACTTGAATAAGCTGGAAGCTGATTTGCAGGGTAAAAAGGACAGCACTGGCAAAGACATTGATGTAGTATACTTCAATAGAGGTATGTGAATATAGAATATCAGAAGTAAGAAGCGGACAGAATATATACATGATTTATAGAACGCACAGTAATGTACAATAGCCAACTAAGAAAGAGATACATATGTGTCTATCATTATTATTCTTACAAAAATGAGCTATATAGATTTGCTAAAAGATCCACGGTAAACCGCCTTGGCCTGGCAACAATAAACTGTCTATCTGGGTCTTGTCGCCCTGCTCGCTAAAAAGACCCAGTATTTGGTCAACTTTATCTCCAACAATGAACTCTTTAGGTAATAGGCAACAGCCGATACCGCCCAAATCAGTTTGATACGTGGAATATTGGTAAACCTTCTCAAGCTTTGATTTAAATTCCAAGACGGAGTTTTCGACAACATTTTTATTCAAAATGGTTAATGCGCATCCGCCACCTCCGGCACCGGTTAATTTAGTTGATCCCAGCTCCATTGAATCACTTAGCGATCTGATAATCTCTAAGCCGGGGTGAGAGACACCCAAGGAAACCAATAGCCCATGATTGAGGCGCACCAGTTCAAGTAGTTCATTGTAGTTCTTCTCATCCAAAGAATCCAAAATTTCTGCTCCTCTAGTAGCCAATTGCCCCATTGAGACCAAGATAGGCCTCACAATATTCGGATGTTTCAAAAGTAATTCTCTCACGTTTGAAACTAATGTCTTTGTCGAGCGAGGAATCTTAGTGTACGTTAGGATCATGGGGATCTGGGGGAAATCCTCGACAAACTCGAAGTTAGTTGTGCCATCAATCTCTCGCTTGAAAAGTACCGCATTTCCGTAGGTGGCAACAGCGTTATCAATACCAGATGGTGTCCCATGCATGCACTTTTCACCAATAAACGACCAATCGTTGATAATTTTCTTATCCGCGAAGGTCAGCTCTTTTTTAACTTGAATTACACCTCCCAATTGAGCCATTGCCATTGCCAAATTCACGGAAATAGATGCACTCGAACCCAGGCCCGCACCGATTGGCAACGTTGATTTAACAGAAAACCTGATGCCTTTCGCACCAGGACAGAGGCACAAATAGAGATACGTGAAACAAAATGCTGCACTGTAAAACATAGAATTCTTCAAACCAATGTGCAGCCTATCTAGCAACTTTGTAAGTTCGCTCGATAATTCTCTTGTATTGGTTTGAGCATCTCTCAAAATCAACGAGTTCTTTTCATCTTTCAATATGAAATCGAATTCCTCGAAAGACCATTCATGGTTGAAGCCAATATCTGGGAAATCCAATTCGATAGTATCTGAATTTTTTGGTGTGACTAGAAGATAGGTTCTCAACGCTGACACACTTGCTGCCACGGCTGGTTCATTGTAGACGGCGGAATGCTCACCAAATATGATAACCTTACCAGGGGCAGAAGTCAAAAATGGCAATGTCATGATTCAAATACAGAGACGATACCCACCAAAGACCAATTGACCCTCCTAATAGGTCTATGGGACGCTATCTCTAGATATTGCGAATGCTCTCATCCTCATTTGTATGGCTTTCAATATGACATGATATACGAGCGTGGATTACCCTCTCCAAGATATTTTGGCTGCAAAATTCAAAGGGATATATATATATACAAAAAAATAAAACATCACAATAGCCATTTGGAAAAGGCAAAGAAAGCTAAACTTTTAGTTCAGGTTTCCATAAATTGCTTGCTATCTGGGTACTCTTCTAAGAAGAATTTGTTTGATTGAAGTTCTAGTTTAGACTCCGCTTAGTGTAAAGTTAATTGTTGCTAAAAATTTGCTAAGGGAAATACTTACAGTTCGCTTATTTTTATAGATAGACCCGTCAGTATGAGTGACACCAAAGAGGCAATCTTCCGTTCTGCGGATATGTCGCTTATTCAGCTCTATATTCCACAAGAAATTGCAAGGGAAACTGTGTATACAATTGGGCAATTAGGCCTGGTTCAGTTTCGTGATTTAAACTCAAAAGTTACTGCATTTCAAAGAAGCTTTGTGGATGATCTGAGAAAATTGGACAATGTGGAGAGACAGTTCCGTTATTTCTACAAATTGTTGAAAAAGCACGACATCAAGTTTTTCGAGGAAGACTTTTCAGACGAGAGCGGTCAATTAAGTTTAGCTCCTAGTACTGCGACCATCGATGACCATGTTCAAAGCTCTACCTACCTCGAGGAGAGATTAATTCAAATGGAGGATGCAGCTGAACAATTAGAATTGCAGAAGACCGATCTTGAGCAATATCGTTTCGTTTTAAATTCTGCGGAAGAATTCTTCACCAAGGATTCAGATAAAACCACTGGAGGTGCACCCTCTTTCAACGAAAATGATGGAGAGTTGGGCATTTCTGGATTACCAAGTGCTGTGAGTTATGTCACGGGTGTTATATCGAGAGATAAAGTCGATGTTTTGGAGCAGATTTTATGGAGAGTCTTGAGAGGTAACCTATTTTTTAGGCACCTTGAATTATCAGAACCAGTTTATGACTCCAAAACGAAGGAAAAAGTCACGAAGAACGCATTTATTGTTTTCTCTCACGGTGATTTAATTATGAAGAGAATTCAGAAGGTCGCTGAATCACTCGATGCGGATTTATATGAAGTCGACGAATCATCAGAAGCCAGGTCAGTTCAATTGCGTAAAGTGAACCAAAGCCTTTGCGATTTATACACGGTTTTGCAAACTACCACAACTACTTTGGAAAGTGAATTATACGCCATTGCCAAAGAGCTTGATAAGTGGATTCAGGACATTTCGCGTGAGAAATCTGTTTTCGAAACTCTTAACAAGTTCAATTTTGATGTTAACAGAAAAACACTAATTGCAGAGGGCTGGGTGCCAGATGATGAATTATCAAACATCCAAGCCAAGCTGGGAAAAATGACTTCGGAATTAGGTGTTGATGTGCCATCAATCATCCAAGTTATGGAGACCAACAGAACTCCCCCCACTTTCCACAGAACGAATAAATTGACCTCCGGGTTCCAAAGTATTTGTGACTGTTATGGTATCGCTCAATACAAAGAGATCAATGCTGGGTTGCCTACCGTTGTGACGTTCCCATTTATGTTTGCTATCATGTTCGGTGATTTGGGTCATGGATTTATCATGTCATTGGTTGCATCCGTTCTGGTTTTCAATGAGAAGAAGCTAGGCAGAATGAAAAGAGGTGAAATGTTTGATATGCTTTACGGAGGAAGGTACGTTATCTTACTTATGGGGCTCTTTTCAATGTATACTGGTTTCCTGTACAATGATGTCTTCTCAAAGTCGATGACATTTTTCAAATCTGGATGGGAATGGCCTGATCATTGGAATGTAGGTGATGCAGTCACCGCCAGACAAGTTAGCGTTTATCCAGTGGGTTTGGATTATATTTGGCATGGAGCAGAAAACACCCTTTTATTTGCTAACTCCTACAAGATGAAACTTTCTATCTTGATGGGGTTCATCCACATGACCTATTCTTATTTTTTCTCATTAGCGAATCATATCTTTTTCAGCTCTTGGATTGATATTATTGGAAATTTCATTCCAGGTTTGCTGTTCATGCAAGGTATTTTTGGTTACTTGTCAATCTGTATTGTCTACAAATGGTCGATTGACTGGGTGAAAGATGATTTACCAGCACCAGGTTTGCTAAACATGTTGATCAACATGTTTTTATCGCCGGGTACAGTGGACGAACAGCTATATCCACATCAATCGAAAGTCCAAGTATTCCTACTGTTGATGGCATTAGTTTGCGTCCCGTGGTTGTTACTTGTCAAACCATTGCATTACAAATTCACTCATAAAGAACACAAACCTTTACCAACCGACGATGAAATGGCAGTGGAGGAGCTCTTGGGTAATGACGCCGAGGAAGTTGAAGAAGATTACGACGAAGAAGACGAGCATCATGGCGAGAGCGAAGGATTTGGTGATCTGATGATTCATCAGGTGATCCACACCATTGAATTCTGTTTGAACTGTGTCTCACACACTGCCTCCTACTTGCGTTTGTGGGCTCTGTCTCTCGCCCATGCGCAATTATCTCAAGTGTTATGGAGTATGACCATCCAATTGGCCTTTGGCGTCTCCGGTTTTGTGGGCGTCTTGATGACATTTTGTCTTTTCGCCATGTGGTTCGTATTAACCGTTGCCATCCTTGTTGGTATGGAAGGTACCTCTGCCATGCTGCATTCTTTGCGTTTGCATTGGGTTGAATCGATGTCGAAGTTTTTTGTTGGTGAAGGTATTCCATACGAGCCATTCGTTTTTGAATACAAAGACTTGGAAGCAGAATCAGTTGCGGCACCAGGCGCAGCATAAACTATAAATACATACATATGCTTACATACAACTGATTTCATGTGATTTTGCATAAATTTCTTTTAATTTGAGCAAACGCCGAATTTTTGTAGTATAATATGCCTCTTTCACCATGTTCATGTAGAAGGAGAGGATGCGACACTTTGGCGGCTAACTTCGGCAGACGTTCAGCACCCTCTATACAGGTTCAGGAAACACACATTTAAGTGATATCGGGGCAAAAGACTGCGGTTATAGCGCCTACAAGTCACAGTCGTAATAATTCTGTTCGTTCGATCAGAATGGCCGCGACTTCGACTCACCCTTGGGCGCGGCGTATTGAGAGTGAGAAGCTTCAACTTCGCAAATACTGCAAGAAGAATAAGTGCTTAAGCCAGAAACGGCAAGAGGGTGTGACGGAAAACACAGCAAGAGAGGCCCCATATCCGACAAACGAATACCGAAATTAGAATGCCCACGACAACTATATGATAAGCAAAAACATCTGTCCTAGCTCCGAAAGAGTTCTGATGCCGCTGATGAGGAACGGTCAACTGCAAGTTGACAATGAAACGCAAGAGTGACGGAAGATGCTTCAAAAAGATTGGTGTATTCATGTCATTGCCACAAATTTACACAAATCTACAGTGCAGGGGTTTTTGATGCTGTATGCATAATCAAGTACAGTGAGGTATACACTCCAGCCACAGGCGTCATCTGCGCGCCTCTATCAGCACACACAGAATGTTGAGCCTAGTGAGGGAGAGCAACCGTATGTTTACGGTGCTGAGCGACATGATCCTACTCCCAAAGCCTCCCCCTCAACTTAAACCTGCAACGTTGAAGCTTCGGAACGCAGCTCGGTCGCTCCTGGCCGTGGTGGTGAACATAGCGCAACAGAAACGAGCGAGAGCCTTCCGCATTGCCGGTCTTGGCATGCGAACGCCAGCCTGGTCACGAGCTTCGCCACTACGGCCTCTGCGACAGCGTGGGTCCTGGAGCATGGAGACGGCTATGGCGAAGAGCTACTGCCATGTTAGGGTCCCGCTTAGCTCACAGGAGAGCGTGGAAGCTCCGAAGCTGCAGACAGTTGCGTACTTACAACCTACCCTGCACGGTACGGGCATTTGAGATATATTTTGGCAAAAACCTGTAGCGCAGATGAAACTAAAACATCAAAAGCGGACAAACAGCGGATCGCTCGCCGGCACCAATATGGGTACTAGCCCGCTGCTCTCACGCGCCTGTGCGTCGAGAGTGCAGGCCAACCAGACGACCAACTGGACCTGATGACCCATCATACATCGTTTGTGACGTCTGTATCGCGGGCGTTGCCATTGACTCCTTGCCACCATGTGGTGCAGGCTCAGCGGATTTCCACTAGTTGAAAAAAAACAGCTCGGGTAATGCAATGGCAAAAACTGTGTGTCCATGTTCGATTCAATCGGACTACTTCTATTTCAAGGTCCATCCAGAAACCTTGCCGATTCTTGGACCGAAGCGCATGGGTACGACGATCATTTCCCTCACTTTTGTCCAATACTGAAGCAATTTTCTTGGATTAAGCCTGTTGTAGTTATATAGAACAGCCATAACTCCGTAAATATACGCGTACTTCTTCGTAGTGCACTACTATATACTAGGGCTTTGCATTGCAAGAGATCGTCGGGTCGTTCTAATTCCCTCTGAGAGATCTCCGACAGCTTATTAACTTCTCGAGAGTTGTTTGAATTTCGAGAATTAGATATATTTTTCTAATTTCAAGCTTGAATTGTGCTCGGTTCACCCGTACCGAATCGAAATTTTGGGGGTCATCGGAATTGGAAGAGTCAGGATAATCCAGCGTACTACTTACTTTTAATATCAACGTTTTACAGATTATTTTCGTTTTTGAGAAAGAGTATACAACACTTGCTCCGTACAGATAGGTATTGCATCAGAGAACGGATCTGTGAGTTGACAACGGGTTAGTAGCATATTAGTTTATCAGGATGCCTAATCTATTACCCAGGAATCCATTCCACCATCATGACCAGAGCTCGAGAGGAGTCGACGCCAGTGCTCACGAGAACCATAACGGGAACGGTGGTCTAACAAGGAATTCAAGGTCTTTTTTGAGTTTCATCAACAAAAGGCAAAGCAACGATTCATTGAAAAGTGATAAGTCGACGGATTCTTTGCAAACGACGTTCACACCACAAAACCATCACAACATAAGTAATGGACATCACGGCGTCGGATTGCATGAAAGCATGGCAACCAACACGACGTCACCGAAAAGCTCGCACTCCATGGCAGAGTTGAAGAGGTTTTTCAGACCAAGTCTTCACAAGAAACCATCAGCAAGTTCTCATAGTAACAGATCGACGTCTACTTTGAATTTGCAATTGCCGTTCAACCACGGACTCCATGGCCAACACCAACAACAACTGCCACACCATCAACCTCACCGTCACCTTCATACTTCGAGCGAGCATCATGCGCATACTCAATCAGCCATACCGCCAAGTTCAGATTCCACGCTGTCATTATCGAACAATATAAATATTTACCACGATGATTCCATCTTGGCGCAGAAATACGGAAAGCTAGGAAAACTACTAGGTGCAGGCGCGGGTGGGTCTGTGAAGGTTCTTGTAAGACCTACCGATGGTGCCACTTTTGCCGTCAAGGAGTTCAGGCCAAGAAAGACGAACGAATCAGTGAAAGACTACTCCAGAAAATGCACTGCCGAGTTCTGTATCGGTTCAGCTTTAAGGCACCCAAATATAATCGAAACCCTCGATATCTTCTCTGATTCCAAACAGAATAAATATTACGAGGTAATGGAATATTGTCCAATCGACTTTTTCGCGGTAGTGATGACTGGTAAGATGTCCCGTGGTGAAGTAAATTGTTGTTTGAGACAGTTGACCGAAGGTGTTAAGTATCTACATTCGATGGGGCTAGCTCATAGAGATTTGAAACTGGATAACTGTGTCATGACCTCGGATGGTATATTAAAGCTAATCGATTTCGGTAGTGCTGTTGTCTTTAGATATCCAATGGAGACCGATGTGACCATGGCGCATGGGATTGTCGGAAGTGATCCTTACTTAGCCCCAGAAGTTTTAACTACTACCAAATCTTACGATCCTCAACATGTGGACATCTGGTCAATCGGTATAATTTATTGTTGTATGATGCTAAAAAGATTTCCCTGGAAGGCTCCTCGTGACACAGATGATAACTTCAGGCTTTATTGTTCGCAAGATGATGTTGAACATGACTATGTTGCATCTGCAAGGCATCACGAAGAATTGCTAAAGGAGCGTAAGGAAAGACATCACAGGGCCGATCAACACGACCAAGAGCCCCAGAAGCAATATCACGAAACTCAACCTGACAACAAAGAAGTGAAAGCAAGTCCAAAGGAGAACGGAGACACAAAAGCAACTTTAAAGGAAAATGGAGACGTAAAAGAAACTCCAAAACAGGACGGAGAAGTAAAGGCAAAGGAAAATGAAGAGGCAAAACAAAAATTTCAAAATGAAGCACATGTCGAGCATATAGAAAAATCAAATAACATACAAACATCTCAAGATAATTTCGGAAAATGCTCGGATCAACCGAAAGGCTCACCTCATCTGGAAGAAGCAGGCGAAAAGGAGGTTGCCTTACCATCATCAGATAAACCTGACATTCCAGAATCGTCAGTAAATGAGACAAAACAAAACCAAAATTCAATAACTAGCGCTGTCAAAGATGAAAAGAATAGTAAAAAAATGGCTACCAAGAAAATCGCGGGTCCAAGTAATTGCACAGAAAGAATTGATTCGAATACTCATGATTTGAAATCTGTCGCCTCACATAAGACGCATCATAAAAAGGTAATTCATGGCCCATATAGATTATTGCGTTTGTTGCCACATGCTTCGAGGCCAATAATGTCCAAAATCCTGGAAGTTGATCCTGAAAAAAGAGCAACTATAAAGGACATGTATGAAGATGCTTGGTTCACTAATATTGAATTTTGTACTATGGATTCTAAGAAGCAAGTAATAAGGGCGCCAGGCCATCACCATACTTTGGTTAGAGAAGAAGATGCTCACTTGGAAACTTACAAGGTATAGAAATGCGGTCACACTTAATAATCTTATCTTCTTCCTCATTTTTTTTTATAATTTTTACCCATGATTTTATACACCATATTTCTTCTCGCACTATTTCTATATATCGATAAACAGCTTAATCAATAACGTATTTCAAGTAAAAGATTTATCAAATTCTTCAATATAACTATTCACAGTGGAGGGTGTCCCTCTAGCAATACTAAGTCTTTCTCAACTATCAACATATTATCTTTCAATCCGGAAAAATTCAAAATAGACACATTATTTATTCCCCATTTCTCAGAGAATAATTTCTCACCACCTACTGTTTTTGTTCCATCGAACCTGAAGGACCAATAGATGAAAAGTCGCCACATTAAAACTCGCCTGCCTGCCTCATTATTTACCATGGAATTCAAGTCCTCGTCCTT
The DNA here is from genome assembly GCA_030565665.1 of Zygotorulaspora chibaensis. Taxonomy (NCBI): domain Eukaryota; kingdom Fungi; phylum Ascomycota; class Saccharomycetes; order Saccharomycetales; family Saccharomycetaceae; genus Zygotorulaspora; species Zygotorulaspora chibaensis. The sequence goes on along the minus strand of JAJMCM010000005.1, from coordinate 295,403 downwards.
TGAATACAATTGCCTTTCCCATATACAATTTACTAATTCTTTATAGCTCATTTTTGTAACTGGGTCATTTAGCAAGCTTTCCAACAACAACCAATCGTCAACGAAAATATACTGATGTATACGAGCGACCAGTTCCGTGGGAATAGTTCTGTTATCTAGTTTTTCATATAGCTTGAGCTTCCAGTTTGGCAACTCAAATATTGAGGTTCTTTTCAAAATCAAAAAAAGTTCATTCTTCAATAAAGCATTTGGTGATCTGTATTCCAGCACATCCTTCATTGGTCTCTCATTTGTATGTCTCTTGGTAACTTTAAAAAATGCCCCCGGAGTTAAACAGTTATGGGGTGCTAGTTTGGGGAAAAGATAGAATAAAACAGCTGTAAGCTCTTCAAATAAAACTAATGAAATGATTAAAATTGGCAACTTTCGAATTTGATCCCTCCTAAAATACTCTACGTATTGTTTTCTTGTTAAAGGAAGTGAACGGATCCTTTTGGAAGTTTCGTCATATCTACATTCAATCTCATTGAATTCTACTGTCTTATACATATGGGCAGTCAATGACGTTTTTGAATTCTTTTCATATTCCTTGAAAATTGGAACTGTATCTTTATAGATAAGATAGGTGTTCTTGACACCATCTCGATAATACTTCATAACATATATTCCAACCCTTAACCATTTGACAAATGGCTTCCTCCATGGTTTAATTTTGCTATCGCCCTCCACCTTGTCAAAAATCTCCTGCTTTAGAAATTTAGTCATTGGTAATGATTTATCAGAGTTTATAGCATTCCCCTCCTCAGACTCTACGGAGTCCAGGATTTGGAAACTCCCATTGTCTTCCACTTGCCTCAATCTTTTCAGAGTTTCATTCGAATTCAATGAATCATCGAACCTGTTGAGATCGATATATGGTAGAGAAAGGTTCGGTTTTAAATTTGAGAAGCATCGCAGGTACCTTTCATGCCTCATGACTGTGCGTATCATGATCCGGAATCTGATCTTTGACTTAGCTCTGACAGTGGTTCTGATGTTCTTTTCTCATCCAGAGCTAATGCATCATTTTCTTCAACGAGATGGATAACTTTCCATTACTGTGCTCTGTAAATGCGGGTTCAACTACAAAAAGCTCTCGACCAGGAATTTGAATTTTTCTCTGATAAAATATGACCACTTCAATCGTGATGCATGCATTGATTACTTGTCTAGTATATATGGTATTTATGCGACGAGCCAATTTCTAAAGACCAACCGATTATAGGCGAAAAGAAATCTGTGGGCAGCAATGAAAGCCATAAATAGCAATGTCATTTCAAACACCAAAACAATCAGCAGATTAAATCCACTGCCTGATTCATACTTTGCTCTTATGCAAGAGTTGCTCGGCGGAGCGAATAGCCGTCCTAGCCTCTTGAAGGTCTTCGCCACCTTGGTACGTCTCAATAAACTCTTGCAAATTAGCCTTGAACTCTTCTATCTTCTTATACATCGTTGGCAACAGCTTTTCAGTATCGTTTTGAACTTCCTCCTGTTTCTTTAGATCGTAAGGATCGACATTTTTATCTTTTCTTAATTTCTCAACATGTTGAGTTTGCTCCTTGATTTCTTGTTGGTAATAACTTTCCTCCTTAAGTAGTCTTTGCAATGCTCTAACCTTGATTTCTAACTGAGTAGGTGCCATGACAAGAGCCTAACGCGAGTACTTCTGACTCTTGAATTCTTTGTAGGCAACACAGTCCTCCAATTACACCGAAGTTCTGTTTTACGCTTGCGCTCCTACAAGGAACGGGTCACATGACCAAGAGTATAACGTGGTAACTATGTACTGTTAGGCCAACCAGATTGCTGAATTAGAATACTTTCTACACATTTTAGCTACTATAGACACTGCTGGCACAACTTGGTGCCTCAATATCGATGCTATCAATTTGCTTCTGAAGAACTGCTAGGTAATCCAGAGATGACGACGACACCAGCCGAAGATCTTCTATGCTCGCTTGTCTCGTCGTCAGATTCTCTTCATCTTCCTCTTCATCAGAGACATATAGAATGGTCGGAGCTATAATACCTGCTTTCAGGTTGACGACGCTCAATGTATTTTTTTTGAATGTTTGAACGTAATTTGGAGATATACGAGGCATTTTCTTTGCAGGAGTATCACACATGGATCTAATAGAGTCCACAGCGGTATAATAGCCCTCTTCATTAGCTTCATCGATCAGACTGGTTGAAATACTACCAAAATCAGAAAACTCATCACTCGAACCCCAGCGATCAGATGCACTAGTGCCTGTGTATTCTGGACTTGAAATCTTTTCAAGCATAATAGGCGATGAAGGCACGAGAATTGGCGACGGCTGCAGGTCAAAGAATTTTTCCTCTTCTTCCGAATTTACTATTGTAGGCTCAAATAGAGTATTACTCTTGGGATTACATTTTTTTTGTCTTGTAATGTTGTCGACGACTCTATGAATTTCATCTTGGAGTACCTTTGATGATTTATGAACAGCCTCTGCTGTGTACGCTTCGAGAATCTCGTCAAATAATAGTTCATTTGTGCTCTTGGAGCTCCCCTTATGGTGATAGAATGTATTCGGATCTCTGTCGGACATTTGGACAGGGAACGTAACTGGATTCAAAACGAAAATATTTTCAATCGAGCTCTCAACCTTCGGCAAAGGTCTATCATCCTCAACCAGAGTAGGCAAGGGAGGTAGTCGAGGTATTGCAACTTTCTCGCGACTGCTTCGTTTTTTGCTTAGTTTTTTTGGCCTGTTATTGAAGTCGTGCAAGAATAACTCTGGCACAGATCCCAGTCTTTGCCTTAACTTTATGGTATTGCCAAATTTTCTTGATAATTTATGAGCTGACTTTCTCCCGTCCAAGAAATCTTCTTCAAACGGTGCTTTAGGCAGTTGCTTCAACTCTTCGCTAGTTAGCGTCAAGGAGGCTGGCCTCACAAAGTCGATGTCACGTAAAATCCTTTGGCCCAAGAATTTCCTTGGCATTTCCAAAAAAGTTTTACCTTCCAAGAGGGATCTAGTTTTGAAATGACTTTGGCATTTTACCACGTTATATAAGGAGGTTGAATTGTATCTTGAACCATTTTAAAAGTGAGGGCTTGCTGCATAGATCTGCAGCATCGCATTGCATTAAATGCCGAATTCAGTCATCAAATCGATCCTAGTAACGAGAGGTGAATGCAGATGGCTGGTAGATCAATTCTATGCAGGAAGTAACGAAATTGCGGAATCTTTTTTTTTCGATGGCTGGTATGAAAAGACCAGCGCGCGGGGGGGGGTGAGGAAAAGGCGTCACCTAGACTCCGGGTGACCAGTGCGTCTACACAGATATTCAGTATGTAAACTTAAAATTCACAAGAGCCGAACAATGCTCGCACAGGGGCTAAAGGCCAGCGTGAAGGGACTCTCAGCCCCTACAATTGTCATCGAATTTCCCGCAAAGTACCTGAGCGTGATGTTCTTTGCCGCATTGAAGTGCCTGTCGATCTTAGAAAGAGAACTCATGTTAAAAATCATAGAGCTGTTGTAAGCTAAGCAGGGTATAGAAGCGCTAACGTTTAATTATTTGAGATTCTGCTAAAATCTAGGTGCTGGAAGAAGTGGTAAACACGAGGAGGCAAAAGAAATACTATAAGCTGTTTCTGGATGTTAAAAGCGATCCGTTGGATCAAATTTATTTTCAACACTAAGCGCAATCACACCGATATCATCTCTAGTAATCCATGGTGGCCCTAGTTTTACCGTCGACGAGATTCTCTCCATGTCTTCTACTTATACACATTGTGCAGCTACTAAATACAGGTTTGAGGAGGTCATGTGATCTGATCCGCAATATGATGCAATCACGTTGATATCATCTGACATAATCTGTTCCCCGTTTCTCTTCCCATTCTTTTAGAGCTGTTTCCCACTCGTCGTTATTGTCAACATCCACGGTTTGGTCTTGCTCCGTCTTTTCCTTCAGCAGCTGCTGTTGTTTTTCGAGCTCGATCTTGTCGTACATTTCCTTGTTATCGATCCACCTCTCTTGAATGTCGTAATCGACCTTCATAGCCCCTTCTCTAGTTGCTTCTGCCCATACAGTATCACCACCAATTTCCGAGGCCCCAAAAATATACCCGTTGGCTTTATCAATGACACTCTGCAGATTGATCATGCTTGCTTTGTCGTCGATGCACAGAACTTCGAATGAAACTAGATTGAAGTCCGACACCATCTCACTAAGAGCGTCCGTTAACTTGCGATATCTCTTGCCCAGCCCATTTGCACTCTCACTCTCGATCAAGGGTTGGAGGTAGTCTAGGTCTTGAACTTCTGTGTAAAAGTCGAGCCTGAAGGGCAGGGGCCCGTAAGATTTCAAAAGGTCTATTTTGGAAAAGACATTGATATGAGGAAGATCCATCATGAGCATGGACCTTAGTGCCAGTAAAAGGATAGATATGTACTGTGAGGGTGACGTCAAGTAGAAACAATCAATCAGGTTAACAACGCAAAAGCGCATATCCAGTTCTTTCTCCAGCTTTTTGAAGATCCGAAACAAAGAAGAGTGATGCGTGAATAATTCAACTTGGCCGGGGCAGTCAAAGACAGTGTACGCTCTTTCTTCTTGAACAATTGACTTGATTTGTAGAATGAATAAATCGATCGATTTGTCAAGCGACTCTACGGCATACATGAGGCCACCGTTCGGTCCCAGCTGTTGTTCTTGCATGACCTCCTCTAGCGTTATGAAATCTCTGATGTCAACAGAGCACGGATATGGCAAAGCATCATTCGCTGGATCCATATTGATCACCTGAACGTGTCGACCGACAGCATTGAAAAATTGGTAGCATCCGTTGCAATATGTCGATTTTCCGGACCCTGGTGGGCCAATAACAATCTGTCCGAAGGGCATTACACTCTAGAATAAGTAATTCAGCTACTTTGATCTCTCAAAGTTGTCTTCTTAGTGATCAAGCATCGCATGAAAAGTCCAAGTCATTTTCAACGTTTGTCTTGCTCTTGTTGTATTTCAGCGTTAAAGGTAACCCAAAAAGAATAAAGGTCAAATGACAAACCGGTGGCAAACAGAGCTTGACGTTGAAGGAGCAATTGAATACGGAAAGCTAACTAGTTTTCAAGATGTCTAGTACTCATGAAAAGGTTACAGTGGCGCCATTGGTGTTACTATCAGTGTTAGACCATTACCAAAGGACGAATACAGCAGAGGGGAAACGATGTGTTGGTGTCATTCTGGGAGATGCGACAAGAAGCACATTGAGAGTTACTAATTCGTTCGCCCTACCATTCGAAGAGGATGAGAGGAATCCAGATGTGTGGTTTTTGGATCAAAACTACATCGAAAGTATGAATGAGATGTGTAAAAAGATAAACGCAAAGGAGAAGTTAATTGGTTGGTATCATAGTGGACCCAAGCTAAAGGCTTCTGACCTGAAGATCAACGACTTGTTCAAGAAGTACTGTGCGACAAATCCACTACTGCTAATAGTGGATGTCAAGCAGGAGGGTGTTGGGCTGCCAACGGATGCATATGTGGCAATAGAGCAAGTCAAGGACGACGGAACGTCTACAGAAAAGACTTTTATGCATTTGCCATGTTCTATAGCTGCCGAGGAGGCGGAGGAAATTGGTGTTGAGCATTTGTTAAGAGATGTACGTGACCAAGCTGCAGGGGGGCTCTCTATAAGATTAACAAACCAGCTGAAATCTCTAAAAGGCCTACAGAGAAAGCTATTCGATATTGTAACTTACTTGAACAAAGTCATAGATGGTAAATTGCCCGTCAACCACATCATTTTGGGCAAATTACAAGATGTTTTTAATCTCTTACCAAATTTAGGATCGCCGAATGACGACGAGATGAGTTTGAAAAATACTGATGTGATCAAGACCTCAAACAACTTACAAAAGGCTTTAACCGTGAAGACAAATGATGAGTTGATGGTCATATATATCAGCAACTTGGTAAGATCTATAATTGCTTTTGACGATTTGATTGAAAACAAGATACAGAATAAGAAAATCCAAGAAAAGAGAGCAAAAGAATATGAAATAGAAAAAAACGATGAAGAAAAACCTACTGCCAAAGATGACGAGACTGCTGTGACAGCCAGTTAAATCGGTAATGTGTAGCCCAACCTGCCTAGGCGGCGGTGATTCCGGCGCGTCTACAGAGATATTTAGTATACGTAAACTTTAAATCTGTTAGGGAATTGCAATGCGTCCGAGAAAACAGAGGCCAGGGCGCAGCGTGGAGGCACTCGAGCCAAGACTATATGCCTCATGATGTTGTTTGCAGGGGCAGAAAGCTAGCGTCTTCTCTATTTCCACAGCTAGACGGTGATCGTCTTGCCTAATTTGGCCAGGCCGTTTGGCAATTTTTGTCTCTTCTTGCGCACTCAGACTTGAGCAAGACCGGACGGACTATAGTTAGTTTAGTCGATTCAACAGTATTGATACCTTAAGGACTGCCTGTTATCGACTTCGACAGGAACGTTCAGATCAGATGCTGGCGTCGATAAAGACGAAGTTGACGTTGCGCTTCTCTTAACATTGGGAAAGCCTGTCGAGTAAGAGCAGAAAAGTAAGTCCTTCAAGCTTTGAGCCCATTAGGCGCCCATCGAAGGAGTGGCTGCGCTATCTCATGTTGTAAGCGGGAAGACATTGCAGCTGACATTTCTCTTCCTCTAGGTTCTTCTGAACAGTCAAATTCTGCACCAGCTCCTTTTGAAACAGAACATGAGCGTGAACGGCTTGTTGATACTTTACGTTATTTTGTTAGTGTTTCACGAAGTTTCTCACCTCATCATTTTTCAAATCATGATGATAGACGCCCGGCCAACGTTCACCGGCGCTTAAAGTATTTGTTTCGATATTCAAAAGAACTGGTCTGTGGATCTAATGCGTGAAGCAACGGACCTTTGACATAAGGATTTCTCGAATACGCTTCTGATACATCCAGCTCTTATATGCCTGAGCAAGTCTTATGCCATTTTTGCTGATCGCGCAATGTCAAGATTGAAGTTGGGATGATTGGTAGTGTTCCAGACCCACGAGTGCGAAGTGATATATCTTAAAGTATTTTCTGCCATATTGAGCAAGGTCCGTAACTATAGCTATACTGATGCATTCGAAGCAAAACCCGTTTGTGTACTCGTTATTAGAGGAGGCATTATTGTTCGGATTGTATAGCCGCGGAGGTGCCTTGATTTTTCTGCGACCGAAATTAAATGGAACCAGCTGGAGACCACATAAGAAAACGAGAGAAAATAAGTGTATTTCGAACCTACTTAGTAACTTAGAACAACTAGAGCTCGAACGAAGCAGTGCATACAAGACATTCCCGGTGATTGAACTTACCAAAATTATTTCTCAGACTGAATTTTTTTGTAGGCCGAGTGCATTAGATGATGATAAATACAGCTCTTACATATTGATGTGTGACATACTGTTGATTGAGCTATTAGATGAGCAACGTCCTGCCGGAGATTCCGCCCAGGGTTTGCAGGGAGTACTTCGGATGTGGCGCCTGAGGTGCCATTGGCGTTCTTCTTTTGGCTCTCACTTGGATCGTCCCTGCTATTTCCGTTCGGAGATCCTGTGAGCGATTCGTCTTTGAGCTTTTCCAAACCAGTTATCACTGTTTGCGTTACCTAGCGCTGCAAGAAGAGCACACAGTACTTCGGCGGCTATATTTCATTCCAAGAATTTTTCTCCCGTATGTGATGGAGCTTCGGGATAAATATAACCAAAGAATACCCGCTAAAAATCATTATCATGGCCACTCAAGCTTCGTATAAGAGAGAATCGAGCAAACGACGTATTCAATCATTTGGGCTGCGGTAACTCAGCTACATGAAGTCATATTATAATCGGATTGAGACGTACTTTCTAAAAGATATCTACTCTGGTCTCTACTCAAGGATGAAAGCTTTGGAGTTGTCTTTGAATCTAGTTTGAAAAAAGGCTTGCATTTGTGAAAAACAATTTGGGAAAGGATGCTCACTAACGAAAGCTTCAATTGCAATACATCCGGCGGACCAAATATTGGCTGCGCGGTTGTAGCAGTTTTTCACACAGCTAATGCTTTCATCCAATATACCGAACCTTGCATAGATACCCATAAAATTCGCTGACTGTATTGTTTCATGGACACAGTTTCTTATCGACGTAAAGTCCGTTATTTTGACACATCCTTTTATGTCAATGAGAATGTTAGCACCTTTACTATCTCTATAACGCTTTTCCTGCAGAAATATACCACCCTGATCAAAATCTGCCGGATACCATCGGCCATCAAGTATCCTCCAAATGACCTTTAAGCATGGAGAACATAGGCCTCCCGGGAATACGAGGAAAGTATTTCGTTTAAACACCATCAGCCCGCCGGAGTGGGCATTTATTTTTAATTAAACCACCAAAGCCATTTCGAGCAAGTGCTCGAGGCGCCGATCTTGGTCGGCAAAGGGACTATGCCATTTTCGGAACAGTCGTGCAACCTTGCGGTCCTATTGTACACTTTTTTGCCTGGAAAAAAAGAGCTCCATAGTTATTACAATTCACTATTGCTTCAGAGGTCGCTACTTTTTTTTTACCGAGTTTTCTTCTGCCATTTCTGTGTCTTCATCTTTAAAATGCTTGTTTCCCTCGTTGTTCAAGCTCTGGAGTAGCGCCATGTTAACAGCAATATAATGCTTAAGCTAAACATCCTCCGCTTGAATCACCGTTCGCAACTCTTTCATGAGTAACTGATCCCTTTACTGATTGGTGGAACATTCTCCAAAAGATTTTCCAATCAACTCATATTTGCATCTGAAAAGTACCCAAGTTTGTGAAGATGAATTCACTCCTGAGATCTCAATTGAGAAATTCACAAACTTCTTGTGTGCCATCACCTTTTTCTTGTTGAAGCCCAGTAACAGCCGATTCTATGGGAAGATTAGCGGTAGACAGATTTCCCATTTGCGGTGGTCTCGACGCGTCAGATTACCAACACCACTTGACTTCAAATCCAATTTTGCAGGAAGAATTGCCGAGTCATTAGCCCGTGATCCTTGGGCATAAAGGCCAAACGCTTCTTGTCTACTGTGCCGCTTGAATGGCTGTTTGTGATGAGTTCGACATCAGAAGTAAATGCAAAACATTTCTAACCCTGTCTACATCGAAAATGTCGAAATGCATGTTCGTGAAATAAGTTGCCCCCCGTAGCGTTCGAACTTGATTCAAAGGGAAAAATTTGAATGTACATGAGATACGATAAAAATATAAAGTTTCGTAGATTGAGGAGGGAGCTGAGTTAAGTCAAATCCAGACATTTTCGAAGAAACTGCGCCGGACTCCTGCATCTTCTGCTATTTCTGGCCTTTTTGCTATGTGTCTTATGTCTATGTCCGTCCATCCTCAGTGCATGGTCAGATGCTTGATACCGAGCAGATCAAAAACGTTACTGCAGTCAAGCACCATCTCGTTGTCGATTATGCAAATAAGTGTAATTCGGGGTATAAGAACGAATGCTAACGAAAAAAACCTTCATATGAATACATCCCCCATAGAGTTCACACCGAACATTTCACGGGAATGTCCAGAGTCAATTACCGATAGAGCAAGGAAAGCCCTCAGCTGCACGAATGATCTTAGCGTTGGGGGTAAACAATCAACGAATTTACCATTTGCCGTGAAAAGCATCGATCCTGCCCGTAGAAAAGCCCGAAGAGACGTCAGAAACTCGACTCGAGGAATGGACCTCAAGAAGCAATGGATAGATCCCTACATTCAGCTGAGCAAACCGAAACTTACAATTCTAGTGATGTTAAGCGCCATTTGTTCGTATGCAATATCCCCATACGCAGCTTCCTTAGGGCAATTACTGAGTTTAACGATCGGCACAACTTTATGTTCAGCATCTGCAAATGCTATTAATATGGGTCGAGAACCAGAATTCGATAGGCAGATGATCAGAACCCAGGCCAGACCTGTTGTTCGAGGATTGGTCACTCCTTCTCAAGCATATAAATTCGCTGCAATAATGGGTACAATGGGAACTTCAATTCTTTATTTTGGTGTAAATCCTACGGTCTCCTTACTGGGCCTCTCGAATATTGCCCTGTACGCGTGGTTGTATACATCTTTGAAAAGGAAACATATTATCAACACTTGGGTTGGTGCCCTAGTTGGGGCGATCCCACCATTAATGGGCTGGGCTGCCGCGAGCCCCCTGAGTCATCCAGGTGCTTGGTGTGTTGCATCTTTACTCTATGCATGGCAATTTCCTCATTTCAATACTCTAAGCCACAACATAAGAAGTGAGTATAAGAACGCTGGTTATGTTATGACTGCATGGAAGAACCCTCTGTTGAATGCTCGTGTTGCTCTACGGTATTCTCTACTAATGTTCCCAATATGCCTCGGTTTCTCATATTTCAATATCACGGATTGGTACTATCAACTAGATTCAGGAATTATCAATGCATGGATGTCATTTTGGGCATTCAAGTTCTATTGGCAGCAAAAGAAAAATTATTCAAAGGAAATTTTGAATGATACAACAAAACTAAATAAGGGACTTGCAATTGCGAATGTTTATGCAAGAAAGACGTTCCTGGTCAGCGTACTGCATCTACCCGCTGTTCTAATACTTGCAATACTTCACAAAAAGGGCCGCTGGAATTGGATATTCGAAGAAGGGGAAGAATCAAAAACATTGAAAGTTTGATGAGGATATGGACGCCCGTAGCCATCAAAATGTCTATAGAATAATGCGAAATGGCTGGATACCTTTCTGCAGATCATTTCCTGTCCCATTTATTTTAAGTGTGGCGTGATCAAAAACATTATTTAAAATTCCTAATGTAAATAGATTTATTATATCGATATGGATAAACCTTGTACAGCCGCATGATTTGCCTCAGTAAATGAAAGCGCAAAATAGCTCTCAACGCTGAAACAAATCATCATCTAGATCATCGTCATGAAAATACTCTTCGGGGTATTCTTGTTCATTTCCGTCACTTGAACTTTCAATTTCATCGTTATCAGTGTCTTCCTCTGAATCGTCGAAGTGAACTTTAGCTAAAGTTTCACCTTTTAGGGTGCTTCTTAACTCAACTATGTAATTCCCTTCAACATAACAGTTTGTCAGCTTACTTTTCTTCCCAATTTTGGCATTTGGCCCAACGATACAATTCTCCAGTATCACCTCATCTTCAATACGTACTCCACTAAAAAGAACAGAGCCTGCGACACGACAACGATTGCCTATTTTACAATCAGCACCCACTGCAGAGAGTTTAATGTTGCTCTTCTCCAAAATTATACAATTGGAGCCCACAATTGCATCAGCACCAATAGCAGATGCGCTTGCCGTTGTGGTCTGTGTGTTTGTAGCTAAAGCATGAACCTTCACTTTTAGAATGAACCTATTAGCTTCCATAAATGCATTGAGATGATTAGCTCTAATAAAAGTCCCCAGTTCTGGCAAAATAAACATTCCGACAGTTTCCCTAGGTTCCGAGTGCTTCCAAGAGCGCCTGGCTAAATCTCTGAAGAGCTTACCCAGTGATTTGTTGCAACTTATAGGGTCTTTTATCAACTCGTTGTCAGTCTTGAAGTAGCTTGGTTTTATCTCCGTAGCGCTGTGGTTGGATGGCAAATGTTCGTCCTCCTCTCCGCTACCCTGATCATGCTGTTGTTCTTTGGTGGAAAGTAAATGGCACAACTCAGAGGAACAGAAATAAATAAAGGAATTCAGTAACTTGGTAGAAACTGTCGCTTCTGGGTACTTCCAAAGTAAGTGGGTTCTAATCTTCAAGTTCTTTGATTTCTTCACATCTTCCTTTGAATAAATGTCAAGCAAAACTTGCTGGCTTTCGCAATCCTCGTTATTTGAGTATACAGTGAAGAATTGTTTGCCCATTGATTTTTTATCGGTTATTTCCACTGTATTCTTGTAGTAAAAAGTCATGGCAATATTTTCGGGGTCTCTGTTACGATACTGATCAATCAGAATTTGAGGAGGTATATCTGTGACAAAATCACAAGGCAGTAATACAAAGTCAGACGTTATCCTCTCTAACAGCTCTTTCTGAAGTGATTCTCCTGTGGAATGAGCTTTAGTAGTGACAAAATTTATTGGTCTTGGCTTCTGTAAATAATGGGTATGCATTGAGCTGGAAAGTGATTTTAAAAATAGTTCATACTGTTGATCTCTCGAAGTCATATATGGCTCTAACGCTAGTCTGATGATGTCAACATCGTCCGCATGGGCAACTATGTTGATCTCTCTGAAATCTGCCTGATCACACCAGTCTAACACAAATTCAATCATCGATCTATTACCGACGGGAAGGATTGCCTTAGGCAAACCATGACTATTGGCACCATCTTCGGCATTGGCTCGAGAAAATGGTGATAAATTCTCACCTCTACCGCAAAATATAAATGCCTGAAGCTGCATTGAAAGGAGACTAAGAGCGCCAGAGGTCCGATCAATCAATACTCAAATCAATATTCAATGAAACACATACATATCCTGAATTGTGCTTACATTTCAATGATACTTACGTGACAGAAATTTTTCATCAAAAACCTGTTACCCGGAGGAATATTGCGTAGCTCTTGATCAGCTCTGCGGATACCGTGCATAAGTGTAATGCGTTAAAAGTCTTTGGAGGCACCTTCAAATCTTCCTAGCTTCATCCTACGCCCATCTATGGTGTTAGGCGGTCATGCGCTTCGAATATCTCGTTGATTCAATTACTTTGGGATGTTCATAATACATGTCCGGGTAATGGCGCTACTTTCCATTTTGTCAAGGGACAGAGGCTCAACTATAAAGATTTGACCATATTTGCCACCCGCAAGAGTGAAGATCAACAACACCGAACAATTGAAACGTTTGGGAGGCCTTAGTCGTTGTAATTGTGACTGCAGTATGAGTGAGGAACATGATCCGTTGATGGCGGCGTTCGAAAACGAGCAGCAAAGTGAGCGTGAACAAACTAGTGGTAACGATGATAACAAGAGTAATGAGGACGGTGAAGGTAACAAGAAACCAGAAGACAGCGATGAAACCAATCACAACCGTGATGGAAGTCAGGCTGTAGATAACGGTGAGGATAAACCCGATGAGACCATGGGAGAAGAAGCCGAGCCTGAGCAACCATTGGATCCGTTGCAGGAAGCACGCCAAAGGGCATTAAATGAATTCAAGAAGAAACTATTGGAACACAGACGATACGATGATCAATTAAAACAGCGTCGCCAGAATATACGAGATCTGGAGAAAGCTTTCGACAACACCGAGAATGACATTAAAGCATTACAGAGCATTGGGCAATTGATTGGAGAAGTAATGAAAGAGTTATCAGAAGAAAAATATATTGTCAAGGCCTCTTCTGGGCCACGTTACATTGTTGGTGTCAGGAACTCAGTTGACCGCTCAAAGTTGAAAAAAGGCGTTAGAGTGACTTTGGATATAACGACTTTGACTATTATGAGAATTTTACCACGTGAAACAGATCCATTGGTGTACAATATGACAAGCTTTGAACAAGGTGACATTTCTTTCGACGGAATTGGTGGGCTGACCGAACAGATAAGAGAATTGAGAGAAGTTATAGAGCTACCATTGAAAAACCCTGAGATTTTTCAGAGAGTTGGCATAAAATCACCCAAAGGTGTGTTACTCTATGGGCCACCAGGGACGGGGAAAACTCTGCTAGCAAAAGCAGTAGCAGCAACGATTGGTGCAAATTTCATTTTCTCCCCTGCTTCTGCTATTGTTGATAAATATATTGGTGAATCTGCAAGAATTATAAGGGAAATGTTCGCATATGCTAAAGAGCACGAACCTTGCATTATATTTATGGATGAAATCGACGCGATCGGTGGACGTAGATTTAGTGAGGGTACATCGGCGGATCGTGAAATTCAACGTACTCTAATGGAACTATTGACACAAATGGATGGTTTTGATAACCTTGGACAAACAAAAGTCATCATGGCAACCAATAGACCAGATACTTTAGATCCAGCCCTTTTGAGACCAGGTAGATTGGATAGAAAAATCGAAATTCCTTTACCTAATGAAGCTGGAAGGTTAGAAATTTTCAAGATTCATACCGTTAATGTTAAGAAAAGCGGTGAATTTGACTTCGAGGCGGCTGTTAAGATGAGCGATGGCTTTAATGGGGCAGATATACGTAACTGTGTTACTGAAGCCGGTTTCTTTGCGATAAGAGATGATCGAGAGCACATTATACCTGAAGATTTAATGAAAGCTGTCAGGAAAGTGGCAGAAGTAAAGAAACTGGAAGGTGTTATCGAATATCAGAAATTATGATTCTCTAAAATTCGTATGTATGTAAACTATTCAGTCATTTTCATTATACTGAAAAAACAAACTCCTCATTATCTAGACGTAAAATTGGTTTCGAACTCTTTGGATAGGTGTTGCTTCAGCAACGAAAATCTGTTCCCGAAGTTTTTGCCATTATATATCGATATCAAATCGTGGTTTTTCAAGTACTCTTGCTCTGCTTCCCTGCTGTTGGGTGTTTTATCTAATGGCAACCTATCCCACTCAATCCAAAATTTTGTAGTGAAGGAGTTATAATGTTTTTTGTTCTTTAATTTGCATGAATTCAAATCTCTGGTCATGACGTGAATGTGTAGGTTTGCCATTGATGGGACACTGTGAACCCCTACCTGTATAAAATTCTCAATGAATGCTTCTTTGTCCTCAAACTCATCTTCGCTATTGAAAAAATCATGCAAATCCAGAGGCTTATATCTTTTCGTAAACTCTTCATAAATGTAATCTTGTGCCATTTCTATATACGGCTGTAAAGCGTCCTTTATATCATTTGTAAGTCCCGTAGCTGGGTGCATTTTGGAGACTCTTAGGTCTCTTGTTAATACTAGCAAATGAAATGTCGATTTAGGGAACATGTCATTTATTATGACGGCTTTCTCATCATAATAAATCACACTATCCTCGAGCTTTTCAGGATTCTTTATGTAGCCGTCGAGGGCAAGTCTCCAGGACATATATATTTCTTAATCCTTCCCTGAGGGATTGCAATGTTGTGAGAACATTCAATTTAAGTAAAACGGAGCTGAAAACTTAAAAATACGTTTTAAGTAAATATATACATGAAATTTATACACACCTTATAAAGCCTGTTCCTTCAGATGTTGATAAATCTTTTCACCAATTTTTTCCTTTTCATCGTCACTTAATTGAGGCTTTGGTCTTTGTGCCAACTCCTTCCTTTCCTCAATATATGCTCTCTTTGCATCAGTTAATGGCATACGTGGGGCCACCAGTTTAGAGATATCACGAGCTGTCAGTCTACCTCTTCTGAATTTAGAATAAGGGTTACGAATTGTCAAGAAGGCATCTTTAGGGATGGGATTCTTGACTATGCTATCGACCCAAAATGTTTGTTCCCGGGCTACCAAAGGCTCGGTGCCCAAGTCACCATCTTCTTTGATTTCAGGCTTTGGCCATGGGATAACTAAATCATCCTGTCCGATTACAGTTCTGTAGGGCATTATTTTTTTGTAATTATCGTCATAATAAGTGCCTTTGAATTCGATATTTCTTACAGCAACAGTTCTCGTCTGTCCAGGGCTCAATGGATCGTCAATATCAGCAACAAGTTTCAAATCCTGCTGACTGATGGCTTGAGGAACTGAAATCATATGAGATTTTTGCCCTTCTAACCAAAATTGTTTAGGAACTGGAACGTTCTTCATCGGCCCGTTGTCGTCTAGAATGAACCCATTTGTTGTTATATCATGCTGTTTGATGACACAAATATTGCCTCTATATTGCCCCTTCATAATAACCACTCGATCGCCTGGCATAAATTTCCAATCTTTACATGTCTTGAATTTTTCGGTTTCCTTCACTTCTGGCAAGGAAGGCTTTATGAAATCAGGCACTGAAATTTTGGCATATTTCTCTTGCCTGGCAGCCATATTCTTGTTAGGATTGTTTAGTGACCTTAGAATACGCTCGCCGGCCTTCGAAAGATGCGAATAACGGCTAGACATGACTCGCTGACGTCTTTAATGAACAAGCCTATCCTCGACTTTGCAATATGAACAAAATACATTTCAATTCAAGATTATTGTTTTCGATGCCTTCTACGAAAAATTTATTAGACCGGGTAAAAATCTTGGGAGTACAATATTCGGATCTTTAACCCACAAAAGACGTTCAATACACATGATAAAGGGCTGTTTTCAATCAAGCCTGTCATGTGCTTGAGCAAGATATAGTTCGCCGCAGTCGAAAGGAGGTGAGTATCTCACGCGGTAATATGTTTTCTCACAAGTGAAATCGCGCTTTAGAGGTACATATAAATCAATGAAGTATTAATGGCTGCAAATATTTTCATATCTGTTACGCCAGTTATTGTCTGAACCCCACAATACAGTTCTTTACCAATATGAATATACATTACATAAAAAAAGATGATAGTATTCTCGTCTTTATCGTCTATTCAAAATAATGAATATATTACCTCTCCTGCAGCCGCAGGACAGTTTAGCCGCCTGCCTCCTACAAGTTCCCTCCAACCGCAAGCGAACGAGCAAGGTTGCAAGTACTCGCCAAAGTGATCGGAGAGAAACCCACACTTTAAAAGTGGTTCATCAGAGTTAGCAGAAGTAAATACTTCGAAATACTCCGCTGACGTGCGGACACCACCTTTCTTTGCCGATTTGTCACAACAATGTCATATCATAGGGACCAGAAATCATTACCTCAACAAATATCTGTGGTGCGAAAACATGCGTGCATACCTTCTGCCTATGTAAATACGAAATTATGGGGTTTTAATTCACAAAGAACTCGTGCTTGCGCACGCCTCCCGAACTTCTATTCAAATGAGCAGTTATCTTGAAAAGTGGATTCTAACGGCTACATGCTGGACAGCGACTACCGTCTCTTAGTCCTTTCAAAATCTCTCGTTATCTTTGGGCGCTCCTGTTACCGGGTATTGCCTCACGGGGAGACAATCTTAAAATCGTAGTCTGGAAGTGAAGCATAGGGTTCTTATACACGTATAGAGGAATCCGTCTAGCATTTAAATATTGATACATTAGACAAGCGCGCGTGCGATTGTCTATTCAGCTATCTGTGCAAATAGCTATAAACTCCTGTTCGTTGATCTCTCCATCTCCGTCGAGATCAAACTCCTCAATCATGGCTCTGAGTTCTTCGTCGGTCAGATTTTCTCCCAGTTCTTTCGCGACACGTCTAAGGTTCTTCAAGCTGATTTTTCCAGTCTGGTCATCGTCAAATAGTTTGAAGGCTCTTTTAATTTCATCTAACGGATCTCTGTTGATGATTCTTTCTCCCATTACTAAATAAAAGTCCTCGTATTGCATTAGGTGACGACCATCCCTGTCATACTGCTCAATCAAGTCCAGAATTTCTCTTTTGGGAAGGTCAAAACCTAGCGCTCTCATAGCCACCTTCAATTCATGGTAATCAAGGTATCCATCATTATTCATGTCGAAAAGCGAGAAGGCTTCATATATCTCTTGTTTCTGTTCATCCAATAATTGATCCTGCAGTGAGCCAGTATCACCTACAGGTGACGACAGCGATGGTACGGACTTGCTCGGCTTCCTTCTAATGCTATTCATTTTGTTCGATGTTCTCTTTTGCCTCGTTGTGCTGGTGAACGCCTAGGTATTTTGTTTTTGGCGTTTCTAAACTAACTAAAAACAGAATAACTAAGCGGCGGGTGACTCTGCGTTTCTACAGCGATACTTAGTTTATGTAAACATTCAATGCTCTAAGGAACATGTGCGCAAGGGCAAGCGCTGAGGGTCCTGTATGACGTACAAGCCCACCACTTGCTATTGAATGCGCTGGAAAGTATCTGGGCATGGTGTTTATGCTTTTGCACAGGGTAAGGGCGGCCATCTTGTGCATTTCAAGGACCAGACTACTGATTTTCCCGCCTAGTTTGGTGAATGCCCTATGATTGTTCTGCCTCTTCTTGTGCTCCGATTTTGGAGTCTGGAGTCTATCAGGACTCTATTGAGGAGCGGTTGCAGTGCTCCAATATTAGTGGACGAGAAGATATTAAGGCGGAAATTTCTCTTCCCTCTGTACAGAACTTCATCTGAACAGTCAAATTCTGCAATATATTCTTGGACGTGAATATGAGCGGGAACGGCGTGTCGGTTCTCTTGGACCTGGCCACGCCATTTTTCTAGTTTTTGAAGATGTCTTCAATCTCATCACGTTTCAACCCACAATGATAACCATTGAGCCAACGTTTCTCGGTGGCTAGCGTGTTCTTTTCGCTTTTCAAAAGGATATCACAAAATGCCTTCGTGAGGATACCGTTTCTTCACGCAGTATAACCACACACCAGTTGTAGATGTAGCGCTGAGTATCGAATCACCGACGCGAAGTTTCCCTTGGGCTGCTCGTAAATGTATCGAATCTATCGAATCTTTTGCACCCTAAGAATCCGTGCCGCTGCTCTGAGGAAACATCTTGCCGCACGTCTTGTTATTAAATGATTGCCCAGGAACCACCAATGGGAAGTGATCTCTTTGGGTGAATTAGCCGCCGGCGTTGATACTAAGGCCTTAGGTCATCATTTCTAGATTTCGGAACTATATTTGTTACAGAAGCCCGCAGTGGCCTATTTTATTTAAACAGCATTCGCAAGGTTAATATTTGTGGATGAAGGATGAGCTTTTTTCCATAACGTGAGGCTTTGTCAAAAGCCTTACAGCGAAGGGCGGATCAAAATCGAAAAATTGTTTAGTAGACGTCCATATATTTATACGTTTTTGTAGTAATGTTAGCAGTTACAGCTGTTGAAGAGCTCTTCTGCCTTGCTAGCGTGCATTTGGGGCGCTTCGCAGTGATATTCATTTAATCCCAAAACACGCCGTAGCTGCTGGAAGTTTAGCTGCCGAGGGTTCTGACTTTTCCCTGACAGAAGCAAAAACTCCTGTTAGTCCTTTTGCAGAGGTTTAAGTTATCAAGCAGTGTCAAGAGGGATAGTGAGTCCTTCCTTGAAATTCCTGCCTTGTAGCTACCAAAATAAGTCGTAGCTAACAAAAGCTGAAAGCTATTTAGCACCCTAGAAGAAAAAGGGGAAGTACAATGTGAGGAGCATGAGTCGATACTCTGTACTAGGACAGTTTGGTTGTACTTATTTAAACTTCTCAGCTATAGATATTACTCAAACATTTTGAGGCCATTTGGGAGCTAAATCAATATGTTCTCTTGGATACAGCCATTCCAAGGTATAAAAGATGAAGTACTCGACAATCGCACAAAGAACGTAGAGCAGTCTTGCCCAACTTCCGTCTCTTTTATAAAACTTTTTGACCATGACAGCCCAATTCTTGTCATCAGCGGTTTCATCGCGATAAATGTTGTTATAGACGTCAACTGTTCTATTGGCAACGTCATCCCAGTTATACATTTTCGATACTTCCCCATGGAAAGAATAAGTGTCCACTTTGCCAGACTTTATTAAGGAAATTCCTTCATTTGTGGCGTTGACAAGACTTGATACGCTGGTATCCTTTGAATGTACTGTCATATGATCTGGCAAGACCTCGGGGATCCCACCCACTTTTGTAGATACGATCAATAGACCGCAAGAAGCAGCCTCTATCAAAACGGTACCAAAAGCCTCTGTCAAGCTTGGATGCAGATATATATCTCCTCGGCACATAACATCTCGCACCTTTTCATGCGGCACGGAGCCCATCAGGTCGACTCTTTCCTCCAACCTACAAGATTCAATCATTTGTTGCAACTCCACAAATTTTGGTCCGTCGCCTGCAATTATGAACTTGACATCCTGATGTAACGTGCATATGCGGGGAACGAGTTTTATTAGTAGATCAACACCCTTGTTCGGATACAGTCTACTGATGACAACTATAACAATGCCGTCTTTAGCAGTCTTCCTTCTTTCAAGCAGCGGCGCAAAATCTTTGCTAACGACTGCATTTGGAATCACCGATATTCTATGTGAGTCAATGTCCGTCCTAACAATCATATTATCTTTGCAAGTGTGGGAGACACATATGACTTTGTCAGTATTAGTTAGAGTGAATGTTAATAATTTATTGACTAGAATTGCAGTGATATTCGAAAATCCATAAAGAGAATGATCCGTAAAGACAGTCTTTAGACCCATCGTGTTGGCATGAAAAATTGCTTCCAATGAGAATGTTGATGCACTTCCGTGAGAATGAACGATTTGGATCTGCTCTCTCAGTAAAATATTACGTACTATGGGGAATGTACCAAATACATTTGGGAAAGTAGTTTCCCTATGCAAAACAAAGTAAGGAGTGTGATATACCTTCAATCCATTTGTCAAATGTCTCACACCAACCCGATCACCATACGCATGTGTGATAATGACTACGGAATGCCCGAGCCGTATCAGACTTTGCGCCAAATGGTATATATGGAACTCCACTCCACCGAGCTGGGGATAAAAAAAATCGCATGCCATTGCTATGTTGTAACCCATGTTCGCTAAGTATCAGAATTTGGTAGTTATGATCAATTGCCAAAAGCCGAGAAGCCGCATGCCAACTTTGCCTTCTTTGCGTAAATGATATCAAAAGCCTCTTTGTTCTTTCATTTTTTCATGATAGGGATTGAAGAAAATGCTAAATCAAGCACACCTGGATTTCGAAGTAGAAACATAAAAGAAAATTGCAAACAACCGGAGTGAATTGTTTGATGAGGCTACCAGGCAGCAGAAATGGTTACAGTCGTGTGCATGATGAGGAATCTGATACAACTACGGCTAGTAATGAGGAAACAACCTCTTCAACAGATTTATTTTTACCACCAGAACCTCCGGAGTATAACAGTGTATCCAATGATCAGGAAGATGCTGAACCCAGCACAACCGGTACATCGATAGAGCAAATGGAATTAGAGAATCCTTCTGAAGCAAATGAGGATGACCAGAGGCTCCTCGGCAAAATGTATCGCTTCAGAGATAGGTTTAGCAATAATGTAATCGTTCCTATGAGGGAAAGAATTGTCGACCCACTAGCACAGATTTCGGGGCTCGTGTCTGAAAAAGTTGACTACTATTTGAATAAAGTTGGAAATCCCTTGATTCTTAGACGTTTTTTCTATGTTTTTCTAATGTCATTGATAGCTTATCTAGTGATGTCAAGTGGGCTAATGCCAAACGAGCTTAGTACGGGAACAAAAGGGATGTTCTCGGATTTTGACATTTTAATTGATTATGCACAATCATCAGTCGACCTTTCAAAATTAGAGAGGGATTTGGAATACCTCAGCAGCATGCCGCACATGTCAGGCACAAAAGGTGACTGGGCCATTCGAAAGTACATCGAAGAATCATTCATTAACAACAAATTAAAATTGGTAAGGGAGACCGAATACGGTGTTTATTCAAACTATCCCAATGAGGCATCACTTAAAGCTCATAAGAATGGCCAAGAAACTACTTTTGAAATGACGGTCGAGAACTTTAATCCACTGAGTGCAAATGGGGATTTGAAGGATATAAATTTAATCTATGGGAACAAGGGATCATATAAAGATTTGCAAACCTTGCGGGATAGCGGACTGTTAGACGATGATTTCGTTCTTTTAGTTCATTATGGTAAAGTTGTCAGCGAACAGATGCTCTTAGCCCAAATGTTTAAGGCCAAAGGGATTCTTTTCATCACACAACCCTATGGAAACGATAAGGACGTCATCCAAAAAAAATCAGTAGCGATTCATCAGTATTGGACTGGAGATGCGTTAACGCCAGGCTGGTATGGTACGGTCATACCGAAAATCAGTCCTGAAGAATCCATGAGTTTACCGCAAATACCTTCATTGCCGCTTTCTTGGAATCAAGGAAGTAAGTTAATATCACTCCTGGCTCAAGAAGGACTGGAATGGGAAAACGGTGAATTTAGCGGCAAAGAAGGCCCTGAAAGTGTCCACATCGACATGAAAGTCGAAACTGCCATTAGAGAAGATCACCCAACGCATGACATTATTGGTAAGATCGAGGGTAGAGAGCAGAATGATAAGGCAATTGTAATTGCCGCCTCAAGAACGAATGGAGTCAACGGTGCATCCTACCCAGACTTTGGAACTGCCATGCTGTTATCCCTAATTCAATCATTTCAGGAGCTTAAATTCAAATTCGGCTGGAGACCCTTGAGAAGCATATATTTCATCTCCTTTGGGGGTTCAGAATTCAATTTCGCAGGCTCGACTGAATTGATAGAACAGCAATTGGTAATGATTAAGGACGAAGTATATGCAGTTTTAGATATCAGCCAATTGGGCATAACCTCGAACGAGAAAAGAATAGATATTCAATCCCATCCTTTGATGCATCAATTTTTCAAAAACGTTAATAACCGAATGGGATTCGGTGTTTCTGTGCGCAATGTAGAACAGTACGGTGACTGGACTCCATTCTTAGCAAACGGTATTCCCGTGTCAATTTTATCAATACCAGAAATGATAGAATCCAAACCGCCAATTGATACCTCTAAAGATGTTTTTGAGAACATAGGCAAATTGCTTGAAGAGCAAGAATATAGGAAAAGGGCATCGGACTTATTAGTTTACGTTTTGCAAGCGTCTTTAAAACTTGCCGACAATCCCTTGATGCCATTTGACATAACTGGATATCTGAATATTTTGGGCGAACTACTGAGGGACATGAATGTAAAATATGCGAATGATTTGAATTTTGTGGGTGTGATAAAGTCATTTTTGACTTGGAGAGAAATCGGAGAGGAATGGTCTGCATGGAGTGATGGATGGAAGAATATAGTTTACTCTCGAGATGAAGGTCTTGAACCCTCGCTGCTGTCAGTTCATAGATGGACATGGAATAAAAAGATATCCAACATTGGCAGAAGGCAATGCTCTGCTACAGGTCTATCGCATAGACAATTCTACAAGAACATTATATTTGGGCCAACATTATTGAGTGAGGATAATGAGGCTGACTCATGGAGTTTTCCAGGTGTTAGAGACGCTATTAAAGAGGGGGACTGGAATCTAGCTCAGGAAGAACTTGATGCTGTGGCCAAAATCTTAGAACAATCATCAGCACTTTTTTTGGAAGAGACTACAGATGTAGGTAACTGATAAATAAGAATATATAAGAAACACATATACCCTATAAATACATACAACTTTCCTGGAACTTCCTATGCCTTATTTTGAAAATGATATATTGGACTACCGGGAAAACGTGATCTTATTCTCAGTTCCCATTTTTAGGGCTGAGAGCGATTCCTCCACGCTT
Source organism: Zygotorulaspora chibaensis (assembly GCA_030565665.1). Lineage (NCBI taxonomy): Eukaryota > Fungi > Ascomycota > Saccharomycetes > Saccharomycetales > Saccharomycetaceae > Zygotorulaspora > Zygotorulaspora chibaensis. The sequence goes on along the minus strand of JAJMCM010000005.1, from coordinate 272,059 downwards.
AAGCTCGTTTATAACGTTTCTCAACAAAACTTTGAGATGAGGATTAAATTTAGGAAGATAAGTACTTGTACTTTGTTTGCAACTTATTTCTGAATCTAACCTTTGACTGAAGAGCAGCGATTGAAACACAAAATGTCCTTTTTTAAGAATTTGTTATTCGGTGGCTATAAGACGAGTGAGGACCCCACAGGGATTCCAGGTAACGGTAACGGTAATAATGATCCATCAGGACATGATAATGGTCCAATAGTGGAAGGCATTTTTTATCCTAGAACGTTGTCTAAATTCAATGGACATGACGATGAAAAGATATTTATTGCTGTTCGAGGAAAAGTTTACGATTGTTCACAAGGCAGACAATTTTATGGCCCAAGTGGCCCTTATTCTAATTTTGCTGGACATGATGCATCAAGGGGTCTAGCACTCAACTCTTTTGAGATAGATACCGTTCCCGAGTGGGATAAACCAATGGACTCTCTGTTGAACCTGGCCCCGGAACAGAAAGAATCTTTGGATAGCTGGGAAAGTCATTTTGCCAAAAAATATCCATGTGTAGGGACACTAGTTCCTGAACCAGGTGTAAATAAATAGTCGAACAAAGTTTAATTTCAAAGCTTTTCGCATGAACTAAATAAGCTAAACAGAATTAACAATTTTGGAATATGATATAATGCCTGAACCTACATATTTCCGGATAATAACCACACTCTTTGCTTTAAATTGCTTTCTTTTCGACGGAAACGTGTGTTGATTCACATAATCTTCTTTGACTTCATTTGCGCTCTTTGGTACTTCCATTTGTTTGTTAATGCTTCCCACAGCGTCAAAGTCTTTCTGATTTTTCTTCCTACCTAAGCTTGAATAATCCTTGATCCTTATAGACCGTTGAGGGCCAAATTCAAGAATTTCAGGAGACTCAGTGTTAAACGCACCAAAATTCAAATGATAACTTTTAATTGTGTTTGTGTCATGAAAAATTACTCTTACATCTGCGTTTTTGGATGTTGCCTTCTTGATGGAACGAACTGTATGGGCACACGGATGAGAGGATGAGGGTTTTCTCGTGAAATTTTTAGCCTGGGCTTCCTTAATTCCACTAACATCAAAATATTTCAATTTGTATTTTCTCTTAGATATCAATATTCGGGACAATCCATTTCTTTGTAATACTCTGACTCTTGGTGATCGGGAACAACCTCTTGGAAAGGTTGCGATCAATAATGGCTTTCTCTTTTGTGAGTTATTCTGCAATCCTGTCGGCAAGTTTACCATGTCTTCAACCCTTACGGGGGATATGGGACTAACCATGGTGTGACCTCTTCGTTCTAACGCATGAAGCTTATGTAAATTCCACCTTTTCTTTAGTTTATAAAAAGTAAATAATTGTTGCAACCTCAGAACATAGACTGTGAAGAACCGTGACCTTGATTTTCTTGGAGGTGGTGGTGCTCGCATCCTCTCTTAATTATGTGTATTCGTGTGTGTATGAAAAGCTGACATGTGTATTTGACGTTGTTTATTCTGTATGACCTGCTGTCGCGACACAAATTAGATTACTGTCACTAACTAAAAGGCTGGCAAAAAATACAAAAAACGAAAGCTGTAATACACATCGCTTAAATATTAAGTCTTTTTAAATATCTATATTCCTATTTAATAATTTGATAGAAACTATCCAGCTTTAATGCCTGTAACTATTAATTCCAGTTATTGCATGAAAGCTTCTCTTGGAATGTTGTTCACACTACTTTGAAAACCCTTCACTGCAACATCGTAATTCCAACCGCTTTGTTCAGCTAACATGTAGCTATATTCGGCATTTAGTTTTGTTTCAATATGCAATTTATTAAGAATCTCCAACTGCACGGGATTCAAACGGGCTTGGACGTCAGGTGGTAGCTGCAATGTGGGGGCCAATGGTGGGATACCACCTACAGGCGTGCGTGCATTCAGAGCTTGGTTCACAGGAATTGACATGGATTGATTAGCTACACCTGGGATAGCCATCGAAGGGGCGAGAGGTAATTGAGCATGACCTTGCTGAGCAGGATTTAATGTCGGTGGTCCCGCTGATGATGCAGATGAGGAACTAGATAAAGCTTGCACTGGATTATTTATCCATGCGGGAGTTGCAAAGGGTCTAACCGTCAGTAAATCAGATGCTATAACAACACCATTACCAGTAGGCACAATGACCCAAGTTCTATCGAATGATTTTTTTGATAATCTATTAGTAGATGCGTTATGCCCATGATTGAATCTTCTCGACCTCTGAGGGCCACTTGGCTTAGTGGGGTCGATTTCGGGTTTGTCAGTCTCTTCGAAGAAACCATGCAGAGTGATTATGAAGCCATTCACCTGAGCATACGAGATTACCTCCATTGAATATTCGTTTGGTTGATCTTGCAAGTGATGCTTCGTCTTAGGTATTGATTGGAAATTTTTACCGATCGACTCATGACCCACTGACAATCTCTGTTGTATTGACTTCTCACTTGAAACTTTGCTGATGTTACGTGACGAAGATAAGTAATAGCCAAATGAGGGATTTTGATCGGACTCCGCTACTGAAGATGATGGCATGGAAGAGTCAACAGATAGAGAGAACTGTGATTGCGGTGTATATAAAGCCAGGAGTTGATTTCTATCAGTGTCCCAGAAATTGAGGAAATTTGTGACAAAATCCGTCGAGGACGAACCTAAATCATTGCTTTCAAAAAAGAACTGCTGTATCTTCATTGGTAAGGAGTAAATTTTCGTTAATTTCTGTTCATCTCTGACCACGACGCCATCTAAGATAATGAGCTTTGGGAAAAGCCTTAGCATCTCGGAGCGATATAGCTTATCGTTTGTGATGGGGTTATTTGTCATCAATAGCTCTCGCAATTCTTTGAATTTGTTTTTCCAAACTTCTAAGGTTCTGAATCTTGTTATTTGGTTATTTGCAAGGCACAAATTCTTCAAATTAGGGAACGTTTGCGCCAGCGATGTGATACCCGTAATATCTTTCAAATTGTTATTTGATAGATTGATGCTTTCCACAATCAATTGAGGCTCCTTTGAAGCAAGTTTCATTAATGCTGGAAACATCTTTGACTGTGTGGAAATCGATGAGAATAACCCTTTTTGGACCAATTCCGGATCGTTATGCAAATTCCCCAAGTCCAACATCTTCGTTTGCACATTGTACCTTCGGAACAAGAAATTCTTCAATAGGACTATGGTGTTTGAAGTTCCACCACCGCTCTCATCCAAAATCTCAAACTTCAGATTATTACCAGCAAATCTGATGCCGTTCCATTTCATCAGTGAATCCGCATCCGCTTTGGAAGCAACATACCCAGTAACCATGGGGCCTTCGACGGTAGCGTCCACAACGGATATACGAGTGTTTCTACTCAAAAAATTCATCAGATCCTGGACCGTTGCGTTTTGCCAATTCTTGATGCCGACCTTCACTCTGTTCTGCATAGATTGTTGTTGGGCCATCAGGCTAACATTGTTCACATTATGAAAGCCACTCATCTCTTTTCTTTCGACTTCCTAAAATACAAAATACGCAGACCTGATCAAGTCTCCAGAGAGTCTACAACAGTCCCAAGAGATGTTCAAACTTGTGTTTGTCAACTGTGTTGTCTGAAAGTCTAACGAAACTTTTTTTCCAATTCTTTCAAGATGGAAACAAACGCATGCAAGAAGCTGAGAAAGAACTGAAAAATTACGTCAAAGTAAAAAGTGTGTTAAAGCGGCGTTTTGCGAGGCTTCTTGGTACATACCGCTCAATCATATTTCCCGGAGTGGCTTACGATCATAATCAATCTTGTTATCCAGTTTTTGAACATAATAAATGTTGTTTCCGACTAAATGAAGTATATGTATCATTAAAAACGACATAATTAAAGGCTTTGATGAGGTGGCAATTGAAAAGACGCGATTCAGTAATGACGGTTTAAACAGTCTATATTATTATGAGACACGAATCGCTAGTAGACAGCTTCAATACACTATATCTGTGTGCTCCAAGCCATGGCACAAAGTTACGAGTATGATGAGTCCAGTGAGACCTGGCCGTTCTTTGTTTTGACGCTGTTGTTGATGATACTTGTGTCGTTGTCGCTTTTGCAAGCGTACAATTTGTTCATTGGCAATGGAACAGAAGATGACACGGCAGACGCTGACCAAGAGGAAATCGAAAGGCAATTGCAGAAGGTTAATGATGTCTTGGTTACCAAGGATATCTCAAACTTCCGCAAAATTTTCGAAAAAAGACAAAACTCCAAGATCTTCAATACTAGAAATATTGTGATTACGGTGGGATGGATTCTTGTCGCTATCATAATTCAAAGGATCAGAAACAACGACGCCATTGTAGAGGCTGCTACCGGTATATTCGACCCTTACGTGATTCTAGGTATATCGGGCAGCCCAAGTGATAGAGAAATAAAGTCTGCTTACAGAAAGTTGTCCGTCAAATTTCATCCGGACAAGTTGTCGAAGGATTTGAAGGTCGATGAGAGAACAGCTATGGAGGAAATGTACGTTCAAATCACCAAAGCTTATGAAGCTTTAACTGATGAACTAACAAAGGAAAACTTTTTGAGGTATGGTCACCCAGACGGTCCACAAAATACGACCCACGGTATCGCCCTACCAAGGTTTTTGGTTGACGGTGTCGGATCTCCGCTCGTCATTCTGGCATATATTGCATTACTGAGTGTTATTTTACCGTATTTTGTCAGTAAATGGTGGTCAAGCACTCAACTATATACAAAGAAGGGAATACACGTCAAGACTGCATCATATTTCGTCGACCGCTTGATTAATTACAAACCCAGTGAAGTTGTCACAGTCGATTTGATCATAAACTGGCTATCTCACGCCCAGGAATTCAAGACTTTTGCCCCACATTTGAAACCCCTCGATTTTGAACAACTATTACACAGTCACTTGAACCGGCAAGATGCCTCTAATGTCGCAGATAAAAACATCCAATTCAGAGTTGTTGCCAAGTGTCATTCTTTATTACATGGTCTTTTAGATATCGCATGCGGTTTCAGAAACACAGATATTGCTAATGTAACTTTAGAGACTTTTAAGTGCATTGTTCAAGCAGTACCACATCTGCCACAACGTCAAATATTTCAACTTCCAAACGTGAACAGAAACAAGTTTTTGGAGGGGTCTATTGATGAGGTTTACACTCTTGGAAAATTATTCACCTATAAAGATTCAGAGATATCTAAGATTCTAGGGATTGAAGATGAAACCAAATTAGACGAAACGTTGACCGTTGCTTCGAATATTCCACATTTAAGATTACTAAAAGCTGAGTTTTTAGTACCTGGTGAATCACAAGTCTCTCCGGCGTCAACTCCTCATCTATCTATCAAATTATTGGTCCGTTCTGCAAAACACAAGATCATCCCGGCAGAAAAGTTCCCACCAGAGATGATGGAGGAACCTCAAGATTTTGAGTTTCAAAAAGATCCATTTGCCTTAATGTTGGACGAGCCGCTACTTCCTTATTCATATGCTCCTTTTTTCCCAACGAAAAGGCGTGATGCTATTTGCTGTTTAATCGGCTTGCAAAAAGACAACAAATTATTGCAAACGCCTGTTACTGTCCAAAGATTATCTCTAAAAAATTTAAGAAGGGATTTCGATAAACGTCAAATAAAAGAATTGACCAAGGAAAATTTTGTGCCTGAAGATTGGAAAATTGGAACTATAAAGATTCCCTTGGGACAACCTGCTCCAAATGAAATTGGTGATGTTTTCTTCCGAGTGATTATTAAATCCACTGATTATTTTACTTCAGATTTAGATTTCACCGTAGCAATGCATGTTCGCGATCTGCCAGAACCATCTCAACAAAGTATAGAAGAAGAAGGTGAATCCGAGAACGATCTCTCTGATGAGTCCGACGATGAAGAAGATGAAGACGACGAAGAAGACAGCGAAAGTGACTATACTGATATTGATACTGACACCGAAGTTGAAGAGGACGCTCTGGATGAAAAGAAAAAATTGTAGTATTTAAATAATGGTATCTTTTATCTCACTCGTATATGTACATAAAAATATCACAGTATATGCATTTGATAAACTATATTTAGTTTCGATCCTAAGGAACGTTTTTTTTTAAAACTAGGCAATCAGGAGATCCGCTGGTTTCTTTATAGTAGCCTTTTAGCACTTCACCCTGCCTTTCGAACCCATATTTCTCATACCATCTGATCCCTAGTTCATTATCACATGCAACATGTACAAATATAGAGTGCTGATAATGTTTTTTACATTCCTCTTCGACGTAACTTAATAACTTTTGACCGATGCCCTTTGTTCTGTAATGTTCCAGGACAACTAGCACTTCAATATACACACCCTGTTGAAGAATGCCACCTTTGGGGTTTGGCAGTAGCTTTGCCTTTACACCGCCGACTGGCACCTCACTGTAGTAAGCTAATTGAGTGAAAAACGTATCCTTCTTACCATTTTTACCCTTTGAAAATAATTCTTCGAAGAATTGGTCTGGATACGTGACGGGCAATATTGCGTTGGTCAGCTCAACCAAAGTTCCTAAATTATTTTCGTAGACATTATCAAGGGTAGTCAAATCGCGGGGCATTGGAAGTGATTTTCAAAATGGTTTTCTTTCACTGTTGATTTGTGTAAGAAAACTTAAAGGCAATGAACCTTCTTTTTTTCAATCCTTCGGCATTTGAATTGGAACATTACATAAAATGATTGTAAAACGATCCCAAAATGAGAAATTTGGGCAACATAGACAAAAGGAATATTTGATGCTCGTACCTAGGCTGCTGCGTGTTGCTTCAAATAATGTGGTCATATCAATTGGAGCTATAACACGAAATGCTCATTCTTATGCTCAGACAGTCAGAAAGCAGGGAAATTGGGAAAGCGTTTTTCTTCCTCATTTGCAGAGACATATAGCAATCAAAAAATTCAAGGATAACTTATCTAAGGCTGTCGATGACGACCACTTACCATTAGATGGTTCCTTAGAACTTGAGGCACTGGAAAGGTTGATCGAAAAAACTAGTGGCTCCAAAAAAATTGGAAACAAAAGCGTAAGAGAGATATACAATTTGATTCTTCAACGCCGCATAAAGGATGATGATATATACGAAGTAATAGCTAATATATCTCAGAATAGTGTTATCAATGTTTCGGTGCCAAAAAAGCTAAATGTTAAGCAAAGTGCAGGAGGTTTGAAAGGTAATCTCGAACCCTTCTTCAGGATCCATCCAGAGGGCGAGAGCCATTTAAGCAATGCGTTAGATACAATCCAGGACCACGAACAGCCCAATCTCCCAAAACATCAATCTTTTGAGGCTTACGGAGTTCCATCGACTACAAAAGCTGGCCCATGTGAAGAAGCGCCCAAAACAAATATTGATATCAAGTCGTTGAGAAAGTACTTGCAGCGGGCTGAAAAGGAAGAGAAGCAGAGGAGGCAGTATGTTTGGGAGAAGCAGAAGCAATACGACTGGGAGGAAAGGTTTTCTAGCTCATTGAAGCTATCTCCTGGCCGGCTTTTCTTTGCGGATGACAAGATTGTTACGAAGAGACGAAGTAGACCAAATATCACAAAAGCTTTCTTCGATGAAACTTCAGTACCCTCATCACAAATAGACAATGCACCGAAGGAGCTTTTGATATACAATTTGAGTGCGAAATCTCAACAAATTCTTTCGTCAGATAAAGAAAGTAGTATTTTTAATATAAATTACAAAGATTTATTTGAAGTTATCAACGGATCTGGCTATCTCCCAGAGGAAATTCTCTCTACTATCAACGATTTTGAGACTGCTGGCTGGAAGCTCCTCGGTGACCTATATGGTAACTCAGGAAGCCTAGTCTTCCAAAGAGTTGTGAATACAAAAAGAAAGCAAGCCGGAAAATGGACTCAAAAACATAATATCTTTTGGGCATTGATGATTACATTAACAGGCGCTGCAACATTCAGATTTTTCAATAAGAATTCACTAAAAGAGTAGGTTCAAACGGTAAAGAGGGCGCTAGTTTTGGACAGTGTCAATGCACCCTATCTGTTGAAAAATCATTACATTTCCACGTCTTCGTTTGTCAGAGATAATTGCGTGTTACCTCCTATCACCTGATCACCATCCTTATTTACTCTCAAAAGTTTAAGCGTGCTTAGAGCACCGAATGAATTATTCCAATTTCTAAGAAACTTGACGTTTTTTTCATCAGTCAAATCGGGACACAAGAATCCATTCGCGAACTCTTGCTCCTCCAGATCTCTTTTTTGCTGTAAAATCAATTGTTTCTTCACTGGAGGTCTGTTTGATTTTCTCTTTTTTTTCAAGTCATCCAGCTCCTCATCATCTCTCGCTATGAATTCTTGAATGAATATGGCGGCCTCTTTGTGACTAAACGTCGTATTATCTTTCAAAGATTCACTATTAATTACATTTTGAATGAACTTGATACGAGACAACTCCTGGGATCTACGTTCGTTATGAGCTTTCTTTTTAGAAGCTATCTTGCCTTCGCGTAAGGTAGCTCTAGCCAACTGATGATATTTCCGACCTTTGGGATGTACAGTGGGTTTCTTACCACCAGTTTTTAAATTCTTTTGAATTTTTGATAAAGATTTGGACACAGGCATTGCAAATGAATCTCCAAGTGCTTTTGTAGATATGTTTTTTACACAGGGTATTGGAGCGATGAGATGTGCAAATTTTCATTACTTCAACTTTTCAGCGCTCGGCCTTTTATGGTTTAAAAAGTCAGAAATATCAATACAAATGAATGCTATATAAAGGATACTGATCAGTCATATACATTATTTACCAGTGGTTGACACTTTCCAGTGCCTTTTCGATATTCAGATATGCCCTTGAATTGAGGCAAGTTTCTGTCTTAATCCTCTTATAGTACACTGGACAATCATAAGAATTGCAGAGATGGGATATCTCCTCCGTCACTTCATTGGCGTTATGCGTATATCGATAGCAACATGTCCTGCAAACGGTAGAAATGTTCTTAAGACTCATTTCTTTTGAGTTTTTTTCTAGTAGCAAGCCCACTGTCGTCTCTCTGGCATCCTTTATACAGTTTTGGCACAACAAGCTGTCGTTTTTCGCATTTTCCTCTTCGCACTTGATGCAACTCATAAAATTTATTGCACCAGCAACTTTTACTGATTCTATTTTGTTTTGAACTTTCATATTTCTGGGAGTTTCGGACGCCCATTCGGCTATACTTATACCAAGGGTGTTGAAAAGTCTCTCCAAGGGTGGTACCAAGGTCTTATTGATGTAATATTCGGCATCTATCTCTAAAGAATCGCTCGCCAGAAACTCTGCGGGGGATAGGCAACGGTCCCGGAGCAATTGCCCAGTTGTTCCTTTCACTACCACGTATGGTACGCGCTCTTTATATTGAGGTTTAGCGCGGTGATCCGTTTCAATATGACGAGTTGCTACCACAGCTCCGGGAGGAGCTGTCTTTTCGCTTTTATATGATCCTAATTTCACCTCCTTAGCAAAACAAAAGTCTTGAACGATAATATGGCCTCTGTGTATTTTCACGAATTCACTTTGAACATACCGCTTTACTTCTGATAAATCCTTGGTCTCAAACAGAATTCTAAGGCACTTTTCTGTTATTTTCTGTTGTGCAGGATGACCATCTCTTCTGACAGTTTCAATCCCCTTTGCATCGAAATTCGGAGATTTGTTCGAGTCTTTTTCATATTTGAAGCCGACGTACCTCTTCTTACTCAATAACAAGCAAGGATGATAAACTTTTTCAAAGTTCAAATAAATTGGGGCACGATTACGACTTGTAACACCTCTCGCCATAGCTTGACCGATGCTAAAGGCCTCGGCCCTGGTTTTACCGGGCAGGTATACAAACAAACTATCAGTATCTCCATAAACAACCTTGGCACCCCAGTTAGGGTCACTTTCAATGAATTCGATAGCTTTTTCTAATATTTCTCTACCAGTTTGGACAATACTGTCAGCCAGATCAGAGCAGGGCATTCTCCCTGAAAACGAAGCAGAGGCATAGCCGTAAGTGACGTTCGCTATCAATTTCAGCGCCAATTGTTTGCTATTAAGTACTTTTTTCACTGCATCATTGTGATTCCCAAGATCAGACATTGTCTTCTTAACAATAAGCCTCGTATCAAGAATGTCTTCTAACATTTTTGCCAACGTTGATTTGCGAATTGACGAATCAACATATGCAACTCCGTTTGGAGCAATTTCTATATGTTCCTCCAACAGTTTAAGTATATCTCGTTTTAAGGAAAATTTTGTAACACCTATCTCATTGTTGTTCAGTTTCAATTCACGAACTCTTCCTACCATTGTTGAATAGCAGAAATTATGTGCAATCATCACGGAAGGATATAAAGACTGGAAATCCAGCACCACTAAAGGACTCTTATAAAATCCGGATTCCGGCTCCATGACCAATGGGACACATTCAAGTGCCTTCTGCATTTTTACCTGCTTTCTGCTTGGCGCTAATAAAATGAAGCTTTCTGATTTGCAGATTCTGGATAATATAGATTCTATTTTGTATTGCGAACCTCTGTAATAGACAGAGTAAAAATCGATTCCAGTCAACCTGGCCTGCTCTGTGATCCGAGGGATGTATTCTTGCTTTCGTAATAATGCAATATTTAGACGGCAACGGGTAAGCCAATAACTAATTACTGTCTTCATTTTAGAAATATTTTCATCGTCCATCCACATTTTAGAGAGCTCCTGAAATGAGAAGTGAGGTAGACGTTCTCGGAGTACCTTATAGCTGATATTTTCGATAGTATATTGGCTTAGGTTCAACTCAGATCTCAAAGCTCTCCAGATATTTATTATATGTCTTCCGGTTACCATTATTCCAGAAGCGTGAGAATATCCATAAGCGTCCTTGGTTTTATTCTTCATAGAGGAGTTAACTCTCGATATTTCGTCAGCAATCTCGAAGTGATGAGTTTTTCGCGATCTTTCTAAGATATAACCCCATGATGAATTATGTACTTCAAATCCTGAGAGAATATCTGGATCGAAAATAAGGACGAGATCTATCAATGCATCAAATAAATCAAATTCATCCTCGTAAAAAGCAACAGGAACGTCCCCTGCAGCTTGCTGTACCCTTTCAGTATAGTATGAGTTCATATTGGGGTTCTTAACAACCATGATGCCTTCAGAGGCAAGGTCAATATTGTGAGGGAAAGTTTCTTCTTCCAAGCACCAACAGATCATTCGCACTTCGTCCTTTTTTGGATCGGGAAGCAGCGATCCACTTGTTTGAGCATGAATTTCCAAGCTGAAGTGTGTCAAGGAAGTTTGTGCGAACTTATTAAACTTCTTCTTTCTGTTTTCCTCTTTCTTCTCATTCGATTTTAGATAAAAGTCCAGTTTTGAAGCAGGGTTTTCAATTTGAGATTTGAAAGTTCGTTTCTCCTTTCTAAGTTTGAGAGATCTGGAAACCTCATGGTATGATGGAGGGGTTTTGAGATATTTCCACGAAGAAAAGACAGGCACCTTGAGTTCAGCACATTTCTTTGGATGATCATCCTCAAAAGGCACAGGAATTCTACTAAATAAATGGGGCGAGGTGATTTCAAACCTTTTGCCCGCATAAACGTAAGGTTTTTCCTTCAAATCTAAAGGATCTCCAAAATATGGATCCAAATAGTCTACTTTGGGGAATCCTTGTGCTTCTAAATCTTTTATAATGGTTTCAAAGCTAAGTAAAGGACTTTTGAAAAGATAAGAACCTTTTTCGTACTTGATTCCCCAAGCGGAAGGTTTCGTACTGCTCTTTTCAACAGAGTGACCTTTCCTCTTAGACATCGCCCCCGCAGATCTCATTCTTTTAGCCATAGATTGTGTCAAAAGCAGATCCATGGAAGTTCTTTTATAATGAATATCTTTTGACTCTTCCACACCTGAAAACTCATCGGCAGACTTTTCATCGAGAAGATAAGGGTCTTTCAATTTCGCATCATTTTCGCTTTCGTTGTCACTCAAATCCGCAATATTATAACCGTTTACTATGGTATTAATTATATTCTGATGCTCATCTTGGCAAGTTCTCAGGATTTCCAAGTTAGGAATAACAGGCCATAGCTCACTCAATGCATCTCTCGGTTTTTTGATATGCTCAAAAATGCATGGCTTTGGAAGGAAATCTTGGAAATTTTGTAGTTTCCCGTTTCTTTGGCTGAGCCGTCGCTTGGCCTCTTCGAAATCACTTTCGTACTGTTTTGACGACTGCCAATGGTTGCCACTGCTGAGCCGCTCCACGGGTGATGCGGCCTCATAGGTATTTAGAGAAAGAACTTTTCTATGCAGCTCTACGTCTTGAATTATATTTTTGGTAGAGTTCACGTATGGTTTACAAAGTATCTCAGATGTATCTTTGAGTACTTCAACGAAGTCGTGGTGCAAATCTCTCGGCCGGACGTCTTCAACGTTTTTGATGAATTGAGGAAGAATGTCGATTTCGATCAAGCCGCTGCCAATCCTTGGATACTCTTTTTGCGGCAGTACATTAGAATTTAGATCGCAAAACTGTTCCATCAATTCTTCCAAATCCTCAGTATATAATAACTTATCCATCTCAAGAGTTGTGTTCAAAATAGGGCTCCTGAAATAGCAATTCTCCAAATGCACCCAAGAGCAGCAGAACAAATTGAAGTCAGTTGTAAATTGTAATAAATAAGGTAACTGTGACTCGTAGCAATCAACCTGCTTCCCGAACACCTCACCTTCTCTTATGCTATCAATTAGTTTGTTAGCAAAGCTTGCCTCTAGAAAGGAGACTTTGTAAAATAATGACCAACCGACATGATATCCATAGAAAGGAACACCTTTTATCAAAGAAACATTTGCAATATATTTAAGTCCATTTAACGGTACAGAGTCATCACGGCCCTTGCCCTTTCCCCTCTTAGATGCTAACAGTTTGCATTTGCTTTCCAATAAATTGTGTAATTGAGCGCACCTTTGATTCATAATCACTTTATTATCTGTTTGACGGCCATCATATGGTAGAAATATGTATGGGAATATACCGTGAACATGACATAGAACTTGGTGGCCAGTAGGCAAGTTGCCATATAGTCGGATGATAGGCACTTTCACATATTCATTCATTGGAAGACTAGTGCCATGTTTTGTGTCGAGACTGGCTGGCTTTGACATATAATAGTCATAATTATTCAGTTGCAAATGGAGCCACTCTGAATTAAGAGTTGAATGGAGCTCTGGATAAGCACTACCATTTTCAGACATTCTGCAACATCCTTGCAACGAATCTGTTATTTTTCAAGATACTTTGTTTAAGGAGGAGAACAAACTGAAGTTAGCAGATATCTTGATATTTTCAAATATTCGGGTCTTACTGTAAAAAAGGTCAACCAGTGAATCTACAAACTAGGAAGACGCCTCCATCGGCATTTATATAGTCATGAACAATAAGAATACGATAGTATATGTGAAGGTTAAAGGTAAGAGACCAAAGGGGTTTGAGGATCCAGCTCCATATGAATGGAACAGGGATAAAGAAAGGCAGCTTTGGTCAATAGTCTCGAAACTAGATAATTATCAGGATGAAATAGATTGGAAGGATCTATCAACAACTCTGGAGGCACCTGAAAACTTCTTGAAAAGAAGAAGTTATAAATTGTCGGCCAAACATTTAAAATTGCTAGAGCAGCAGATTGAAAGAAAAATGAAGAGAGTTCATCATAGCATTGATAGTCAACAGTTACCGGTAGGCCAGTTTGAACCAGTACTCCAATACCTGCGGAAGAGCGAGAAAGATATTTCTCAGGATGAGCAAAGTCGAGATCGTAATCCATCAGCGGCTGACGTCGACAATACAGCCTCAAAAGCATTTCAACATCTGCATACATCAAAATTGCTGACGAGGAGAAAATTACCAAGTGAACATGACAAACAGAGTAAAAAGGCAGGGAATAACGGTAATGACTCCGATAGCGACGCCTCGTCTAGTTTAAGCATCAGCAACTCCGCCTTGGAAGAGGCTCTAATGGACAGACTACATCTATAATTGCGGGACAAGAAGTGTTGTGGATGCAACATCTCGATTTGGTCCGGTATAAAGGCACTTCGCAAAGGATGAGGCATCATGGGGTAGGTATTCATGGCGATGGACCAGCATTTCTTTGCAAGAAGGGCAGCGTTATCAAACTACGTACTCAACTTACTTAAAGGCAGATTTTGCTTTCGAGAAGCACGCAGTTTCAACACTCCCATTGAGCCATGAAGAGCGATGTACACTGGCTGGGTAAGGAAATATAAAAGTGCGTTATGGTCCATTTCCATGCTTCTCCTTTGCTATTGCTTCCAGAACTGACGACAATCGAATTAAGATTCACCTAATTGGCTTTGTATCACTTCGGTGGTTTCACGAGGCAAGTAGGTTTATGGAAACTCCTCCAACCTAGTTTTGAGCTAGTCGTGCTCTAAAGAGACGCAAGTTCAAAATACGTGTTAGTTTGTGGAGCTGGTTCAAATCATCATTTGGAGGCTATTACTGGGCTCCGCGGCCATATACCTCTACTCAGTTGTATTTTTGATAAGCTATATAATTGATTTTGAAGTTATTGCACACACAAGATCACCAATCAAAGGAGTATGCTCTAGGTTCTTTCTCTGATGTTCATCTTGTCACCGTCGTTCTTGCTTACTGCCTGTGCGCCGTGCGTTTAGATGACATCCCGCTTATTCTGGGATCCGATCAAATTACGGTTGCAAGCATAAGTGTGCCAGTTAACATTCCGTCATAGTTCTAACAACTTTAAAACTAGTAGTATCGAACAAATAGTCAAGTTATGTCTCTATACAAATTATTGACCCCTAAAGCTTTCACTGAATTACTGAATAAAGAAACTGTTCGTCGGGTGGTTCCTATTGATTCAACATGGTATTTACCGAATCTCAATAAGGACGGGAAAAAAGAGTTCTTAGAGGTTGAACGCATCCCCAACGCAGTTTATTTTGACATAGACGGCGTCAGGGATGCTGACTCCCCGTATCCACATATGGCACCAGATTTGAATACCTTTAACAAAAGCATGAGTAAACTGGGTATATCTAAAGACGACGTATTGGTTGTCTACGATCGAATCGGTACATTCAGTGCTCCCAGATGTGCTTGGACATTAACTATGTTTGGTCACAACCCAGTGTTTCTGTTGAATAATTTTAACATCTATAAAAAGGCGGGATATCCACTAGATACCACCAAGAAGACCGCTTTTTCAGATTATCCTACGACTGATTACAAGTCCCATATTAATTTGTGTCCCCAAAATGTTATAACATATGAAACAATGCTAGATTTGGTTCAAAAGGGAGAACTTAAGAGCAAATACAACGTTTATGATGCGCGCTCGCTGGGTAGGTATGAAGGTAGAGAGCCTGAACCAAGGCCAAATTTCCCCTCCGGCCACATTGCTGGAACTCAACCTTTTCCCTTTCCTGAAATACTCGACCCAGTGAATAAAGCGCTCCCAGAAACCTCTGAGGAGGCTAAAACACTGTTTGAGGGCGTTCTTGAAAAGTTAGGAGACACGTATGACCCATCAAAGCCTACAATTGTCATGTGCGGGACAGGAGTTTCTGCTTGCATTATTAGAGCCGCTCTAGAGCTTGCGGGTGTTTCAGATATCAAGTTATATGATGGCTCCTGGACTGAATGGGTTTTAAGATCAGATAAAAGTCTGTTGGCTAAGAACAGAGATTAATTTAAACAAACATCTCTGGATGAACTGCGCCCCTTCTGAGTGTGTTGCTGTTTCAAACTGTTAACTCTCCTGGTGCAAACTGGATTCCTCCAGATTCCAACAGTTGCGGCTCAAGCATTACAATAGGTTTATCTGTTGAAGCTTTGGTTAATACGGTATCAAACTATTGATTTGGACTCTCAATAACACCTCTCGCCTAGTATAATCACTGTGTACGATTTATACTTATAATACATTTCCATCTCACCTCAACGTTACAAGATGCAGACCCGCTATGGGGGCCTCAACAGGTTGCTAAGGACGTTGTATTATGGAGAGCCTGCCTGGTTTAAATGACGCCAGTCAGTCCGGAAAAATCGCTGAGGGAGACAATGACTCACATGAGCTTACGATCATCCAAGGCTCAGAATGGAAAATAGAAGTTCCAGTTGACGCAACTTTGACTATTAAAATTGAATCTGGGATTGCTGAAATATTTGGTACCGAGTTAGCGAACGGTAAAGAGTACTCTTTCAAGAACTATAAGTTCTCGTTATTCTGTGTTGAGGACACTATTTTAAGTTGGAAATGTCCAGCTTTAAGCAGCAGCAACCTCTCAATTGGCCCAAATACTACCGCAAAATACGTATATAATTTGCATTTCGCTCTGGAAAAGATGAGAAGCTCCAGTTTTGACGGACCTAGAGTATTGATTTTGGGGGAGCGAAACTCTGGGAAAACTGCACTGTGCAGGACGCTTTGCTCCTATAGTCTCAAATTCAAATCTTATCAACCCATGTACGTTAACTTGGCGCCTCAGCAAGCCATCTTCACTGTACCCGGGTGTTTGACAGCAGTTCCTGTGTCTGAGGTCTTAGATGTGCAATGTAGCACCTGGGGTCAAAGCATGACAAGTGGTGCTACCCAACTACACAGCAAGCAACCTTTAGTAAAAAGTTTTGGTTTAGAAAATATATCCGAAAATAAGTCATTATACCTACATATGGTAGAGCAGTTGGCAGCAAACGTTTCCGATAGGCTTCTTAACGATTCATTAGTGCGAAGATCTGGAGCCTTGATAGATATGCCGCCTTTGAATCAACTGGATGATGAATTGGACGATTTGGAGACCATTGCAAAGCATTTCAGGGCTAACGTTGCCATAGTTCTCGGAGAGTATGAGGAGGCCAAGTTACAAAAGATAGCGAGCAAGCTTTCACCATACGTGGGTAATCATATTATCAATTTACCTAAACTAAGTGGAACGATTGAGTCAGACGATGTATACAAAAGGTCACTACATGCAAGCGCAATAAGAGAATATTTCTACGGGACAGATCAGACTGTGTTAAGTCCATACGCGGTTGGTGTCGACTATGAAGATATAACTGTGTGGAAACCTAAAAATATGCTAGAATGCCAAGATTCCAACCCAGATGCATCATCTTCGGAATTGGTTCCTGTAGAAATCGACCCTAGCAATTTGCAGCATGCTATGGTAGCAATAAGCTACGCTAACAGAAAGGCGCCACCGTCTGAGGTTGTTGGGTCATCCCTACTGGGGTTTGGCCTAATCACAGAGGTCAATGAAAAAAGAAGAAAGATACGAATCCTGTTGCCAGTTCCTGGGAATCTTCCGAGTAAGGCTTTAATCCTCACGTCATATAGGTACTTGGAATGAATGTAAATAATGTATAATTTAGACGCGGCAGCCGAACTCAGTCCGCTCATCTACACAAATATTTAATCTATGTAAATTTACCCGATAAAGACAAACACATAATAAACATTTGCCGCCGTAGTGGAAAAAGCCAACATCTACACGGTGATGAGTTCTTTAGACCTACCTGCTAAAATACATTTGGGCTCCTCGATTACTCCTCATGAAGTCTCGGTTTTGATACTGGTATACTTCCACTGTTTTAACGAATTTGGTATACCTTCCAAGGTGTTCATCACATTAATAACACCGTCAATTCCATCCTCAGAAATAAATCCGATTCTAAAGAAGTCGCTACCAAGACATGCTTCTCATCGGCCAGTTATGCCTCTCCTGGCACCCTTGATTGAGTATCTTTTGCATTTTAATGCGAGGAATGTTGCTTCAAAGCTGGTTTCATTCCTTCAATCAATGGAGAGCTTAGATATCTTTAGTAATTTGCTCCGAACTTTGGAAGAGAATTGCCTTGTCAAGAATTATAGATCTCAGTCGAGTCCTGCGAGGCTTCCCATTAGGCGGATTACAAAGACAAGTTTTGTGGGAATATACTTAGAGCGTTGCCTCACAAGATATGAGATAGGCGATTTTAAGGATAGGGAAGCACTATGGAACTGCTTGACCCAATATTTGGCTGATTTTAGA
The DNA here is from genome assembly GCA_030565665.1 of Zygotorulaspora chibaensis. Taxonomy (NCBI): domain Eukaryota; kingdom Fungi; phylum Ascomycota; class Saccharomycetes; order Saccharomycetales; family Saccharomycetaceae; genus Zygotorulaspora; species Zygotorulaspora chibaensis. The sequence continues at coordinate 253,931 of JAJMCM010000005.1, read as the reverse complement.
AAAACAAGCGCCTGGCTAAGTATGAAATCAGAATTGGAACCTTTTACCTTTGAATTCATGCAGCATGCTGATGCGAAGGAGAATGATAAGGAGATGATATTATTTCTCAGGGAACTGACAGGCAACATTTTCTCAAACAACGTCTCTTGTTTAATGATTGACCAGACTTATTTTCAGTCACTGTTGAATTGGCAGATATATGATACCTGCCAAAACGATTCTTCGATCGATCCAGCAATACTTCGAATACTGAAAATGTTATCGTTAAACGATATGACACACTTCCCAGCTGTCCACATAATTCGTTACTTGATAGCCGTACGAGACAATTGTTATCAGGATGCGTTAGATTCCCTTCATAACTATTTTGATTATATGTTGACGCAGCACGAGGAGAGTTGTTTTCATATTTCTCTCCTCTGCTTGGCAACCTTTCACATGTGCTTGCATGATTGCCCTGCGGCAATCAAGGCCTTTGAGGAGGCCACTAAAATTGCAAGAGAAAATAAGGATACGGAAACCTTGAATCTGATTATGATATGGGTTGTGGATTTTATTGAAGTTTATCCGGAGTATGCCAATCAGTTTCATGTGACGGTTGACCAAATTGTGCGCTATTTGAAATCATGTACCGATAATGAGAATGTGTTAGTTTTTGAGAACGCCTACAAGTTCGAATCACTCCTATTAATGATGGACAATAGTAGTTCTGTGTTATATTTGGAATCAGCTTTCAAATACATCGTGATTGCCCTTCAGAGACTACAATCGGGATCAAACATAGTGCCTGCTTTTAACCATATGGCGAACTTATGGGATTATTTAGGATATCCATCGTTAAGCGATGTTTACAGAAGTACTTTTGTGGATAACTCTGATATAGTAGACAGGCAGATAGAAAATGCTTTCCATGCACTGGAAATTGAAAACTTTGAGGCAGTATCGCAAATGCTTCTCAAAATTCGCTCTCCTCGATTGAATAATGAGCAAGCAAAGAATCTCAAGCTTCTCGAAATTAAGTTTTATATAGCAATGAAAGACTACAAAACGGCAATGGTAAAAATAAATGAAAGAATTATGGAATTCGGATCTAGCATTCGCGATGCAAAATGGAGATTTCTTTTTGAAATGCAGCGGTGTAGCATATTTCTGTCGTCTGATTTTTTGGCAATAAGATCTGTTCCATTGATAAAAAAAATGCTTAATACATCAGACGCGAGTGAAAATGGTTTCCATGTGGCGCAAGCTTTGATTCTTCTTTGTCAAGTTTTGCAACGAGTCGGCAGAACTGCAGAATATCGAAAGCTTCTCATTTCAAATTTATCAGGAATTCTTCAGTTTCCTCAATTGGAAGGCAGAGTCTTAGCTCTAATAGATCTGACACCAATTTAGTTTAATCTGCATCGTGTCACATATCTATATTGTAATCTAAACAACCACACTTCATTTTCAATGCATTGGGATCATCACCCTCAACAGACCTCATCTCAGCTATAGGAATTACTGACGGCCTCCCATGTGCACATTGAAACGGAAATTTGCATTTCGCTAAATCCTTTATTAATAAGGTACACTCGAGCCTGGATAATTCGTCGCCAAACATAATGGCAGAACGGCATGCCTTGCTGTTAAAAATTTCCCGGAATATAGAAGGGACGCTATTCAAATATTTCCACCATTCAAAGTTTGCTTGGAAATCTTCCAAACACTCGCTGGCCTGTAATCTTGGCAGTGGTAGTTTTTTAGAATGTTTCAGATCCATCGCGGTTTGCAACAACGTCTTCTTCAAGAATACTTTGTCACCATCAAATTTGTGGATGAGAACGTCAGGAAGAGAATGTATACAAATAGTCGATATATCCGTTTCGTACTCATTGAAGCTGTAGGATATGCCCCATTTGTTAAATTCTGCGGTAAAATGTCGGAAAAGCTCTAATTCTGTCCCATGTAATGTAATAATACAATCGCGGATACCCTCTTTTCTAGTTGTTCCACTTACGGCCTGAAATAGGAATTCTTTCAAATAAGATTCTAGTTTAATCCTTTCATCTGAGGCGTGCTGATCTACTATTACTAACATTGAGTGAACGTTGTATTTAGTCGGTGGAAGACGGAGCAGAATAAATTTTTTCCCTACTTGATTGATTATTTCTGAATTCCCCAACTGAAATCTGTCCAAATTGATTTTAAGACCATTTTCTAGTCCAGGGAAATAGTTGACAAAACATTCGTCGTACATTTTGAGTATATCATACTGGGAATCGCTTGGAATTTTGGGTTGTGCCTCCTGGCTTGGCGCGATTCTTCTTTTCTTAATGCTGCTGAGTATTTCCCCTTTCAAAACTGGTTTAGTGCTAGGTTTTGACACGCATGAATAGCCTTTCAGTCTTCCTGATGTTTCTGTTTCACAGATCCTCGACACGCGTATTTTTGAATCCAGTATGCCAGCATTGAGAGAGTATGCAAGGTTTGCGGACGAGGAAAACTTGATTTTTTGGTTAAAAGAATATTTTGTATTTGCTGCAGAAGTGTAACCTTGGTATTTGAGAAATGACTGGACCATTTTAGTGATTAAAGGGTGGACTATTTGCGAACGAGAAAATCTCAATATATTTTTGTCAGAATCTTGCATCAGGTCATCCATATCATTAGGACATCGTACATGGATCACCAAAAGAGGATGATTGTCATAAGGTCTTCCAACAGTCTTGACGGTACCTTCATTTGAATTATCATAACCAAACCCTGCAACTTGAAATATGGTATCCACATATTTCATAAAAGCAGGATCTTTATGTCGTCTTCCATTTATATAAATAAACTGAAAATCTCGAGACCTTACAGATTGCTTTGATATTATTCCATCAATTTGATATTCCTTGAAAGTAATAGCGACCCTTTTAAAACTTTCAAGGGGAACAACGGCGCCAAATACATCGAAAAATGCAAAAGTCATCTTTTGGAAGATAGTGCTTTCAGTTCCAACATTCCTAGATTTAATTAAATTTCGTTTGCCACCATTTTCATCAATAATATCTAGAACGACTTCGATATGAGGGTGGAGTATAAGTACCTGAAATAAATCTTCTTTGATAGCCATATGCATCTTATAGTGAGGAAAAGTTCCATAATATTTCTTTCTGACTGGAACATTGTACAGGAAATCTTCGATAATTACTGTAGTTCCGGATTCATTTATGCTAAAATTTTGCATCTTGAAGTTGAAATCTTCCTCTCTTTGCTGATCAGACAGATTCCATATGTGGGCAGCATCAGGAAGTCTTCGTACCCACGTTGAGTTGTAATCCTCGATTTTGGAAGCAATTGTGACCTTTGATACACTCGAAAGAGAGCACAATGCCTCCCCCCTGTACCCGTAGGTATCCAAGGATTGCAAATCCTCCAGCTCATGAATTTTTGATGTAGAATGTTGAGCACCAAGTTTATTCAAGTTCATAGGAGAAATCCCGGATCCATTGTCATAAACAGCGACTTTTAACTTAAATAAATCCACAATAATGGCAACTTTGCTGGCACTTGAATCAACAGAGTTTTGAACTAGTTCTCTAACCGCCGATGCTGGCGAGAGCAGCAAAGTCTGCGACTTTAACGTTTTATGCACATCTCCTTTTATTTTACGAATATTTCCCATCAAGGAACGCTAGTGAGGAGCCTATACTACTTCTTTCACATCTGCGTGGGCATATGCTCTTCTTCTATGGAATGTGCAGTTACTTGAATGAGGGATACAGCATATAATATATGTAGGCGCCGGGTGACCCCTCCCCGCGCGGCACAGATACATAATAACTTCCATTACGTTATATACTTGCAAGACAGGCAAGTGCAAAGGGCTAGGGCCAAGTACCTCTTCACCTCAATGGTTGGCAAGGCACTTAGGCATTATGTTTTTTATTCTTATAAAGGAAAATACCATCCAATTTTGTACATTTCCCAAACTAAGAGGGTGATTCTTTAGCCAGTCAGCGCATTTGCTGATACTGCCTCTTCTTGTGTACTCAGGAATTTCGAAACAGGACTTCGTTCTATTTTGTCGATGCAGTACCTTTGATACTCTCATGACTCCTTGCTTTCCGATTTCTGGTATATTCTGTCAAGGTAATAACGTGCCAGAACGATAAGATGTCGAGGTTTTCCAAGCAACATCTTTCTCATCCAGTAGCGTTCGTGATACAAACGCCTTGTATGGAAGAGGACTCTTCGGTAGCTGAGCTTTTGTATCGTAGAAATTCTTTGTGTCTGTTTTGTTCCATGAAAGTTGGGTCAAAATCAAAAAACTTGGTAAATGACGGTCAGTTTATGCCGTTGTAAAATGATCAGTAGTCTAAGAGCCTTATGTCGTAGCGACTAGGCTCTCCCGCAATTATTGGGCACTGATGCATGAGGTGCGGCTCACAAATAAAAGTGTTTACATATTGTCAGAACAGGTCCCGGTTGCAGGGCAATATAGCCGCCGAAGTGCTGCGACTTTTTTCTGGCCGAAGATTAACTGTCTGCTAGAAACCGCACATGAGGCTAGAGGTGCCCTCATATTGGAATTACGAACAATGGGTTATGATATCAGGCACATGTGGTCGATAGCCCCGAGGACGTAACGTTACTTTTACGAGGGATTAGTGACCGATATGAGGGCTGCCTTTCTCAGTGTTGAGGATCGTTTCTTGAATTTACTGTACGTAATTTCTATCATTATTCGGAAAGACCAAAGAATTGATGCCTACTAGATCAGATCTAGAAACCTCAAACTTATGTTTTATTGGAGGCATGAGTCGCTTTACATCGGCATTTTGATTGTCGTTTCCGTCTATTGCAGGGTAGTATTCGCCGCCAGTCCTAGCTAGGGTCTCTTTAGAGAAATAGAATTCGTCAACATAATCCTAAACAATCTTATGCAATTGTACTTGTTATGCTACAAAAACCCATTCTGCTCCGCTGGAGAACTTCCTGGGAAGCGGAACATTACAACTCTTCTGCAATACGTCCTTACTTTCCTGAACCAGCCTGATGGTTTCGTTCCTTTCCTTGACGTTTGGCACTTTCACTGATTGTTTCTGCAGCTTTTCTCGACCTCCCTCATGTCTGTGATGGGTGCTTCTGACTCTTGCTCTTTTTTACGTGCCTATTCACCTGACTGCAACATTATGTTTCACTGTCTCCGGGCCAAGTTTCATAGATAAAAGCCATCTTCAGAACAGCTGTAAAAGATCATTCCTTGTGGAACAAGCTATTGGCCACCGTCTTCGTGCACGCACTGAAAGTGATTCGGCGTAGTGGGGGTCGCATCAAGCAAAACTTGGTTGATGAGTAACACAATATTTGTGCGCTACGGTGAAAACTTAAATGGATGGAAACGAATGGCTTGGTTCAATACCCTTAGGGGTTCGGTCATTTCTCATTTGAACGGTTTGTTTTTCCTGTCGCGATTTCTTCTCAGGTTATTAAGACTACGTGCTTATTCGAAAGACATCAAGAATATTTGTCCAATTCATGAGATGATTTGCTTGAGATGTAAACATCAATCATGACCGTTGCGCAGTGCTCAAAAATTGTAGTTTAGAAGGATAAAGAACATGAATTAAGCGCCTGTTTGGCTTGTATATACGAGCGAGTGGGTATGAAATAGATAGTGGTATCTGATATATGATGAATGAGCGGCCCGGATGTCATTGGACAAGAGCAAAAAACCTTTCCAAAGTTGTCCAGCTTGATATTGAAGTACTAAGCGTTAAATCAAAAAAAAAAAGTCAGAGTTCTTCTGACCGAGCGAAGCTTCCTAGGAGGAGCTTATAGGCTAGTTGGTGCTTGTACCGTTTACCCACTGGCCAGAAGAGTTGGCAGTCACGGTAACGTACTGCGTAGACACTGCAGCAGGGGTAGCTGTGACGGTAATAGTGACCGGAGTACAGCCACTATCTAAGGTCGCATTACCATCTTTTGCTACAGCAGCAATGGTGTTAGAAGAGTCGGAGAATCTGACTGTTGAAGTGATGGTAGAGGTAACGGTGGAAGTGTAGAGCTCGCCCGATGATGAAAAAGTGGTAGTCAAGTCGGCAACGTCGGTGACAATGCCTCCGAAAGAAGACGTAACGACCGGGGTGTACCAGTAAGTCGAGTAGAGGGTTGAGGTGATGAAGAAGGTAGTGGTCTCATCTGCATACGTTGAAACACTAGTCTCGGGGGCGACAGAATAAGTTGGCGATAGGGTGACAGTAGTTGGGACCCAAGTCACATTTGAATAAGCGGCAGAAGCAGTTGACAGTAATAAACCGAAAACAGTTAAAGTTAAATGGCAAAGCATTCTTATAGTGAGGTTTTTCTTTATTGGGATTCAAAAGGAGTGGACAACAGTGCGATGGATATCGAAAAACTGCTAGAATATTTTAAAAAGAATGGACGAGACCTGAAAAGATATGGCTCAGTTAGGCAGATATTAAATATGACTATCAGTTAAAAACGAAAAGTTGAATATAATGAAATATATAAATCTTTTATCAAAAAAAAACCCACAAAATAAAGGAACAGTTTAGAGTTCGTATCCTTTCACCTCAACCATATTTGAACACTTATATAGACCTTACTTCGACCACAATGTCTCGTCAGACACCTGCATTGTTTTTAGTTTGCCAAACTGAGAACGCGAAAATCGTGTGCAAACTTGCTGCATTTTCGCGTGCGCGATCTCTAAACCGCGAAGGAAAAATGGTGAAGGCCTCCGTTTTCTCAATCAAAAACCCAAATGCCGAAAAAGAATCGAGTAAACATTGGGAATGCAGTGTAGCCTCGAGGACAGGTGCTGAGTCGTACATTCCTGCCTTTGGTCGTTGTGTCAGGTTTGGTGAGATGAAAAATGACGAATGGAAGTTTGATCCTCCGTAATTTTGTTTCATGCTATTTTTAATGTAAGGAACAGGCATTGATCAGTTGCCAACTGTATACTCTGGGTCGAATTGCACAGATTTGGAGCTAATTGTGGGAGCGTTCCAAGAACCAGTGGTTATTTCCCTGTATTCTCCCGTTTCGAAGGATTCAGTTTCGAAGTTATCGACATTGTCGGGGTTGACACTATTCGTTGGCAGTTTGATAATGTTGTCTACGCAGAAGTATTGGAAGCAATTCAGCAGCACGGGGAAAACGAACATCACAAGGAAAATTTGTAAATCTGGCCACGGGTCGGACCAACCCAGAATGATGTTGGCCAACAGATAGGCGAAACTTTCAAATTCAGCCAGGATGAAGTAGTTGCAGGTTTTCATCAAGGCCAGAGCTAAAGTGAACACCATCAATTGCTTCAGGAATGCACTATATTTGGGAGTCTTGACACAGCCATTATTACTAGTTTCATCCTCATCCTGTGACTTGGAGAAATAATTCCCGCTTTCTATGTTCTTTACTCTCAGATAAAGAAGAACGTTTTCCATTAGTGTAAAAAACACCCAAAGTATCGGCACTCCTATGGTGGTGTCCAACAATAAGTTTAGAAAGTACCAATCGCATTGGTCATCATCCCCGTCGGCGTCTTTCATCGCCTCCTGTTCCTTTTGTTTCAAAACGCTTATCCCGAGGTTCACGAAATGAATACCTAGAGCTCCAATCACTTGTTTGCCAACGTCGTAAAGCCAGACAATTAGCTTCCTTCTAGGATGTTCGTGATTCCTTTTCAATAACAATATGGCTATCGCCGCAGCCCCCATAAAGACCTGAATGATGATGGAGATTGGGCCTAAGAGCTGACATGATTCCTGATCGTCTAGAGTTTTTACCATAGCCAGATAGCTTGAACAGATATCAGGCAAAGTATCCTCGCCTGGCTGAGCTAATAGACTTTGTATCCCTTTGACTTCGTTTCATCGCTCGCTTATAAAAAAAAAACTATAGTTCGTTTTGTAGCTACCTACGTAAAACACGCCTGACAAACGAAGCCAGGCCAGGACTGACAACATTAATGTGTATTCCACGATAACTTATTTTTCGCCAGCGAACTGCGACACTTGCGAGTGCAATCAGGTTGCAGATCAGCTGCGAAGAAACGTGCTTCTCATCCATTGCTCACAAAGTAGTCGAGTATGATGCTCTTCGGCGCTCTGACGCCTCAACCGACACAGAGGAGCCCTTCTAACAACCGCACTTCGGGCACATCGTACCAGTGTTAGGTATTGTCGTAATTGAAGGAGGTACCCACTTCTTTACTTTTTTCAACCCTTTAACTCACGTACCGGTAAGATGCATCGCATTTCAATGAAATCATGCCGCCTATACCGCCCATTGCGCCCCCTCCCCGACAGTCCACTCGATGAGCTTCGCTATACAAAAAATGAGATCCACGCAAAATCTTGTGACAGCTAACAATGAATCACAATTGGAATTGTCCTCGTGAGGATGGTATCCATGTATAGACTTTTGTGTTAATCTGAGCGACTTTGGCCGCCGAGTTTCCGTGGCCTTCTCTCTGGTTTAACAGAAGGGGATACGGCCGGTGGGAATAACTAGGATGTTTAATCAACTGAAAGTCTTGGAATCTCTGCCATTTTTGGCAGTAAACAGCAATCGGGCGCGTGGCTACAAAAGATTGTTGTGAGCTGTTTGAAATCAAAAGATCCAATAATTATTACTCTAAATTTTATTTGAACATAGGATCACGTATATACAGATAGCTTGTGAGGATATTCAGAGTGATGAGAGTTCTACTGTTTCTACCAGAGTCTTGCTATCACTGGCTAAAAAATTCATGGCATTGCTCAAGTAAAATCTCCTGTTCAGGGCTGATCTCTTGCTGGGGAGCTAATATATTAATAATCATTCCCGCGATGAACTGACCATTGTTATACACGGCTTTATTCGCCTTATCATCATTGCCTTTGAGCCTATGAATTGTCTCAAGAAGCGATCGAACATTCTCGCTATATCTCTGAAACAGCACGTTTGTGTCAAGTGAAGTATTTAGGCTCTCGTAACATTTCAGATACACGCCAACAGATTTGGCTAGCTGAAATAAATTGAATGGAGTGATGTGCTCGGTTGTATCACTGGATACCGAGCTACTATGAAACTCGAATGCGGAATCCCATAGTTTTTCTAGCACTCTGGGAGAGGTTGCTCTTCTGGAGACCAAAAGTTTATCCAAGGCCAAACACGAGAATATGCTATCATTTTCAATAATGACCTTCAAAAGTTTACTGTCTTCGCTAGAGAGTAAAAAATGAATGGAAGAGCTTGTTAGTGTTACCAATAATTTTTGCAGCAACGCCGATAAAAGCTGCAATAATTGCTTAAAAATTTGAGATTTCTCGTAACACCTCTCCAAAGCTAAGCTAAGAGCATTTAAATCGTCGTTATCCAATAGAATAACACTTGATAAATTTAGCAGTTTTTTTAAAATGTCAAGATACCCTTGAAATTGGATTGGATCCTCGAAATATTCAGCCAAACTTATTATATGCTTCATCGGAATTCTCTCGTTAAGCTCGTCGACATGTTTGCGAGACGCGATGGAGTTGGACAGTACTAATAGTGCACAACTGGTGATGTAGCCATTTTTCTCGTAGTCAGATAGCATTTTGATGCACAAAGTTTGCTCGCCGACATTGGAATAATCTTTTATCGTGGATAAGTAGCCAAATGGAACGGTGAGTCTTCTCATAATTATCAGCTTATTTGGAAAATGCAATGGGTAGAGCTCTGATAAGGACTCAAACAAAGATTTTTCGATTTCGTGTATGTGGAAGTAAGAGCTTGAATCCCACGAATCTGAGTTTTTAGTTGTTACGATCTCCAAACATCTAGTCAAGTTCAGTAAAATTCCTACGTGAATAACTTCTTCTTCTGCCGCCTCTTCCTCCTCGCTGTCCTCAAATACTTCTACAGCTTCAAATTCCTTCAAATCTGACGAGGTTTTCACAATGAGAGATGATAGGACGGCCATGTCTTGTAATGTCTTAGGTGCTGTCTTAACTTCCATAAAATCAGCGAACAGCTCAGAGACGATGTCAACTGCTTCAAACTCAGGTTTCTCGAAGCTCAATAGATGAGCAAGTAATGGGAGCAGCGACTCCTGAATTCTTGAACCATATTTATCAATGTATTCGTCATTTTCCATGAAAAGGTTCTTGATCAAGGCCGCTGAGTGTCTGTGCAATTCTGCCTGCAGGTTTTTGTCGCTCAAGTCTTTCAAAGCAAACAAGCTCGGTATGAATTCATTTAAGATATCATGTTCATTCATGGCGTCTTGTTCGATGAGTATTTTCCTATTATTGTCATTATCAGCTAAACTATTAGCCACACATCGTGTCAATGCAGAAGATAGTTTCAACCAAATATAGTTTTCGTCTTTCAGCACAAAGAAACGGTTCAAAGCATTATGCAAAATACGTATTAAATCGACTAGAAGCCCCGATGAACCCAATAGTTCCCTATTAGATGGGGAGCGAAGAGATACTGCTAGCTCATCGAACACTTTAAAATCTTTGCCTTGCACCAATTCATAGCAGAGGGTTTCATTCTCAATCAAAGGTTTTAAATTAAACACTAGAGCTTCAAAATCCATCTTCAAAGATAGTAGTTCAAGAGTGTTTAACTTTTCTTCAGTGAAATGTCTCGTCAACCTTTTTCTTTGAAAAGGCGAACTACAAACTTGGGAATAATTGGTACGGATGATCCCGCCGCGCGTGTACAAATACTTAATGTTCATAAACTCGGTCCACAAGAAGCTAGCGATACACGGGAGTTCACAATTACTACGGCCCAGCTCCACGAGTGCTCAGCAAAGTACTTGAGCATGACGTTCATTTTTTTACAGACGTAGAGGGCGCGCATCTTGTGCATTCACGGGCCAGACGGGTGATTTTTCGCCCTTTTGGTCAGCTCACCTGGTGACTTTGCCTTCCCTTGTGTACTTGAAGTTTCCTCAAGGTAGGGCTGTAGTTGATGTCATCATCGCAGAAACTTTGATACTCTTTTCTGAAATCATAGCCGATCAGGAACATTAGTATACCTGGCTCGATGAATATGGAGTTGGTGTTGGCCCGCTTTAGCAATGGAAATGCTTAGTTGAGGCAGAAAAGAACAGCATCTCGCCGAGTGAGTTCATATGAGTCCCAAGTCCATGAGGGGCTTGTTGGTAAGCAGTTGCGACGCTCTCATAGTAGTGGACTTCGTTTGAAAAGTCAATCTCTGCGAGGGCGCCTTCTTGAATTTGAATCTGAACTTGAAAGGCTCCCTACGCTCCTTTTAAAATGTTCTCGAGTTAAATGATTCGGCACGTTTTGCGATCGAGAATCATTTGCGAGGTGACTCGGGCAAATTGGCGGCCGACGATGTAACAGAGTCCAGAGACCGTTTCTTTGACATTTCAGCAGCTTGTTACCTCAGAAACGTAAAGCCCTGCTCCGAAGGAAACACATGCGTCGAAGTCTTGTTTCTTTTAATTCGAATGAAAATTAAAAGTTTCGTTTGTGTCGAAGTCATCCTTCCAATACGAAAGCTCTTGTCATAATACTCTCGATGAACTTACCAAGTGTTCGAAGCTGAATTCACTTGAAGGGATGACAGCGAAAATGCGCCCTGAACATTTGGATGAAAAGTTCTCAACCAGTCCAGTATTCACTGTTTCCCGCTCGCGTGTAGTCAAGCTGTTAACCGCCCATTTGAATAATACCACCATATCACACCTTGCTCGGAAGATATTACTTCATCCCCTTAAGCAGTGTTATTTCACAGCTAGATGCCACTGAGGCAGATTGATTACAAGATGTATATAGATAGTCAAGCTCCGAAATAAAGGAGGTTCAGTTTTCATATTACGATAATCTTTTCGGGTTGTATGCCAGTGACTAGCGGCTATTTCATCTTATGCCCAACCACGGTTTTATTATCAGCATATCTCAGATCCAGCCATCGACCAAGCCTTTTTTAGTCCACAGCCTAAAAAGCTTCCCAGAAAGCGAATTTCAAGTAGCTAAATCATGTGGTACTTGGGGTTATAACAGTCAAAGCGATGTGATTGTTTTGAGCATTATGAGCTTCCAACCGGCCGGACCAAACGAATGTACAAACATAAGATATGGACGTATCACTGATAGCTCTGTAAGTAATACCTTCCAGCACCACAGCAGGTAGCAAGCCTTCGAACATGCCATCGCAATATCACCAGAACGGCCCTACCTGAAGCCGATAAGTCCTGGACCGACACAGATAGCCGGGCAAGAAAGAGCACAATCTGACGTGATCCCAAAGATTCATAGACAAACCGTTTACATATAATTGCAGCAGCAAACGGAAAGTACAATATATGTTTTACATCAAGAATTCGTTTGTTTTTTAGTTTCGTCCAAAGCACAAAATAATCACTTGAAGTGTCTGCATAGACGCAGCCGATGACTGCATCAATCGGAAAAAGAAGTTGTGAATTGCAGCTCCATAATTGCTGTGGTGTCAAGGTAGTCTGTGGAAATACGTTTACTTTGCGGTGAAATAGAAGGATAAAAGATGGTGAAGTACCCCCAAAATAAGCCCGATGACCACATAGAAGAACAGGAGCATCTCCATTTGAAGGAGAGATAATTTAATAAAGCTTGAACCTCCCCGCCTCCCACACCTTTAAAGTTAGTGAATTTTGAAATGGTGGTGGGGCTTTATATCTTGTGTCATATCGTTTGTTAAAACACTTGCTGCTAGCCGTTTTCGCACATTGTCCTTACTAAATGCTACTTGAATGGTTTCAGCCATTCCTGAGCTTGTTATTTTTTCGTGCAGGTCATCCGTGGTTTTATTATCAGACGCAGATGTACTGTCCTTAGATTGGCCGCAGATATCGGCCAAAACAGTGGCATAGATATTTGGATTGATGTATCCTTCTTCGAAACCAAAAATGAACGCGACATGCAATTCGAGCAGATATGATGTGAGCAACTCATTCGTCTCAGCGCAAAAACATATTTCTCAAAAATCGTCAAGACAAATGATATCTTTATCATGTATTTCTTTTGTTCTGTGGCACACACAGCCTCCAGAAATTGAGAACTGAAGCATCGACTTTATTAGTTTTCATCTATCTGGGCCCATACTCGTAGGCATTTGTGCACGGCACTACCTTTATCGGCAAAATGAAATTATTTTGTCCACACAATAAGTGAACGGCTGCAAATTTACCAAGTCCTCGTATATTCCGTTTGAAGACAAACGTAGCAGTAAATAATCTTACCATCTTAGCATGTAATTGAAGTTTCTCCAGCTTCCAGTCATTGAACATGTGATCTTCATACATCGGGTCTGCATCCCATTGTGAGTTATAGTCTGAATAAACGACTAGGAGAATATGCTTTGTCTCTTTCACCTCCTCCTATATTTCCCATAAAATGGTCAGACTAAAAAATTCGCGTCTTGAGAATGTGCATGAATGACAATCACATTTCAATGATGAACAAGAAAGGATAAATTGGCATAGTTGTAAATATAAGTTGTAGTCATCTCAAATTGCGTGTCGGAGCTTTTGCATCTCATCTTAGTTGCTTGTCGATTGTTACTGATGACCTTTTCTCATCAGGTGGACCCAGATACTCTACCCTATTATGACCCTCATTTTGAAAGAAAAGTTGCTGTCATCACTGGTGGTAATAGCGGAATAGGTTGGTATACTGTTTTACACTTGTACATGCATGGTTTTGCTATTTATATATGCGGGAGAAATTCATCTAGAGTCAATAAAGCTATTAGAGGCATCATGGTGGAGGCTAAGAAAAGAAGTGATATCAGAGCAAACCTTAACGATATAAAAATTTCACACGGATCCTTGCATTACATCCACACGGATCTGACTGATTTGAAGAGTGTTGAAAGGGCGGCAGCGAAGATAAGTAAAAGGGAAAGCAAGATTGATGTTTTGATAAATAACGCTGCAGTTATGGCTCTTCCCTATGAGATAACCAAGGACGGATTCGAGATACAGTTACAGACAAACTATGTGGCCCATTTTCTACTCTCGATGAAGCTATTACCTCTGTTACGAAATTGTCAAAATCAGCCGAGGTTGATCACTTTATCGTCGCTGGGGCATAATCTTGAGTTTAAATATTGGAATCTAACGCAAGACTGGAATTATAAGCCCAACATGATTTTTACATGGCTACGATATGCCATGGCGAAGACCTCTTCGATTCAGTTCATGAAGATGATGGCTATAAAGTACCCTGATGTATTATGTTTCTCCATACACCCTGGTCTTGTCATGAACACAAACCTTTTCAGTTACTGGACGCGACTTCCTTTGGTTGGGATTTTTTTTTGGATGCTGTTCCAAATAGTGGGGTTCTTCTTCGGAGTTTCGAATGAGCAAGGTGCAATGGCCACCATAAAATGCGCACTTTCGCCAGACTTCTCCACCGAGGAAGATAATGGGAAATATTTTACAACGGGAGGAATCGAATCAAAACCAAGTTATATTGCAAATAATCTAGATGATGCGGCATCTACATGGATATGGACGGTGCATGAACTGAGAGACCGTGGATTTGCGGTCTAAGCATTCATCATCTATTATGTATAAACTTAAGTAATAAAACGTACATGAACTTTCAACACAACCCATACATCGCGTTTAGCCGTGGTATTTTTCTTCTCGATTTCTCGAAGCGAGTTGTGATATTCCATCACCTTTTCCATAGAAGATTCTTCCGAAAATTTTTCAGGTATTCACAAGTGTGTTTGCATAGGAAGTTGTACGAGTAGTTCGCTCTATTCGATATTTTTGATCGTTAGATATCACCAAAATGTCTACTTCAGCTGAAAAGAAAGGATTGGTTTTGGAAAACACAGGTCGTAGAGATGCGTTGATTGCAATTGAAAAAAAATATCAAAAATTATGGGCGGAAGAGCATCTTTTTGAAATAGACGCCCCCTCCATCGATGAAGAGCCTGTTACTATGGACTGTGAAGAACTGCACGCGAAATATCCAAAGTTCATGTCATCGATGGCTTACCCGTATATGAATGGTGTGCTCCATGCCGGTCATTGTTTCACTCTTTCAAAGGTTGAATTTTCCGTTGGCTTCGAAAGAATGAATGGCAAAAGAGCTTTATTTCCTTTGGGGTTTCACTGTACCGGTATGCCCATTTTGGCTTGTGCTGATAAGTTGAAAAGAGAGTTGGAATTGTTTGGACCAAATTTTTCTAATAATGTTCCCCCAGAGACAGATGAAGACACTGTGCAGAAAGAAGAGAAGAAGGAATCTGAAGATGTCACAAAGTTCAAAGCAAAAAAATCAAAAGCCGTTG
Organism: Zygotorulaspora chibaensis; assembly: GCA_030565665.1. Classification (NCBI taxonomy): domain Eukaryota; kingdom Fungi; phylum Ascomycota; class Saccharomycetes; order Saccharomycetales; family Saccharomycetaceae; genus Zygotorulaspora; species Zygotorulaspora chibaensis. The sequence continues at coordinate 238,646 of JAJMCM010000005.1, read as the reverse complement.
CTAAACAAGGCCGTGGTAAGTATCAATTCGAAATTATGTTGCAGTTAGGTATTGCAAGAGAGGATGTTATTAAATTTGCTGACGCCAGCTATTGGCTGACTTATTTTCCGCCACTTTGTCAAAGTGATTGTAGTAGTTTCGGTGCGCGTATCGATTGGAGACGTTCGTTGGTCACCACTGACGCAAACCTTTACTATGATGCCTTTGTCAGATGGCAAATGAACAGGTTAAAAGATGCTGGAAAGATTAAATTCGGTGAACGTTATACGATTTATTCTGAAAAGGACGGTCAAGCTTGCATGGATCATGACAGACAATCTGGTGAGGGGGTCACTCCTCAAGAATATATTGGTGTAAAGATCCAAGCCACTGAATTTGCTCCTGATGCTAAGAAGATAATTGAGTCTAACAAAGAAATTGACCACTCGAAGAAATTTTATTTTGTTGCCGCAACTTTGAGGCCAGAAACCATGTACGGTCAGACATGTTGTTTTGTATCGCCAAAAATTGATTATGGTATCTTTGACGTGGGTGATTCATATTACATCACTACCAAGCGTGCCTTTAAAAACATGTGTTACCAAAAATTGACTCCAAAGAGAGGGGATTACAACCCGGTTGCCACAGTGAGTGGTAAGTCCTTTATTGGTACGAAGATCCATGCGCCTTTGACACCTTATGAAGAGCTAAGAATTCTACCTATGGAAACTGTGATAGCCACAAAGGGTACAGGTGTTGTCACATGTGTTCCATCTAATTCTCCGGATGATTTTATGACTTCCAAAGATTTGAAAAATAAGCCTGAATACTATGGCATTGAAGCTGATTGGATAAAGCATGATCCTGTTCCTATTATCAACACTGAAAAATATGGTGACTTGATCGCAAAAGCTATTTGCGAGGAGAAGAAAATTCAATCACCAAAAGATATCAATTTGCTTGCTGAGGCCAAGAAGCTAGCTTATAAAGAAGATTTTTACTCTGGAACAATGATTTACGGTAAGTACAAAGGGGAAAAGGTCGAAGTGGCCAAAAATAAAGTAAAAAATGATCTAATTTCGGCCGGTGAGGCCTTCGTATACAACGAACCGGAGTCTCCAGTCATGTCTCGTTCTGGTGACGAATGTATTGTATCATTAGAAGATCAGTGGTACGTTGACTATGGTGAGCAGCAATGGAAAGAGCAAGCCATCGAGTGTCTAAACAATATGGAAGTGTTTGCACCAGAAGTCAAGAACGCTTTTGAAGGTGTCCTAGAATGGCTTAAGAACTGGGCTGTTTGTCGTACTTACGGTCTAGGTACTAGGTTGCCTTGGGATCCAAAGTACTTGGTCGAGTCTTTGTCTGATTCTACCATTTACCAAGCATTTTACACTATTTCACACTTGTTATTTAAGGACTATTATGGCAAGGAGGTGGGACCTTTGGGCATCAAACCTGAACAATTGACAGATGAAGTTTTTGACTTCATTTTCCAACATAAGAATGACGTTTCTGAAACCGACATCTCTATGGATTCGCTACAAAAGATGAGGAGAGAATTTGAATATTTCTACCCTCTAGACGTTTCAATTTCTGGTAAGGATTTAATTCCCAACCACTTAACCTTTTTTATCTATTCCCACGTTGCACTATTTCCTAAAAAGTTCTGGCCTAAAGGTATCAGAGCGAATGGTCACCTTATGTTAAACAATGCCAAGATGTCGAAATCGACGGGTAATTTCATGACCTTGGAGCAAATTGTCGAAAAGTTTGGTGCTGATGCCTCGCGTATTGCCCTAGCAGATGCTGGTGACACTGTTGAAGATGCAAACTTTGACGAATCTAATGCAAACGCTGCTATTTTAAGGCTATACAACTTGAAAGAATGGGCTGAAGAAATCATCAAGGATGCTGATAAGTTAAGAACAGGCGAAGTCACTGACTTTTTTGATGTTGCATTTGAAAACGAAATGAACGCACTCATCGAAGAAACTTACAGGCAATATACTTTAACCAACTATAAGAATGCTTTGAAATATGGGCTGTTTGATTTCCAAGCCTCAAGAGATTATTATCGTGAGGCAACTGGCGTCATGCATAAAGATTTGGTCCTACGATACATTGAAACACAAGCTTTGTTACTAGTACCAATTGCGCCACACTTTGCTGAATATGTCTATCGTGAACTTCTAGGAAACAAAGGTTCAGTTCAAAATGCAAAATTTCCTCGTGCTACTAAAAAAGTTGATAAATCCATTACCTCCTCTTTGGAATACGTTAGAGCTTTACAAAGAAGCATTAGAGAGGCTGAAGGTCAAGCTTTGAAAAAGAAAAAAGGTGGAAAACCATCTGAAATCGATGCTGCTAAACCGGTAAGACTTACTTTGTTGATCTCTGAATCTTTCCCAGAATGGCAATCCCGCTGTGTAGAGATTGTTAGTGAATTGTTTGCTCAACAATCTTTAGACGATAACAAAAAAATAAGAGAGAAAATTGATCCAAAGGAAATGAAACGTGCCATGCCGTTCGTTTCTTTGCTAAAGCAAAGACTAACAAATGAACCAGCAGAAGTTGTTTTCCAAAGAGAACTCCTATTTGACGAAATTGAAACCGTCAAGTTAACAAAGGCAATTTTGCAAAAGGCTGCTCAAGGTGTCAAAGTAGAAGAATTGGTTGCTATTTCTTTCCCTTACGGTTCGAAGGTTGGTAAGAATATTTTCACCGGAGAGGAAGTTGAAATTCCTAACTTAGCCAAGATTGTTGAGAACTCCGTTCCTGGAAATCCAGGTGCTTACATGCAAAACATTTGATTGAATGCTATGAATAGGTAGTTTATCTTTTCCTAACATATTTTATAGAATAAATTGCACTTAATGATTACATAGCTGTACGCTGGCTATTTATATAGTAATTTCGGGAGTGTTACTCGACCGAAAGGATATTTATATGGTGCCAAAAATTTGGAAAATAGAATGTAATTAGAGTAAAGTCATGATCGAAAAGTATACGGATAGATATATAGATCATAATTAATGCATTTCAAAGCTAAGACTGCCAATAAAGTACGAAATGAGGAGACTCCGCTACCTTATACCTTATTGAAAGATGAAAGAAGATGAAAAAAAAACCAAATGAAAAATCAAAATATGCGAATATGCCCATAAATTCTAACTGTCTAGCTTCAATTTCTTTTTCAGCTGCAGCAGTGTTACCACTGGCTTTTTCCTTCCCCTACCTCTATTAATCAGTTTGTCTCTTTCTTTCAGATATATTTCTTCTTTGAGTTTTTTCAAAGCGTTGCCTTCATCAGCCCTTTTATCACTTGAAGACTCAGGAGGCTCAAAAGGTTTCAGATTCTTTCTCGTTTCAACAGGAATATTATCCCACTCGCTATAAAACTCCATGCCAGCCGCTGATGTCATCCATGGTGTTTGATCGTTCAAATCCTCTAGTTTCATAGCAAATTCAAACAGGGTACTGCCGCCCTGATTCTCTTCCGATCCATTCTTGAGTTTATCGGGATTTATGAACAATGGTCTGTAACCAGAGTATAGCACTGTTGTACTTATTTCGCGTGGCTTCAGGAAGTTCGTCGAAGGAACTCGGGGTAACCATGAATAGTCATGCTTCTTTGGAGTCTTATTGTGAGAGCCCAATTCGACGGTGCATTTTTTCTGTTTCCCCCTTTCTTCATCATCTTCGACTTTAAAGACTGACTTGCGGTTCTTCCTTTTTGACTGTTTGACCTGGTCTTTTTGAAGCAGCGTTTGGTTGTTCAGAAAAGTAAACGAAGACTGATATCGGTGTGACCCGTCAAAGCTATGGTTATTTCTTACTGCACCGCTGCATCTTGTGTTACTCCCCCTCTTGAGGGAAGCTATACCAAATTTTCTGAGCATCCTTAGCCTAGGCTATAGATCTCTGTCTCGTGCCTTCTATGTCTGTTAGTAACAAAAAGCAATCCTTTTTGTAAACGTCGCTGCCTTTGAAATATAGTCGTCCCAAACTTAGAAATCTAATCTCTAGCAAATATATTAAGCTACTTTAACCCACGCGCTCGATCGAAATAGCGTTTTGCCACCTTTGTTACCAACAGCGTATATCCTGTATCAGACCATCTTGCACACAAGACCTTGCTTGTCCACTTCAGAAACCCGAATTCTCTGATAGTGATTACTCACATTCGTCAAAGGTGATCATTATACGAATCGTTCATTCTAACAAGTCAATTATATGCTAATAATATTAAATAGGGCCTGCGCTGTGCTACACTTTGATGCCGATTGGCATTGTGAGAGATCTCTTCACGGTTTGCGTGGACAGAGATAAGAAGCTGTTGCTGTGCTTCAGGCGAGAGCCACTCTTCGAAAAGGGCGACTGAATGCGGAATTGTAGGGTGGATTGAGTATCTGGAGTTTTTTCAGGAACGACGGACCAAGGGGATGATGATTCGGATTCGATTTCTGATGGCGGAAGTATCGATTCTGCGGTGGAGGGCGCCTCGTATTCTTTAATGATAGATTCCATGAGGTCTACATATGAACTGTTTGCGCCGGTCTCCTGATGTTTAACAATTTGCAGTCGAAGCATAATACGTTGGGCGATGACCGAACTCAGATATTCGTTAAATCTTTGAGCCAAAACTCCTTTGAAATCAGCTGTGCAGGCTACATCTTGCGCATCTTCGTAACTTTCTTCATCAGAAGATCCGGTTGCCATGGGGCTAAGAGGTCTCATTTCGTCAGTGCTGATGACGTACTCATCTTCCTCTTCCTCTTCCTCCTCGATAGAATATGGATGCACCGACAATGGGATAACTTTGTTTTTGACTACAATAGACGGTTGTCTGACAATAGAGCTGAGTGATCTCGAACCGGCGGATCGTGTTAAAGAGGCGGTCTGGCAATGATCCCCTTTTGCACTATCTTGTTTTACGCGCGACGCGTCAACTACTATGGGTTCTGGATTTTCAGATGCCTGTTGCTTGTCATTGTTAGCCTTCGTCTTGATGACCGATGCTGCTCTTCTAATGGATGAGTTCGTGCGTCTTAGAGAGGTAGTTGGGTTACGTACAACATCACTTGCATGTGAGGCCGGTTCTATTTTGGGTTCTTGAATGACGTTTTTCTTGGTGCCATCATTTTTCATCAATACTGGCTGTAGAGATTTATAGGACATTGACCTCTGTAAATTGTTGACATAATGCTGTGTCCTCTTCAAATGGGAGGTAGTGGGGTGGTCATTACTTGAAGATCCGCTTACCAATCTTTTGGATTTCAATTTGGAGCTCTTGGGTACCTTTTTCCCTGGGACAGGCTTGTATTTTGGAGCAGGCTGATTCTTGCCCTTGAACAGCTTCTGCCTTATACCCTGAATAACTCTCCGTAGTTGCCTTTTCAGTTTTAAACCTAGAAGGATAAAGTACTGTAGCAATCCACCTCTGCATCGTACCGCTTTTGATCTTTTCAAAGGCGAGGCTGGTCGAGTCTCTAAAGAGTTCGCGTATGTGCTTTCGATGGAGCCAGAAGAATCCACTTGCGCTATGCTCGGAATGTGCTGTAGTTTGGCAGCCGCGCTCTTTCGTACTACTGATGATTTCCTGCTCCTTACTGATTTGGCAGAAGAGGCCGCGGAGGAAATCTTGTAAGAGTAGTTATCCGCAGTTGGAATTGATTCGAAAATGGTAGAGTTTGACGTGAATGCGTTTTCTGGGATCGCTTCCATTGGTGAGGTTGACTTTGTCGAGGCGCCATTGGCACCCTGGACATTTTCTAGGCGACCCTGAGGCTCCAATAGGGGAGTCGTGTTATGATCTAACTGATGAGAAGAGCTTCCGGAGTTGTAGGCTTTCGCTGATGCTGTTGTGTTATCTGAGATATTTGCAAACGAATAATAACCATTAGACGAATTGCCCGAGTTTGTACCCGTGTTGGATGCAGATGTGTAGTCCGACAGAATCTGCGAGGCTACTTCGTCGCTCTCCGATGCCTTGTGATTACTGTTCAACAGATAATGGTTGCTCATGTGGAATTCATCCAAATTAGCTTTGGGCAGACTTTCGGTAGACGGGAACTTAAAGCTCATTTGCGGACCGTTAAATGAGCCGGTCTTTGTTCTCGTTGGTGTTCTTATGATCATGACCGATCGCTGAGTGATAGTTTATTAGTGTCTTTTTGGAGTGCCGTGTAATAATCCAGGATCGAAATGGGAAACTCCTGTTTGATTCGCAGAACTCGCAGTTATATACTACCTCCCTCATTACGCAGAGCACTAATTTTTGGTCCAGCACCCTCATTGCCTGGTCTGGATAAGCATTGATGCATGATTATGTGCCGATTCATCGTTAGTCCTTGATCTAAGAGTTTTCCTTTAAAAAAAGATGGCTGCTTTAAATTCCACTTTGTTGCCATGTCAACCGAATCAGATAACCAGCCATTCGAAAACCTCCACCCATCCCCCAAATGCGCTTGCCATTTGCATCCAGATTAAGAGCATCTCTACGTACGGCAAAAGCCGCTTCGAAGAGATCGGCATTTGGATATTCTGCACGTGACCAGAATCCATCGCGGTAAGTGCAAATCTAAATAGGCGCTGTGTGTACTAGCGGCATAGAACTTCTAACGTGCCAGTGATTATGTGGTATTTTACACTGCTTCATTCGCCTTCACTTTTGCTGTCGAATGTGTTAGCGGTTGTTTTGTGATATGTCCGGAACTTTCCCACACGTTGTGGAATAACCGTCGCGACAGAAAACTGATCTTGGTTTCCTTGTCACCCATGTTGCTTCCACCAAGGCTGCGTTAGGAAAATTGCTGATGTGGCAGATATATCTCGGTTGCGCTCCTTAGTTCGGAGACCAAGGCCAGCCTCGAAATAAATCGACTCCCCGACAATGTAGGCTTGTCATCATGGAAAACACCGGGAATAAGGGTGCATGGGGCGGTGCGCAAGCTACGGCTTTTGAAGGCAATCTGTCTTACGCCAAATTGTTCTCAACATAATGAACTAATGTGCGTCGACTGGACTCTTCGTCACAATAATCGCAGATACCGGCCAGCAGCTACAACCTGCAACTGAGCTTATAATAAAATTTATCAAATATGCTAGTTTGCATTGAATTCTCCCGGGGATAATGTCCAAGGGAGAATTAAAGAACAAATCCTTTGGGCTGGCGTCAGCTGCATTGCATTCAAAAATAGGGCGAAATACCGCATGTTAATCATTGGAAGCAACTCAAACTGTGTAACTAATAGAAACTGCCATTGAACACCAAATTATTTTATTCTATATTCGATCGAGTATTTTCGTTAAACCGGGTACTAATTGGCATCGGAGTATGGGAAGCTCTGGTTCTCTTGCAGCGCGGCGAAGTTTTTTTTACATTATCCAGTACTGAAAATAAAAAGATCGATGAGCAAACATAAACCGCACAAAACAATCCCTATCGAGGTATTTGCAGCAGATGGCACGCAGTTGTGGTGATCTTTCACACTTTTTACATATTAAGCGCAGCAAGTATAGAAAGCAATACAGGAATTTGAGAAAATTATATAAGCATAATGAGCACCTAGTAGATCCTAAGCAACCGATGAAGGATCGCACATTGTTTAAATACTGGCGAAATAGGCAGCTTCTGTTTTCAAAAATCAACCATTCGCAAATATACATGACAGAAGAGTTGTGGTTTAGTGTTACACCTGAAATTCTTGCCATTTTTCTGGCAAAGTTTGTCAGGGCCTGCTTGCCAAATGCTACAAAGATTATGGACGTATTCTGTGGAGGAGGGGGCAATTCCATACAGTTTGCAAAGCTGTTTCCAAAGGTTTATGGAGTTGATTCATGCCTGGAACACTTGTATTGCACTTATAGAAACGCGCAGGCTTATGACGTCGCCGATAGGATATGGCTAAAATATGGATCATGGGAGCGCATAGCTTCGAAAGACAGATTTTCCAAATTAAAAATAGATTGTATCTTTGGATCCCCCCCGTGGGGAGGACCACGTTATTTGAAGCAAGAGGTTTACGATCTAGAAAACGCTTTACAGCCGATGGGAATTACCGAGATGCTAAAAAGTTTCTCAGGTATAAGTGACAACATTATACTTTTCTTGCCCAGGAACTCGGATCTAGCGCAGCTGTCGAGGGCAACTAGATCTGTATTTGGGGTTGGTAAAAAATGTAGAGTATTGTATGTGAAGACTAACGGATTTCTAAAGGGCATTATTTGTATGTGGGGAGAGGCGCTGTTGAATGCCAGTGAGCAAGCACAGGAACAAAAGCAAGAACGAGAGTCTTGCCTAGAGCAAGAAGAGGCGAATTCCGAGAAGTGTCAACTTGTTGGGAATCAAAGCGAAAAGGACCTACGTAATGCTGGTCCAGTTAATTATGAAATCGACGGATAAGAACATATGCTATTAAAATTGGCTTGGTATTTTGTTTATCTCACATGTACATAATATTTATAGACGAGAGAGTCATAAAAGCTAATTTAATTAATAGAATTTTATTGCCAAATACTTTTTATATTTTAGAAAGCCTTTGCTGTGAAGGCCTATTTCGTAGGGTCTTTTTCGAAAGGTCTTTTAGAAAAAAAAATAACATAACTCCTTACCAGAGGATACAATTCTCAAAAATTCAGGCTCTTGAGATGAATTAACGAATAATGATTTGCCCAATGTGCCTTTTTAAACAGCGTCGGCCAAGCCAACCGCATTGTTGCCCAAGTCGTAAATGGAATAGTATTTACGCAAGAAAGCATCACCGATGATGGCCAATGGACCAACAGGTTCTGGGAAGTCCATTGGAGTGATGGCAGAAATACATGATCCTGAGACCTCCAAGGTGTAATCATAAGGAGTGATAGTAAAGTTGTATCCGTTGAAATTCAAAGTTAGATCAGGCAAACTTTCTCTTGAGTCACAATCTATGGTATATTGACCAGACCAGCCCTTCTTGGCACCAATTTCTGAGTTGATAATTTCAGCCAGTCCTGATGGGAGAGTGATCAAAGAGGTACCGGTGTCAATGGCTGCTCCATGTCCGTCCAAAATAGCAAATTCATCACCTAGACCAATACCTTCGAACTTAACCTCCCAATAAGCCTTACGACGAATTGGCAACCAAGTGATCTTGCCCTTGTACTTGGATTTGTCGATGCCACCGAATGTGACAAGACCTCCGTTTTCAGCATCTTCGGTGTCATCACCCAAGTAGAATGCAAACTTTGGTTCGTCCAGTAAGCCTTGGTCGATTGCGTTGTAGAATGGGGGGACAACTCTGTCAACAGAAATGGTATTATAAGCCAATCCCATGATACCATCGAATTTACCAAACGCAAAAGCCAGCCCAGGTTCGCTTGTGGCTTCAGCAAAATCTTGCTTTGGAATAGTCAGATCTCCAATGCTTAAAGTGTCTTGAGAAATGAAACCTTCCAAAGAACCAGACCCATACTGAATAGCGAAGTCCGTGCCATTTGCTTTATAGCTTGAAGAAGCCTCGTGGTCGTACTTAGCATGCAAGAAACAAGCTAAGGAGCCACATTCAGTACTTGGGACCCATAAATTCGATGAACCGGTGTCCAAAATAACTTTGAAGCTTTGAGGTGGCGTACCTAAACTAATTTCAGTGTAATATTGAGCATTCATGTAATTAGTTAAAGGAACTTCGTGATTAGCATCTCTGAAAAATGGGTGTTCCCTTGAGAACTCGACTTCAGGGTTGGCATTTTCATATTGCAAGAGATATTTCTGGCCTAGATGAGCCAAATGTTGCTCAAAATAGTACTCCTTCATATCATCTCTCAATTTCTCTTTGTGCAGATTAGCCGAGTGTACTTTGGCGTTGACGACATCCGTATATCCAACAAGCAATAATGCTAGTGGAAGTAAGTTTTTTAATTGCATAACGAACGGGTTCTAGGTGTAGCGTAATGAGTCTATTTTGTGTTCTGATTCTTTGCTCAGTCTTTAAAATTAACAAGCAATATCAAAGAGGTCTAAAAGATTGAATTTGACCCTCGAACTATTACCAGTCAGAAGGAAACACTGTTGCTTGTAATTATCTTGGGGTCAGGATATGGCAACCGAAACTGATAGGACCGCTGCCTTTTATAGTACCACGCCCTTAAAGTTTCGCCACCCAGCATGCGTCACCCCCCTAAACCATGACGCTGGGTTAGGAGGGTAATGGCCGCGTGAAAAAACAATTTAACGATAGCGATAACGATTGATGCGATGCTGAGAAAATGGAGATTGATAGTATATAGTGCTTTTATCGAAAATCTATGAGAATTGCAAACTGTCTTGGTCTCTTGGTGCTTGATCTAGCTTGGCACGTTTCACTTTTTTGGTTGGATCGTTCTGAGACTGTGACAGGCTCACGGAATGAACCCTTTTGAGTAATTGACCTTTCTTGTCTCCGTCTGCTACCAGACCTGTCACATTAGCAGCTTGCTGTTTACTTTGGTCTGAACCTTGTGCTGGAGGTGGCACGGGAAATGGAGCTTGATTGGATCTCTTAATGGCCATCATTTGACCCAACCGTTTGACAAGGCTCCTTTCATCGCCAGTCTGAGACATCAGTAATCTTTCCTGGCTGGAAACCCCCAATCCATTATTGAAAAGACCTGTCGTGTCATTAAGTTCAACTTTAAAGCCAATGACAAAGTTGTTATTGCGGTCCCATATAATCTTGATCTCGTCCCCGTCCTGGAGCAAGGTCTTGGTTCCCGGGCCCATTTTGACATTGTTCAAGTAGCTTACGTTTGTTCCGGAATGGCAGTACCATATATCATCAAGACCCTGCGCTGGAGATTCATATATGCTGTTTCCCACGGCATGTCTCTTTTTAAGTAGAAAGCAATGAACTCTCGATAGTCGGTTATCCTCAATTCTACAATTGCAATCGTCTGATCTTCCAATGAAAAACGGATTGACACCCTGCTTAATTATTATGTTCTCTTGAATCTTGCTCTCCGGTAATGGGTTCAATGTTAAGAATTTTCCGCCGCTTTTCTTATTGACACCTTTTGATACTGCTCGTGGATAATTCGCTTCGGCCTGCTCGTTTGTATTCCCGTTACGGTTGCCATTCGGCAACGCCTTTGGTTGTGTGTATCTCATAGGAGGCTGGTTGGGCACCTTGAAACCCTGAGGCTCTCTATGGTCATTGATCTCTGTGAATTCCGCTTCCTGTTCTTTTTCCTGCTGTTGCAACTGTAATCGTTTTTGTGCTTTGATAAATTCATATTGCGCATCATCCAAATTTTCTAATACCTTCTGCTGCGATAACGATTGAGATAGAGATATTTGTGATGATTCCCCAAGCGAATCTTGCTTAAATTTACCTTTGATCCATGGATGCTCCAACGCTTTTTCCGCGGCGGGCCTGTTATTTGGATTAACCTGCAGTAAGGAATCTATGAAATCTCTTGCTTCGTCAGATATTCTAAAATCCTTCAGCGGACCTTCGTGGTAGGACCCTCGACTGATCTGTTTATATAATTGTTCTTGTGTACTTCCGCTAAAGGGTAAATGGCCAGTTAGAATGACGTACACAAGACATCCGATAGACCACATATCCACCAAGGAAGAGTATTCGTGTACTTCTCCAGTTTCATCTGATGCTGCTTTTCCTCCTATAACCTCAGGTGCCACGTAGGCGAGTGTCCCACAAAATGTCTTCATGAAGGTTCCATTTCCCTGAACCTTCGCCAAGCCAAAATCAGTGATCTTAATCAATACTGGGTCATCTTGCTCTATTAGAATGTTGTCAGGTTTCAAATCCCTGTGGCTTATTCCCTTTTCGTGAATATATCTGACCGCTTCTAAAATCTGTTTTGTGATTTCCCTGCCGGCTTCTTCACCTACTGATCCATGGGCAGCAACAAAATCCATAAGATCCCCGCCAGACACAAATTCCATAAGTAAATAATAAAATTCGTCATCCTCGTAAAATCCTTTTAACTGTACAATCCTTGGGTGATGCAACTTTCCGAGAACCTCTAGCTCTCTCTTAACGCCGTCTAAGTTGCCCATAACTTTCCTTTTGCTTATTATTTTTGCAGCGAATGTCTTTCCTGTGGACCTCTCGACAGCTTTTTTGACCGTTGCGAATGCACCTTGACCAACCACTTCATCTTTTATCGAAAAATCTTTGAACACACCTGTCAATCTGTTATTTGAATTTGCATTGGATCCATGCTGCAGTTTTAGTCCCGAAGTAGAACCAGCTTTTACATTATGCTTAAACGTGTCAATTTTTGCCTGCTCGAGTTTTTGTTTGAACCGTTCATTTATGAACAGAACTAGGGTGATTATATCTATTGAAACACCAATCCCCACAGTGATTTCGTCACCCTGTGATAATAGCTGATTTCTATCCTTTGATATTCGCTGTCCATTTATCCATGTCCCATTTGTAGAAGTGTCCCTCAACAGCAGATTTCCGTCTTCCCCAAACAGTATTTGAAAATGCTTATTAGAGAGCCGCGATATGTTCCCCAGATGGTAGTCACAATTGGCGTTTCTACCAAAAGTCCACACCTTCTTTATTGAGCTCGTTTCCCCCAACACCTCATTGAGATCCGCACGCAGATCCCTTATAGGCAGCTGGCCCGTAGTGCAAATCACCCGACATACAATATCGTCATCGATTTGTTCTTGGGAAAACTTCTCAATCAGATATTTTTGGGTGGCCTGCGTTGATTGTTGCGTAGGTTGTGTAGCATCCATCGCTCGATATATAGCTTTGAAGCGGGGCCCTTTTTAACAATTGGTTATGCAATAATACGCCAACGCCCTGACCACTACTAGAGGTTCGCTGAACCCTTATACCTTGCAGTTCCGTTTTGATCTCTGCTTGCTGAATGCGCTTCTAACTGGTGTCCCATTTTTTTTTGGCACCAAATTATCACGCGTCGCGTTTCTTTGAGATGATGACATTTCGATCAAAGTTCCGACTCGATGGGTATAAATGAGACCAACGAACGATACCTTGGGGCAAACATGACATATAACACTGGATTATTGTGTGCGTTGATTCATTCAAGAGAGGCAGTTCCAAATTTCAGCGGGTCGTCACGAGGCGATTTTTGGATAAATAGTCCATCCAATTTGCTTTTTGGAAAGGTAGGTTGAGGTGCATCCTTGATGGTGCGACTACCTGTCAAGCCTTGCGAGTGAGCATGAAATACTCAAAGACGGGATGAGCTGCAGTACCACGACCTTCTTGTCTCAAATATGTATCTTTTCTCAAGTTATGTAGATAGATGACTTGCTGAGAGGCTTCTGTTTCTGTCATCAAGCAAGATGCGCGCTAACTCGGCGGCTAGCCCGTGTAAAGAGCGGGTTGCGATGCGTGAACAAACCCTTCGCGGGTGTTCGACGCTACGCCTCCAAGCGATTCTTGGATCGGCTGAGCGAAGAAACTGATACGTCGCAGTATTGGCTCCACCATAGTCTGATCTCTGCTCAAGAGGGACATGAATACACTAGCCGCGGAGGAACCTCGGCCTGACGATTCTTTTATGATTCGAAGACATACCCCTATAGTACTTTTCCAAGAACTACAAGGCGACAGGACGAAGTGCAGGTGCACCCCCAAGTTCGGGTCCCATACAGCACGGTCGCGACCGTCGTCAGCGGGAATTGAAAATCTTCCCAAATCGCTGTCGCTCACGGGCATGAAAGCTCCCAAAGAGACCTCAATAGGTCTTCGCATGGCCGGAGACACAAAAGGCCTTGCTCGGGAAATACTTTTGTGGCGCTTCAACAGATCAAGACAATTGCTATGGCCAGAGGACCCGCCGTGCGAGCATCATCACCATTGTAACTCCAGCCACGGCGTGACTCAATCCGACAGGAGCCTGTTGAAAAGGTATCAAGATTGCCGCGAGAGCACAACCTACAGTTATATACTGCCTGAAAACAAACAAAGAGTTCACAACAAGAGGAAGAACGGCGAGAGATTTCCGGACGAAGCGGGCAAAGACACGGCTCCCGTGACTTCTCTTCCAACTCCGAAATCATGGACCCGGATCTTGGACGCTACACATGCATGCACTGTTTCTCCTTTGTGCCTTTCTGCACCTTCAAAGCCACTGGGTCGCATCCATCCTCGCTCTTTCTGTGCCTCTCTTAGAAGAAGGGCCTGGCCAAGTGAGCTCTTTATATCTCGCCTTGATATCTCGAATAGATACAGCATGCGTAGAAACATGCGTCGGGTCCGAACGATGTTTCCAGGTAGCGCTTTAACGGGATTGACCTTCATAGTCGCAAGCCGTTGAAAGCGACCCTTGGGATTAACTTATCTTTGAAAGCCTCACAACAAAGTTTGATGAATCCGTGGTTATCTTTGCTAGCGTCCTGTGTAAGCCACACAACTTCAAGTTACTCTCTTACTAAGCCGAACTGTCATGGAGGCTGTAGACACCCAGGAATTACGCCAACGGAGGAAGGAGATTCCCCGGGATAAGCCAGCAAAGGAAGAAGAATCTGGCACGAGGCCGAGTGAACAAACAGGAAACGGTTGGGAGGCATGGAATGCATTTAAGGAAGAATTATCAAACCATGCAGCAAAGATAAATAATGCGCCTCTGAATGGGGGCGGCAGCTTTGATGGAGACGATGGGCATGAAAACTCTGAAAGGAACTGGTGTTCCCTGCACACTCCTTTGGGCAGAAGATTCCAAACGGCCATGATAACGTGGCATGTTTCTGCATTGGTTTTCCTCCCAGTAATTGCCATATATGCTTTGGCCAACCCTCTTTTATGGTTTTTCTCAATTCCTTACTTCATCTATTTTCTATTCGATAGAGCGCCGGGGAATGGGGGCGTGGTGTATAGGAGATCCACATGGTTCAGATCTCTGCCCATCTGGACTTACTTATGCGATTATTTTCCGATAAAACTGTACAAGACTGTGGATTTGAAACCGACTTTTACAAAGAAAAAGAAGTCTGAAGGCGACAAGCAAGTTCAAGGAAAACTTTGGACCAGGATTTGTGGCACTGTTGGGTTGAATTTCCAGAAAGACGAATTAGAAATAACAGGGCCGCGCTACATATTTGGCTATCATCCCCACGGGATTGGGGCGATTGGATCGTTCGGGGTATTCGGCACGGAGGCCCGGCATTGGAGTAAGCTTTTTCCTGGAATCCCCGTTTCTTTAATGACTTTGGTTACACAGTTCCAACTTCCACTTTATCGCGATTATCTCCTTGCATTGGGCATCAGTGCAGTTTCAAAACGGAATACTTTGAAAGTTCTGGAAAGAAACAACTCCATATGCATAGTTGTCGGTGGAGCAAGAGAGTCCCTTGCGAGTTCGATAGGGCATGTAGATCTCATCCTAAACAGGAGAAAGGGTTTCATTAGATTGGCCTTACAGACCGGAAACGTGTCTTTGGTGCCCGTCTTTGCATTCGGTGAAACAGACCTCTATAAAATTGCTCAAACTGGTGAGCATTCGTTCTCGAGAAAAGTTCAGTTATGGATCAAGAAGAAGTATGGCTTCACAATACCTCTTTTCTATGCTCGTGGCATGTTCAACTATGACTTTGGATTCCTACCATTTAGAAGGCCAATAAATGTGGTTATCGGCAGTCCAATTTACGTCAAAGAAAAATTGTCAAATCCTGGTGATGAAGAACTTGACTATTATCATAAACGCTATATAGAAGAATTGAAAAAAGTTTATTACGAAAACAGAGATAAATTCGGCTATTCTGGAATCGAGATGAATATAGTCGGTTAAGCCGACCGTTCCCACTAAACCTCACGTCAAAAGTTGTTGTATATAAGTAAATATCAATTGGACTTTATATATTTTTAACGAAAAGTAGTTTCACTTGTGCTATATTCGTATTATATCCCTTTCTGAATTTGTTATGTCATTTTGCCCATGTTCAGAATATGAGTAGGTAGAAAGGAAAAGGCGCGTTCCTAAACCCTCATATAAGGCAAGACATCCTTAAAGTCGCAAAAACCACACAGCACAACTCATTAAATAAGGTGAAAATGATTCCCGAGAAGAGGCTTCTGACCAAAGAGGATCTATCTCTGTGGGAAGAATCTCAGACAAAGAATGATTTGGTGAATTTTATTAAAAATTTGGCAGAGTCTGTGGAAGGCCATAAGAATACGGATTACAAGGAGCCAATAAGCGAATCCGTTGAGTCGACCGTGAAGATTCTGGATCACATAATTCAGCTGGTTCATAAACATCCAGTTATTGAGGATGCAAACATTTCAAGATTTGGAAAAATTGAATTTAGGGATTTCTATGACGAAGTCGCCCGCGAATCGAAGGGCATTATCGCTGATGCGTATCCTTCCCTTTCGCAAGATCATATCGAAGAGCTGTCGAGTTATCTTATAGAGTCGTGGGGTAACAAGAGGAGAATCGATTACGGGTCTGGTCATGAACTAAACTTCTTGTGCTTTCTCTATGGTCTTTACAGATATGGCATTTTTCAGATTGATGAGGATGCCACAAACTTAGTTTTGAAAATATTCATCAAGTACCTCGATACTATGAGAGTTATAGAAACCACATACTGGTTGGAGCCAGCGGGATCTCATGGAGTGTGGGGATTGGATGACTATCACTTTTTACCATTTTTATTCGGAGCCTTTCAGCTAGCGACGCATCCACACCTAAAACCAACGTCTATCCACAATGAAGAAGTGGTAGAAATGTTTAAGGACCAATATCTATATTTCGGTTGTATTGCATTTATCAATTCTGTAAAGACGGTTGCCACTTTAAGATGGCATTCGCCAATGTTGGATGATATTAGCGGGGTCAAGAAATGGTCTAAGGTAGCAGGGGGGATGATTAAAATGTACCAAGCTGAAGTGCTTGGCAAGCTGCCCATAATGCAGCATTTCCTCTTCGGTGAATTCTTGAGTTGCCCTGATGGAGTCTCACCTCATAGCAATCATTCGGACGATGGGGCCGACGAAACTTGCTGTCACACCGTTGAGGGTCACGGACATGCACATGGTGGTCCTCTCACGAATACTTGGGGTGATTGCTGTGGTATAAAAGTTCCAAGTGCAATTGCCGCTACACAAATGAATAAGAAAAATCATAAACCAATCCCCTTTGATTAACCTTCAAAATATATACGTTTTAGAATACTTCTATAGACACATTATTGAATACCAGCATCATGCGTTACCAAGCAAACCTTAATTGAGATGCAGTGAATACAGGAGGTTTCCAGATGACGTTATCTGGAGTGATTCTGTTCCGCTTTTTGGACACCAACTGTTCATATCTTTTCATAATATCCTCATTCAGAAAGATGATGTGTTGTCCCTTGTAATATCTTAGAATATTCAAAGTTTTTGCTGTATGTAAAATATCAGTAGTAGTCATGGAGGTCATCGAACTAATTTCATCAATAGTGATCTCGCGTCCATGGTCAACCAATATCGTTATTAAAGTGTCAGCCCAATATGCCCTGTACGATAGCAGCCCTAAATCGGACAGGGGCTTCTCCGGCGATCCGACTTTCCCTTCTCTTTTGGAGAGTTCATATGAAAATTCAATTAAAAGCCTACCAAACCCCATTCTTTGATACTGCGGTAACGTTAAAATACACGCCACATTATAACCGTCAGCAGATTCTTTTTCCTTAGAGAAGTATCCCACTAAATGATGACCCAAGTCGTCCCTTCTAGTCATACAATAGAATAAGAATGGATCCACATCGTAGTACAAGGTTTTATGATCCAGAAATAGTTTTGACAGCAGGCAAAGATTTCTGCACCACGTCCTCTGTTTTCTTCCATCGATTTCAAAGAAAGAAACGTAGTCATCCCTGTAAATTTCATTTCCTGGAGGATGCCGCAGCGTACATTTCCTCCTATAACGTTCATATTGTTTCTTTGATCCGAAATATTGCAAGGTGAAATCGTCTACGTAAACAATATCTTCATCGGTAAGTTCAATAGGATACGGTGAAAAGTACCACGGTTCTATTTGATATTTGCCCATGATAACACGGTTAATATTTCTAACACGAGCGACCTCATGAGGATTTTGTGTCATGGATCCAGAAGTTCTTAGTTTTTTTATCTCATCTTCGCGAGAGAGCTCTTCATCTTTCAAACCTTGAACGTTCAAGTTATCTAAATCCATAACATCGGCAGCCTCGGGAGTGCCTGATTCCTTGCCTTCCTCGCTCCCTGCTGCACCCGTCGGCGTCTTTTTCTTCTTTTTCTTTTGCTTATTACTATCTTCATCAACAGCCTTTGGAGCGGGAAATATAACGTCCTTGTCCAGCTTTATCCTATCAGTTGTGACCCATTCATCTAAACGTTTGTTGAAATCGACGTAATGCACATAGAACTTAGGAGGGGATCGCCTGGAGTTGATGGATAATATTTCTGCCAATCGATCTTCGTCATCTTTTACAACAAAACACTCGCATTTTATAATGATTTCCTCAACATTTGATATTCTTTTAGGAATTCCTTGCCTCTTTTCTTCATCTGGACTCATTTTAGGAGCTCTTACGAGGCAACCAGTGACAGTGCTGCTTCAATATCGCTTCTCTTTCGGTGTAGGATTTAAGCACGATAGATATTTGACGGGTCTCAGCTTAGGTGATGAGAACACTTTTTGAATTATGTGGAAAAGAACAACTGTATCCCGTTCATGGTGATATTTTGCTCTTCAGAAGGTTGATTCATGTCCAGCCCTCCTAGAGCCTTTGGGATGCCAGCGTTGGGTTCCATGGCAATCCTGGATGCGACTCTGAAGTTGCATTTTCTTTTTGTTTCCATATTTTTATGCTCTTGTCCATTTCCCCAGTGATTAGTCGGAGGCCGGTTTGGTCGAATGTACTCGCCAGAATTCCTCTTTCACTTTCGAGTGAGCCCGGCGCCTCCTTTGTCAATGCTGATTGGTACTTATGGCCAGATTTGTAGTCGTAAAATGATAATGTCCCATTATCGCCGCCTGCGAAGAGGACGTCATCTGCGTTGACACTGAGAGTATTTATAATACCAGAATTTGCAGACTCAAAATTCGTGAGCAGAGAGCCTTCCGGGAGCTTCCACGATCTAATGTCATCTGTACAGGCAGAAACCATGGAGAATTCGGTTGGATGTAATGAGATATCTCTGATCGACCGTTTGTGGTGAGTCAATACCCTCATGCTTTTACCAGCCGTTATGTCCCATAACCGTACTGTGGCATCTGTGGAGCAACTAACTACTTGAGGATCGACCGGCAGACAACGTAACTTATTTATAGGGCTCTTGTGTCCCACCAAAGTCATCACAGAAAGTCTCGAGCGTATATCCCACAATCTGACAACGCTATCACGGCCCGCTGTTGCTATTAAATCCAGAGTTGGGTGAATATCCACCGTATGAACGCCTGACAGATGCCCATGGTAATCTCTGATTGCCATATTTTTCTCTAGATCCCAGCATTTGACCTTTTTATCCTCGCTAGCGGAAAACAGGTAAGGATGCCTCTTTGAGATCGCTACATCTCTCACCGTCATCACATGCCCTGCTAGAGTCAGCTTTAATTTTCCTGTTGCCAAATCCCATATTTTGATAGTTGAGTCGTTGCTGCCCGTGGCGAACCATTCATTATCCACGGGCTCCATCTTGACGCATCGCACCCAGCCGACATGACCGTGTATCACTTTCGAAAGCTCCCAAGGCTTATGCCAATTAGGTCTTTGTGATAGTAATTGCTCGTGGCGTGCCATGATTGAGTGTGTTGCTTGCCCTTCGTCATATACCCTGGATATGAATGATTTGTCGGCGCCCGATCCTGCATTAGCCTTTATTAATTGTCCTGCATTGGAATCGCCACTACTTTCATCGGACCCGAAGTTTTCGTACTTTTGAAGAACCGTCCTATGGCGGTTCACAGCCTCAGTCAAATGGGGTGGAAGATCTTTCATATGAGAAAACTGCTTATGCCATAGAGAGTCCACATAAACTTTATTTGCCATCTCCAGAGGCCCTTTGTTCAAATCATCGGTCATGGCGTCTGCTTGTTCTCTGCGTAAGTGATGAGACTGTTTTATAGCGCTTCCAGAACCTGGGGTCGTAAGAGTCGTAGATCTTGAACCTCTATTGAAGTCTTGTTACTGTTATCGAATACCGTTTATGATGATGCGTAAGCATGTATGCTTTCATTTTCGCCATTGAAATGACTTTAAATTTGAAATTTTTCAAAGGCCCTCTGAAATGTGAGCTCATCGCACGTAAAGATCGGAATTGAGTCCAATTGTGTATAGATGAGTGACTCTAGTATTGCAATCAAAAGGACATCTGAAGAGGTTTCTTCTTTAGGGAATGAAATTAAGAGACCCAAGGTCAGTTCTGAGGCGATTGTTGAGGACGATGGAATCCATGAAAGTGATGTTGGCATAACTCATTTTTTATCAGCTGAAATTCCAGGCTTTACGGGTCAAATCAAACAGAGATACACTGATTTCCTGGTTCATGAAATTGACACCGAGGGTAACGTAGTCCATTTGAAGGATAAAGGTTTCAAAATGCCAAAAAAAGAGCAACCATCCAAAGAAGAAACTAGTGCTACGCAACAGGATGAGGAAAGAAGGAGGCAAGAATTCAAGGTAGCCCCCGAACTGAGACTTCAACTTGTCGATTTGCTGTCAGAGTCTGATTTCGAAAAGATAGAGTCTGTGTATCGTCATGCTCAAAGGATGGAAACCGCCAAGTCATTTGAAGAAAAATCAGAAAGAACAAAAATTCATCAGCTCCTTCGTGAAGCCTTTAACAATGAGTTGGAATCGGTTACCACCAATGATAATACTTTCAAAATTGCTAGAAGTGGCAGAAATTCCAGAGTCAGCAGGGAAGTTTTAATTGAGCAGAGCAAAGATGCCAACGGTGTCGAAAATTGGGGTTACGGTCCCACCAAAGATTTCCTACACTTTACATTATATAAAGAAAACAAGGATACGATGGATGCCGTGAATTTATTGACCAAGTTTTTGAGGATGCCAAGCCGTGCTGTAAGATTTGCTGGTACCAAAGATCGTAGAGCTGTGACATGCCAAAGACTTTGCGTTTCACATGTTGGTGTAGATAGAATGAACGCACTCAATAAGACTTTGAAAGGTATGATCTTAGGTGGATTCAAGTTTGAAGATAAGAGCTTAAATTTAGGTGATCTGAAGGGTAACGAATTTGTCATAGTGATTAGAAATGCACAATTAAAAGAGGGTTCGCTAGAATCCTTAGAAACCATATTGCAGAAAGGTACTCAATCGTTGACCGAAAAAGGTTTCGTCAATTATTTTGGGATGCAGAGATTCGGTACATTTAGTATCTCGACGCATACTATTGGCAAAGAATTGCTACTTGATAACTGGGAAGGTGCCGCTCAATTAATTTTATCTGATCAAATGAATGTATTGCCGAAGTCAAAAGAGGGTAGAAAGATTTGGGCAGATACCCAAGATCCTGTTGCCGCCATGAAGTGCATGCCTAGACAGTGCGTTGCTGAGAATGCCATATTGTATTGCCTATCTTCTCAAAAAAAGGAGGAAAATGGATTTACCTCTAATGCTTACTATAATGCCATTATGAAAATTCCTAGGAATTTGAGAACAATGTATGTTCATGCTTATCAAAGTTTCGTCTGGAACTATGTTGCTAGTAAGAGAATTGAGTTATTTGGCTTGCAACTGATAGAAGGTGACCTGGTCATTTTAGAAAATGGTGACTCGACCTCTGCGGAACAGAAAGAAAATGATGATTTTGACGAGGATCTACGCGATGCCCAGTTCATTCGTGCCAGAGCGCTGACCAAGGATGACATAGACTCAGGGAAATATACTATGGAAGACGTTGTTTTACCAACGCCGGGTTTTGATGTTGCATATCCTTCTAATGAATGTATCAAACAATTATATGTGGATATTATGGAGAAGGATGGCATGGACCCATTTAGCATGAAGAGGAAAGTTCGTGACTTCTCGTTGGCTGGTTCTTACAGGCATATAATCCAAAAGCCTCGCGATTTGGAATACAAAATTGTAAGCTATAGTGTCCCGACACAGCAGTTAGTGAATACGGATTTGGAAATTTTGAACAACCAAAGAGCCAAAGATAATTGTCAAAAATTTTTCAAGGATAAATTGGAAAGATTTATCCCTGACAAGGGGGGCGACAAAACCGCTGTCGTCTTAAAGTTTCACCTAGCAGTATCCGCATATGCGACCATGGCATTGCGTGAATTGATGAAAGTGGAAACCTCTCGCCGAGGCGATATGTGTGAGGTTAAAGTTCAGGACGTCTAGGTCTTCGTTCATCATGCAGCTATGATGGGTGTGGTGAAATATGTTCCATCTAATGCCCTGCCCTAACTACATAGGTTTTTAGACTTTCAACTCACCGTGGGCTGTCGGACGTCATCGCGTCATGGTTCGAAGTGCCACGCCACTCTCAGTTTTTGAACTATTCGTATGTACGCATGTAGCACCCCCGAGCAAAATTACTATGATCCCCTCAAGAAATCACTTATTCCGATGTGAACATGATCAAGACACATGTTATGCCTTTTTTTCAGATTGGCTACGTTAACTAGAGTTTTTTGAAGCAATGGCTTCTTGAAAGTTGACAATAATATTCGCCAGGTCTGTCATTTAAATGCGGTTTCTACCGTCACTCGCTGGTGCTGCACACTTCGCTTGCCGAATCAAAGTTTACGATATAAGCAACTGCTTCCACAATATTCAGGTATATGTAAACGTGTGACGGGAAATATTTCTCGCAGTTACTGTCTCGAGGTGCTAAAAGATGTCTTTAATGCGTAGCTCAAAACTTCTTCCCGATCCCTTCCGACATTCATTAGAACCATGCCTGCCGATCATCGGCATATTTCTGGACATAATTCGGGAACTTGGGGTCATGTCTAAGAGCATAATCGGTCCCCTTGTATATTTTTCATGGCAAACAAACTGCCGTTTAGCTCCTTGACGATACATGTTCTGTTACTACATAATCGTGAGAAATCTTCCATATGGTGTAGAATACGTAGCGAGGTTCGGGTTGCTTGAGTTCAATTAGCCGCCGATGGCCAGAGAGGTGTCTTTGCTTCTTTCAAGTTTTGAAAACTCTGACTTTGATGATTGGGCATAAACAGTTGAGCTTGCCGACCTGTTGCCTTTTCCACATATTCGATTATATTGCTAACTTTATATTGTACAGTAATGTTTTGTCCGATGTTGGGAGAACTTATTATACTCTTTTTTGAGCTCGCGGACTTACGTACTTAAAACTCCTCGTCCGGTCATCACGAAGCCGGACATTTCGCGTCGCCAGTCAGTGTAGGTGATGAATATACACAAAACATGGTGCTCCTGCTATTTAACATAGTATATCTCCACTCTTATGATGCATCTATACATAAGAGCTCCTAATTAACACATACCAATATAAATTACGAGTCGTTTAATAATAATAAACATTTGCAAATAATAAAATTCTAAAGAAATAACATATAAAACTACACGACAAACCATGACAGCACAAAGAGAGAAAGATATTTATGTAAATACAATTTTAAATCCTCCAAAAAATGTGGAGGGTTCAGGACTTAGCAAATCAAAATCAAGAGTGTCCTCTCTTTCCTCACTTTTCTCCTCCAGCATGTTGGATGATGGCAAGCATGAGGTATTTGGTTTCCGCAGGTTTGCGAGATCTTACCTACTGGGATCAGGAAAGAATACTAAAATTCCCAACTCCAGAATTTCAAACAGGTATCAAGTTGTTGAAGGAACATGCATGAGGGGCGACTCTCGTTTTGCAGGTATTGATCCACCTCCGCCTACTTTAAACAGAATAAAGAGAAGGAACGCTCAAGAGAAAGCCGGCTACATTTTCAACATGGAGACTGTCTCAAGGGACCATTTGATGCAATCCAAAAGAAGACCTTTGGACTTGGACCTGGAGGCCAATCCAGGTCTTTATCGGCTTCCGGATTTGTTTCAGGACCAGAGTGGAACACCCCTCATTGGGGAGGGCGGAACTTTCTGCACAACGAGCTCAAGCGAATATGAATCGTGGATTAGTTCTGGCCGTGGAAATTCAGTCATATTTACAGCCATCCCAGAAAACATTGGAGTAGGTGGCATTTTGTCTCAGGTATGTGGAGGACCATTGGCAAGGATACGGGAATATAGAAACGAATCAGATAACAAACTAGAGAAATTGGAATTAAGCTTCATCACCAGCGAAGGTGCTCTCTCATTCATGAGATACGGGAGAACTTATTTGTTCCGAATCAATGGCATCCATTTAACCCCTCATTGGGCTGGAAGTGTTGATATTGTGTCAGCAATGTTTGATGGAGTCTCTCCTGAAGATTATTCCGACGTGTGTCGCTGCCTTGTCTTGAAAAAGTATCTTGTTTCCAATGTTAAGGCGAGGCATGGTGGTGTGCCCAAGGATTCATTATTGGATAATGTAGATATAAATGAAATTAAGAAAGATTTTGGAGAATTTGGTGAAATCCTGGAGGTTGCGCCGGTAGTTTCAAGAAAGTTGTGTATATCGATAGGATTTTATTCAGTCGAGAGTGCAATCAAAGCAATGTTTGAATACGAAGATCCCAGCACATTTCTACATAGAAAATACTTCAAAACTTGGGCTGCCTGGTATGGTAAAGACGTTACAGACAGACCGTGTGTCCTGCTATGAGGGAGCCGGTATAGTCATTTTGGCAGTTCTATAATTAGTTTATACTTTATAATGAAAAATAAATGTCTATATATTCACATCATTTGGGCTTTTCATCGAAAGCCACCAGCAAGCCTCCGACCAGATGCAGTGAGCCAGTTACAAAAATTTCAACAGGTTCGTCATTTTTCTCGATTAAATTTAGAGCGGATTCAATATCTGGTGTCACATGTGTCACTGCTCTGTTCTGATCTAATTCATTCCACTTTTGGGCAAGAGCAAGCTGCACTTCTAGTTTTTCTACTTGATCCTTTGATGTGTTCATCGAAACAAGGTCAGAGCTATATGCCCCCGTTTTCCATGTGACATTAGTAGTAAAATAGACTTCGTCAAACTTAACTTGAGGGCTTATAGTAGCATACAGATTACTGACTAGTGCTTGTGCATCCCTACTTTGCTGATTGAAAAGCAGAATTTTTTTGTTTGAGCTTGAGAGGACGGTATTCTTGAACCAGCCGGATGCTGCCTCCACACTGTCCTTTGTATGTGCTCCATCTATATACCAGCTATTCCTGCCCCTTTTTAAGGTTTGACAACGGCCATCCCATTTGGTGTTTTTCAAACCCTCGATAAATGACTCAGGCAGTGTTGCATCTGGGTTTAGAGTAACAGGCTTGTCTAGCAATCCCATCGACGATAGAGCCTGCGAGGCCAAGCTAGTGGCAAGAGACGCATTTAATATCTGAAAGTCACCTGCAATACCTAATTTAATGCACTTTAATTGGTTATAAATCGGGCAAACTCTTAAAGTTGTGTGGCGTTCTTCGGCCCTCTCTTGCAAGACTCTGTAGCCAGCTGCTGGCTGGTTGGGAACGGTGAACGCGGGTGCATTCTTCTTGAATATACCACCCTTGTTCCATGCGATCTCTTCAATAGTATTTCCTAACATAAAGGTGTGATCGATACCCAATAAAGACACGCCACAAGTTCTAGGTTTTTCAATGATATTTGTACTATCGAATTCTCCTCCAACACCTACTTCGTAAATGCAACAATTGCACCCCTCCTGCATGAAAACATGAAATGATAGCAAGGTCAAGTACTTAAAATACCCCGGCTTGCTACCTAAAACCATATGAGGAAATTTCTCCAGTGAAGAAGAAGTGTTATCCAAACTGTCCCATACCTCAAAAAAATACTTGGTAAACAGTCCTTCCGAGATCGGATCACCGTTTATTCTTATCCGCTCTCTTACAGATTTTAAATGTGGAGATGTGTAAAGACCAACCTTAGGTAACTTGTCCTTGTACATTTGTAAGATCGACGAAGTGAAGGCTGCGGTAGATCCCTTTCCTTTCGTACCTGTAATATGTACCACATTAAGTTTATCAAAATCTGAAGTCGCATAACCAATCCTGCGCGACCACTCTTGCATTTCCCATATGTTCATTTGATTCTTACGATCGCCAGATTGTCTAATAGCCATAATATTCGCATAGTTCGACTGCAATGAGTTCAAGGCAGTCACGGCATCTTGGTAGGTTTTTTTAGACATTCTTAATGGAAGGTACACCTTCATCTATTTGATAATTGAACCTTGAAGAACAAAAGAACCACCACTCTTCTTGACCCAATTCGCCGCTTTCTTCTTGCCTGCAAGTTATTCCTTCAATTCATCACCATCAACTTGAATTGACTTGCAAAAAGTCACCAGGTACGAATTTCTTCCTGAAGTAGTGCCCTAATTGCGAGTGCCATCAACAGGTCCATCGCGACATCAAAAAGAGAAACATATCCCTGCGAGCTACAAGTATCCATAGAGAGCTTTAAAAAGTTCTTATATCATCCTTTGACACTTACTGGCGCTAAAGGACTCTCCTCAAAGCAAATAACTTTTACGCGTCTTCCTCGTGGTGGTATTTCGCTGCCCTTTTTCCAGATTCATATCAACCCAATATCAATCATATCCGTTCCACCACCCTACTTCACCTGATCGCAGTCAGAGTGTTAGTTATTTTTGTGATATAATCTGACAGTTTCAACAGCGGATACAATGGTCTCAATCCCATCCTCGACCAAGTTCGAACAGAACCAAATGAAATCTATCATAGGAAATTCATATAACAAGTTGTATTGCCAATTTATGTCTGAAGAGCTTTGTGAAGTAGGCAATTATAAGATTTTAAAACGGATTGGTGAAGGAAGCTTTGGGAAAGTGTACCTTGCATGTCACAAACCTACGCATCGAAAAGTGGTGCTGAAAACTAGTGATAAAAACGACCCCAACGTGGTGAGAGAAGTATTCTACCATAGACAGTTTGACTATCTTTATATCACGAAATTGTACGAAGTTATTGTAACGGAGACCAAAGTTTGGATGGCTCTTGAGTACTGTCCCGGTAAAGAATTATACGAACATCTGCTTTCTCTACATCGTATTCCTCTTGACGAGACAGCCAAGCTTTTTGCACAAATCTGCGGTGCAGTTTATTATGCACATTCATTGAATTGTGTTCATAGAGATTTAAAGTTGGAAAATATATTGTTGGATAAGAAGGGGAATGCAAAATTGGCTGATTTTGGCTTTACAAGGGAGTGTGTAGCGAAGGGTTCACTTGAAACTATATGTGGCACAACCGTATATATGGCTCCAGAATTAACGCAGAGGAAAAACTATGACGGATTCAAGATCGATATTTGGTCTTTAGGGGTCATCTTATATACTATGATCAATGGCACGATGCCTTTCGATGAAGATGATGATGCAAAAACTAAATGGAAAATAGTAAACGATATGCCGGAGTTTAACACTAATATCATGGACGAGAATTCTATAGACCTCATATCTCAACTTCTGGGGAAGGATCCTTCTGAAAGACCGAGTATGGAAAAAATTCTGTCTCATCCATTTTTACAACCATACGGAGTACCTGTATTGGAAAAAACAAAGAAGATTCTCTCCAAGCAGAGACGAGGGCTCACTCAGTTTCATTCGAGAACAGAACGCAAGCTGCTGAAACGTTTAAAGCAACTGGGGTTCGATACACAATCTATCAAGGCTTCTATACATAAGAGAAAATGCGATTCACTATCTGGACTTTGGTTATTGCTTATGGAACGCGAAAAAGCATGCGAGCTATCGAATTATCCCAAGCGAAGTAAATCTGTTTTATCGGTAAGAAAAGTTTTGGATGCCGCTAGCATAACGGACGGATTACAAATAGAAGAAGGATTTTTGTCACAGCATTTGGATTCTAAGATAACAGCACCTTTGAGCAGGATAATGAGTCGAAAAAGTGATTCAATTTCTGTCGTTGTGCCTTCACCACGTAGGAAGCTTATCGAACCGCAGGAGCTGCACCAAATAGACTCTTCTGGAATAAATCGGCTCAACAATGACCCTCCATCTAACTGCAGCACACCCAAAAAGAACAGCATTTTTAGTAAAATGACGAAGTTTTTCAAAAATAAAAAGAACAGTAGTGACATTACCCAATTGACCAATAATAAGCAACGGCAAAGTGATGATTCCCAGAAAAGTCGAAATAGCCCAGTAAGTCCGCCCGTTGAGAGCAAAGGTCTGTACGAGAAGAAGAGAGCAAACAGATCGGACTCTAGTAAATCTGTCGCAGGAAGTACGAGTCAAAATACGCCCAAGGATCATGACATGGACTACTTGGATGACGATATTCCTCGTGCGTCTACTAGTATTCAGATAATAGAAACGCCCAAGGATGGCGTGCGACAGCTGAAGCGATTCAAATCAACAACTTCCAGTGACATATCTCGGCAGACGTCAACTGGAAATTACGATAGCGAATCCCTAACCAATCCAATGCGGCGCTCCGATGAAAACTTAAAGTCTGGTGTATTTACCCGTGTACGACCAATTTCCGGTATTTCTCAACACTCTGAGATTTCAAACGAGACCTTCAACTCTGAATATTCCACGGACGGGAATACTTCTTCCTTTAGAATGTTAGACTCCAACAAATCCAGTCTTGCTCAGTCTTACGCAGGAGGCATTCCCCAAGATTTCGGCACTAATGAAAAGGCATCAGTTAATAACCAAAAAATTGCTAGAAGAGACCTAAGCATAATGTCAAGCGCGTCTAGCGCCTCCGAGAGAAGTTCCAGGACAGATTCATTTTATGACATCACGACTGCCTCTTCTCCAATGATGATGGATGTGAGAAACATCAAAAGAAGCTCAATTAAAGATTCTGTTTTACCAAGATTTGGTAAGCAATCTTCCTGGACGAACAAACGCAACCCAGCTGGTAGCCGACGTTCAGTTTTAGGCCGTCGGAATCATGGTCGAGATCTTTTAAGCCGCAAGTCATCCCATCAGCAATCTATAATAAAAGAGGAAAGCTCTTCAGGTGGTGATGATGACCACAAAGACTCGGCAATCATTATGCCTCCAGGTAGCTCTGTTGAGGAAGCCGATGAGCTGGCTGTCCACAGCGACAGCGAAGCTCCGTGCACTTCAAGCAACAGAGAGCCTGTCAGTTTACCGAAGATTAGCAAGCGAGCGAGCTTCATATGTGTGCGCTCACTAAGTGAGGGTAGCGATTTATCCCAAAATTACGCCCGGCTTTCAGGCGATTTAACAGCCTCGCCTATGACAGGCGAGGATGATGCTCTTTCGCGGGTAGCTGATCGGGAGGACAATACCTCTGACTGATTGAGAGGTATATTATGAAATAAACATAAGTAAACGATTGACCGCATGAACACGAATGCACTTTAGTCCAATCGATAAATGCTAGTGCAGCTTAAAAAACCATCATTTTTTCAGACATGCGCAACTAGAACTAACAGATCGCGTTCTATGGCAAGCGGTACATCTCATCGCAAATATATTACCACATCAGTAACGTACGGTACCCCTTTACCTTGCCACGTGAAATAATTTTGAGTAGCGCATTATGTGATTCTAATTCCTCGCCGCGCCTTCCCAATCTCTCAGTTCCTGGAACTCTCAAGTTTTCTCTCTGCGACCACTGTCGCGATGGCTGCCCTTCTTTGCACGGCGCAGCTTCTGCTCCACGCGGTCTACCTGCTGTGAGGCTTCTATTATGAAAAGTTATCTCAAGTGCAATAATTCGAGCACATACTATGTGCACAAAGCGTGAGAAACTCCATCCTTCTTTTTGACGGAGCCACAAATTCATCAAAGCACCTATTCATTACTTGCAATTATGGCATGAAGTCTCAAATTGTCGTGGACTCGCGGGAAGACCCGGATGATAGCTCTCGATCCTGCGGAAAGCATCAAGAATGAAGGTTCATTTCAGCATAATAGCAAACGTTCTCCGTAAGAGTGGCGTTTTCCTCCTCCCGATCATTCATGCTTTTGACAGGTTCAAGCAAACTAAGTTTAATTTCTCTCCTTTGGACCCTGAAGGCGTGGGATCTCTCCTCTTCTAGACAATAAGAAACAGCAAACTTTAAGCGATATTTTTCATAAGTACACCGGTGTACATCATTTACAAGTACATCATTACGCTGGCTGGGGATGTCCATCCATTTGGCCAATCCGAAATCGTTCAGGGTGTAGATAACCTAACTTTATGGAGAACTCCATACTGTCATCAAAACTGTTGAAAGAGAGTAGCTTTAGTATCAAGCTCTTCCCCACTTTAAGAGTTATTCATGATCAGAAGATCTTACAACAGGGATCTTTTCACTTATTTGAACTTTACAAATTTACGCTGGCACCTGTTGCCTTCGCTTTTCCTTGTCCACCAATATATATCTGCGATATTAGGTCAAAGTTTCCCTAGTTTGCCGGATGATCCTCTTCAAAGGGCCAGAAAAAGCAGTGAAAGAGCTACAAGCAAAATCTGCGCACCATTGGCAAATACACAATGAGAAATTAGGATTTTATCCCTCACTCAATATCAAATCAAGCTAGTTATACTGAATGAATGGGCCGACACCATATCTTACGGTATGTCTTCCATTTAATGGGAGACGGAAGTTTGGCCTTTCAAGGTTTACTGGTTTCTACATCGAGTACGGAAGTTGACTGGATTAGGTAACCTAAGTCATGTCAAAATGTTCCTGAAAACTTTGAAACTGGGGAGACGATTTGGTGGGAGAGAATGGCGCAACCTCGAGCGCTAACCGGATCAAGCAAGATTATATAAGCGCGTTGTGCGTTGCATGACAGGATGTTGATGAACTCGCATCAGGCTGCAGACATGCATGTTATTGAAATGACGGCGGGGCTTTCAAGGCTTGTTTCACCTGGGTCGCGGGCGTCAGAGAACGTGCTGCTGCTTATAATCCCTATCAATGTTCGACAGTTCGACAGGAAGTTCAACGCAGTAAAAACGTCACGTTCAAGATCATTGTTGAGCGTTCGATCGCGAGTGGAGGTGCATCGTGTTCTTTCACACTAAGTCCTGATCTCTGTGAAGTCTTATGCATTTCAAGCACATCATAGACAGAAAATGCTTTACTTAGATTAAATAAGTCTATAGGCGGGAAGGCTTGCTGGGTTATCCTGGCGTAATTTACCTTAAAAAATACAAAGATAAAGAATACATAAGCTAATGGTGAATAATATCCTTCATATCCAGATTTAGGGCATTCTTAAAGAAAAACTCAAAAAAGTCATCTTCATCAATGTCAATGTTCTCGTTTTCAAAATACTTTCTACACTCTTCGTTTAAATCTTCTTCTTCCTCGGATTCAGTACGATATGAAGCAGGTCCGGTCCAATTGGTATCTTGAGCGCTATCCTTGAAAAATTCCTCAAATTCTTCTAGTAAGTTTTCTTCATTCATGTAGACACTTTCATCCGGTGAATTCTTCGAGTCTAATGTGGCGTATGCGAAATTATCAAGTTTGAATTGGCTGCTTTCTGACTTAGCTTCTCTTGGGTATCTATCTATCTCAAAAGAGACAGTTTGGGCCTTAAGCATGCTCTTGAGCACTTCGCAGAGGGCCCTCCCGCAGTATAGTGGCAGTAATTTCACATCCTCCTCCAGATTTTTGACATGCAAGAATAAAGAAAGCATTTCACTATGTCGTTTCGGTATCAGACACTCAAAGGAGTAGGAGTCTTTCTGGAGTGCGCCAATAGGAACATCTATATCTTGTTTTATCAGCCTTCCTATCAAAAGACTTATAATTTGCGGATTATATTTCAAAATTTCCTCCAAATTTTTATCCTCGACTGTCAGCGGAAGTCTAACAATATTCTTTAAGTATTTTTCTGGATAACCATTGATCATTTTTTTTGATATAGACGAACTCAGTTCCTTGATGTTGAGAAGCTTGAAATATTCAACTTTTAAAAAGTTGAGCGCTTGTTCGGCACTCAGACCTTGACCACACCTAAAAGATTGTGGGATCATTTTGAAGCTTCCCTCATGAAGCCACAGCCGGTTGTTCGCCCGTGGATATTCGTAATGCTTGGGGAGAGCGTCATAATTTTCGATCAAGACAAAATCTCCTTCAGTATCACAAACTCGTATGAAGATTTGCGGGCCCACTAGACGGGAAAAATCTTGTAATAATGCAATGAGCAGCCCTTCTTCTTCTCTGACATTATCTTCGACAGTTAATTGCCCCATTATCAGAGAGAACCTGCTTTCGGTTTTATCTAAGCGTAAACTGATTTTGTTGTAATGAGACCACGGATAATGTTGGTTCCAAACTCTAAGATGGCTTCTAAGCTTCTCTAATAGACCTTGCATATGTTCATTTTTTGGATTAATGAATTTATCAATGTAGAATACACCGAAGAGAACTGTGGTCTCGTCTGCTGCTTCAAAGTCATCTGCTCCTTGATCTTTGTCCTCGTATTGCCACAGCCGGTCACAATCGATTATCTTTTGAGGCTTCACGAGTTTCAAAAACTGATCAGCAGATCCTTTCCGTGGCTTCGTATCCATCGCTACTTAATATCGATGTGTATAAGATTGTTCTAGTTTGCTCATCGCGACGACATTTATGTCAACCAAAGGTATAAAATACACACACATACAAAAAAAACAATAAAAGATACACTAGGCCATGGAAAAAATCAGGAGCTTGGTGTGGAATGGTAGCATCAATGTACAAATCTCAGTGAAGCCGTCCCTTCTCATAGCTGGTGTGAGTCCCTGTGAGTGTTCAATCAACCTCAAAATGCCTAGGAATACGTATTTGCCTCTTTCGCTGCCACTGATCAAGCATTTGGTAAAAGATTACTTGAGAATAGATTTAGATGACAGCAACAGATTTGTGTGGTTTGAATTCGAAAATGTACCTTTGTACTGGAATTACCCTATAGGTGTACTGTTTGACTCAATGGTCGGGTTAAATCCATCAGAAAGGCAACATAATGATACGCCCTTGTCACTTTACATTTGGAGAATTGAGTTAACTTGTGATACAAAACTTCCTACTGGAGTCATACCTCTTGTTGGAGGGGTAGAGCAAGTTCGAAGCTATTGGATGCATCAGTGGAAGCAGGCATGCTTTATATTGAACGGCTCAGCTAAACAAATGATGTCTTTGTCTATGCAAGACTCGCAAAAGTTTTGGGAAAGTGTTACAAAGCGAGATAGAGAGTCTTTTGAACTCATATCAGCAAGAATAATCCCAAGTAGACCTCGATATATTCCATTGGTCATACATCAGTCCCTTCCAGAGATGAAAATTATGCAACCTGTTACGGTCCCATTTAAGAACTCCAAAGACCCGCAGAACTTCATTGATATACTCGAATCGATTTTTTCTGAGTATTTCGAAAACAGTAATGGTCCGTTGATCAAGATTGTTTGTTGCGGCATAGAAATTCCCTTGAATGCGGACTTATATGATACCTATCTCCGATTCAGTAATCTGGATGGATTTTTGCATGTATCAATCTGTCTGTTGACAGCAAGTGAATTAAAACGTAAGGTTCTCTGAAATTGAGATTGAGAATATTAAAAAAAAATCTAGACATAAATTTCTGTAATCTTATTTAGATTTATTAATCACTTTGGTACTTCGAACACAGCCTGCAACCAGCATCTATACATTTTCAATTGTCTCTTTCTATTCACAAGAAGTCTTCTGTCAGTTCCTATCTTAGTTTCAATGAAGGATTTCTTAGTAAAAATTTCCCTTAATTCTTCTTCAGTGAAAAAATAAACTCTAGTACCATCTCCCCTGATGTAAAAATTGTCATCTAATATTCTATTTTTCTTGAATCTGACTTGCGCCAAATCGTATCTGCCATAATCTCTGAAAAGAATCTTGCCGCCAGGTTTCATCACTTTTTGTAGGTTATCAAGAGCTTGATCCCATTGGTCGGGTGACAGTGCACTGAACACAAAAATCATCACAGCAATATCAACAGAGTTCGGTTCAACGCCTTCCGGTAATTCTCCTAGTGGATTTGCTAAATCCCAGACAGTAGCATGGCCATATTTGGGGTTGAATTGTTCAGAAGTTTTCACTAATTCAACAGCTCTTGGAGCATAGTCGGCCGCAATGATTCTCAATCCTTCGTTTTCATTTTCATTTAGAATCGGGAAAAAAGTGTTTCCAGCACCACACCCGATTTCAAATATCGTTGTTTGACCAGCGTCCTTCTTTGTTGCGGCATATAGACAAGGAAACTCGATTTGTAACCACTTTCTATCTTTGAAGAAATTTTCTCTATTGTTCTTGTAAAAAATATCCCAAAATCTTGCAGGATTTTTGTTGTACAATTTCTTATCAAAGTCCGATACTGGGTTCTCAAACTGTTGCTTTATTTTTTCTTCAGCTTGTTGTATTTGCTCCTCTCCCCATTCTACATTGTCCCAAGCGTTGTGATCCCAAACTTCTGAGTTTTCTTTCAAAGTTCTTTTACCGAATTCGAATGGATCATCTCTCCCAAGACGGCTTGGAGGAGATTTTGATTTAAAGCCAGCAGTTGCTTTCTCGTGAGCAATTGTCTCGGAAGTTTCCTCCTGTATTTCTTGAGTCATAGCCGTCAACTCATCTCTATCGTGCTGATTAGGCATGCCTAAGCGAAGGTTCGTCAATCACCTCTAAATCTTCAACGTCGTCGGGCGTAGATTCAGGTTCTAAATTCACCTTTGTTTCCGCAGCGGTATCTCTTTCGATTGTTTGTTCATCCTTTTTTGGTTCCTCATCTTCTTTTGGTTCTTCGTCTATATCAGATTCCTCCTTTGAACCGTCAGGAGAGGTGTCTTTCTTCGAAACAGGCTTACTTACCTCGGTTTCAGCAGCTGGATTGGCGGCTTTATCTGCAGAAACAGATTCAGTGTCAGCTATGGTAGGAGGCGAGTGTTGCACCCTGGAAGATTCGACAATATCATCACTCTTATACGTCACGGAAGGCTCTTCTTTCACCTCATCGGTGGTAATTTTCTCAAACCTTTTAATCAAATCAGCTACACCCATTTTCCATATACTTTTCGATGATACGTCTGCCTCTTGTTGGATCAATCTGATAAATTTTTTCCATAAATTTCAATTAGCGCTTTTCTCGTCCAGCAGATATCAGAATTTCTGATGAGCTTCCTTATCACATGATCCGGAAGAGGAAAGGCAGTATTCCTGAGGCTGGTTGTGTAAGGAATGCCCGGGTGTTCAGTAAATTTTCTCATGCTTTCAGAGGCTATACTAAGATGGGCATTAAAATTCCAGCATCCTGTTGAGCCCAGGTCTAAATCCAGCACTTAAACAGAAAAGCACGATGTCCAATATGGTTCACAAGTCTTATGCCCTTGGAAGGTATCCACTCTCTTCCTCAGGCTGTGATTCGGTCGTGAGAGTCACAAAGGAGATGAGATAGTCTTTATCGTGCGAAATTGATATAAGTGGTTTCGTTCTGGGGTTTTTAATATACTGTTCATAAAACCTAGACCCTGTCCAAGGATCGAATTCAAACCGCTCATCAAATTGAAGCACTGGCATCCCGTTGGTGTGGTTCGTTTTGAAGGCAAGCCTGGTGTACACGCTTTGAGCTGGCGGGATTATATCATGGGGAACAAAGCAAGATAGTGCTTTATAAATTGACTCCTTCGTAGCCCAAATTCCACCAACGTAGGTGACGATTTTTGCATCGGTAGCGTCCCCACGCTTCAGCAAGAACTCCAATCTACTCAGCTCCACAGGGTGCATGAACTTTCTGGCAATTTTATAGAACCTCGAGTGTGGAACCTCGCGATTGGCCCCATAGTTTTGTAAGAGCCTTGATATTCTGGGTAGGTAAACGATATCTGTACCTATCCCAAGTAGTTTACCCTTGCCAAGGGTGTGATTCATCGTCCTGTAGCCTTCGAAGGTTCCTCACTTTACATTTTTAACAGCTAAACGTTAACTTTTTTCACAATGCACAAACAAAAATTCGGAGACGCGCTCGAAGTGCTTTGTCCGCAGAAAGGGTCTACCTACTTACCACTCTTGGGCTTATTCATATATTTAGTACGTATAAACTATAAACTTTTAATCAACTGTGCTCACGCGGAGGAATGGCAGTTGTATCAAGGAAACCAGTACAACTGAATATGGACCTGCTTTTGCCGCTCAGTGCTCATAATGAAAACTCCGCGATGAAGCCCGTAACTGAGTTTACCAAATGGTCTTGCGCATCTTTCTCGACCACAAGATGCGACGCATTCTTCACGTAGCCAGAATTCTTGGACCAATACTGGGGATTACTGGCAGCCTCCCATCTTTTCAATAAATGTGCTTTGTCGACGTTCTTGGGAACGTATTCATCCTTCTCGTTTTCTAAGACCAAAAAGGGTTTCGCAAGCTTACCAAATGTCGATTTCAGGAAATCGTCCGATAGATCGCTTGAAAAATAGTCATCGTCTCCGCCGACAACTATGAGTGAGCACCATCGGTACGCATTAATCGGCGCATTGAACACGGACTTGCAGTGCTCTGGTGATAGCAGTTGTTCTCCCTTACCAGCTTTGACCAACTGCAGGGCGGTCTCGGATAGACGTGAAAGAAGTTTTGCGTCGATAGTGGCCCCGAAAATCTCCCTATCAGAGACAGGGGCATCCAAAATGCCCGCATCAACAGTGCCTGGGAAACGTAGCAAATAATGCATGACATCCTGCGAGCCGGTAGAGCGCCCAAATATTATGATTTTGCGCCTGTCTTTTAATTTAAGGTAATCGACCAGTTTCTTGATATCCTTGACATCTTGATCCAGAGACTCCACACCAAACATTTTGTAGCTACTGTTCATCTGAATGTTAATGACAGAGTACCCGTGCTTGACAACTGCTTTCGCCAAGAGAGGCGCATATGCAACAGTCAATAAACCATCAGACAAGCCGCCTATGACGATTATGACGTTTGGTAGACCGACAGGTTCGAATTCGAACGCAACCTGGTTGGAGTAATGATGTAAGACACCTGGATAAGACATGGTCGCACACGTTCTCGTATGCTTATCAACTGTGATCTTTCTATTTTCAAATTCACTTTCTTCGAGAAAAGGGCGCTATGCAACCTTAACGCACCTTCCCGCGGGGAGTCCACCAACCTACCTAGAGCATGTGAGGGTAACGTGCACTATCGCAGTTGCAGTGTGAACGCACAGAGCCATGCTTCAATCTTAATGTGCGCTGGATTACTCGCTGAATTGTTCAGTCTCGCTGGTTTATGATATGTCTTCGCCATGTTTCACTATTGCCCGCACACTGCTGGCCCCGTGCTACTTCCATGCTACTCCTGAAATAACTGAAGAGAGAGCTTTACAATCGGACAATCAGAATTGCAAAGCCCTCGTAAGCGTTGCTAATTTATGACCATTCATGGTTTTCTCTCTCGTTCACTTCTCTAGACTTCCATCGTGCTTCCTCATCATGTATACTTCAGCTGGGCGCTTAGGGCCCAGTCGGGTTTAATATACACTCGCCGTGCGCGCTACCCGACTCTCGACCATAAAGGGAAGTTGGGGTAACTTGAGCAGGGGAGGGATGATCATGAGCACACAGCCGCCGATTAATATTGATCTATAAAAGCATGGTGTGAAGAGAGAGTTTGTTTCTCAATATCAGATCCAGCAAGAGTAAGAGGCTTAAGAAAGAAAGCTTTTTTTACAATGACAAAAGGACCAAGTATTAGTTCCGGATCTGTTTTGAAAGGGGACACACTGAAAAGGCTTATAATAAGTCTGCACGCAAACTGCATCGGTTTGCAACTCAAAGGGGTAAGCTTGAGGTCGTACGCCCAGGTGCTTTTAAGACATTTGATCAGAGTAGCAAGATCCCCGGTGTCGCACTTAGAACATAGGATACGAGCACGGCTTTTGCTTTTCTCCCTCGGTTTATCTGGTATCACCGTGGTGTCGAGCGCGGCATACGGGGCAGCTTTGTTGGTAAGTAAGATCTACTCGCTCTACAAGAACTCGAGAGCGCATGGCAGAAAGTACATCTTGCCCCGTGTGAGATCTCAGACGCAGCTGACCAGCGGGGGAAGGATCATGTATATACCGGTGGACAAGTTCTCCTCAGAGGTGACGGGGAGCAAATCCTTGAGAGCTAAAACTAAGGAGATGGTGGTCAAGCCAATTGCAGAAAGCAAAAGAATCTTTATACCGCCCAGAGACGACGACATCATCGAACATGATAAGTATGTGTTCAAAAACGTTGAATCGGGCAGTGCCAGAAATTCACAGATATTTTATTCCAAGTTCTTGAACCAAATGC
Source organism: Zygotorulaspora chibaensis (assembly GCA_030565665.1). Lineage (NCBI taxonomy): Eukaryota > Fungi > Ascomycota > Saccharomycetes > Saccharomycetales > Saccharomycetaceae > Zygotorulaspora > Zygotorulaspora chibaensis. The sequence goes on along the minus strand of JAJMCM010000005.1, from coordinate 200,302 downwards.
ATGTTTTGTCGAGGATACTCATACCGTCTCTTATGGACAAGAATTCTATGCTTCTGGTTTTCCAGATATTCTTTTTGGTCATGAGAACTTGGCTATCGCTTTTCGTTGCTAAGCTAGACGGTCAAATTGTGAGAGACATCATAGCTGGCAACGGCAAACGATTTGTTTTAGATATAGCATGCTGGTTCCTGATAGCGTTGCCTGCCTCTTACACCAACAGCGCCATCAAATTGTTGCAAAGGAAATTGAGTTTAAACTTTAGGGTATACCTGACCCGTTACATTCATGACATGTATTTGGACAAAAATTTAGCCTTCTACAAGATAATCTTCGATTCCAAATCCAGTAACTCGGTGATCAAGAACATCGATAATTCGATTACGAGTGATGTGACCAGATTCTGTGACGCAACTTGCTCGGTTTTTGCAAACATTGCCAAGCCGGTCATCGACCTGGTTTTCTTTTCATTCTATCTGCGCGATAATTTAGGAAGCATAGGAGTTCTTGGCATATTTGTTAATTACTTCATAACAGGTTATTTGTTAAGAAGGTGTACGCCACCATTAGGGAGGTTGGCAAGTGTCAAATCAAGCGCAGATGGAGACTATTATAATTATCATTTAAGCTTGATAAACAACAATGAGGAAATTGCGTTTTATCAGGGCACAGAAGTCGAAAAGTCGAAAGTGCTGGAGCTTTACGAAATTTTGATGGAACGTACACTCAACATTGACAAGAAAAAATTCAATTATAATATCATCGAAGACTACATTTTGAAATACACATGGTCAGGTTTGGGCTACGTTTTCGCGTCTATACCCATTGTAATGACCACACTTTCAACAGGCGTAAACTCGGAGGACAGTAATATGAAAGAATTTATTGTCAATAAAAGATTGATGCTATCCCTGGCGGATGCGGGCTCTCGTTTAATGCATTCAATCAAAGACATTTCCCAGCTGACAGGATACACAAATAGAATATTCACGCTTCTGTGTACCTTGCATAGGGTGCATTCAAGACAGTTCAGCTACGGAGCTATTGGTTCCGCACCTAAACTGTTGTCTGCGATTGACCTAAAAAGGGCTGATAGCAGTTCCAGTGAAAACAAACATGAAATAATTCAAGGCACAATCCAAAGAAATTTCAATGGTGTGAGGGTAGAGAATATTGATGTCATTGTGCCTTCTGTGCGAGCAGGAGAAGGTACAAAACTGATTAAAAAATTAACCTTCCAAATTCCGCCTCATATTGAAGCATCGCCCTCAAACGTTAATTCAGTTCAAGATTTGAAAAAGGTTTTTGACGCCAATCTACCATTTTTCGACGGACCAGGTTCCAGTTTATTAATTTTGGGGCCTAATAGTTGTGGTAAAAGTTCTGTTCAACGTATTATAGCAGAAATTTGGCCAGTGTATAATAAGAATGGTTTGCTTTCCGTTCCATCTGAAGGAAACTTATTCTGTGTCCCGCAAAAACCGTATTTCACTAGAGGCGGTACTCTGAGAGATCAGATAATATATCCGCTGTCATCTGATGATTTCTTTGACAGAGGTTTCAAGGATAAACATCTAGTCCAAATCCTTAAAGAAGTTCACCTGGAGTATTTACTGAAGAGAGATAAAGGCTGGTCCTATCTTGACGCAGTAGCTGATTGGAAGGATTTATTGAGTGGGGGTGAGAAGCAAAGAATGAATTTCGCTCGAATAATGTTTCACAAGCCACGATTCGTTGTGTTAGATGAAGCAACAAATGCAATTAGCGCTGATATGGAGGATTATCTTTTCAATTTGTTGAAAAGATATAGATTCAATTTTATCAGTATTTCTCAAAGGCCCTCATTAATAAAATACCACGATCTGCTTTTAGAAATAGCAGATCAGTCAACGGGGGCATGGCAGCTACAGACACTTGGAACAGATGAGGCAATTACATCTATAGATCACGAAATTGATGAACTATCTCAAAAACTAGCCAATGTTCATGAATGGGAATTCGAGCGGGAGGAACTAAGAGGAAAACTGGCTGTTATTTGAAACATCTACTAATTTTCGGGACGAGACCACGGCATGATCCCCCTTATATATTTATCGAAAAATATTTCATCATCATCGATAGAGTTCTCTAGATCGAACAGGTTTACATTATGATATCCGGGATACCGTTTGAATGGATTTCTGCTTGCCTTTTTTGAAGCTAAGGAGGCTCGAGATCCATACCAGTCAACGGCAAATAATCTTAAAGCATTTTGATTCTCAAGCATTTTCAACTCATTATAATAATTATCCAGTTGCTCTGGTGAATAATTTTCAGGCACAGGATCGACACCGACATAATCTATATGCTCCCTCGGGAAATCTATCGCTTTCGCATGGTAATCCAAGAATCTTGTCTCCTTGAATGCAAATCCAACTATCGTGATGTCGGTTGGATATTCATGTTTCACTTGCTTGAACCGGTACATCGAAAATAACAAGTTTTCGAACGAATCCAAAGCAAACTCTTCCGTAGTGATGCTATTGAGAAACAATTCATCCACTGTTAGTTTCTTTTGAATTAGAATAGAGTTTATCTCTTTCAAATAGTTTATAATATCGTCATCTTCAAAGATCTCAGAGATGGTTTCCTTATTCTTTTGGTACCCCTCTATAAGTTTGTGCATCAGCAGGTAATAACTTAGAGCTTCAGAAATACAACGGGCCTGTGCTTTTGTTTGAGATCCACTGAACACCGCTGTAGAACCGTTCGATAGGTCACCGACAACAAGGTGAATTGCTTTGAGGCCGTGTTTGATGAATGCGAGATGGTCATTCCCTTCGTATTGGAATGGTGCCAAGAACCAATGATCAGATAACTGACCAAAATTTAGAGAGCCTTCATCATTCAAAGAGTGCTTCCATATGGAGTGACAGGGAACAATTATCAACCTAGCCTTGTCCGTGGACGGCATTGCGATTCACTTCTGTTCTTATTGGGTGAACAGTTTTCATGTCTTTACGTTGAAATAGAAAAATGTCGCTGTCGTGCAATAGGTGGAAAAAAATGATCGTTTACTCTAATAATATACAAGACTTATATAAATGGGAAACTAGATTATTTGAAATCCTTATAAGTCCATTTTTCTGTGACTTTTGGTCTATTTTTCTTTGATTTTCTCATCTTAACACGAGATTCAACCTTGCCTGTGCTCTGTAGTTTTCTGAGCTGGTCACGGAGTAGGCTGCCTTCTGGTCTCAACCTTCTCAAAGAATCAGATAATTCGTCAGACAATTTCGCTTCAAAATTCTCTTCCAAAACATTGTGTTTCGAGTTCAATTTAGACTTCTTACTTTTATTGCTTTTAATGTCTGGAGCGTTTTTCTGTTGTTCTTCTAGCTGAACTTGGATTTCAATCTCCTCTAGTTTTTCAAGTTCGTGAACTTTCAGCTTTAAATCTTTCAACTGTTCATGTAGTTTAACCTTCTCTTCGTGTCTTCTTGCCTTGTTTCTTTGATACTTGGTTTTCTTTTTGTTTTTGACAACATCATTAACGGACAACCTAAGAAGATCAGCGCTGTTTTCCTCACCGTCCACATTTTCAACATTGTCTGCCTGCTCTTCGTCAGATGACGAGTCTTCCTCCTCGCTGTCATCCAGAACTTCCATTAATCGTCTTATTTTTTCCCTGTACTCTCTCATAGCAACCTTATTGTCCTCTATAGCCTTCTCCCTCTTGTATTCGTCGTCTATCAATTCAGACCACTCCTCTTTATGAGGATTATACGATTTGCCCCCATGAGGAATTTCTTCTAAATCTTTAATCTTAACTGGCGTCAAATTCAACGTTTCTGGCTTTACAGATGCAATAGACCAGCCAGAAGTGGATTTTTTTATTAGCTCTTCTGGCACGGTAACATCCTTCTTGAAATCCAACTTAATACCTGCTGGCGTCACAAAAGTAGTAGCCTCGGTGCTATCATCCCAAAGATCAACTTTTTTAAAACGGGACAACCCATCTTTTGCCATACGATGCTTTGCCTTGGATTCGCCATCTATTTTACCTGCCAAAGCTAATAGTTTTCTAACTTCCCTCTTCGAAACATTCTGAATCTTATTCTTTACAGTGCTGTCCTGTTTCACATGCTTAATGGCATCAACTTTAGAGTTCGTTTTGATGGCGTCCAAAATTTCTCTACTTTTCAAATTTTTTTTTATCTGTTTCCTCTTTATCAATTTAGTTTTCAAGCCAGTATCCCCAGTCTCATCCACCTCAAAAAGTGCAGCATCCTTAAGATCACCAATGCTTGCAGTACCATGTGTTATTTCAAGCTCTTTCTTGTCCACTATAGATTGCTCGATATCGGTCAAATCGATGTTCTTTCTCCATGCCTTCTTACCTTTACGGGAGGATTGCTTATACTGTGCTGGCCTCTTGCTGATAGTTTCAGGAGCCATTATAAACGTATGACTTGATGAATGAATCCAAATAACTATGAAGCTGGCTTTTTAGATTAAGACTGTGTAAGCTCATCCTTTCAAAGCTCATCGCCATTTTTTTATTTGGAAAATTTTATTCTGCGGACCTAATCGCGCCAGGTCGGGAAGCCGCACAGGCGAGCTCTACGAGATACATAGGGAATATAGGAATAATCACATGAAAAATGAACATTATTTCAGTTGTAATTGCTACTTCAGACATAATAGATAGGTAAAGGTAGTACATGTTATGTCGAGAAAATGATTATGATGGGATATGATAGAGCAGTTGATCTATAATCGTGAAAATAACTAGAAAAATAGCAAAAAGATAAAATAAAAAGGATAAAGACTGCACCTAATTTTTATAGCATTTTTGTCTATCTTCTCACTTCTTTGAAAAGTGAAGCTATTATAAGACGATCTCCTTTTCATTGTCCCACAGCGTCCTCTGAAATCTCCAATGTAAACTAGAAATCTGTTTCTTGCTATCTTTTTCGTCGATTAAGGTACCGCTTGGGGCATTCTTCATCGACAAGTTATTCAACGAGCACAGTTTTTTGAAGATATCGTCGGCCTCGGGCGTATAAACTGCATTTTCTGGTTTGGGTGAGTAATCAACGTCCTTAAACCACCTTCTTTGCCAGCTGACACCTTTTGATTCTTCGTCCTTTCTCATTTCTCTCTGTCTTTCTTCTAATTCTGTCTTTGTCTGTGAGATCAAATCGAAGTCTCCTGACTTGATAGCGACCGCGACATCTTTCCAAGCCTTTCTGCTTTCTAAGGGATGCTGTTCCTCCATTGGCTTGACCTTCAAATGTTCCGCAGGAGTCCTTGTCGCATCATAGAAGAGAGTTGGTTCTGGTTGATTCTTTTTCAAGATCTTAGAAGATCCAGACCATTGGCCAGATATTGTGTAAATCGCATTTTCTTTAGCCTTCGAATCCTTACTATTTCTATAAATTCTTGCCTTGAAAGAATTCTTCTTACCAGAGAAGTAACCTCTGCCAGAGTATTCGAGAACACAGAGTAACCCTGAGGATGATTGAATGTACGATTTGCCCTCCAATTCAACGAACGGTGATGCCACTAGAATACCCTCGATATGTAAAGGCGGCAAGGTAATTAAGTAAGATTCGTTGGCCAATTCCAGTAAAGCATGGCCGTACTGCTTGACGCTCAGCATCAAAGACTTGGAAAAAGAGGATTTGATTTGATTGTAACCTTCCATCCTGACGTTATTCTTATCGTTGAAGATAGAATAGGCTGTAATGGGGGGATGATGAGAGACCTGTTCACTTAATAAAACAGTTGGGCCGAATTCAGGATGCTCTTTATTTTCCCATTCACCCACAAATACCTCTCCCAAAAAAGGGTTCAGAGGTTTCTTCTCTGTCCCCATCGACTCGTTACGTGAGCAATATTGGGATTTTAATGTAGAAATGAACCATTTCACGACCGCCAACATACGTGCCATCTCTAGAGATTCGCATTCTTTATCTTGCTGGGCCGTTTTTTCCTTGTAGTTCTTTTCATTGACCAAAGCAGGCTCTAAAAACAAGTCTGGATGTTCTGCCCAATATTGAGAAAATTCAGATAAGGACGTAGGTGATAAAATAAATGGAGGGGCAGACAAAGAGGAAAGGTCTCCGTTAAAAGATGCAATTGACTTCAAGAAAGAAGTCCACGAAGAGGAGCTAGCGTATTGCGACATGGCTTGCTTGTCTCAGTATGTATCGTAAAGGGGGGTGTAAATCACTTCAATCTCGCTGAATAAAACGAAGTACCTAAAATAAAAGCAGAAACGCTAGTTGACCAGTAGTACCAAGCTAGCAAGCAGCGACCAGAAGAATGAACCACCTTAAATTCTCCGAAAGAGAAATCCAGTAAAAGTGGAACTTGCCAAAGTTGCAAAAGGTTGATATTGGGCTTAGTTTCCTCGCTGTGTCGACGAAAGCTGTACGGACAAAAAAAACTCGTACAATAAAATCGCGCCTACGGAAAACGTGATAGAGGAAGTTTCGTTGAACACTCCGCTAAGAGAGTAAAATAGGAATTAGCCATCCGGACCTCTTTTTACTTCTGCTGCACGTCACGAAAGTGCAACCAGTCGACATGATGGCACGCAATATTTCACCACCTACATTCAAGGACCCACAAAAAATCGCGTATGATCAAGTCGCCTTTGCTTCGCTTATGCAGCGTTCTTCTGCTACAGTGTTGGTTTTACGATTGCGCGATACCACCCTTTCTTGAAGACTTATTTTTTGAACGCCGGCGTGGCTCTCACAGCACCTTCGTTTAGTTCCTGCAGATGCGCCGCAGACGTCGGACCCTTTAACAAGGTTTTTTTTGCTGCAGTTGACCTTGCAAAAGTAGCCCCATATGTGGCCAAGAGTAGTGGTGTCTTTGAGCAAGGGACTGAGCCAGTAGCGTATCTTTGAAACGTGGAAAAGTCACGGGAGGTGCCCAGGATGCGGCGCGTTCTTGCAGCGGTGATCTACGTTGGCTCACCAAGGAACTGGCTAAAAAAATCCCGCTGTGATTTATACTATTTGTTGCCTAGCGTATGTCACATACTTCAGGAAGGAGCCCTCTGAGCCTTGGCTTCGAGGCCATCCTGCAGTACTTCTCTTTTCTTAAAAAGAACTCTCGCCTGCAACCAAACCGTGAACAACTCCCAATTGCCAGATGTTAATAGAAGCCTCAACTCGTGGTTGGGAAACCGCTTGTTGGACATTGTTCCTAGCTTGTTGCAAAAACATATAGTCGGCGTCGTTGACTCCGTTAGCCGCCCAGGCTGTCCGCGCTTTGTTCCCCATAGAGGCCGGGTAACAGGGCGATAGCGCTTTTGACTGACAAGGTTGAAGTTAAGTCATTTCCGTGCCAGGCAATACATTGCAGCTTAGGGAATTGAGACCCAACAAGGAAGGACCACTAAACCGCAAAATAGATAGGTTACAGGTCTTTTCACCGCATCAACTAATTTAACTAGAAGTATCTTGAGGTCCGCGCAAGGGACTGGTGAATATGTAGAGTGATGCTAACCGCTTGTTATCTTCGGCAGCCCGTTCTGGCTGTTTCGGCAAGGCACCGAGTATCGCTCAAGCAGTCCAGTTTGCGTCCCAGTACGTATGCGAACAGCATTGGGAGCCTCCCGTCTGGAAGAGTGGGCGATCGTACACGGCAGTGCACCATGACCGCTGCTGCGACCCTGGTCGTTAATGATTGAATAACTCTACTTAATTAGTGCATTTGTCGTACATAGTTACCCAGAAGCGATAACCCTTCTCTTCTAGTAAGAATCTCGAGGCCTCACCCTCGGTAGCGGTCTCGACTGGTGTTCTTAGGGGCAGTTCAACACTGGGTGGTAGGAATTGAACCAGTTTTTCGCTTGAGGCCTCACGAAATTTAGTCTCCAGATGGAGTCTGTGCAAAAATGTGTCCATTTGCGGAACTGGCGTTGAGTCCGCTGTCTGGATCTTGGTAATGAGCCAGTGGTCTGTGATCTCGTAGCTCTGGTTGTATATTTGGCCGCCACCGATGATGTATATAGTTTCCAGACAGTCCCCCATCTGCTGCTTCAATTTTTCGACGCCCTGCACCAAAGAGTTACTGTGATAGCACCCATCATGCTGAGAAAGGATGCTGTTAAAGTCCCTCGAGACTATAACGTTGATCCGGTCTGGCAGCGGGCGAAACTTCAATGGTATCGACTCCCACGTTTTCCTGCCCATGACAACGGCGTTCGTTTTCTTAGGGTCCTTTGTTATCGTCGTGACTTGTTTGAAGTACTTCATCTCTTTAGATAGTCTCCACGGCAGCGTGCCCTGAAATCCAATCCCCATATCGGGGATGAGGCATGCAACGATTCCAACAACGGGTATTTTGGACATATTTGGCCGTAGTTTTGTTTCACTGCTGCGCTTTCAGGTTACGTACGAACGTTTTTTCGCTTGTAAATAAGCAATACGTGAAGAGATTGAAAAATAGAGAACACAATATTCCAAAAGTTGAAACTCTCCACAAATAGAAAAGGTCAAGAAAAGCATGTCGGTCAGAACATCGAGCCACGTTATCACTTCTCCTATAGGAGACCCGATTGAGCTAGTTGTCACGCTGCCGCAAGACACAGCTGGTAAGAAAGTCCCAATAACGATTGCATTTGGGTTTCAAGCTGAAAAATCGCATTTGTCCAAACTAGCATGCTATCATTACGCATTACCGAATCGAAACGGCAGTGAAATCGTGGGAACGACACTGTTGGACACCAGCAGCGATTGGATTAGAGATGTTACAAGACAAACTGCCACAGCTGTATCGAAGAAGTTCGGCGTTCCGTGCTACGTTGCCTGGGCCACGGCATTGAACAAAGGGTACAGCTCCATGGAACAAATATACGTAGTAAAAGAATGCATTAACTTTATAAATGAATTACGTAAATGAAGCCTTTTTATTCTTTAAACTTTAATCTTTAATTCGACAACCAAACCTTTGATTGTACTAACTAAAAAAAAAAGGTTAACTTGTCAGACTGCCATTCGTGCCCACCCAGGAATTTCTATCCCTTCCCAAAAGAAGTACATAGACTGGGCCAAGATCATCGCGCCTATTTATATAAGCAAGGACTATACCCATCGTGCAAGCACGTCGAATAAATTTCCGAGCCTAAAATTGCAACAGGCAAAACAAAATGTTAAAATGATAGATGACCGAACCGCTAAGGATTGCGGATCAAGCTATTTGTTTCAAAGCATTTATTTTCTCACTCTAGGGCACAAAGGTTATGTCACTCATCAACCAAGTTGGATTCAGTGGCTCTTGTGAAGAGTCAAAGAGTGACGATTCCTATAGAAATGATCCTACTGTAGAATGTGTTAGTTAAACTTCCGCGCTTTGGATTAATTGGAAAGCCATTGTGGCATAATATGGGGGGTATAACACATACTGAAGTACGTCGACACAGATTTTAAATAGAATTGAAATGAAAGAAAGAAGGACATGAACTAAGAACTGATAATTACCTGCTCCTTATATACCTTTCCTTTCGAGATGAGCATCAAATTTTTCATGAAGCCCTAACAGAAGATGAGCCAAAAAAGCAATCACACATGGTGTACGGGCTTAGTTGTAGCCCTACGGTAGGGTGACACTCAGCACCGACACACACGTTAAAAGTGAGCCCTGGTGTGTTTAAAATGACTGCTACATCCGTACATATCTTTAGCATCCGTGCATCATGTGTGTGCTCATTCGATTCAATTTGCTTTTCCTATCTCGCATAGCGTGTGCCTCTCAAGACGCATCCTATGGGGACCGAAAGTGCGCATGGAGCATCAAGCATCCGGACCGACAAACCATCCCAGTAGGATGCCCTCTGCCCACTGCCCACTGCCCGCTGCGTGCTGGGCTCGACGTCTCTCTCTAACAATCCACATCCGACCTGAATCCCGGCCGGGCTGGCTGACTACGTCGTTGCACTACCTTCACGACCTCTCTGACGAGTTCTGGTGTTCTATACTATCATGAAATATTCAAAGTAGATTAATATATTGATACTCGACGTTGATTATTTCGAAGTAAAGGAGCACGTAAGAACCAAGTAAACGAAAGATGGCTGAATCCCATAGATGTATGTTTGAATATAGAGCTTAGCATTTTGGAAACCAGTGAATAAACTTAGGATATACCTGCACTGACGATCGTGGGAAGATGAACTGAATAGATGAACCAGCACCCGCACGGAAGAGTTCTCGAATAAAAATAAATGAACAGTTGGGACGATCATACGCAGGAGTAAGAAAGATCAACACCCGAGTTTTTGGAGCCCGTGAAGTTCAAGTTTATCCCTGATGGAGTGTAACATTCGTTTCCATAAATTAAAATGAACCGAGAGAACATTTACTAACTTTTTCCTTCTTTATTATAGTGTACGTCAAAGGTAAGCATTTATCATACCAAAGATCTAAGAGAGTTAACAACCCTAACGTCTCTTTGATCAAGATCGAAGGTGTTGCTACTCCACAAGAAGCTCAATTCTACTTGGGTAAACGTGTTGCTTATGTTTACAGAGCCTCCAAGGAGATCAGAGGTTCAAAGATCAGAGTTATTTGGGGTAAAGTAACTAGATCTCATGGTAACTCCGGTGTTGTCAGAGCTACTTTCAGAAACAACTTACCAGCAAAGACTTTCGGTGCTTCTGTCAGAATCTTCTTGTATCCATCTTCCATTTAATCTAGGCGCGTCTACACAAATATTTAGTTTATGTAAACTTTTAATCCACTAAGGAATTGCAATGCACACGACTGCAGGGACCTGGGGACTGTATGTCCCGCCACCTGCCATCGAATGCTTAGTAAAGTAACTCAGCATTATGTTTCTCGCCGCGTTGAAATCCATGTTTGAACGCAGATAAGCGTTTTGAGGAGCAGTAAGTTTTGGCACGCCCGGGATCTTGCTTGATGTTTCCGCAGTAGAAGCGGCTCTTGGACGTCCAGTCCTCACTCACTTCAGTAAAATGCGTCTGCGCGAGCTGTTGCCATTTCATTGTCCCCCGTCATGGAATGCAGAGTGCGCCATTGCTGCTATGTTCGGTTCGCGGTTGGGGGTTAATGCCCTTGAGAAATAGCTTTGTGAGGAGAAAGGCATTCTGGTGGTTTTGCAGAAGTAGAGAGCGACCTTTTCGTGCAGTCCAAGGACTAGACAAGTAGTTTTTTCGCCAGGTTCGGTCAGTGCCTGTGTGCTCTGAGTTCTGCAAGACAGGATTGTAGAATATATCCCGGATGCAACGGCCTTGATACTCTCACCACTGCCTGCCTACTGCTGACGTCGAAAACGTTCTATTTAGATTAGTAATCAGCAAGGGAAGTGCGGACGCAGGTGTCGAAGAATATGGTCTCGATGAATAGAGGTAGGCGCGGCATTTTTGTTTAGCAAGTGGAATAGCCTGCTGGGGTAGAACGGTGTTTCCCTTAGCGATTCCTTTGAAGTCTCGAGTCCAAGGGCATTTTTTTGGGGGCTGTTTCGGAGCTCTCATGTCTGTAGGTGAGAAGATATTATAGTAAAATGTTGGCTGTTCCTGCACCTCTTCCGAACAGCCAATCTAGCCCCTTCTTGGCTTCTTGACTTGCTTGTATCTGGACAAGATTCTTTTCTGTTTCTTGAAGAAATTTCTCATATCATCATTTTTCAAGTCATAATGATAGTCATCGAGCCAAGCTCGCTCGGCGGTTAAAGTGTTTGTTTCGCCACTTAAAGGACTGGTCTGCGGGTCTGTTCGTGAAAGAGCGGACCGTCGACACAAGATTTTGTTGAATGTATTCGGATCTTATGTGCCGGAGCAGTCCTTCTGCCATTTTATGCCAATGGAGCCATCTCATATTTGAAGTTGGGGCAACATGTTTCCTATTGTCATGTATGCGACGTGGTATTTCTTGAGGTATTAGCAATCATACCGAGCAATTTATGTCTCATATTGGATATTGGTACGTTTGAGGCATTATGACTGTAGTCATTTTTCGTTCGAAGACGCACTTGTTCCGGAGAATATAGCCGCCGAGCCATTACAATTTTTTCTATGACAGAAGCCAGCAGGAGCACCCAGGGAAGAACGAGAGACCTAACACGGTAGACAGATGCAGTTTTGACATGATATGTCAAGATTTCAGCATATAAGATGACTAAGTTGATATTCTTGAGGTTTTGAAGGCCTAATTCCTTGCGCTTCACAAGAGAAACACTATGGGTCAACGATTAGAATTTAGGCGGCAGATTCAACTATCAAGATACTATCGTTATGTTAAATAAAGATCTCAGCCAGGTGAAGAATAAATGAGAATTTCAGCGATTGAAATATCGGATGAGAATTCTGCTTGGCTGGGTTCGTGCTTGTCGTTCTAACCACTGATGCCTTTGATTCATGTGTGCATCAATCCGAAGAAGCAAAAGAAGCGAAGAAGCAAAAGAAGTGAAGAACGCTGTTTCAATTGATACCATCGACTCCACCACTGTCTGCAGGATTCTCAGGCTTAGAACAGTTGTTGCGCTTACTGCAGAGGAACTCAAACTTGGGACTGTCTTAGAAACACCATTTGGTAACGCTTTGGCCCAACCATCCACGATTTTTACGGAAGGTGTTGGGCTCACGCATTATGTCATTGTTGCAGTGCATGGCAATATTTTAAGGTAACTCCCTTTTTTCTCGCCATTTCGAGGCATATTTGGGCTTTATCAAGAGATAACGGCCTAATACTTTCAAAATAAATCAAAACTGTGAATAAGCAGTCCCTATCTCAATTGTTGCTATTTCCGCTTCAAGTATTGGTTGATTATTGCGAGGGGAATTTTGTTTATAATAGCTTGTAGAGATGCATTTTGATACTTGTGTAGCATATTCTACAGTCCAATTTTTCGTTTGTTTGTAAATACGTACGTTAGGCTCTTTGTGGTATTTTTTCAACTAAACATTAAAACAAAAGTTAAAAATACATAATACGTACAATAAAAACAAATTCATAGTCTCATACTTCTTCTCTTGAAAAAATCTATAACCTTCCTTGCTGTTGATTGATCCCCCGTATTTCTTTGCTGTGGTTGAGTGTGCGTACGCTGTTGATTATCGCCCAAGCTCGAAATCATAACTGACTGCCTATAGGTATTCCCGGAATAGTTGCTAGAATTTGTGGTTCTTGAACTTATTCTGCTCTTTGAATTGCTATTTGATGGATGGCGCTGGTTTGAAGCTTCTTTTGCAGTTGGTTCAGGTGCCGCTGAGCTGTTCACATTTTTGTTATTGTTCGTTTGGCTGTGGGAGGAAGCTTGCCTAGAGTTGCTGGAACTCTTATTGACGATTGGTATAGCAGGCGTAGGCACGATGCCCTGCACTGTTGCTACTCCTTGAGCTTTTGAAGAGACTGATGCAGATGATGATGAGGGATTTCGTGAAGATGGCTTGGCAGCAGGCGCGACGACACTTTTGGAATCAGTTGACGCTAGACTTGATTTGGATGCATTGTGTGTTGAAGAAAACGATAAAAAGCTGAATCTCTTTTTATCGAACTTATTTTCAACAGCGAGCTTTTCAACTGTCTTGTCAGATAATGGAGAGCTGGATTTTTCGGTACTAACCTTAGAGTTACCGCCAGAGCTTTTCTTCACCGTGATTGTTTTATCATTCAACAAGCTTTCCTCCATCTCTTCAGTGACGGGGCTGAAAACCTTTTCTCCCACGATGACACTGAAACGACGACTCTGTCCCCGTTTTCGGTGATCGGCATCTTCGACCTGTTCATTAATTCTTCTTGCGATGGTCTCGCCATCCTTTTGAGATCTTATTAAATCACCAGAAACACTCTGTAAATCCAAGGATGGCTTACTAACTGAGAACGACTTAGCAGGTAACATTTTGGGTACATTATCAAAAGACGATAAATACTTTTGATCAGGCGATAATGATGGAGTTGACTCGAATGGTGGCTGCTCAAGACTTATCATATTACTGATCGAGCTACCGTTGATGGTTGTTAGGGTAGGTGATCCGCCACAATTTTCACCCGTGGACGAGGGATGATATGATGTCGGCCGTGGTTTTCGATGCTGAGAAGCAAGTGCATGATAAGGTCCGTTATTAGCTCCTTGCATCCCTTTACTCTTGAATGCATTGTAGTTATTATTTTGGGAAGATTTGAGGGTCATTGAGTTAGTTGCTTCGTTAGTTCCTGAAGAAGCTGGTGATATGATATTAAAAGTTGGGACATCTTTAGCAGGGCTTGTTTCTACAATTACGCTAGTTTTATTCATTAGAGAGGAAACGTTTGCAGAATTCCCAGAATGCGTGTTAGATCTTTGAACGAGGAAAGCTGGCGTGCCCCTATTATTTGGATGATGTATCTTTTGTAAATGCAAAAATGATTCGTGCTGTATATTATGTTCACGTTCAGCGTCAACTACGGCTTGCAGCGCTATTGAGGCAGCAGAATTGCTTCTGCTATGTCTGTTCGTACCTCTTACAGGTGAATGCCGTTTTTCGGGTGAGGGTGGAGATGGCTTGGTTATCACATGAGACTGTGATTCCTGTGGTGGAGCTGGTAAGTTAACTAGAGTCGAATCGATGACCAAAGAATCTCTTTTTTCTCCCTTGGAGCTTGTTGATGATGTTGAGCAGCTCGATTGAGGTCTCGCCGATCTTGGAGCATTGAGCCTTGGAGGTCGAAAAACATCTTTCGACAGCATGGTTCTGTCCCATTCTTCAGGTGTAATCGTCAAAAATGGCATGTGAGGCCTGATCCATTCATGCCTTTGAATATTTCTCAGCGTTATTCTTTTTTTTGGATCTGAAACAAGAATTCGTCGCAAAAGGTCTCTCGGTAAAGGAGTGACATATTCTGGGAATTTTAATGAAGTTCTTGTAATATAGTGGTACAGTTTAGCAATATCATTTCCATCAGGATTTTTTGGGTCATCATCCCATGGCAAATAGCCTGCGAGCATTGCATATAAAATGATCCCACACGACCAAACATCGGCTTTTCTTGCTTCATAAGGTTTTGTACTAACGACTAACTCAGGTGCAGCATAGCAAGGAGAGCCACATGAAGTTTTCATCAACTCGTTGTGTTGAAAGAACTCATTGACGAACCCGAAGTCTGTAATAATCAAATTTTCATGTTTGTCCAATAGTAAATTTTCTAATTTCAAATCTCTATGAACCAAACCTTTGGAGTGCATATATTGAACCCCACTGGTAAGTTGTGCGAATAATCTGCAGGCCACACCCTCCTTTAATCTTCTCTTTTTCTGGATGTACTTGTAAAATTCTCCTCCAGAAGCATACTCGAGTACGATACCGATGTACTTTGAATTTTGTAAAACCTCTTCCAATTTGACAATGTTGGGATGGCTTAAGTGTTTCAATGCATTAATTTCGCGGTAAACTTTTACCTCCTTGTCCGAATTCTTTGGTATCGTATCTCTTCTTATTAACTTGATGGCAACTTGTTTCGGAACCTCTGTTGAGGAAGTTGAGGATTGCTTGGA
This sequence comes from Zygotorulaspora chibaensis, assembly GCA_030565665.1. NCBI lineage: Eukaryota > Fungi > Ascomycota > Saccharomycetes > Saccharomycetales > Saccharomycetaceae > Zygotorulaspora > Zygotorulaspora chibaensis. The sequence continues at coordinate 184,813 of JAJMCM010000005.1, read as the reverse complement.
CCAGCCTAACTTCACTTTACCAAACTCGCCCTCTCCTAGGGTTGAGCCTAATATATAAGGTCCAAAGGTAACATGCTTTCTCTTCTGTTTACCCTGTGCGTTCGTTCCACCAATAGAATGATTAATTGTCGTGCTATTCGATAAAACGGCTGTCTCACCACCGTAGTAAGTGTAACGTTTTGGTACCGAAGCCATATAAAATACGTCCGAAAGTTCCTCTGATTGTTGTAAAGCGATAAATGGTAAGATATTCCTAACTTTCCAGGAACTGTTCTTTTCAAATTTTAATGTTCAACTGTCTTATTCTGTCTGCCTCAAAGTCAGGTAGCTGTCCACGTTGACAATAATGCGATAACGTAGTTCCCTATAAATTTTGGAGCCCCTTTCTTAACGCGTAATTGAACGTTAAACCACTCGAGATAAACTATAATCCAACAACTGAGGAAACTATCACAAGATTGAAACACCTCCTTTAAATTGACACAAAACAAAATTAAACTCAAAAATGGAGACCTATAAGTTTGCCCCTACAATTGACACGTTTGTCAGTAGTTCAATCGCCAATATGTCTTGCTTGTTTCTGTACGCTATTGAAATTCTTTACCGTTTGTTTACGTTTCGAATCTTAATTACGCATCTCTCCTACTTTTAGATTTTTCCTTCTTTTGGAATCCTTTCATCGCCCATTTTTGTTTACCTATTCGCATAGTTGGTCACATGCTCATGAGTGCGGCTTGACATAGTCAAGATTCTGCACGCTGATATAAATGGAATCTCGGTGGGTATCATGAGCTTGCATTATCGACGTATTTGAAGGACAAGTTTATTGACACGCGACCAGGTGAGCCAGCGATTAATATCGCAAGGCCTTCCGATTCCTTACGGCCCCGCCAGCGATGACATATGAACAGACGTTAAAGCGTGATTACATACTGGTATATGCCTTATATATGATCCTATGTACAAGACGATTGTCATTTGGATGTCGTTAGATAGTTGCTCAGTTATCGTTGGATTTGACTATGCCGACCTTTGCTGGTCTTATAACCCTGTTGTTCAGAGTGAAACCAATCTGCTGGACGTGGAAGATGGAGCCAGGTTCCTTTTCAGGCTGAGGCAGCTCAAAAGTAGCCTCGTGTTTGTTTGGATCGAATTGTTCCCCAACTGGATCCAATTTTTCAATACCATGTTTTTTCAACGTCTTCTCAAAAACGTCTCTCGTCATCTTTACACCGGTGTAGAGATCATTGATCTCTTTAGATTTCTCAACATCTTCTTGTTTGAAGGCGTTCAGAGCATGGCCAAAGTTGTCAACAGACTCGAGCAGATCCTTCGCAAATTTTTGAAGTGCAAAGTCTTTTGCCTTCTGGACGTCTTTCTTTGTGACTTCCTGTAGATTTCTAAAGTCTGCAACAGATCTAAGCAGTCTGTCTTTTAATTCGACAGTCTCCTTGTTCTTGCTTTCAAGCTTAGCTTCAAGTTCTTCAATTTTCTTTTGCTCGGGGGTCAGATCGCCGTTACTTGCGCTCTTATCTTCCTCCTTTGTAGCCTCACCATTTTTGTTAACTTCCTCAGAGTAGAATCTAAGGCCCGAGTAAACGCTTTGGGGGGTTTGTCCAACTCTGTTCATCATTGGGAGGCAACCACGGCTCCCTGGGGTGGCTGCCCTTTTGGGAGCGTATTTAGCAACGATAGAAAAGGCTCTCATTACTATGGCTTGTTTGAAGACTGGGGAATTCTTGAGCAGATTGAATAATACTGTGATAGGTGGTTAGTTATGGCAGTGTTCCATCTTTAATCCGAACAATTATTTGACACTGCTTGATGGAAACAAAGTGAAAAATACGGCCCATTTTTAATCGTCATGAACGAATCGTAATTAGGCCGTATACTAATGAACAGGATAATGGCTTGAATTAATTGTGGATTAATTTTGCTGCACCTGCATTTAAATTTGTTCCTATATGTATTTATGTTATGTCTAGATTTCCTACATATCGTTATCCCAACATTTATTGATGAACTTCTCCATGTTGACCTTTTTCTTCATTTGACCTTGAATCCATGGATGTTGTATCATTTGTCTTGGAGAAGGCCGTTCCCTAGTGTCTTTTTTCAGACAATATTCGATAAATGATTTGAAAGCCTTGCTCCAAGTAATGTTCAGCTCTGGTTCGTCTCTCAAGACGGGCGTAAACGTCAGAATTACAGTTAGTAATTCTATCGGAGCAATATTTGGGGTCATCTTATCGCGGCCAAATGGGAAATGACCTTGTGCGACTTCAAGAAGTGTTAGGCCCAGTGACCACACATCGCATGTGACACTATATGGTTGACCCTGGATTCTTTCTGGTGCCATGTAGAAGGAAGTACCTGTAAATGTAGTAGCAAGTGAATTTACGGCCTCACCGCTGACGCCAAAATCACATAATTTGACCTGACCTTTATCATTCAGTAGTATATTCTGCGGCTTGATATCCCTGTGGATGATTTTTCTTTCATGCAAATAGGACAATCCTCGTAAAACAGCTTCGGCGATTTTCCCAAGAACTTTCTCGCTAATTCTTCCACCACGTTCAATGAGATTTTTATACACCGCATCCAGTGACTTACCCCCCATGTATTCCATCGCAATGTAAATTGTTGAATTTTGTTGGTCCGAAAACATTCCATAATATCTTACGATGTAATCCGATTCGAAACTTTTATTAAACTGCAGCTCCCTGAAGATTTGCTTTTGATACTCTGGGTCAGTGTTCAAAGTATTGATCGTTTTAAGCGCAAATATTTTTGCGCCTTGCTTCAATCTGCACTTTGCAACGGATCCGCCCGCACCTTCACCCAGTATGCCAAGAGTTACTATTTCATCCTTCAAATGAGGATGTTGCCAAAGCTCTTCTTCCAATTCATCAACATCTTTGCCTGACATAGTTTGCTCTGCAATCTGAGTATCTTTTTTCAATGGACTGTTATTGTTGCTGCTCTGCTCGTAGGAGGATATGAGAGTTGATGGATAAGAGTCAACCGATTCATTATGTTCTTTTCTTGAGAAAGGCAGCCCCGTCTGGCTATTCCTATTATCTTTGATTTTATTTTTATCCGTTGTATCATTATCATTGCAGTTTGTCTTTTCCCTAATATTCGAGTTACTTTGGCTCCGATTCATCCTGTTCGCATCACTTAATGAGCTCTCTGAGGTCAGCTGTAAATTTTGTATAGAATTCGATAAGGAGTCTGTTGTATTAGGGGAAGATCTCGACTTGGTTGTTGTGCCACTTGCCAGTACTAGCGGTGGCAATGGAGGTGGGGCCGGCCTTCTTTTCAGCGTTTTGATGGTAGATGAAGACGATGATGAAGAAGCCGAAAGTGGCTGTTGTTGACTGCCACACTTCAAAGTGGCACTCGACGAAGCCGAAGGGGGCATCGTAGCTGAGAAAGAAGAGATTGGCCTTTCGTTATTTTGCGTAGTGGTGTTTAATGAGAGAAACACATCCTCACTGCTACCGTTGTTAGCGTTACTACCAATGCTGCCACTAGCGTTCGCATTCATGTTTCTCCCAATTGGCGGGAGCGTCAGTTTTGGCGACTTGCTGTTTCGTCTAATGGATTCTGGTGGTCTGAATAAGGAAGCCATTGCCAATTTATTCCTACACGCAAGTAGCTGTGGTACTATACTAAAACTGGCGAGCTAATTGAAACAATAATCAGTTTCCTGATCAAAAATCGTAAGTTTGACGATGTGACAACAAAAGAACGGTATTCTACTGTAACGAGAGACCTCTATATGCTCTGATCACTAGATTTTTGAAATCACCTGTGGTAAGCTTCAGTTCTCAAACACCGCTGGAGAAGAGTACGGTGCTGGGGCCGTGAATTTGATGATCGTTATGATCTACTAGTTCAAATATTACCCTGCCGACTTCTGTAAGAAGTTTCATTTGGCGGGTGACTGAGTTCGCGCTACAGCGGGTGTGATAATAACCTATGTCCTAATTTAGAATTATACGTTGGTAATCAAACGAGGCAATTGAGCAAGCTATAGCTCGCGTAACGTTTATTTATCCCCAGCAGGAAATGGGCGCAAAGCGTATTCATGCCTGGTGCACTTAAGAATGAATCAGATCTTTGTTATCTAACAAAACGGCAGACTAGTTTATCCATACCTCCATCGTGGCGCTGGTTGCTCGCTTTTTAACGACATCAGTCACAAGTTTAAATCTGAATTTGGGCAAGAGTATCTGGGAGTGAACAAGTCCTTCTCAGATCCCGAGTATATCACGGTTTCATTGCCTAACAAGGCATGGAGGGGGGCTATAAATTTAGCAACAGGCCCCGAAAAGATAAGTGAGACACGTTTATTTTCAGCCAATGACTGAAATACAGTGCCGATATGGACCAAGATCTCAGGAAATCGGCTGGGATTTCCGTCAAGCTATTATGAAGCACAAGAGGATTAAAGACATAACTCAGAATTTGGGAAACTCCGTCACCTAAAAGGGGCAGCTGTTGAAAACTTTCACCATGAGAATGCTCCGACTGGTTTCAAATGGATAACGTAACCGTGCAATCCCTTTGGTGCCTCTCTTTTCATTTGCAGAGGCCATGCTCCCTCAGGTGGAACTTCATAAGGATTCATTGGAGCCTTCGTGATATATATATACAGGCTTACACCACCTAAACTCAGACAGAGTACAGAAGATGGGATAGAGTCGCCACAAGGCGCTCACCAAACCAGGAGAAAAAACCATCCGTCTAGTGCACAAGAGCGCCGTTCTCTAACCATCGCAGGAAACAACGAACATCAATCTCAAGTGCCTTATCGAGCATTCGATGACAAGTGGGATTGGCCATAGCCCTGTGCACCAGCGTGCTTTGCAAGTCCTTCGAGGTGAGAGGTTTACATAGACTAAGTATTCGATGTAGATACGCCTGGGGTCACCCGGCCCCTCTGCAGGTTAAAGTAATAAAACAGAAGATGAAAAATCGATGACGAATAGTATAAAGATCTCGTGAAGTAGGGCCTGACCAGTACACAGCGCTTGAATTGTTGACTATGAGCGAATCGAAGGAAGATGCTGCAGATCTGCTTGCCTCTTTGAAGATTGATGGCAAAAAAGAGGCAGAGAGGCCAGATGATGCCGCAAAACCAACTGAAGAGGCAAAAGGCGAGGAGAAGAAAGAAAATAAGGTGGATGAAAGAGCAGTAGACTCCAATCTTGTCAAGTCTGAATATGAGGTGAAGGTGAACCTCGCGGATATACAGGCGGACCCAAATTCTCCGCTGTACAGCGTTAAATCTTTCGAAGAATTAGGGCTCTCTCCCGACTTACTGAAAGGCTTGTATGCAATGAAATTCCAGAAACCTTCCAAAATTCAAGAAATAGCCTTACCGTTGTTGCTGAATAATCCTCCAAGGAATATGATTGCGCAATCGCAATCGGGCACTGGTAAGACTGCCGCATTCTCCTTGACTATGTTAACTAGGGTTGATCTGTCCCTGGGGGATGTGACGCAAGGTATATGTTTAGCACCATCGAGAGAACTGGCAAGACAAACTTTGGAAGTTGTCCAAGAAATGGGCAAATTTACGAAAATAACCACACAACTGATCGTACCTGACTCATTCGCAAAGAACCAACCCATCAAGGCGAATATTGTAGTGGGAACACCCGGGACAATTCTAGATTTAATGCGTAGAAAATTGATCCAGCTCAACCAGGTTAGGATTTTTGTCCTGGACGAGGCTGATAATATGTTAGATAAACAGGGCTTAGGTGATCAATGTATTCGTGTCAAGAAATTCCTGCCAAAGTCGACACAATTGGTCCTGTTCAGTGCAACTTTCGACGATAAAGTCAGGGAATACGCTAAGAAGATTGTACCAGACGCCAACACTTTGGAATTACAAAGAAATGAAGTCAACGTAGAGGCAATTAAGCAGCTATACATGGATTGCAAAAGTGAGACAGACAAATATGAAGCGCTATGCGAATTGTACGGCTTGATGACCATTGGGTCCTCTATCATATTCGTCTCCACAAAGAACACTGCCAATGTTTTGTACGGTAAACTAAAGCAAGAAGGCCACCAGGTCTCGATCTTGCACGGAGATTTGCAAACGCAGGAAAGAGATAGACTGATTGACGATTTTAGAAACGGAAAATCAAAGGTCCTTATCACCACAAATGTGCTTGCCAGGGGTATCGACATTCCAACAGTGTCGATGGTTGTTAATTATGATTTGCCCACTCTACCAAACGGTCAGCCAGATCCCTCCACATATATCCATAGAATTGGTAGGACCGGTAGATTCGGCAGAAAAGGTGTTGCTATCTCCTTTGTGCACGATAAAAAGTCCTACACAGTGTTATCGGCCATTCAGAAATATTTCGGTGATATCGAAATGACTCGTGTCCCCACGGATGATTGGGATGAGGTCGAGAAAATCGTCAAGAAGACTTTAAAGTAATATATAGCCGAAGTGTGTACTTACTACCTCCAACTTTAATTCACGTCAACCCATTAATAATGCATCGCATGCAGAGCGAGTTCTGCCAAGCTGTAGCGTAAATTTATGCGTATTTGAACTCTTGAAGCAAAAACGAAATAGGAGTTACCCAATTCAGCCGAAACTCTTATTTTGTGCACGGGAAAAAAAAAGGTATAAAAGGATCATCACATCCGGAGCATAATATGTCCCAAGGAGCCGATTACAAAAACAATCACCAATCTCTATAAAAGTTTAACATCATATCATCATGGACAGCGAAAAGATTGTATCCATTATTTTAGGTATGTAATAGCATCTTTCGATGAAGTTAAGGGTCTTTTAGCTCCTTTTTACTAACGCCACACGTGTTTTTGCAGCAATTTTCCTACCACCTCTATCTGTGTTTTTGACTCACGGATTCGGCTCTGAGTTCATTATCGATTTGATCTTGACTATCCTAGTGTTTTTCCCCGGTATGGTCTACGCCTTGTACTTGGCTTTCAAGTACTGAGCACCAAGAACTAGTTGCTAGTTTCATATTCTACATTTTTCAATATTTCAATATTTTAATTCTTTAATATTTCTGTATAGTTGTAATATTATAACTATTATTTACACGAAGCTCTACTTGGCCTCTCATAACTGAGGAGCCATCATTTCCATTAATGGTGATTGGATAAATGCTACACCTGCAATGAAGAATACTCCATTGAACGTAATGGTGTACAGTGGAGATTCCTTGAACTTTTGAAACGTCGATTTGGATGGTTCTGATCCGCTCGCAGCGCTAGGGGCTACGCCAAACATACCAGACATCTTTGCGTTGTTCTGTCTTTTTTTTGTCCTGTTTCAAAGGTCTTGTCGCTGCGACACCTCAAATTGATTGATAAATTTTCTCTTATAGACGTCAAATAAGGATGTCGTGTGACGTGATGATTTATGCGATCATTGGTTGTAAGCAATGGGAATCTGTTTATATTAGGTACAACTACATAGTTTCAGTACGTATGCGTTGAATTTCGTATCGGTCCAGCGACAATTCAACGTCTGAATTTTTAGAGCGGCGTAACTTCGACATCTCCGCGCTTGCGGTGAGGATACTCATCTGGGCTGGATCGATGGCAAATATACTGCCATTCCTCGACGAGCTGTGTCTTCTAGTTGTGATCTTGGACGAGCTCACCAGGGAATAGTTGGACGAGATTGAACCCGTGTCGTCTAGCAGAGACTCCTTGGAGTCGCGGAACGCGCTCAAGATACTAGTATTTGAGCTTGCACTCTCCTCCTCGGCCTCTTTCTCCTGGAGCTTCCAGGAATAAGACCCACCAGTCCTGTGAATAATTCTTGAGTCCGGCAAACACCGATTTCTTATTAGATAGACTTGAAACCTTATGAAATATACCATCAACCGAAACAAATATAGGGTGACATCAAACACATACAGTGCAAGCACGGGCGATAGCAGCAGAAACAAAAACGAGTAGCAAGTGTATTGATAGATTCTAAACAATATCTTTAGTACTTGCCAAACTCTCTCGATCATGTTGTATATCTGCTCTCTATCCTTTGATCTAGCAAACAACAACAAGGAGAATCTATTAAAAAAACAACAAAATATCAAATACAAACCCAACCAGCAAAAAATTGACAAAAAACTCTACCTATTCTTATAAATGACTTTATCTATGACCGATAAGTACATCAACTACTCTTTGCTATTCTTTAAATTGCTTAATTATCCTCTCATCACCATGTGAGATCAGTAAAATCCGCGAGCTCGCTTTGTGTGGTTTTTTTGGGAAGAATTTTTAAGCGTCAAAAAGTGGCCAGGGAATGTAACGGGCACCACCCACAACGATAAAATTTTGTACAAATATATATGTATGTGGATTTATGTTTCTACAGTTTCTATGTTTCAATTTCTATATTTATATAAACCATATCAAATTAGTAGCTTGTGTGCGTATTAGAGGGGAATAGGGTATAGAGAGGGAGAAAAGGGGTTTTAGTCTACACCTATTGCGCTTAATTCCAATGTCCACACTCTACGAATATGTAGTCTTACAGGTATGATTATCTTGTTCAACCCATCATTGACGTCGTTAGGAGTCTTCAATTTGAGGATTTGCTTTTGGTCTGGACTTTTTTCGTCGGACCATGCACCGTAGACCTCAACATGCAAGTCGATTTCCTCTTCGCCCCACCAACATTTACGCGCGGGTTTCCTCCAAAATAGGAGTAATTTCGCATTAATGTCGGGTTTAGGTAGTAAGTCATACAGTTTGGGCACTTCTGGATGCCTTTGCTTAGAGCTTGACCTTTGTGATGACGATGATCTTGACCTGACGTTATCAGCCAATGCAGACAATCTTGACTTCCTTTTCTCCCCACGTGGTTTATGATGGCTGGCAGCATTAGATGCCGACACCGTAGGCGTTAGGGCATGAGAAGAGGTCAAACCGGAAGAACTGTTATTGTTAGAAGTAGTGCGAGATAACGATGTTGCCGAGACAGTAGAGCCCACTGGGGTCAGCGAGTTTTCGTGCGTTAGTTTGACGTCGTGTTCCCATTTGTTTCTAGCAATCTGGTATTTTTGTCTGAATTCCTCAGTCGTTTCATTGGCAATCCGACACAACGACAAGGAGCTTATGACCGTCTTTCCAGGCTCTTGTGTTCTGTTTCCCCACTGAGAAGTTTTTTCAAAGCCGGATGAGCAAAGCATGTCCATCAAGTGTTGTTCAGCAGGACCCAAGAGATTTTCCTTGGGTTTTTTATCAACGCTTGTAGAACTGGGGTGACTAGGTTCCTTCGGTTTTTTTAATCTATTTGAAGAATACAAGCCTTTGAAGATTGAGGTCTTTTCGGTTAAATAGCTGCCAGCAGCCGTTTTAACTTGAGCCATTACGTGATACAGCAAATCATCGCTTGTCTCTTTACGATCGAAGTGAAACTCACTTTGTGGAACACAATAGTAATCCAAGTCTTCTCTTAGTACGATAATAGTTGGCTTTTCGTGCAAGATATCGCTTTCGCTATTGTGAGAAGCGGCAGTATTCGAGCCGCTAAAATTGAAAAAGCCTCTGGCTGCCGACGATAGCGGATGATCTTTACTGGAAGCAGATCTATCAAAAATTTTGTTGACGGGAAAGTTAACTAAATCATCATAGGCCTTTGTGTAGGCTTCCATTATGTATTCAAAACAGTCCGGGGAAAAGTTAGATATGTAGACTTCATCCTCAGGTGTCAGATTTGTTATAACCTGACCTTGACGATCGAGGAACACCCCAGATGGGAACAAACATAGTAGTAGTGATTCGGGCAAGGACATCAATTGGTCACGCGTAATATAATAATGCGTTTCCTGGATATTCAGGTGAATAAGAGAGCCACCATTTTCGTCTTCATTCCCATGATCAGTGCTATATCCTTCTAGGAGATTTTGGTCTTTCAGTAAAGCGCTTCCACCAGTGTCCTGCGAGACTTGAGTGATAATATTATCCATTTTAAATTAGTATCTTAAACACACCCTCTCCCACACAAATAACCGTGTGTATTACTCAAAATATGCCTGACTACTGTTGTCGTCTTAAAGCTGTGTCCAAATATCGTTATAGTCTTATTCAGCCCTTTCGATGTAGCCGCAGGATTTAAAGACTTTCTTTAAAAACAGGCAATTAACGTAAAACAGAAGTGTTCACTCTATATATTTGTTCTGTATCACACAAATTCGCAAATCTTACTGTGATAACAAGATTGAACGTCGATCTTTTAACAACAAATGTCTTATTCTCATTACTGTAACGTTCATGGATATCATTTTTTTTCTCACCTCCTTTCGTACTTCTGCTTACTTACAGCATCAGAATATCACTAAATACGTCAAAAGGTCTGCGATAGATTAAAGGAAGAAGGCCCTGAGAGCCTTCGTCCGACCTTCAATTCTTGCTAAGTGGTGCGACATCATCCTTCAGGACCATCTGGACCTGCCTCCCAACTCTGTGCCATTTTGGCCGGCTAACTTATCAAGGTATCAAGTATAAGACGGGCAGAGGCTGTCCCGCAACAATTTGCTGTGAGAAAACTCAAGAAATCGACGGCAGCATGGGTTAGACCTTCAAGCTATGACAATATATACGTGAATCAAATGGTTGTTACACAAGGCTTAAATGAAGTTTAGGTTCCGATGATAGTTGCGGCTGAAACCGTCATTAACGTTAACCCAGACACCACGAATTGTGAAATATAAATAAAGGCGAAAAAATTTTCGGCGGTTCTTCATCTCTCTTTGTAAACTGTTGGCAAGTACATATTTCAAGTGACAATGAGGTATAGCGCAATTGGCACTCTCCTAGGGAATCACCAATTGCGTTAGTGGAGAACTTGCGAACGACTGACATAGACCTTTGAAGGCTCAAAGATCTAAGTGAGTGGAGAAAGATTAATACATGATGAAATATACTTTCATTAACCTTATCTACATTATCTGACGAATTTTTTAATTCAAGATAGAAAAAGATTGTTTTATTTACTTCTGAAAATCGATCATTCGTCTTGTAGCTCTCATTAAATACATCACCTAGTCAAGCGCGGGCATTAAATTTACATTTCATCCTCGCTATTTATTAAGAACTCGTCATCGTCCGCATTCCTGTTGCCCTTCCGCTTATCTGGTGAGGCAGCGGCCTTCGTTGGGGTCGCGTTCAGTGGTTCGGGAGGAACTGGTTGCCATTTCTTCCTTGTCGATGCATCAGGTGTATCGATATAGGTAGTTTGGGCCACAATTTTGCTCTCCTTGGGCGTGTCTAGTTCAGCATTCCCTTTCTCAGATCTAATTTGTGGAGGCACATCGTCTTCTTCATCCAATTCGGAACCCATGTCATCATTCTGTAACGTAATACCATGAGTTTCTAAAGATTCCTCCCCAACTTGTGCACCAAATGAGTTGAACCTACGCCTCTCTGGTTTTTTGGGTGCGTAGTTTTGAAAGTTGTCGCTGTTCTTTTGGCCATATGGTTCGTCATCATAGAGGTCGTTCTGACGTTCATTCTGCTCAGGATACTCTCCCACAATATTTTTCCTGAATCCACTTAGCCAACCATTCAATTTCGTGGCAGTCTCTTGGATTGAGCGATTTGCTTTTTCTTTCAATTCTGGTAGTTCCTTTTCCATAAACTGAGCCCACGAATCTTCGTCATCTCCATAAAGTTCTCTTTGCTCCTGGGGGCTCAACGGTTGCTGGTTTCTTCTGTGACGCTCTCTGATTCTTTCTCTGCGTGCCTCGCGCTCTTGAGCAGTTAATTGCCCACCAGTACTTCTCTGACGTTGCTGCTGATGTCTATTCTTGTTAAATTCCTCATCAAGTTGGCGCGCCAGCATTTCGTCTTGCTCCACTTGCGTTTGCTTTCTCCTTTGTGGCAAATCCGGAGCCTTTTGTTGCAAGGGCTGGGTAGGCAATTCAATATCAGCGCCTGATTCTGGATCGGAAAGGAATAGAAGTGCGTTAAAAGCGGGATCCAATGCTCCACTAGAAGCGATTATAACAGCTTTTACATATTTTTCCTCAACATTTGGGAAGGCCTCCCTCAATTGAGCCAAGATAGGATTCTCCAAGGGCTTCTTTGGTGGATCTGGAATTTCGTTAGCCTTTTTTCTGGCAGGGAGCGGAGGAGTTACTTCCTTATCTTCTTCAGATTTCGATGACTTATTTGGGTCATCAGTCGTTTTCTCTGCAACTTCGTCAGCTTCCTTTGCAACTACTGGATGATCGCCCTTAACTTCCTCGAGCGTATCGATTACCTCTGGAACTGCTTTCGCATTGTCGCCCTCCACAACGGGGATATTACTCGCACTTGTATCAGCTTTGTTCGAGGACATTTGGATTTACGTGATATGTATGGTAAATATGAAAATGCAATCTGCCGACTTAGCTATCCACTCAACTTACTTGTATCGTGTTGATATTCTTTTTTATGACCCTCCCCCCTATCGCAATAACCATAAGTACGTGTGGCTACAAAACACAATACAGTTATGTTACGTACATAGTGATACTCCGTTAGCAGCTGGCGATTTAACTTTACATAAATCGTTTCTCAGTCAGTATTGTGTGTCTGACAGTGATCTTATTTCAATAACGTAGCGACATCCTCATCGGCCATTAAAATGAGTTCTTCATCTTCCTCAATTGACTGATGACCTTACTTCTTGGCCAATTGGATTTCGCGTCCCCAACAGCTTTTCTAACAGCTAAATCGTCAAGTCTCATGAACGGATTAAATTGAAGTTCATCATTCAAGGTGAACTTTCCGGTAGTCACCTCATGCTCCTGACAAAAATCCTCTAGGGCATCAAAAGCCTTATTATCACCCCTGTTTGGGTAGATGGCATTACGAATGAATTCTACATTCCCCTGAGTATATTCGTGTCCTGGGAAAATACGGGTAGTTCCCCAATTCGGCTCTTTGACCCCATTAAGGATTTTCTGATTTAAAGAAGAATCCATTTCTTCGCCGGTGCCCTCAAAGAATCTACCACAGCCAGCAGTGAACAATGTATCGCCAGTAAATATCGCCTGTTCGTTTGTTTCAGGGTCGACTACGTGGTAACATACAGAATCCTGGGTATGACAGGGGGTCCGGATACAAGTGATGACCAAGTCCCCTAACTTGTATTTTTGCAAATCCGTTGGAATGTCGGTGACAGCGGGTGAAGCGTGCGAGCCTCCTATCACTTTTATAGGGTGATCGACTATGTTGTCTAAGTTTGCCAAAATGAGAACATTTCCTCCAGAATGATCATAGTGATGATGCGTATTCACAACACTCTGTATACTGCGCTTCTCGAGGTCGCTCAATTTCGGTAAAACTTCTGCAGCTTCTGCTGGGTCAATTAACCATGATTTACTACTGTCTTGTGTGCTTAATAAATAGCTATAGTTGACCCCACCGGTCAACCACCTCATCTTAATAGGTTTAATATGCATTTTTCTGGTCTGCCTAAAGATCATACAGTATGCTACCCGATATGAAAGACTTGATATGCAGTTGATAAAACAGCAAATCTTGTGTGGCCTTACTGTCGATAATCTTGATGATCCAACTGATAATGCATATTGTGTATCACAGCAGATTTCAATCTGACTTATCCCCGAAGTTGCCAACAGGTTGAGCAATGCATCTCGCTGGGCGGAACATACCATGCACATATTTTAGGGTAAGCAGGGTAAGCAGGGTAACCAAACCTTTCTAACCTTTAAGTCTGAGTATTTTATATTGCAGTGGTAACAAGTCATAAGCATTCTTCCATTATCAGTTACCTCTTAAGTCTGATCAGCTGCGATTAGCATGTGCTTGCATGTTCTTTGATTTTTTTATTTATTATTTTAGCTTTTCTCTCCAAAAGCATGAATTTGAAATTCACTTTATATCTCCAAAATATGAATCAAAGCTACTGTCTTTTAAGAGAACCTTGAACTTCATTTAAACACGCACTTGCCATAAGAGTCTACTTTCTTTTCAATATACAGTTTACAGAACGTTTGCTATAAAGGTGCCAACACCTAGTAGACTTCATAATTTAGTTGTGTTACACGTTGGACATTGACAGCTAGATCCGCATTTACACCTACTCCGTTGGCCAGACGAAGAAACACAACAGCTCGAAACATTGCTCTGGCAGGAAGACGCAGCCGAAGTTGTTTGTGATGACGAAGGGATTGGAGCTTTGATACTCTTCTGAGTATTACAACATGCGGGAGTTGTCAGTTTTGATTTACAGCAGGGCATAACAGAAAGAATAAACACGGAGTTGAGGTGTGCATGCAGTTATCCGTTCAATGTGCAACTAGAATTATGTCATCGTACTGTTTCACTTGTTCTTTTATAGTTTTTCTTCACGTACAATACTTGATGCCTTGCGATAAGATAAGAGGGCTTTTCTTCGTTTGGAGTTTCCTGATCGGGTAAGTAGCTCGCCCAGGTATTGGGATTGGCGGCTATTTCCAAAAACCTCTTTCAAAACAACATAGTAGTATTCTGTTTTTAGAAAAAGCAAGCTCGAAATGGTTTGCATGGTAGATGTGAAGCTGAGATTTAGTACAGTACTACTAGTTCAAAGTGTACTAAAGGAAGAGCACCAGGATAAATTGAGAGGTGGCAAAGAAAATCGGATCAGAGATGAGAATAAAGATGAGGGTATCGCATTGGCTGTTAAAAATAAGATGAACTTGTTTTACCAAGTGATCAGAGCTACTGTTGAGAAGCGATTAGGGAAATACTCTGCAGCGGAGTTGGAGAACTTGGTATTGACTTCGGTTGATTTCTTTGCCCAAGGTCATGGGAGCATGGAGATTTGCGAACCACCAACAGATGCACAGAACCACATAGTGAAGAGCTTAATAAAAGTGATATTTCATCAGCTTACGGTTAATGCACCATCCGAGGCTATTAACGAGGCACATGCAAACTTAATATTTTCGCTCTTCATTAAGAGAATAACCTGCGACGTGTTCATGGAGAATGCAGACATTTCCAATAATATGGAATCGCCAATTTGCAACCTTGAAGAACACATCACCAAAATTCTTAGTAAAGAAAAGGAGAAATCTTCAAGCAAGAGTGTTAAGGGGCTTACAAGTCGTGAAATCGGGAGAAGTAGTGTGCATCTGTTTTGCTGTTTGGAAGATCTTGAAGTACAAAATGAGAATAGGATATTGGTTGACGACTTTGATAAAATAGATCTCTATGGTGAAGACAGCAATGATGCGAACGATTCAGATGATGGCAACACACTAACATCATCTAGTTTAGGAAATCAATTCGGGAACAAAGTTCAAATTAGCAAGCAGACTTTGTCACTAGCAAAGTTCACATTGTTACCCTCGAATGACTTGGATGACTTGTGGGAATCATTATACTTCGAGGGGAATGTCAAACAAAAAATGTACGGCTATGCGACAATTGCTCTAAAAATGGCCTCTTTGTCGGATGGTGAGGCCGGCCAGACTAGTGCAGTGTTCTCAAACAATAAATTACTGCTAGTTCATGGACCACCAGGGACCGGGAAAACCACAATCTGCAAGGCTCTAGTGCAAAAATTATCGATACGTAAGGAGTTCACTAGCAAGTTAGATCCAATTGACGGAATGTATAAGGGGATACTTGTCGAAATTTCGTGTTCAAGAATTTTCTCAAGATGGTTTGGCGAATCATCCAAAAATCTAGTAAGCATATTCTCTGATGTGGAAATTCTATTGAAAGCTAATGAGAAGACAAATTCTTTTGTATGCTTGTTGATTGATGAGGTCGAAGCCATTGCTTTTTCAAGAAATGATCTATTGAACAAAAACGAATCTACTGACGGTGTGAGAGTTGTCAGTACTCTCCTCACTCAGTTAGACCGATTGAAAAAATATAATAATTTTCTTGTCCTAGCAACTTCTAATTTATTAAATTCGCTGGATCCGGCATTCGTTGACAGGGCGGATGGTGTGTTCTACATTGGAAACCCATCACAAAACGGGATCTTTGAAATCTTGACTTCAAGTTTGAGAGATCTGATTGTCCGAAATATTGTATTATGTTCCAATAATGAACCGAGCATACTAACAAATCAGAGCTATAAAGTTATAATAGGCTTAATCACAGCTGAGTGCCTTGTATGTTGTACACAAAATACGAAGCGCAAAACCAAATCTACCCAATCATTACTAACAAATTGTTTTACAACTAGACTCTCAATATTAGTGGTAGGACCCTCAGAAAACTGCCTTTACTTTGTCTTTCCGAACATTTTAGTACACTGCCTGTACACTTGGACAAGTTCCTCCTAGCATTCGCATTATCCGTTGCGAACATGACGAAGAACCACCACGTGTAACTGCCTAGCAATAAGTATTGCTTATCTTAATTTGATGATTTTGTTTTTATTAGTGCGCTATTGGTTTTAACTTATTACACGAAGAAGAAAAAAATAAAAAAAAGCATCCGCGAGAAAATCTGCAGAAGAGCTAGTGGCACTTATCCATTGAACAGTAAGGAGATACCCAAAGTTTTGTCAAAACGCGCAATTCCTGAATTTTTAGTTTGTGCATACAGCTAAGAATTATTTGGAATAGAGAATTTTGGATATTTATCCTTTGATATACTCGGGTTCATCTATCAAAAAGGTCTTATCAATCGCCCTTTTCCGCTGGAGGCTTCTGACATAAGAACATTTTTAATTGGGACCTATTGCACCTTTGGCTATATTTCTGACCTCTACAACAAAAAATGAACGCAGCAGCGCAAAATGAGGGCCCAGGCGCTCCCGAGAAGTCTCAATCGCCGTTAACATCTTTTTTAATGGCTATTTCTATGATCGCAGTATCTGAAATCGGTGATAAAACCTTTCTGATAGCCGCGTTGATGGCAATGCGCCATGCCAGATGGCTAGTTTTCACTTCAGCAGCATCTTCCTTGGCTGTTATGACTATTTTATCAGGTGTCATTGGACATGCATCCGTTTCATTTATCTCAGAGCGTTACACAAGGTTCTTGGCTGGAATTTTATTTTTGGTGTTTGGCTACAGACTAACACTAGAAGGTTTAGAGATGAGAAAAGACGCAGGTACGCAAGAAGAAATGGCAGAAGTTGAAGAAGAGATTGCTGCTCGTGATAATAGCTCAGTTAACGATATTGAGATGGGCGATTATCTCAAAACTTCATCATCAAATTCGTCGTCAAAATTCCCTCTAGTCATGTCATTTTTCAATAAACTTCAACGGAAGGCTTCTACGATTATATCACCGGTGTGGATTCATATTTTCATAATGATCTTCTTAGGTGAGTTTGGCGATCGATCACAAATTAGTATTGTCGCAATGGCCTCTGATAGTAATTATTGGTACGTTATATTTGGTGGAATCTTAGGTCACTTAATTTGTACAGCTATTGCTGTTCTTGGCGGTAGGTTTCTGGCCACAAAAATCAGTATGAGAACTGTCACGCTTGGGGGCGCTCTTTCATTTTTCCTGTTTGCCATTTGGTACATCTATGAAGCATTCACCACCGAATGAATCAGAGTTACAACATTGTTTAGCATTAACAACTATAATTTTCTCTTTTTAGCTTCCTTATATATTTATTGATAAATCCATTAGAGAATTTCATGTTCTCATTTCAAGAGTTTCTCATACTGCGTCTTTCATTAGATTCCTTCGAACTATCCTTTTAATCTCCTCGTCGGTATTTCTATCTAATTTGTCCAATTTTTCCTTCAAGAATCGTTTCATATTTTTGATAGTTTCATTTTCATTCGTCAAAGGTTTATGCTTTCTGTTCTTGTGATCTTCATTCTTCGCAAAATCAGATATGATTTTATCAGCAGTTCTCTTGAAGTCCTGTAAGGCTTCTTGCTCAATCTTCTGAGATAACGCTTCTACGGTAGAGCCTTCATAGTTGGCAGGGGTACTTCCATCACTCTTGTAATTTCTATTCACTAACTCGATTTTCGTTTTCTTATCTGCTGTAGTAGTTGCAGAATCATTTTTATTGTGACGATTCTTTATATCTGCCAATTTCCGTTTGCGAGCGTTTACTTGATCATTAAGTGATGACATTTTGGAAGGATACGTAAACACAGTTTACATGAAGTCGCCTCCTAAGAGCTTACGTATATTGAAAGTATATCTCGCCTTGTTGAGATAACCTTCAAGTCCATCGGTAAAGTATTTCGCAATGACCCATATAAAAAACAAAAGTGGAATAAGGCGGGTTATCACATCATTTGAAGTTTTAGAAGAGAAATATGAAACTATGTCACTATATATTCATGAGAATCTAACGCAAAGTCTTGATGAAATTATCAAGATTGTATTCTTCTTCGTATTGAGATGAATCCCACAATTCTTTCAGGTCACCAACGGCCTCCTTAGCTTTACCGCTTAACCCTGTTTCATTAGCAATATCGTCCATATCTTTAGAACCGTCGTTCTGAAGCGATTGCTTTTCTTCATTGTCCTGTGATGCAACATTGTCTGTATCGAATAAGTCTAACAATTGGTGAGTGTCCATTGAAGCCAACCCATTATTTTGTTGGTTAACAACCGTTGATGCAATATTCATCTTGAATTTTTGAAGCCCCATGATTTTTTCTTCTAAGGTGCCCTTCGTGATAATTCTATAAACATTAACAACTTTTTTTTGACCTAGTCTATGTGCACGATCCATTGCCTGTAAATCACTCATCGGGTTCCAATCATGTTCAACAAATATAACAGTATCCGCACCAGTTAAATTCAAACCTAGACCACCAACCTTTGTAGTTAACAATAAACAATCGATAGAGGGGTCTTCATTAAATTTTTTGACAACCTTTTGCCTGTCCCTTGGTTCAATACTTCCGTCCAACCTCATATACGTAACCGATGGCATGTACTTCTTGAAAAGATCATTTTCAACCATATCTAACATATCTTTTAACTGACAGAAAATTAACGCACGATGTTGCGAAATGACATTTTCACTGGGTAGAAATTGATTTGAAGGTTCTTTTTTGTCCATATCCGGCTCACCAATTCCACATTCAAATAGTAGATTCCGAAGAGCTAATAGCTTCGGAGCATTAATTATATCGTGCAAACCCAGATGGGTCTGCTTCAAATAGTCCTCAACCTGCTTTAATTGGGGGTGATCTGGCGAGAGCACCAAGGCTGGATGATTACACAACTTTCTCATATATTGCAACGCTTGGAAAATATGCTGCTTGCTATCTACATCAGCTGTATTGGCGATATCTTTTTCGACAACATTTTTTTGTTTCTTGGAGAAATCTTTGTATAATTGTTTCTGCAGATCACTTAGTTCACAAAAATAATCTTGTATAATCTTTGGGGGAAGATCTGATAAAACGTCCTCTTTTAGTCTTCTTAGCATAAATGGCAGTACCTGCTTATGTAATGCTTCCAAAGCAAGAGCACCTGCTTCTTGCTCTTTGGAAGACGTTTTGCTATTTCTTGAAGCGGCAATAGGTTTAGCAAATCTTTCTTGAAACATCTTTTCTGTACCTAAGAAACCGGGCATTAAGAAATCAAACAATGACCATAGTTCTAACACATTATTTTGAATCGGCGTGCCAGTCAAAATCAATCTGTGATTGGCGTTAATTTGCTTTACCGCTTTCGCCAGTTTTGATTGGGCATTCTTAATGATATGGCCCTCATCCAGTACACAATAATTATAGTCCAATTTCCGAATAATTTCAAGATCATTTCTTGCAACATCATAGGAGGTGACAATTATATCCGCATCCGAAAGTTTATCTCGAAGTGGAATACGAGTTGAAGGACCACCAGCATAAACTACAACCTTAAGGAAAGGTGAATATAATTCAAATTCATTTTCCCAATGCCCAGTCAAAGAAGGTGGACATACGATCATTGAGGGAAGAGGTCGAGTTTCTACTGAGTTAGTTTTCTGATGGTCCTCTTTTCTCAGGTATTGATCACTGGCAATTATGCAAATGGTTTGAAGCGTTTTACCTAAACCCATATCATCACAAAGAATACCATGTAAATGATACTTGTTTAAAAACGCGAGCCAGTTGATACCGTCTTGTTGGTATTTCCTTAAGGTCGCTTTAATAGCGACGGGCAACTTGAATGGTTTTGCCTTGGAAGGATCCATCATTTGTTGAATAAAGTCACGTTCTCGTTCACGGCCAGCCATCAGATCATCGGGCAAGCCTTCAGGGTCGGCAATACCAGCCTCTAAAGGAACCAGCTTGATAATAGACGCAAATGTTGTGGTTGCTAGGTTCCTAACATCACTGTTAGAATCACTCATACGGCCCAACAGTGGAACAATTAGAAATATCACATACGGTAAAATCTCTGTCCCCATAGAGCTTGAAAGATGATAGACTAATTCGGTCGCGCCCTGGCGATCAATTATGGAACCTGCACTATTCATCAAAGGTAAAACCTTTCGGATAACAAATGACATGACTTGGAGTGGAGATGTTTTGGCAAAATCAGCAAACAATCTTGCCGTTGAATACCTGAAAACTGAAAAATCAGATTGCAAAAATTTTAGAAATACAGGGAACTTTGGAATTACCTCATCATTTTGCAGTTCAGGGTCCATGAAACAGTAAGTAGCTCTTAGAATACCCAAAGCATCAACAATTGACTGGCCTAAGTCATTATTCAATGTTTCTTGATTTTGGATCTCGGTTAGCTTAGCCAACGGATCAAACAAACACATCTTGAATTGCGGAGCCTTGATAAGTGTGTCTTTTCCAAACTCCTCTAAAAGTTTGCTTAGGGTATACAAACCTCCTCTACGTTTTATCTGCGCGTCCTCAGTCATTTTGATTACTCGGACATCGTCCTTGGCTGGGTTCATATTATATTCCTTGACCAAAGTGAGAATCGAATCCTTAGAGGAAGAGTTATCAGCGAACTCTGGAACCTCCGCTGTATCCACACACAAGAATCCACATAGATTTTTAACAATCTTATTCGACACTTTTGTTTTCTCATTACTGACCAATTGCTCTATTAGGTAAATCACGGAATCACCAGAGAGCTTTTGCAGCTTTTCATTCCTCTCTTCTTTGACACTATCCATCAGAGACCGAATGATGGGGTTTAGCTTAAGAGGAAGCCCTTCGTAACGCAGAGAGGCAGAGGCATAGTTTGCTAGAATAGAACAACTGCGAGCCTTCTTCGATTTCTGAGCTGCCTCGATTGCGAGCAAAACACGGTATTTGGCATCTTCCAGTGGCTTCTTAGCCAATAATTTATATGAATTACTCATTGTTCTGAATATTTTATCGTAATATTCATTGTAAACCTTCTCAGCAAGCGTAATATTGAACGCCTCGGGCCCAGCTTCCGATTCACCTTGCACGACAACTGGCACGTTGGGTAATTTGTGTTGAGGGAGCATTCCAACATCGACAAAAGTTGCTAGTAAGCTTTGACACTGTGTTCTCAGAGCCTTCAAACATGGCACTAACTCTCTAAAAACAGGCAACTTATCAGGATTCAAAAGCTGATCAGTCACAATCGGGCCGAATGTTTCTGAAACAAACGTGGGGATAGATCCATGATCATGCGTCAACCACGAAGAGCAAAATTGTGTGACAATAATACAAGCTAGCATTCTCGGTGTTGCATAAGTCAAATCTAAACAACGAACCAATACGTTAGCAAAGAAGGATTTCAGTGTAGACTCTTGAAAATATGATAACGTCAAACCGAATGCTCTAGCACCCATTACTCTTGTGTTTGTAATTATTTCAGGTCCCAAAAGTGTAATATCTCCCGCAATCATTGGCGCATCTATATTTACGCGCTCATTACTCTTGGGGATAGGGATATCAGATTCATGATTTGCCTCTGATATACTTCTCTTTCGCTCGGGATGGAGCTGATAATGCTGAGAAGGTTTTAGAATATACTGTGATTCCATGCTATAGCTTTTGCCACTTTCACCAATAGGCGTGTTCAACAAATGTAAAATTGGTTGTAGGTGCTTACTTAAGACGTGGTCTAAAGTCTTTTCTGTGTGTTTGAATTTGTAATCGTTTAGTGAGGAGCAATAAACCTGAAATGATAAATTTAGGATATCTTCATGTTGCTCCAGAATAATATTTTGAAATATGAGTCTAAAGACTCTTCCATTGAGCCAATTTTTCGTAGAGTCATCTTTGATTGAAAGAAATGCATCCAAAAGGTTTAAAACTGATTTTCTTACGGAAGGGATGGAGTGACGCAAAAATGGGTACAACTTGGGTACCAAAGATTTGAAGGACCATTCGGATGGATGCTCAATCGCCTTGTCTTTGAGTATGTCCAAAACCTCCTGATGTTTACACAAATTGGCCAAAAGATCCATTACGGACCCTACACTAGACGACAAATCGTCATCTAAGTGGGTTAGGGAAGACCATATCGTTGTCAGCAAATGATCTATGGTGTGCGAATCTAATTTAACAAAATCGTTTGTGATTGGAGACAGAATTGCCGCGGCGACGCTTTGAACGTCATCGTCTGATTGATCTAAACCATAGAGAACAATTTGAACAACGTTTGATAATAAATTATAGGACATTAATAAATCTGTCTTAATGCTAACAAAATATCTTATACCAAGGAGACCACCGTGAGTCGCTTCCCAAATTTTGTTCGGCAGGCCGACATATTTTGGGTCCTGTAACACTAATTGTTCTAGGGAATTGAAAATCTTGATCGAAAGATCATCATCTAAATGCAGTAATAATGCAGCCAATGTTTGTGCCACAGACTCTCGTACTGGGGCAACAACGGTGTCATGGACATAATCGCCAAATCGATCTAATGCGAAAATTGTGAGTAGTTTCACGGAGGTATCCTCCAAGAACTTTTGGTTTCTTGTGTCATTTTCAACTCTACTTTTACCTTTTACTCTGCTGACGCTTGAGGCATGTTTTTTCAGGATTTCTCTCAAGCCCAGGGCCGCCCCATGCCTTTTTTCCCACGAGTCGTTCATCAAGTTTTCTAGTAGTAGTTCATAAATACCTTGGAATTGCCATACTAGTCCTGCTACCCTTTGGTGTTTTTCCAAAATCGGGGATATCATCGATTCAACCATGATTTTATTTTCGTCGGATTGATCTGTAATCTCCAACTTCGGGTTATTTAAAGTCGACGCGTTGGAGGAAATATTTGAGTTGGTGTTCATCAAACTTTTCGAGATAGAGCTCTCAGACAAGTCCACAGGTTTGCTCACGGAACTTTTGGCCTGCATTTTCTTTTTTCTCTTTGCCATCGCTAGCATACGGGCAGACTTCTTAGAGCCATTCGTAGCCACAGGCCTCGTTAGATCGCCATCAACCTCCTGTTTCACATCCCCTTCGGAAGATGCAGAATCACCATTGTTAGTTTTCAGCTGCTTCTTTAGATTACCGTCTTCATTATCGTTAAAATTGTTGAGACTCGAGGCCAACAGAATTTTCTTCGACTTTAGTAATTCATGAAGGTTCCATTGCGACAGAGAGCAGAGTCTCTCATCGTCTTGAAACATTTCATTTTTATCTTCTTGACTTATCTCTTCCAATTTCATTTGGATCTCCTTCTCTATCTTAACCTTAGCGTTGTTTGCTCCATATTCAAGTCCAGCCTCCTCTTCACTGCCTTCATCATTATCATTATCGTCCTCCGAATTTGGATCCCATATGGGCGCATGTTGTACAATCGCACCCACGGCCCTTGCTGCTGTGACTCGAGTCTCCCACTTTTTGACCAGCAAAAACGGATACACCCTTGAAAGCAGCAATAGTATGTCTTCAGGGTGCTGTTTCGCAAGATCACCCATTTGGTCAGCCGCCATATTCCTCACAAACTGTGTTGAGCCCGTCTCTAGCAGGATAACCTGTCGATCCAGCCTCGATACCTGTGAAGTCATTCCTTCTATGCTATATGCCCGTAATGATGCTAAAATATATAGTTACAACCGCTACTCAAACGTAAGCGCTTATGATTTGTATGCCTGTGAAGCGAGGAGTTAAATAACCGCCGAGCTTATTTGTCTGTGGTGTTTCGAGATGCTATGGAATAGTGTAACCCGGACGTTCCGTACACTGCGATATCGTTTGCCACTTTCTTTTTCTATTTTTCGCGTAGGTTTCGGTTCGAGTTCGATTATGGGTTTCTACAAAATGTATTGCTTTTATATGAAAGGCCGATTGGACAGAATTTGCTGAATTGGAAGGCTAAAGGGGAGAAGAAAAAAAAATTCATACCGCAAACACCAAATTTTTTTATAACTAAGAGACGCGTTTCTGCCAGACCTGTGTCAAAAATAAAAAGTTTGAGATATACAGGCAGAGCCCATTCGTCGGTTGCTCCACATGCCAAGCCTGGCGTAGAGTAGTCCTGTGAATGGGCTGTAGCTTCCTAGCGTGTCACCAGCTCTATCCATTGCCTGTAACCTAACGTCGGGTAACTTGCTCTTCTACAATCCTTCGTAATTTGTGTGGGTGCGCAAACCCTTTGGAGGGGTTACCCTCCTCGTGAAAAATTCTTGTAGAGTCATTGGTGTATTCTGAAGATATTAATTTGAATTATCAAAGCATATGACTGTAATACCTTTTACGTCAGGATCCCAGAATAAACAAGATGTCTGTCTCCTCTAATCCGTATGCACCAAATGTTGCCGATTTGGTTTCCAATGTCAGAAACTTCAAAATTATAGAATCTACTTTGAGAGAGGGTGAACAATTTGCCAATGCCTTTTTCGATACTGAGAAAAAAATCGAAATTGCTAGGGCTTTGGACGATTTCGGGGTAGATTATATCGAGCTTACTTCGCCTGTTGCCTCCGAACAATCCAAAAAGGACTGTGAGGCTATTTGCAAATTAGGATTGAAAGCCAAAATCTTGACGCATATCCGTTGTCACATGGACGATGCGAGGGTTGCTGTCGAGACGGGTGTCGATGGTGTGGACGTTGTCATTGGGACCTCAAAATTCTTGAGACAATACTCGCATGGTAAGGATATGAACTACATCGCAAAAAGTGCAGTTGACGTTATCGAGTTTGTTAAATCCAAGGGATTAGAGATTAGATTCTCCTCCGAAGATTCGTTTAGATCCGATATTGTTGATCTCCTAAACATCTATAAGACCGTGGACAGTATTGGTGTAAACAGAGTTGGAATTGCTGATACTGTCGGTTGCGCCAACCCAAGACAAGTTTACGAATTAGTGAGATGTTTGAAGAGCGTTGTTTCTTGTGATATCGAATGCCATTTCCATGATGATACTGGTTGCGCCATCGGTAATGCATACTCTGCACTAGAAGCAGGTGCTAGCCTAATTGACACTTGCGTTCTCGGTATTGGTGAAAGAAACGGGATTGTACCACTAGGCGGGTTCATGGCAAGAATGATCGTTTCTGCTCCCGAGTATGTCAAGTCCAAGTATAACTTAAAGAAATTGCGTGACTTGGAAACCCTGGTCGCAGAGGCTGTGGAGGTCAACCTACCATTTAACAATCCGATTACTGGGTTTTGTGCTTTCACTCACAAGGCTGGTATCCACGCAAAGGCCATCCTGGCAAACCCATCCACATACGAAATTCTAAACCCTGAAGATTTTGGCATCAACAGATACATCCATTTTGCAAATAGGTTGACAGGTTGGAATGCGATTAAATCCAGGGTAGAGCAGTTAAATTTGCACTTAACGGATGATCAAGTGAAGGAAGTCACTGCCAAGATCAAACAAATGGGAGATATCAGGCCACTGGGTATTGACGACGTGGACTCTATTATCAAAGACTATCACTCAGAGCTGTAACTCATGTACAGATAGAGAAAAATATTGTAGAATATGGAGTTCTGTATAATTTTTTAGATGTTCTAGAAATAAGAATGTAATGACTGCCTATTATTTGTACATCTGTACACCCACAAACACCTTTACATTTGTGGACAGAAATATGCGTTTACGAGTTTTTCAAGCAACTTGAAGGGTCGGATACCCGTCCAGTTTGTAGCGCGCGAATCTAGTAACCGATCGATGAATTCCTGACATGTATAAATTTCAACTCCCAACCATAGTACATATTTACTATTCTTTTGTTATATGGCACCAAGAAATCAAGATTAAGCAACAATGCCAAGTACGTATTAAAATATTACTTTATTTCCTAGTGTTTATGGAACATCGCAACTCAAATGTTGTTGACTCCAGAGGTTCGGGTTCCTCATAGATATTATGAGTTTATCATATGCTCTTATATTCTTCATACTCTGCTATGCACAGAGCACCATAGAGCATTTCACGTTGAATACAAATGGTCTTTGCACTGAACTCCCGACACTTCAGGCAATAGATTTTTCAACTACTGAAATGCTGATTGGACCTTTTTCTAAAGACCAGTTTAAAATCTGTGAGTGCTTGGTGTATTGCTGAGATTTTTGAAGAATGTAACTGTAATTCATGCTCTAATATTTATGTCTATACTTCTTGAACCTCTAGAGTAAGTTTTGAAGGACCGTTTGACTAACATAAGTCGTTTTATTTCAGGAGCTCCAAGAACTTACTCTAAGACTTACTCTACCCCAAAGAGACCTTACGAATCTTCTCGTTTGGACGCCGAATTGAAGCTTGCTGGTGAATTCGGTTTGAAGAACAAGAGAGAGATTTACAGAATCACTTTCCAATTGTCTAAGATTCGTCGTGCTGCCAGAGACTTGTTGACCAGAGACGAAAAGGACCCAAAGAGATTATTCGAAGGTAACGCTTTAATCAGAAGATTAGTCAGAATCGGTGTCTTGTCTGAAGACAGAAAGAAACTGGATTATGTCTTGGCTTTGAAAATCGAAGATTTCTTGGAAAGAAGACTACAAACCCAAGTTTACAAGCTTGGTTTGGCCAAATCTGTTCACCATGCCAGAGTTTTGATTACTCAAAGACACATTGCCGTCGGTAAGCAAATTGTTAACATCCCATCTTTCATGGTTAGATTGGACTCCGAAAAGCACATTGACTTCGCTCCAACCTCTCCATTCGGAGGTGGTAGACCAGGTAGAGTTGCCAGAAGAAACGCTTCCAAGGGCTCTGAGGGTGGTGAAGAAGCTGCTGAGGACGAGGAATAAGCATATTGTTAAGGATTTAGATTTACATTAATTGTACTATAATACTTTCTATTAACTTCTCAATATATTTTTTAACTCAGCTGGACGTGAGATAGGCGAGCCTTGCCGATATTAGAGTTTCCGATGTATATAGGTATATATATATGGGACGCCCTAGTCTGCTGAATTGCCGTATTTTTTATAATAAGAGATGATCTCATTTACTACCAACCAACCACTCATGTACTACTTATTACCTTAGCTTCTATATCTGTATATTAATTCAAATCAAAATGTCATCCATCATATGAAGCGTCCCTTGAGGGCTTGAACGGTCATACAGTGTAAAAACTTCAACGTAGCCGTGAAAATGATAAGCTTGTGACGAAAACCCACACACCTCCCAAAGAAGCCGTACACCATAAAATTGTCTTCTTTGTTTTTTTGCGTCGGTTTTCCATAGGGGGAACGGGCAGCGATCAGTTCATTGGTCACGGAAGGGAATGCACAGTAAATTCCAAGGATGTCTGCCTAGTGAGAGGAGATTCTCCCAACAGCAGCGGTGCGAGCTTGATTACTCCTCGAGGGAGAGCTCACTTGCCGACCGGCTTGGGTGTAAAGCCAAGCTCTTGTGGACCAACGCCGTGGAGGAATCTTCGTGGTAGTGAATGTTTGCACGATGGGGAGGGTGGGAACAGAGATGGTTCAATGTTTCACTCAGTGGAAGGTAACCCGATCAATGTACAAGTGTATGACATTTTTTAGTTTCAAGCAGCCTCATTGATCAACTTGTAGTTAAACCAAGGACAATAAGGAAGATAAGCAAAAATGGGTAAATCGTATGTGGATTAATGTAATACAAATGATGATACTTGCGTTATTATATCAGTTCAAAGTGAATACTTTGCTAAATGAATAACGAATTACGGAACTAAACTACATTGAGGATGAGCAGTGATGTAAGCACATGAAAGAAACATCCGGTAGGGAGTGCACCTTTTTGATAAAACTCTACGTCTGTGTCAGGTGTGAAGTTTTACATGTTTAGGAACGAATGAATTGAAGTTTCAATATGGATCTCTGTGGAATATATCATGACGTGAATAATGTATCAATCATAGGATGTGCTGAATTCAATTACTAACATAAATTTCAACTTTTTTTTACTACAGACATGGTTACAGATCTCGTACTCGTTACATGTTCCAACGTGACTTCAGGAAGCATGGTATTGTTCCATTGTCGACCTACTTGAAGATCTACAAGGTTGGTGACATTGTCGATATCAAGGCCAATGGTTCTATCCAAAAGGGTATGCCACACAAGTTCTACCAAGGTAAGACCGGTATTGTCTACAACGTTACCAAGTCCTCTGTCGGTATCATCATCAATAAGATGGTTGGTAACAGATACTTGGAAAAGAGATTGAGTTTGAGAGTTGAACATGTTAAGCACTCCAAATGTAGAGCTGAATTTTTGCAAAGAGTCAAGGACAACGCTGCTAAGCGTGTTGAGGCCAAGGCCAAGGGTGTCGCTGTTCAATTGAAGAGACAACCAGCTCAACCAAGAGAAGCTCATTACGTTTCGACCGAAAACAATGTTCCACAAACATTGGCTCCAGTTGCTTACGAGACTTTCATCTAATTTAATCGATGGTTATTTCGAAGGAATTTTTTGCGCTACTTTATACTACCATATATAATTGTGTTTAACTCATAACAATTGTACACGTACTCTCTAATCTTTTTGGTACACTTTCTCGACTATTGTTATTCTACCAAGGAGCTTTTCAACTCAACTTCTTTGATGTCATGGTGCCTTACTGCCATCAGGTAATTTTGTATTTATAATGGCCTCTTATTCACTATCCGCCTCGAAAAAACAGAAATAAAAAAGAGAAGCTCATCTGAAATAGTTCGGAAAGAGAGTAGCCTACATTGGTCAATCGTGAATATAAGGATCACCCTTGACTGGTCATCTAGATACTTTTTAATTCACCCATACTAGGCGAAACAAAGTGGTATGCGAAGCTAGACATAACGTTCAAAATCATTGGAAAACACAATAAGAGATAACAGAATGCCGAAGAAGTCATTACAGGAGTGGGAAGAAGACGCAAGAGAATCGCTACCGTATTTAGCAAGTGACGAAAAAGGATCAAATTTTAGGGAAGCTGCTCAACCAGAGGTGGCCGGCAGAGCTAGTCCGGCAGAACATCTTCCCGTTGTCAAGCCATGGGTACATTTTGTAGCTGGTGGAATTGGTGGCATGGCCGGCGCCGTAGTCACATGCCCCTTTGACCTTGTGAAAACCAGGCTTCAAAGTGATGTATATCAGTCCATTTACAAATCAAAAGTGACATCTCAAACTATCCCAGGATTTAGACCCGGCGCCTATGTTGTAGATGCTGCAACTCATTTTGGAGAGACGTTTGGAATTTTAGGCAACGTTTATCAAAAAGAAGGTTTCAAAAGTCTTTTCAAAGGACTGGGACCCAACTTAGTAGGGGTTATACCTGCCAGAAGTATAAACTTCTTCACCTATGGAACGACGAAGGATCTTTACTCCCGCTCACTCAATAACGGACAGGAAGCCGCCTGGATTCATTTACTTGCCGCTGCAACTGCCGGTTTGGCTACGTCCACTGCTACAAACCCCATTTGGATGGTAAAAACCAGACTTCAATTGGACAAAGCGGGCAAAACTAGCCTATATAAGAATTCATGGGATTGCTTGAAAAACATTCTGCATAATGAGGGTGTGCGTGGTCTATATAAAGGTTTAAGCGCGTCCTATTTAGGTTCCGTTGAAGGAATTTTACAATGGTTGCTATATGAACAAATGAAACGTATTTTAAAAGAAAGATCAATTGAAAGATTAGGACATGCTGATGAACGTCAAAAGGCTACCACAGAAAAAATAAAAGAATGGTGTCAAAGGTCAGGAAGCGCAGGCCTTGCTAAGTTTGTTGCAAGTATAATAACCTACCCTCACGAAGTCGTGAGAACTAGGCTAAGACAGGCTCCCGTGGAAAACGGCAAGCTGAAATACACAGGATTAATCCAAAGCTTCAGGGTTATTATTAAGGAGGAGGGACTCGCGTCAATGTACAGTGGGCTTACACCACATCTGATGAGAACGGTTCCTAACAGTATAATCATGTTTGGCACATGGGAGTTGGTGATCAAACTTCTTTCTTAGTTCGGAGGATCTTCCCGGTATTAGATTCCAGGTATTTTTCTTTTAGAAGTTCTTTGAGGAGGTCTAATTCTGCTGTTTTGAACGCCAACTTAAACGCATCTTGTAAATACATATAGATTGTAATTAATTTTCATCGTTTTTCTTTTGCGATTAATCAATTACGGTAACTCCTCCATCAGTCTGCTGGGGCCTCAGCCCAGTGGGAATTTTTCCTTTGGAGGTATATGCTAATATATTTTCGACGTCAAATGGCTTAGTTGGTTTCCCGCTATTAACGGCTGATATATCAAGCATATCTTCATCTCTGTTTATTTCTGAATCTTGTGTTGGGCTGTCCTCGACAGAGTTGTACCGCTCAAATTCTCTAACCAATGTTTGTAACGCCCATTGAGTAATTTCCTTGTCATCTCGAATCGATCTATCTATTTCCTCAGGATCCAAGATATTTCTATCTAAATCCGAAGACTCCTTGGCTGATGTTATCCAATCCTCAACCTCAGGGGCATACTTTTTCCTCAGCAGAGTGGTTAATAGCCCTTCATGTGAAGTTGTGGGGAAGGAAGGAAGGGGGAACACAACCGTAGAGTCTAGAGTATCTTGAAAATGTTGCAAAGTCGAAGTTAGAGACATAAATTGAGATAATGTGACGTTGACTTGTGATTGCAATGAGTGCCATTGAGGCAATTCTGCCCTTGAAAGTTCATCTCTAATTCTTCTAAGCGAATGAGTCAATTGAGCTGCACGCATCCTCACCGCATCTAAAGCTTGACCTGGGACACCATCAAAGTCTGGTCTCAGCTCTTCTTGAAACGTAGCGTTATTGGAGTTTGCATTCATTACTTGATAACTTGTTAATCGAATCAAAGTATTGTTCCGGAGCGTCACCTATTTAGTGGTAAAGGCTTCATTAGAGTTCTTGAAATTTGAATCTGAAATAACGAAGTGCACGGTTTGAAAATATGTTGAAACAAAATATCGAACTTTACTTTTCAAATGAAAGGGAGCAAAGACATATAATACTGCAACCCAATAGCGGCAATGGAATCGGAGGGTATGGCCTGAGAGTGTTGCTTTTGATAATAGGAGTCAATCTTACTAACTAACTATTGTTACCGTGAAGCTAAACAAAGAAAAAGGACTGATCAGAGGCGATCCAAAGACCTTGATAACAAGGGTAGGCCTGATAGACTACGCAATGTGGATAAACTTGATCTGCAAGAGAAAATTAGACTTCTCGAAGGACGTGATCATCTAGGGGCCCGTGACCTAAAGCGACTCGAGCAATTGAAGGGAGATTTACAGTTTACTGAGAAGAATTCTCCAGGACACGAACAAAGACAAACTGATGTGGAAGAATTGGGAACGCGAAGCATATTTTACGATCCAGATTGGAATCCTAATGGTACTGCACCCCAGGGTTACAGGAATATACCATACAATCCAAACACGTTTACAAGGAAACCGGATTCCTTCCCAACACAGCTTGCAGGACTCGAAGATGTAGTAATACCTAAACCAGTAAATGAAAATTAAAGCCATATCATGGTAATTTGTTTTGATGTATATTCATTCTTACAGATTTTGTACATATAAGAAGATGTTATTTGGAATATCTAATTCATAAAAAAGCCCGTTAAAAAAAGTAGATAGTCATGTTCGAGATCAGAGATTCATTTCTATTCACGGATGCGATGAATGCCACCTCTTACCATTCGTAATCCTTATTTCAATTTGGAAAACAGTTGTTCAACTTCACTGATGGATTGCTGTAATACTCTATCTTGGAACTTTGGGTTGCTCAACTCTGACTGAACCTTGGCAAGCACACTTTCTGTGACCTGTCTTTGTTGTAATTGGCGTACAGAAGCTTCATATCTGACCCATGAATCCAAGACAGATTTAGCTTCGTGAGCCAGGTCAACCTGTTGTTTCAACTCAAAGGTTTTCGCTTCCAATTGAACGGTTTCCTTAGAAACTTCGAAAAGGACCTTTGTAATTTCCTCAATGTTCTGCAACTCGGAAACAGAGGTAATTCTGTCCTTGACAGCATCCACATGCTTTGTTCTTGATGCATTCAAGACGTCCTGAACTTTTTTAACTCTAGCATCAGCCCATTCTTTGTATCCTGGTGCTAAAAATTTGGCGACGATACCTGAGAAACACAAGAAAGTGAATAAAAGAATACTCTCGTCGTTGACAACATAAAGTTCATTTGAGATAGCATAAATTGCAGCAGCTGCCGATGTACCTAATATACCAGTTTTCGAAAGAATACTATTACCTGGTAACGCATCAATGATGGAATTGGCCTTGGCTTTTGGTTCCTGTGGAGCTGGACTTGACATGTAACGCAATCCAATCGGAGCTTGACGAGCTGCTAGACCCATAAGAGGTCTAGTACTAGCCTTCAAGGTCAATGCACGTAAACTCATATCTTAAGATGCCTTTCTTCTTTGCTTATAATAGTGCACAAATTTCGGCTCACCAAGTATACGAATGTAATATTTTTGAGAGATAAATAACTTTCTTTAAGTGTATCTTCGTTAAACTATAGAGGTCGTGCTCCTTCCAGGATATCAAAGTTTGACCGAAATTTGGGAACTCACAAGTTTGGCATTTTCAACGGCAGCCGTAAAGGGAATACTCGAATATGATTGGCTATGTATCACGCCAATTTAGTACGTAAAGTATACGGAAATTATATCACTACACAACACTTATGAATGTGAATCAACTAGGTGTTTCGCTGGTCTCCACACTTGAATTGAGTTGTCATTAGATACAGTGCACATTAACCACGGGTCATGTGCATTCCAAGCTATATCGTTAACGCCCAGCATATGCCCGCCGTGGACGAAAACTAAATTATCTGTGGCAGCATCCCATAGTTTGACTAGACCATCATCTTGACCTGCAGTAGCCACAATTTGCTCGAAATGTGGGTTCCATTCTAAAGTGGAAACAGCGGAACCGTGCGAAATTGACTTAATCGGGGCTTCATCTAATTTTCTTAGATCCCACATATGAATCCTTCCATCTGTATCACCAGAGGCCAGAAGCAGCGAATTATGAGGATTGAATTTACAAGTATTTATACCACCGTTGTGGTACTTACTATCGGATCTGGAGGTTTGTTTGATGGTTCTTGTATCGTACAACCCCACAACATTACTCTCCCCGCACGCTGCTATGATCGAATCGTGGAATGGCATCCATGAGATATCGTTTGAGCCCCGCTGGTCAAAGTCGTCGATCGAAACGATTGGCTGTTCTATTATGGGATTTGAGTTCGAATACTTGGAGATATCCCAGACTCTCAATTGGCCCTGGGAATAGCAGGAAGCCAACAAACCTTCCTTTTGCAGGTTGCAAGACACAGATATGGTCTCATTGGATTCTAGCTCTCCTTTCTCTTGAGAACCCGAAATCGACATTTTGATTTCAAACCGAGCTGTAGTCGTAGATTGACTTGTCGTAGTACCATGTTTGGTTCTATTAAAAACGTAAATCGACCCGTCAGACGAGGCTGCCGCTATTATGTCAGGATTCTGCGGGATGTACCTTGCTCTGTTACAATCCCCACTGGGAAATCTTATCGCTATGTCAGTGCAAATATTTCTAGGGGGGAATTTCGTTGAATTGTCGGGCTTGAATTCCATTTCGTCCATATCGAAGTTATTCAATGACGACCAGTTAACATGACTCAGAGTAGACAAGCTTGAAATGTAAACCGATTCATCCTCAGGTAGTTGAGACGATGTAAAAGACGAGAGTAAAATTCTGTGAGAGTCGGTGCTTGTATCCAGGTCAGGGAAGAATTGGCATGTAAGCGATGGCCACTTTGTTGCATTTGTATTAAGATAATCATATAGAAGTTTCGTATTCTTTTTCCAATGTGTGTATCGTTGTTGCAAATCTTCAGGAATCGCATCATCAATAATGACTGGTTCAGCAGCGTTAGCGCTCATTATAGCATTGCTCTCGGGATTCTTATTTTTTGTTTCACAATGTCAGATTCATCTCTTCCAACTTACGCGTGGATGCACTTGTAGCGAATCATTATTACAGAAAATGCATGAGTTGGATGAAAAAAGTCTTTAAAAATATAATACTTCAATACTTATTTAACATAACAAAGGATAAACGAAGAAACCTCCATTCCCAGTTAATCTGCAATACGTAAAAATCGTTTCAAAACAAAGATACTTAGGCCCATTGCTTGAATAGGTTTATCAAACCGTTGGTAGAAGCATCATGAGAGGCGGTCTTCGAGGAGTCATCCAGCTCTTTGCCGATGGCTTTGGCCAAGACCTTACCCAACTCAACACCCCATTGGTCGAATGAGTTGATGTTCCAGATAGCACCTTCTGTGAAAGTCAAATGCTCATAGTAAGCAATCAAAGCACCCAAGGTAGCTGGCGTAATCTTTTGAGCCAAAATAGAGGTAGTTGGTCTGTTACCAGAGAAAACTTTGTGTGGGACTAAACCGCCAGTGGCACCTTCAGTCTTGACTTGTTCCTCGTCCTTACCGACCATCAAAGCTTCAGCTTGGGCAAAGAAGTTTGAAGCCAACATTCTTTGGTGTAAATTACCTTCAATTGGGTTATGAGATTGTGCAGCTAAGATGAAATCAGCTGGGATAACCTTTGTACCTTGATGAACCAATTGAAAGAAAGAGTGTTGAGCATTTGTTGCAGGCTCACCGAAAAGGATTGAACCAGTGGAGTAGTTGGTGAAAACGTTACCTCTTGTGACAGATTTACCATTAGATTCCATCGATAATTGTTGCAAATAAGCTGGGAATCTATGCAAGTATTGATCAAATGGAGCGACCAAATGAGTTTGGGCATCGAAGAAGTTGTTGTACCAGACAGATAATAAACCACCTAATAATGGAATGTTGTCTTCTAGTGGAGTTTCAGTGAAATGTTTGTCAACAGCTTCGGCACCCTTCAAGAAAGCGTCAAAGTTATCGTAACCGATGTAAAGAGCAACAGATAAACCAATTGCAGACCAAACGGAGTAACGTCCGCCGACCCAGTTTTCGAAACCAAACATATTCTTGGTGTCAATGCCAAATTTGGCAACTTCGGATTCATTGGTTGACAAAGCTACGAAATGCTTAGCAATATTGGATTTGTCGTTACCAGTTTTCGATAGGAACCAGTTCTTAGCGGTGTTGGCATTAGTGATGGTTTCGGCAGTGGTGAAAGTCTTTGAAGCGATCAAAAATAAGGTGGTCTCAGGGTCAACAACCTTTAAGGTTTCGGCAATGTGGGTACCGTCGATGTTTGAGACAAAGTAAGCTTTAATATCGGTAGCATAATGCTTCAATGCTTCAGTTACCATAACTGGGCCTAAATCGGAACCACCGATACCAATGTTAACAATATCAGTAATCTTCTTACCGGTGTAACCTTTCCATGCACCAGAACGGACTTGTTCACTGAATTCTTTCATGTGCTTCAAGACAGCGTCAACTTCTGGTGCAACATCCTTACCATCAACCTTCATTACTTTGTTAGCTCTGTTTCTCAAAGCAACATGGTAAACAGCACGGTCTTCGGTAAAGTTGATATGTTCACCATCGAACATGCTGTCTCTCAAATCGGTAACCTTAGCTTCCTTAGCCAATTCGATCAAGGCAGCTAGGACATCGTCATTGACCAAATTTTTGGAAAAATCAAATAAGATCTTGGAGCCATCGTAGTTTGTAAAGGTCTTGGAATATTTAGCAAAACGTTTGCTGTCCTTAGCAAACTCTTGTTTAACATCTATTTTCTTTCCTTCATTATCATACAATTGTTGCAATTTTGACCAAGCTGGTAGTTCAGTTGCCAATTTAAAATCTGAAAAAGTATTTTGAGAAGCCATTGTGTTTTCGTCTGTATTTCTCAATTTAAGTTCTACTAGACGGATTTCTCTCGATAAGACCCCCCGAAAACTTCGCAATATTTGTGGGTACTGCTTCTCACGTATATATATATATATATATATATAAACCAAGGTTCTGCAGGGACGTATCGAACGACTGGTGATTCTAAAAGCACGCAAAATCACACCAATAAATGAAAGCTACATGCCAGTGGACTGCAGGCATGCATCACTTAATCGACCCCTTTCAAGTGTACATAAAGAAACACTTCGTAAACGAACTGGCTGTACTGGAGAGCTCAGTGCGCCTTGCCAGTTGAATTCTAGTAAACCCTGCCAATGTCGCGATCCCATTCATCACTTCTTCAGTCATTTGATCAATTGATCAAATGATCAGAATAGTTGTTTGATGGTCCATTATGCCAGACTCCACTAAATATAAATACACCCAGACACACGATGCTGAGTCAGGTCACGTGCACAGAGTCTTCACGTCCCTTTGTAGTGCAGCTAGAAGTCAACCATCAAGCAAAACTGCACTGCCTATGTTCTTAAAGCCTTAATAGTTTCGATAAGCTCTTGCACATATTTGTCCTCATTTGGTAACACTGTTGGACCCACATATTCCTGGTTCGCGCGCTTGTCAGGCTTGAGAGTTGCGTTACTGACTATGCGGCTGACACTGTTGTCTAGGCCGCTGGAACTTTGAGAGTCAGACTTGCTTGTAATTTCATGCCTCTTCTCCTCTTCGATCTTGGCATTTCTATCTCTCATTGCTTTGAGCACCGAGGAGTGGGACTCTCTGATTTTTTGCAACTGCTCCTCAAAACCAAGTGGGAATCCCTCATATAGATCGATTGTCTGTGCCAGATTTTTGACATCATCAAGTGCATCAATTTCGGTCCATAGTGTGTCTTGATGATCTGTTTTGGGGTTGGTCTCCAGTTTGCCGTAGTGATCTTCCCCATGAATCTCTCGTACATGTTCCCTGTCGGTGAAAGTGTTTCCGGGATGGAAATCGTATTGGGCCCCATCCTCGACGTAGTCGTCATCATCGTCCTCTTCCTCGTCTATGTGCTTCCCTTTTCCTTGCCCATCTTGCTGGTCATCGTTCTCGTCATCCTCGACAGGAGAATAAAACTCTTCAGGGTGGGCGGTCGTAATTTCCCTTGTCGACTGGGCTACTGGCGTCGTGGGTTGGAATGCGAGCGAGCTGTTTCTACTGCCGTTCCACCTACCACTTTGTAATTCATCGTTCGCTCGTTTGTTCTGATTATTATTATTATTGCTGCTTGCTAAGGTAGAGCCTCTCAAATACGATTTATTGAAGTTGGTGTTTGTAGTTGGAATCGTCCTGGGGACATCCCTAAATGATATCCCATCAGGATCTTCTTCTTCAATGATAGTTCCAGATCTACCAAGAGTGGGAAGTGTTGCCATTGCGGATACCCCCTGGTGTGATTTCAGCTTGTGGCATTTGCTTTTTCGCAAGCCCCAGTTGATACTTCATAAGTATGAAAACCAAAAATATGTCACACACTAAAGAGCAAACGTAAAAAGGTCAATGAGAGGATGGAAAAACCATGGAAGCGGCTATTATGGATAAAACAAGGCTATCCAGATAACTATACCGATCCTGAATTTATACAACTCATTACAGCCTTGCGATACAAAGGCAAAAATGCCAAACCTACAAAGAACTCATCGTCTGTTCAACAGGTAAGAAAAGATCTATTCAACTTCTACAATAAGCTGTCGAACACGGTGTTCATCTATATCATATTCGCCTTCATTCACAATTACAGGATCAATCCCATTCCATTCACCATTTCGGCAACTGTTCTCGTTTCCTGGTTACTGTCAAAATCACGTTCTAGCCAAAGCGTATTAGGAATTAAATCTTCCTTAGTCATAACCTTTGCTATGCTGACTTTATCGCCCGTATTAAAATCTTTGTCGAAAACAACAGCCTCAGACTCAATTTGGACTTTGTCATTTTGGCTCACAATAGCTTATGTTGGATCGCTATCTTCAAATGCTAAGGTCCAAACTTCCAATCTGTCAACTAATTTGTTGTTAGCGATAGTCATTTTACTAGCGTCAAGATTCAAGTCCACCATGGATGTTTTTTGTTTTCTATTGATATGCATCCAACTTAATGTTATCTTACCAAATCTGATTGTTCTTTCCAGTAAGCCCATTTCATTTACTACAAATTTATGCGTTTATACATTTGTTACAATAACATTTGGTTGGTCCTACACATTATTGGTACTATCTATGTCATTCTTTTACCTATTTATTCTGCCGCAGTGGTTTGTGTACTGGCAAACTCATTACCGTGGTTATGAATCGTCATTATCAAGAGTATGGGAAGCACAAAAACCAGTTATAGATTAGCATATAACCTTAAAATATATATCACTTTTTTCTCAATAATACAGCTCTAGATTCGCTCGTAGATTTATACCTTGAATTTCAATCCCTACATGCACCACCAGCAAGTGCCAAATTACTCCTCGTGAATTTGACTTTAAAAAGTGGTGTTTTCTTTGTATAGAATGATGCAATTAAATCATTTGTAGGTATAACAGTTCTGCGGCGCCCATATTCCTTGATATCTTGGTTTATGGAGGCTGTCACGTCACCTAGGTAACCGACGAAGGGTTCCTCTGGTTCTGCTCCGGACTCTGCAGTAGCTTTCTTGATATCCCAGACACGAACAGAATGATCTGCACCTCCGCTAATTAAAACGTTACCTTCTTTATTATATGATAGCGAATAAATTGCATTTTTACCATGTCCACGCATTTGTTTCAGCCTCTTGCCTGTACCTATATCCCATACGTTTATCACACCATCCTCACTACCTGTCGATAGCCATCTACCGTCCGGAGATACTTGTGTTGAAATTACAGGAGCTGTAAGCCCAAGAAATAACCTTACCGAGTCGCCTGTGGCCACATCCCACATTCTGCATGTCTTATCACTAGAACCAGTGAAAACGTAGCAACCGTTAGGATGGAACGAAACACAATCAACATCATTCAAATGCCCAGCAAATATTCTTAGGGGATAAATATGGTCACAAGACCATAGCCTTGCTGTATGATCATGAGATGCCGTTGCGAAATAATGACCTAATGGTGAATATGCCACATCCCAAACAGGATGGTTGTGACCCTTATAACTGACCAAAGGAGTAAAGGTATCCATGGACCATAGTCTTACAGTTCTATCTTCGGAGCCTGAAACTAAATATCTATTATCGGGACTAAAACTAGTCGAATAGACGGCACCGCTATGACCGACTAAGGTGGTAGTTGTTGCATCACTAGATATTTCTTTACCTGTATACCTGTTGCTTAGCGAGGACCCATCTAACGAAAATATTTTAATTTGGCTATCTTGGAAACCCGCAGCGGCTAATCTACAATCGTCACTAAATTCCAAGCTGGTCATATCTCTGTTTGTATTATGGAACGTGTACATACAAACACTGGGTAATGCAACTTGTAGGTTATCTAGCTTGATTGCGTCTCTAGATTCTTTTACTTTCTGAATTTCTAGTTTTATATCTAAAGTCGTTTTCAAAGGCAAAGGCAGCGTATCTATCGCAGGAGATTCCATCATGGCATCCTGAGGCACACCAGAAGTAGGCAGATTTGCTGCCTTCATCATTTGCTGTTTTTTCTCGTCAGCATTTGTCACAGTAGATGGTTCGCTTTTATCATTCGTTTCGTCATTAACTTTGATCTTATCCTCCTCTTTTTTAGTACTTTTATCGCCAGGCTCAGTTTTATTTTCGGAATCACCAAATTTCCGATCAGCGGTATCATCCTCATTCATCTTGCCTTCATCGGATTCCTTTGATTGTTCTCTGAGGTCATTTGATGGGGTTGGGGACCCAGCTGCCGCTGCGGCCACTGCAGCCACAGAATTCATATCCGTCTTTTCATCGTATGGCTCATTATTCATAGATCTGTATTCTTTCAGCAGAGTCTTTTTACTGCCATCCATACCGGAAGTATCTTCCAGCTGCCTTTGCTTCCTCTCTTGTTCGTCTTTTATCCTCAATTCAGTCTCCACTTCTTTAGTGAACTCTTCGTCCTTGGGGAAAGGCCCCAGCCTGACTGGAGTGGAGTTGAGCTCTGAATCTTGATTAGATTTCCCATTTTCAGTATCAATCAACTTAATACCATCCGATAGCTTTTCCTTTGAAGTTACTGTCTCCACGATATTAGGCTCAATATGCTGATTTATTACGCTGATAACCAGAGATCCACCAACACTCTCATTTTCGTTTAAGAAATATAGCAAAAGATTCAGTGTCGTTCTCGAGATGGTAATGCGGTATCTGTTTTCTTGGAAGGCGCTTGCGACTTCATTTTCCTTGATATGGTCCATCGAGTTGACGCTGAACAGCCTATTGATCTCAGTGCTATGGTTGATTCTGAAGTCTTGAGAAAATCTATCGAAAAATCGTCTAGCGAAAATCGGACTCTTGGGTACCAGATTCAAAAAAATATAGATGAAAATCGGGTAGATGATGTAAAGTAATTCTGGTTTGTAGACTTCCAAGGAGGAGTCGATCCAGTTCTTCAACATCGAATATGCCCTGATGTAGTTTTCAGGAGAAGTGCTCTCCTTTAATTTGTCATCTGAAACTATGTTCGTATCATTGGAGTCTCTTTTGGAAGGCAATGCTACAGGGTTACTGATAGGCCTGGCAGTCTTTTCTGCATTTGGGGCGCTAACACTGGGCTCGGGCAATGCACCGGTTTTCGTGTTTCCAGGCGATTGCTTATTCTGCGGCGTCAAAGTCCTGCCGCTCTCTGCCCTTAACATTGCCTCAGTGCGGTGATACCCTTTCTTATTCAAATACTCCAGGACAATGCGGTTCAAATCAGACGCCGAGAAAGGCCCATTCGGTCTGGCGCCACCATTTGGATTAGGAGCAGAGTTAGCATTCGCATTGGCATTGCTTGCTGCAGAGCCACTGCCCCTATTGGAATTCGCGTTGCCGTTGTTGGGATTGGCACCACCAGCGGGTGGAGCACGGGAGCCAGAAGCAGGCGTCGATTGCCGCTGTTGTTGCTGCTGCTTCGCGTTCTGTTGCACCATCAGATTTCTTTCTACTTCAAAGCAAAAACACTTGGCGCTTTCTTTCTCACCAACTTCCTCGATATTCGTCCATCTATAACTCTTCTCTCCTCTGCTTTCATATTGATATACAGTTTGGTTTTCGCTTCTTGGCCCGCCTAAGCCGTCAAATGTGACTCTTTTCACACATCATAGCCGACGAAGTGTTCTTGGCCTATCCAATCGCGAGGGGGGTTAAGCGAGCGACTATGCAGTACTTCTCAAAGGTGTGAGGCTCAATTGCCATTTTTTGATTGCGCTAACGTAGTACATTTTATTACTCATGCATGCATGTCGTGTTGCCCTGCACTTTGCTCTTTGCCACTTTATAGCCTGCGCGGGGGGGGGTCATGTCGTGACGCGCCCGATGAGCTTCCTCTCGGCACGGTTATTTATTGTATATATATTTCAATTTGCCTGAGATATGTTGTGGCACCTGGTTCCCACGACATCCATATACCTTGACTCACAAACTATCCTTTACATTCAATGAGGCCTGTTTCTGAGAAGGCCGACGGAAGCCTAGTTTAAGAGTCTTGTCATGAAAACGCAGCCGATACTTGTGGCATTATTTATGTCGCCAGCTAGCCATATCAGCCACCAAAGGACTGTCGAGCTTGTTAAACCGGCTGAATGGGAAGGTGCGCCCTTGAAGTGACTTGTTTTCTCGTGATCCTCGCTAGTTTCCCAGCAGGCCACATTTGCCGCGGAATAGCCGCCGAGGCGCTGCGTCATCATTCTGACGGAAACTACATAGACATGCCTCCAAGCAGTGTACGTTACAAGCTTGCGGAAAATCTAGCGAAGCCCTGTAACCGTTTTACGCAAAATATGTTCTTGTTGTAAAAGTAACCTCAAGATCCTGGCGGCAAACTCAGAAAAGCCCTGATTAAACTGAAGACTGTTAATTTGATAAGAAGTCTGGAGTCAAGCCTTTGGAAAAAAGTTCTTAACTTTCTTCGCGTAGTATAAAAAACTACAATGTCCGCCAGCCGGCGCAGACCTCCAGCTATCGAGCAGCTTCCTTGAGTTTGGGATCTAGCTTGTTGCGTGGCCGTTCGGTATGCCGCTAAAGGAGGTGCAGCCTAGCTTTCTCCCGAACGTAGTTGTTGTTGGAGCACGCATAGTCGGTCAGGGCTCTCCAAGATTCAAGTTGATTCGAATCAGGCTGAGCTGCGCTGTGCTGTCTGCTAGAGCGACGTGTGCTCAAGAGAATAACACGTGACTATCTACCGCAGGGTAGCGCAGTTGCTTCGTCTCCACAAATCTCATGCCAGCTAAGCAGGGTAACCTGGGGGTATAACAGTAAAATTTAGGTTTCCGTGATCAGGCAAGTTTATACGTTGCCGCCCAATGCACCCATGCACCGGGCGACCACTATTGAATCGTGAAAGTTGAAAATGCTATAGGTCTCTGCATTTTGAAAAGTATCAACAAAGCATTTGTGATGGAATGTCATATTAAATATTGAAGTATTAGGCAGTTGTACCAGTTATCCAGTACAGTCAACGGGCTTCTTGTAGTTTGAGTTTTGAGTTATACGGATACAAGAGGCGGATCGAATTGCACATTACTTTTGTTCTGTGCTTTATATTGTGTGTAATCAGTTTACGAGTACGATCGACCGCCCTGAGTTTAAAGTTTCAAAAAATTGAAAGCATTAAACAAGAAGTTGGTACTCAGCAACTTTGGTTACAGGTTCCTAAAACTGAACCGAATAAAAACAGAACATCGTTAATGTCATTTTTTGGATGACCGTTGTTATAAAAATGGTATGATAGAGTCTATTTTTTTTACAAACACTTTGTCCTAAAGTGTCAGTAAAAGGACTGGGAAGTTTATGGACTTCCATTAAAAAAAGGAAGATTATATTGTTGTGAGAGA
Organism: Zygotorulaspora chibaensis; assembly: GCA_030565665.1. NCBI lineage: Eukaryota > Fungi > Ascomycota > Saccharomycetes > Saccharomycetales > Saccharomycetaceae > Zygotorulaspora > Zygotorulaspora chibaensis. Next base: position 141,617 of record JAJMCM010000005.1, on the reverse strand, counting down.
GTAACGCCAGTCAATTATTTTTGAAATAATCACATATATTTGTTTATTTTTTATTTGGTTGACTACGATGACTGAGTTATGGTGAACTTAAACCTTTTAAATCAAGCTGCCGCCGCAATGGCAGTGGCTGACAGTAATAATAATAACATTCGTCCATCTCACAATGCTTCATCATCCTCTTTTAATTCTTATATTGTTTCGAGTGAAAATTCTAACAAGTTACAAATTTTTTTGAAAAAACAGGATCAACAAGCTCGTATCAGTAATTCGAATATAAGCTCAAACTTTCATATTATTACTCAATACATTTTACAATCGTATTTCAAAGTTCAATCGAATCGATTGCCCTCATTAAAGATCGCTGATTTAATTGTGGATCAAACTTATCCTGACTCGATTACGCTTAGGAAATTAAATGAGAATACTTCAATCACGCCTTATGAATACTTTAATACAATTTCGAGAGATGAAGATATTACAAGGTGCCCAATTTTTGCATTGGCCATATACTTCGTAATACGGTGGAGTCATCCAAACCCTCCAATTTCAATAGAGAACTTCGATAATATTTCGCTTGTAGATCCCAGTTTTATCAACCATTCGAACGCTGATATTTCGGATTATAACGATATGCATATGAATGACAAACGAATATCCAGAGCAGAAATATTCTCGCCTTCCAAAGATTTGATAAGTCTGGTATTCCCATGGCTTTCCCCGCTTAAACAAGATATGCTACTAATTGATAGAACAAATTATAAATTGAACTCGTTCGTGGAACTATTAGAATTTTTAGCAAGAGCGATGATACAAGATCTCAAATATTTGAATCAAAATCCAACTTTGCTGCCGAACATAGTTTCATTCGTGGCCAAATTCATTCCTGATCTGTTTCGAAATGAGCAATTCAAAACTCCAATAACAAATTTAATGATATCCATGACTAATGAAAGGCGTAAAAGCGATAACAATGATTTTAGTGGCAGCAATTACAGCGAAGATTCAAATTTTTTAGAGCTTTCTAAGAGGTTGACTACGGAAAATATTAGGCTAAGCCAACAAATTACTCAGTTGAAATCAGATTTATATAATGTCCAATCCATGTGCGATCAGATTTTGCAATTACAACGGCAGATGATATCGGTTCCGTCTGACGCCACACACGTAAATGCTCACACAAACAGCAGTAATGCCAATTCGAATCTCAACTCTAATAGTAATAATACTGGAAATAATGGCATAATAATACTGGACAAGAATTCCTTAAACTCATCAATGCTGAGTAATCTGGTGCAATCAATAGAAGATACGCGGCAGCAGCAAATGCAATCACAACAACAACAAGTTCAGCAGGCTGATACTCCTTCTCTAGCTCCAATCAATGCGTTCTCTTCTTTTGGTAATACTATGCCCTCTATGTTTGCCTCTCAGCAACAACATCAATCTAATATGAAGCGGAAGCTGCCGCTTCCTACCTCAGCTCCTCCGTCTGGAACAGGACCCTTTTCACCTTCTCCAGGCTCGCCGTCTGTAGGTCCCCTCGGTAACGTTGATTCAATATACCCCAAGAGGTTCAGATATGACGACAAACCCACACCATCTCAAACTGTTTTGGACAGTTTGCTATCCAAATCTATCGGAAGTCCTAGATACTCCTCCATGCAACAAGTAGGGGCAGCAAATACCAGCAACACATATTCTTCCGGAGCAGGGAAATTACCATCTAGGTTCACGAGCCCAGCAACTTTCGCTATGGCTGGATCACCTGCCGGCGTGGTTGCTTCTCCAGATGCATCCAATCAATTAGTGTCATATGTTCCTAGAGATATTGAACAGCAGGAAGAGACTCAACAGGCGAGCTTAAATATAATGAGAAATTCGAGCGGGGAAATTCTCAATAAGCCTGATGAAGTACCCGAAACAGATGAGATCCGCGCGGACGCAGGGGTAGAGTCCAGACCAATGGGGCCGTCATTATCCAACATCAATGATAAGAGTTCGACAACTTCGAGCAATGAAGAAAATAGTAAACAAACACCAAAGAAAAAGAGCTCAGTGTCCGATTCTAATGATGAGAAATCCACAACTCCGAAATCTTCTGCCAATGAGAAAGACACAAGTTCCAATCTAAACAACTACAAGCGAATATCTCAAAATGGTGAAAAACTGGGCCCCAATCGTCACATTAAATATAAACTTTCTCGAGAAAACAAAACAATTTGGGATCTTTATACGGAGTGGTATATTGGTTTAAATGGCAAACCCTCTATAAAGAACTTGATTGAAAACTATGGATGGAGGAGATGGAAGGTGAGCGACGATTCACACTTTTTTCCCACGAGAAGAATTATTATGGATTACATCGAAACTGAATGTGACCGAGGTATTAAACTGGGTAGATTTACCAACCCAGACCAGCCACGAGAAGACATAAGGAAGATTCTAGTCGGTGACCTGGAAAAGTTTCGCATAAATAATGGATTAACGCTCAACTCTCTGTCGATGTATTTTAAAAATTTAACGAAAGAGAATAAAGAGATTTGCATTTTCGAAAACTTTCAGAATTGGTCAGTAAGGGGTATGACTGAGGAAGATAAAACCAAATATTGCAAAAGACAGCATATCACAGCTAGAAACGCATCAAGTGAGCGAGGCCCGCCCGATGAATCTGCCTATGCAGATTCTTGACCGAAACCGGGCAACATTATCATCAACCATTAAAAACGGGTAAGTGTCCGCCTGACTGATAAGATCAGGAAACAACCTTTGACAGGAGATCTCAATTCAATTCTATAAGTGACAAATGTCGAAGTATTAGAGATTTTACTCGAGCCCCCGAGAATTTCTTTGATAATGCCCCTTTTCGAAAATTTTTTACATACTCAAATGAAAGAAGGAACTTGATATTTTGATAGAAAAGTATATAATACTCAGTATTTTATTTAAAGCAACTGCGGTGCAAATTGTTGTATTTTAGTATATTGTTGTCACTAATAAATTTGGGATTAACTTTTTCATAATCAAGTCCATTTTTTTCTTTTTAGAATGCGATTTTGGAAAACCAGCAAATGAACTTCACCTGCATAGAACCAAAAGAAGCAGAAATCATCAAGCATACGCAAAAAAGTTGCTATCTTTCAGACTAGATCTCAAGGGAACTTCGAAACGTCAAGGGCACATTTTTTTGACATTATGCCAAATGATAGATTCATTATACCTGCAAACTTCACTTTAATTCAGTCTTTGCAGCTTCTGTATTCGATAGTTGCTAATCATTGTGAAAATTATAAGAAGCAAAAAAATGACCATTTGACTAATTCCCATAATCTAAAAAAGCTGTTCAAAAAGTTTGATTACTTATTGTCTTACATGAATGATGGGTTAGATAGAATAGAAAAACACTATCAGAATGAAGGAGGATTGTCAAACCGTATCAAAGCCCGTCCAGAATTGAGAAACCAGTTAGAGGATCTGCAGATACTCGGACAGGCCATTAGATTGGCGAGGAGAGACTGCCGCAAGCTGATAGAGAATAGCGAGGTTCAGGAGGGAAGCTCTAATGGAGGGTTGCTTAACAATATACGTCTTTCAGGGATATGGAAGAATCATAATATGAAGGCTAGACCTAAGAAAACTGCTGAAGATGAAGCTGAAGAAGAAGCGGCGATTGCGGCGGCTGAGAAAATAAAAATTTCAAGGAAGATGGACAAGCAAAAGGAATTGGACGAGATAAGGCAGCGTGAACTAGAAATGGAAAGTCGAAGAGAGAAGCTTTTGGAGGCGATGATCAAAGAGCAAGTCGAGACTGAGCTGCACAATAAGTTGGAGGATGAGGAAAAGAAAAGACGCAAGGAGAAGGAATTGGAAGAAGAGAGGCAGCGGAAACAGAGACACGATAGAAAAAATATGGCACCTCCCTCCGGTACTGTGAAGATGCAAAACCACACAGGATCAAAATCTTCAAAGACGGGTCCTGAGAGGCACAATATGCTTATAAATGGGAGAAGGTCTTTGGACATCAAAACTTCGAGAAGGTCCTTCGACGGCATTACTCCTCTATCGCCAAAACGTAAATCTCTTGACATGCAAGATATTGGCAAAGCTGCTCAGTTGGCATGGTCACAATCTAGCGCAGAAAATGAAAGACGCCATTCTTTATCATTTAAAAGAGGGAATGTTTCTCCTGTTGTGAGCCAGCAGCAGACATTCAGTAACGGGTCAGGAAAGAAGAGATATGAATATACAAAACCTGTCGTTCATCGTCAAGTAATAAGAACCACCAAAGGAAACTCCTTCAACGGCAAGAAGTCTGGCAGCACGTCGAGGGTAAGTATTGCTGTTGACACTAAGATGGCCAAAAGAGACAGCGTCGCTTCGCGAAAATCATATTCAGATGTGAAATCTCTCGAACCACGCTCTCCGGATTTAAGATCCCCTGAGCTGAGCTCTCCTGTCTCGACATTGAGGTCTCCCACCCCCCTTTCAGCTCAGGAAAGAACCCCAATTCCAAGTACAGAGATTACTGGTAGGACCAAGACCTTGCTGGAAACAAGAATAGATAAAGTGATGGACAATTTACAGGGTGTTGATCCTGAAGCTTGCGAGCACATCATGAATGAAATCATCGTCATGGATGAAAAAATCCTTTGGGAAGATATAGCAGGATTGAAGAATGCTAAAAGCTCTCTAAAAGAAACCGTCGTCTACCCATTTCTCAGGCCTGACTTATTCAGAGGTTTAAGAGAACCTATCAGAGGGATGCTTTTATTTGGCCCGCCTGGTACGGGTAAGACAATGATTGCCAAGGCAGTGGCTACAGAATCAAACTCAACATTTTTCAGCATAAGCGCTTCATCACTGTTGTCTAAATATCTGGGTGAATCCGAGAAACTGGTAAGAGCCTTGTTTTATATGGCAAAGATGTTGGCGCCTTCGATAATATTCATCGATGAGATAGATTCGCTTCTGACGGCGAGATCGGATAACGAAAATGAGTCTTCGAGAAGAATCAAGACGGAACTGCTAATTCAATGGTCAACCTTGTCAAGCGCTACAGCAAGAGAAAGTAACGTCAACGGCGAAGGTGAAACTGACTCCAGAGTGCTCGTGCTAGCTGCAACAAATCTTCCGTGGGCCATTGACGAAGCGGCCAGAAGAAGGTTCTCTCGAAGATTATACATCCCTCTACCAGAGTACGAAACAAGATTGTACCACTTGCAGAAACTGATGTCCAAGCAAAAAAACAACCTTTCAGAAACCGATTTCGAAATAATCGCTAATATGACTGATGGGTTCTCCGGTTCTGATATAACAGCGCTTGCTAAAGAGGCTGCGATGGAACCGATCAGGGATCTTGGAGACAAACTGATGGATGTTGATTTCAACAACATAAGAGGCGTCATCATCAAGGACTTTGAAAAGGCGATGCAGACTGTGAAGAGAAGCGTTTCACCAGATTCCTTGCAAAAGTACCAAGATTGGGCTGCGGGGTTCGGTAGCACTGGAGCCTGATGATATTAGTAAGTGAGATAGATACATACATAGATTTATAACGAACATAGTTTTTTTCCGTTTCCTTGCTGGATGATCTCGAACAGACCCTCTTACTCATCTCTTATGGCAACCGGCTGGGGGAGTTGATCATATTCACACAACTCGACTACGTCATCACATACGTTTTACCAAGAATGGCTACCGGTCCTTCAAATCTCGGTACATATGCTGTGGGCCAAAATGGGTCAACAAAGTCTTGGAGGAAAGAAGAAAAGGGCAGCGCAGAAAAGAGACCAAATCTTTGGAATACACATATTCTGAGCACCCTCTTCACTTCACATAACTTAATCAGTTGTGCTTTGATGACAAGATTGTTGGAATTGAACTTTTTTCTCCTTAACTCTGGCGGCCGCTCTAACAACAATAAAGTTTTCAGATACCTCCCATACTGGGTTTTAACAGCATTATCAGTTTACGTATTAACACCAACCATTGCAAAACTAATATTTAGCAGCGGTAATATGTTTTCTGGTAGTTCTAGGAGGAGTGACAAGCACACTACCGGGCTTATAAATAACAGAAACGATTGTTTCGCGAATTCGTCCGTTCAGGCACTAGCTGCTCTGCCAAAATTAACGCAGTATCTCAATGATTTCCTAAGGAATGTTGCCGTTATTGCTAACATGCTTGACAATGAGCACGAGGATATGAAGGGGAACGAAGAGGAAGATATAGTAAGTGGGGAAGATCTTTTAGAGCAGCATGTGTACAATCCAATAAACAGTTGGGATCACGACCTTTTGACACCAAAAGTTGAGCTAAACGCCAATCCAATGGAAAATGGATCTATTTTAGACCGTGGAATTTTGACTCCAAAGGCGGAAATCATAGAGAATCCAATGGATAATTTGTCTAGTCTGGATGGTTTGGTGGAAAGACCAATCGTCGAGAGGTTGAAGTCAAGTAATACACTTTCCACCTTGCAAGACGAGGAAAATCTTAATGAATGCAGCGTGGCCTCCGGTGTTTCTTCAAGTCAAGGTTTCAGTGGGACCGGAGAGACCAAAGTGACAAGTGCACATATTCCCGAAGTACTCATGCACCAAGGTTTGGCAAAAATCTTGGCGCAATTACAGGAGACGGTCACATCATCGAGAGACATTTCCGTATGGCCATTACTACGTATCTTGGAAATAATTTTCAAGGCCAAGATTTCTAGTGGACAAAACGATGCACATGAGCTTACTCAGATCATTTTGGAGACCCTGGAGAAAGAGAACTCAAAACTGCAAGCTTTTGCTGTGAAGCAAAAGTTGGCAGTGACTATACCTCAAATACCATTCAAGGGTAAAATTGCTGGCCACCTAGCATGCTTGACGTGTGGGAGATTCTCGAAAGTGAACGTTCATCCCTTCAACATTTATCCCTTGCATGTTCCCCAAGCATTTGCTGCGAAATTGTCTGATATGGTAGCAGATAACCAAACGGAGACGATCGAAGGGTATTCATGTTTGGTCTGCAAAGTAAAGGCAATTCTAGACAATGAAAACGCCCGTGGATTCAAGAATTGCTCCACTGAAGAGACGAATATTCTTAAAACCCTGGATAAGGCATTACCTGGCCTTCTTATAAATGACGATCTTTCGGAGGAGCTGACATCTTACATCGATTCTTACAGCAAGGACGGAGTTGTAGCCAAAGACATCAAGTCCACTATAGTCAAAAAAACCGTTGTTGTCGAATCGCCAGATATTCTAGTTCTTCACTTGTCGCGTTCAATGTTTAATGGGATGACTTATTCGAGAAACTCATGCGGAGTATCGTTTGAGGAAACGCTGGATTGTGTCGAGCAAGTCATCCAGAATAACAGATGTGTTGGAATCAAAACTGTCAAGTACAAGCTGAAAGCAATGGTCAAACACTCCGGCTCTCATTCACAAGGACACTACGAATGTTACAGGCACAAACCTGACCTCGTTAAAGATACTATTTCTAAACAAGTTATCAACAGATCACCCTCCATCGATCTATCGCTGCTGAATCTACGGAATGCTAAAGTTGAAGACTCCTTTAAAAACCAAGAGGCGAGTCATGCATCGAACGGGGCCACGGAAAGCTTCGCTCAACAAGTTAATAACGCTCAAGGGAATATTACCTTGAACGTGGATGCACTGCCCGTACCGGTGCAATCGAACGTCAGTTCTGATGACGACTACGTCCTATCTGCCGGGAGCGACAGCTCCAGGCCAAGCAGGAAGCCATCTACCCTGAAACGAATTACCGGCTTTCTGTCCAGGAGATCTTCTTTGAGTAACAACCAAGATGATTCGGAGAATGTACACGGAGAACCCTCCGCGGTTAATTTAAGCCGGTCTACTAGTTCCGCCACTCGAAGCAGATCTGGCAGCGTCATCACTAATGAGCCTGCGCGTAGCAGAGCTGGAAGTCTTGCCGTCAACGATACAGGACGTGGAAGAGCCAGCAGTATCTCGTCTGTTGGATCTCAGTCCTCTTTCTTTGACTCCTCGGACACCAACGCTGGCTCTACCAGTGCCAGCGAACTTGATAACATTACTACTCATACCAAGCGAATTTTGAAAAAGATTAAAAGTGTCTCAAAATACCAATTTTGGCACACGTCAGATACAAACGTAAAAGAATCTAAATTAGATGAAGTGCTCGGTGAGATGAGATACGTCTATATGCTATATTACGAGCGCATCGATGAAAAGACATCACAAGCATAGCTGGCTAGCTATATCAAGCATCCTGCGATTAAATAACTTTTCTGCAATTAAATAAGCTCCGCATGTTGGATAGTGCTGTACACATTAAAAATTTATTCATCAAAATGAAAGCATTCTTGCACTCTGAACCAGAAAAGCCGGGTGATCGCGTCTTCTTTTTCGCATCTTGAGGGTTCAAACCTTTTCACGAATGTCACTTGAAGTGCAACATAACCATTGACATGCAGTTAATTCGATTCTCTTCGGTAGACGCACCTCGGACACACTTACTATAGATTACTCTTTTATCGTTTTAAGCGTTGGCTAGCGTTCCTTCATACCAAGAAACTATAGTGGGCAGCCAACCTCATCGCGCAATTTACCACATTTACGAAACGTCGAACCCCGCTTAACAAGCTTGCAGCTCTCTAAGCGCCTCTGAAATGCTCAAAGTATGTCTTTTTTCATAAGCATTTTTCATTTGGATATCTTTTATTAACCTGGAGTCTTATTAATAGAACTTCAAATTACCAAAAAGAGAAGGCAGCGGCTCCAAGAATAGAATAACTTCTGCCGATATATCTTCGCCTGCTCAGAGTGGTACCAACATTGTAAAGCATATGAAGACTATACCTGTAAGAAATACTTCGCATTCTTCTCATCATTCCACTTCTGTTTCCAGAAATTCTTCTAAAAATTTGAACATTCCTGAAAAAGCTATCAAAGCTTTATACAATTATCAAGCGCAATCACCAAAGGAGCTTTCGTTTTCAGAAGGAGATTTTTTCTATGTTGTAAGCGAAGAACAAGATTGGTACAAGGCTTCAAATCCCTCCAATGGCAAGCAAGGTATGGTACCCAAATCGTATTTTGAAGTTATTGATAGGGCAGGGCCTCGGTCTTCTAATGGAAGTATGGCGAGTCGGCATAGTAGTCATGATAACTCTTCGAAGCTGGGTTCATTATATGCGATTGTACTATATGACTTCCAAGCAGAAAAGTCAGACGAATTAACTGCTTATGCGGGAGAAAATCTCTTCATATGTGCCCATCACAACTTTGAATGGTTCATAGCAAAACCTATTGGAAGATTAGGCGGACCGGGGCTAGTACCAGTTGGATTCGTAAGTATTGTCGACATCGCAACTGGTTATGCTACTGGAAACGAAGTGAAAGACGATATTACTTCAGCTTATCTACCAACAGTCCTAGAATGGAAGGGCTATATTGCCAAGTATAAAGCGAGTAATATAAGCCTAGGATCGGTAGAGCAGACCTCGACGATGTCTACTATTGACAACAACAATAGTGGTGGCAAGCAACAACAGGATCTACCGATGCCGCGCGTTTCACATCTTGACGCTGTCACAAAGGCTTCAGTGGAATCTTTTGGCATGGAAGATGACAGATATTGGTTTGAAGTTAGCTGCGAAGTCTCAAATGGCAAAAAAAGAAAGCTAAAACGATATTATCAAGACTTTTACGATCTTCAAGTCAAACTATTAGACTCATTCCCTGCAGAATCGGGCAAGTTGAGGGACAATAACGGACAGTGGACAAAACGTATCATGCCGTATATTCCGGGGCCGGTGCCGTATGTGACTGATGTAATAACAAAGAAAAGGAAGGAGGATCTGAACGTGTACGTGGGAGATCTGATAATGCTACCAGAGTATATTTCGAGATCCGACATGGTTAGATCACTTTTCATGTTAAGGGAGAATGGCTTCGATCATGAATTGGCTACACAAAGTATACATCAGTATCACAATAATGAGAAAGATGGCGAAACTGCTGTAATATCTGCATTGAATGTTAATTCTCAATCAAATCAAAATGAAGATAACACTGTCACGGGCGAAGATCTCAAGCTGTATGAAAAGCTTTCTGAATTATCACTATCTTCAGCCAAACCGCACTCGAGACCGCCAAGCACTTTGCCTCCCGCTTTGAAACCCACCAAAATAAAATTTTATTATAAGGACGACATATTCGCATTAATGCTTAATAGTAATGTAACGTTTGCCGAACTCTACACTAAAATTGCCCCCAGAATCGATAGCGAGCAATTTAAACTAAACATTAAATTGAATTCTGGGGACGGGGATGAAGTGACCACCGACACACAAGTTTCAAATATAATTCAGTCCAGATTAAAAATATCTGTTTATGATGTTAAAAATTTTTAATCAAATAAAGTTGTAACTATTATGTATCCATATCTATATCACCTTCAAAATCTTGTTGTGGTATCGATTCACCATCCGTGTAGCCCATAAAGGTATTATCACCTCGCAGTAGACTTTTTCTGAACCAGTGTAACCACTGGGAGTATGCTAAATTTGGCAGGTTTACCCACTTAACAACTTGCAAGGTTTCATTTCGCACCAATTCTTTCAGTTTGGAATAAAGCATGCTGTTATCATCCGGGGATGCATGATCTGTATTTAAAAGTTTCAATGCTTCATTCTTCGTGACATACGGGAGATATAAATCTTCCACATTCGGACTTGGTTCATGTATCAGACCATGGGAACGGGTTTGAAGATATTTACGAGATTTTATATTAGGCCCGTCACCGATACTCAAGTTTTCTAAATCCTCGATCAGGCGTTGTTTCTTATAATTGTATATACCGATTGAATCCGGACTACGAGGCCTTTTAATCTTGAATTTCGATTGCGCAGACATATGAAATACCTAAACGGACTGCACTCCTCACTGTACTTCAGAACTAGCTCAACTCAACCATAAACAACCGTACATTGGCCATTTAATATTTTTTTTAGCGGTTACCCAAACTTACTCTAAACGTTGTTCCTAATTTCTAGAAATTTCCAACAAATTCAATGTCTCGTAGACCCTCTGAAAAGCTTCCAAGGCAATAATTAAACCAAGCGCCTCCGCAAACCTATTAAATTCTAACCCACTGTCAGATAATAGTCTGATCGATAGTTGGTTCAGGACACAAAAATGATTTATGTTCCAATCTGGTTAGGTTGATATTTCAAATCGAAACATCGCGCAAAGACTAAATAAGGAACGAGATGGCACAAATTTAGCGTAAAATTCAACGAAAACTTATATAAAAATAGCTTTCATTATTGATCTACTGACAATCTGGGTGGATCATATTAACGAGGAAAACTGTTATAACCAGGCTAACATTTCTGGTCAAATAAGCATTGTTGCTTGATTTAGGGGCTGTTCGGTAAGGCATCTTGATAAGGTTTTGGTATGGGTACGAATGGGGAAGGAAGGATGCTATTCACCCCCCCAATGAACAATCCAAAATTCGATATAGGCCAATCGATCCAAGAGTCTTATAAAAGTCATCCGGTTACGTTGCTGGAGGAACTGCAGGAATCTGGGAGCCCCGGATCAGGATCTAATTTGGAACTAACGAAGGAGGAGATAGATCAAGAGATCGGTAGCATCAACGAGCTACCCTTAGAACTGTCAAAACAGATTGATCTTTTTATTTATGATCTAAAGCAACCGAAATATGTGAAACCTTTGAACATAAATCAATTATCATCACTTTTCCAGAGTTTTTATACTAAATTTGATAAAGCATCATTTAACCACTTAAATAATGCTAATGGGAATTTTAACGCGAACCAGCCTACATTTTTGTCTGCAAAGGATCATTTAAGTAGTGGATTGAGCGGGATCTTTGCACGAAGTAGGAGCAGTAGCGGCAGTTCTACGAGAAGGAACAGAAGATCATCGTCATTATTCAGCACCGATTCTAATACTGTCACGCCAATGCTGTCGCCGGAAGAAATTGGTAGGCAATTGAGAACGAATGAATTGAATAATCTTAAAATCGACAGATATATGGAGTTTTGCGAAACCGAGGTTTTCCATAGACTTTTAGAGGTTGGAACATCAGTTCCATCGCCAACGAAAGAGGAAAAAGCTAGAAGGCTGCATACCAGGGATGGCTTTAAGATTACAGGCCTGTTTAAAAATAGTCCTGAATATTCTGACTACGATAAGTTGTTATTTGAAAAGATCAAGTGTCTATCGAGACTTGCATCTGATGGGAAAATAGATTTATCAAAGTTTTTGGATTTACCTCCTCACTTCAAGAGTGAAAGCTCAAATGATATTGAGGATGTTTTACAAAAATTCACTAATGAGTCTATATCCCCTATCGAAAAAATTTCCTTACTACTGCAATTCCACGAAATCATGATGTATTCACACGAAATGTCCAATGATGAATTTTTATCTCTGTTAATTTATTACATTATCAAAATCTCTCCTCGAAATATCTACCTAAACACAGAATTTGTCAGAATGTTTAGATATAAGAAGAAGCTCGTTCAAAAAGAATTGTATGCGCTGACCAATTTGGAGGCAGCTTTAGTCTTCCTCGAAGGCCTAACACTAAGTGATTTTTCTTGTGAGCTTCAAGACCAGTTATCCATAGACGAAAGAGACTTACTGGAATCCTCAATTAGCAGTAAGATAAACTTACCGGCAATAACAGCTGACGATAATTCAATGATACCATCAGAGGTTCAAAATCCAGGAGTTATTAGATCAAGTAGTTACGATGGATTTAAAAATGCATTTGACTCATCTCTGAAGAACATTTTCGACAAGATAAGATCATACACGCCACCTACGCCTTACCAATTGCCATTGCCGAGGTCGACATCTCAGTTTTCTTTGGAGAGTGAAAGGAAACTTCCCACAACTACAGCCATTACTGTGGTCCCAGATTCGTGGAAGATTTACAAAGATAAGGACTTTGATGAACTGAAAATAAGTGAAATGCGAGAAGTGTTTGAAATATATCAAAAGCTACTTAAATGAGTTAGCAATTCTGGGATATATACATTGCGGAGGATAGGGATGAAACAGATATAGGCGCCTGCTACATGGTGGAAAGGTGGTCAACTACGTAAACCAATTGATTCGAGGCCTCAGGGTGGGTTTTGTATGGTATATATTTTTCACTTTTAGCTAATGAAGTCAATTCGTGTATAATCTTTTTGGTATATTCCATCGATTTACTTTCATTTTTTAAGTAGTCGATGGCATTTCGCTTCAGCTCTACATCAGTTGTTCTCAACTTTAGAAGTTCCGGCAGAAATGGATCGTTATGTTCTATACCAAATCTCAAACCGTGAATTATTGGAAATGAAAGCTTGCCCTCGGAAATATCTTCCGCTAGACCTTTGCTTTTAATCATTTTTTCATCAAGAATATTTTGATAATCATCTCTGACTTGATATATTATACCCAGTAGGTTGCTCAGTGGTATTAGGGATAACGGAATGTCAAGAGCTGTCAGCCTTTCCATTATTCTGACAGTGAGCCTAAACAGACCTCCTGTTTTGTTCATGACCATATTAAAATACATTTGATCATTAGGAGTTATTTTAGGAAAACTATCTCTCCAGTAAATATCCAGTCCCTGACCCCTGTGTAAATTGATCATTTCCTCATTGAATATCACCATCAAGTCTTGCAGAATAATTCTATCGCCATCAGAAATCATCTGTAAAATCTCCATTGCTTTGAAGTACATATAATTCGCGGAATTGATTGTCATTGGCACTCCGTATATGAGATATGAAGTAGTGATACCCCGCCTAATTTCAGAACCATCCTCAATGTCATCAATTAGTAAACTTGAATTGTGTAAAATCTCCACCATCTTTGCAACAAGGCTTAATTTTTCCTCAGGTAATCGGTAGACCTGGTTGAAAACTTCAATCAACTTTGATCGAAAATTCTTGCCGGGCTCAGAGGCTAAATGTTTATAAGGCAACTGTATAGCCTCTTCATCCTGTTCATTCCACAAAGGCTGACCCGCTACGAGTCTATTGACGATCCCAGCGACCTCGCTCATTCTTGTTGTTTTGTATTCTTGTAGTTTTGTCGTATTTGAAGTGGCAGCGGTTATTATCACTTTTCATTAAACGTATTCATTAAACGAAATGTAAGCCCAGGAATACACGTACTAAGAAAGAATGGTTCACACCGATTAAAAAATTGGAAAGATAGGTTATGGATGCTGTTTTATTGAATATCATTGGTGATATACCAACCGTCACGAAGGTTTGGGCCATAGGATGCGTAGGGCTTTCCCTTTTGACGGGCACCAATACTATTGATCCAACCAAGACATTGTATAGTTTTGAACTAGCGTTCAAAAAGGGACAGTACGAAAGAATTTTGTATTCGCTATTCGATTATGGAGGGTTTGATTGGATAGCAATCTTCAACATCTTTGTCAGTGTAAACCATTTAGCAACGTTGGAGAACTCATTCACACTTAAGAGAAGATATTGTTGGATGATAATGATTGCATTAGTAATGATAATAATGATGAGCGGACTTGCACAACCAATATCGTCGCTAGGTGTTGTACTCTATGAAAACTTGGTGTACTATCAAATCCGAAAAGAAAGTAACGAAATGAACCTTCGAATTTTTGGGGGTGGCATGAACCTCTCGCCGTTGCTGATACCGCTATATATGAATTGCATGATGCTTTTCGTCAACAAGAAGTCGCCCCTGCAGGTCTCTATGAACTTCATTCCTGGTCATGTACTCTATTATATGGATGACATGATCATGAAGCTCTATGGTGTTGATCTATTCAAAACACCTTATGATTTTTGGTTAGATTATAGAAGATAGTCATGATGTATATAGTGGAACGTTTATAAAATCAGGATTCGAGTCTGAACCAGTTTTAGTTTTCTTTGCTGGTTTGGGCCAGCTCAAGTTGTCTCGTATGGACAAGGCTTTGGATAACCTTTTACTGATGACCTTCGTTTCATTCTTCGTTGAAGACCTGTTGTTAACTATGGAGGATATGTTCGAGACATCGATATTGTGGTTGGAAATCAAAGAGGCCATGTCTTTTGATGGAGGCAGCGAACTTTGGAATGCAGGCTCGTTTGCGTTCTCCAACTCTTCTATCAAAAACTTTAAGTCCTTCACGGTATCCTGCTGTAGGGGCAAACGTTGTAAACTATCCAGACATTCTTTTAAGCACTCCAAACTAGGCACAGATGGCATATTACTTGCAGTTCCAGGTTCTAAAAATTTTTCAAAATTTGATCGATCAACTGGGGCTCCTTGGATCTAATGATGACATGCAAATGCGAAATACTTCTTATACTCTGCAAAGAGACGTAGTTCATGAACCAGCAGTAATCTTCACCTTCACGCAGACCGAACTTGTGGAGATGCCTTGACAGGAACTCTTCGATCTTGGCCTTTACGTCGAGCCGTTTCACGTTTTTGTCGTTGTAGAGGCGTATGTAAATTTTTGACCATACAACCAAATGATGCGTTCCAGCCTCGAAGTCGTAAGGAAAATCGTTCCTGGTCACGGCGTACAGCGAGGGATCGCTGAAAATTTCGATCTTCTGGCTATTCAGCTGCTGGATCTCGGCCCAAGTCCAGTGCAAGCCGTTCAGGACGTGTTCCTGAACGTTGCAACTCTCCTTGTGCCTGCGATACCCCTCCGTAACCTCTTTGGATCTGGTCAATTCCTGCAACCGACCAGACTCAACCAGATCGCGTATCTCTGTCCAATTCATCATATAAGTCTTATTCTTGTGGGTGAGGTGATCAACGAAATAAATGTATGTCTTAATGTATAAGTGTGATTATATATATAAATATAAATATAAATAGTAATGTGTGCGTGTCTGTGCGTAAAAGATTAAAACCAGCAAAATCTAGGAGCCTCGATGTACTAAATGAGTCGTGCGAATATACATCGAGGATTACTTTTGCCTTTGAGCGCTAACGACGAACTCTCGTTGATCGTCTTTTGAGTTATATGAGCTGGCAATATGAAAGGCAGAGTGACACCTAGCGTGAGGTAGGTGAAATACAGGAGCGAGAATTTACCATTGCGGAACATTAAACTATTATGAAGCAGTGACATCTGGACCAGGACTAACTAAGTTGCAATTTCAAATCTATCGTTACAATGTGGTATGGATATATATACGGAGTATATATATCTGCGAATTACCGGGAATGCGAAAGTGATATGTGCGATGAGCAATACGCCATAACCTTTACATATGCATATTCTTAACTATCATTATACCGGGAAGGTTTTATATGGAACGTACTGGAGATATACATCGGCATGCAGTTAATGTGACGATTTTTCTGCCATTCGGTTACCTGAAGGGTCCCGGGATCACACCATAACTTCGCTCTCGCGCTTCGCAATGGTGGAGTGAAAAAAATATTCGTTTAAAGAGCTCACACAGCCCGGGTCCGCGGAGAGTATCAGGTCACATGGTCGCCGTGCAGCATGCTTTGAAATTGCCGATCTGGTATCACGTGATACAATCGTTCAAGATGACGTACGGCTGCGTCGGTAACCGCCGGCGCCATGAGCCCGCCAAGGCCTACCCTCGTCGTCAGTAGCGTTATCAATGCCGGAACAGGGCCGGGTGTACCGACGGACGATGGTTGTACGCCGCGGGCAGCCCGCTCGAGGCTGCTGCAGTGCCGAATTAGGCGAAGGGTCGTTTTCCTTATCAGCTGGCATCGGACGTTCTTGGCGCTTACCGTGCTCTCCTCTTTCTATTTGGTCGTGAGCACTGAACTCTGTTGGCAATTGCTCGATTGGTTAAGTTTTCTGCATTCATTTGTGTTTGCTTATACCCCTTTTGGGTATGGTGAGCGTCGAAATGTTATCTGTAAGTCGGTGATGCGACCACAGAAGACTGTTCGATGAACGATGGAAGGGTCGGGCTGTTGTCCCAAAACTGCCGTATAAGAGGGGCACTTGAGCACGGAAGATTTTTGTCTCAGAGTCTATCTCCTGAAAACATCACCCAAAATGTTAGCCGCTCTATTCCAGTTAGCTTTGGTTCCAGCAGTGCTTGGTTTCCCTCTTTTCAAAAGAAACACCAACACCTCAAACTTCCTCGAGACCTCGACGATTAATTCAACCGAGATTGCTCAGAACTTCACCATCAGTACCAATGCAACTCAGACTGCCTCTCTAGCTCAGCCTGCTACCACCTCGACCGGTGAGATTTCGATTGGCAGCCCAGGTAAGAGCGGTTCAATCTTTAAGCCAAAGGTTTTCGTTGTCAACATGTTCTCCTACGAAGAGACACTTTGGGTGAAAAACTTGGACTTGGCAGTTAACATCACCGTGCCAATGTTATCCCCTCTATACCCACACGTTCACTCCAACGAAAACTTCACAGTCATGTCTTTTACAACGGGTGAAGGTGAAATCAATGCTGCTTCTTCCATCACCGCACTGTTGATGTCGCCTTTGTTCGATTTCTCCGAGACTTACTTCTTGGTGTCCGGTATTGCAGGCGGTTCACCAAACCTAACCACCATCGGTTCTGTCACCTACCCTAAGTTCGCAGTTCAAGTTGGCTTGGCATATGAAATTGACTCAAGAGAAATTCCAGCAAGCTGGCCTTACGGCTACGTTAACTTCGGCACCAACATGACGAATGAAATGCCAGATACTATCTACGGCTCCGAAATTTTTGAGCTAAACGAAAACTTGAGAAACAGAGCTATGTGGTTAGCCTCTAACGTTACTCTCAACAACGGTACCCAAGGTAACATCGATTTCAGAAACAGATACAACCACTCGTTGGCTGCATTTGAGTCACCAAAGATTGTTGCTTGTGACACCGCCACCTCCGACGTTTATTGGTCAGGTAGCATCCTAGCTAAGGCTGTCGAAGACTTTTTCGGGACCATTTCAAACGGAACAGCAACTTACTGTTCTACGCAACAAGAAGACAACGCCACTTTGGAAGCTATTATGAGGGCTGCTAAATTTGGTATCGCTGATTATGACAGAGTCGTCGTACAAAGAGGTATCAGTGATTTTGACAGAGCTCCTCCTGGTCTAAATGCTACTCAGTTCTTCTTTGACGTTAGCCAAGGTGGTTCTAAGGCCGCCGTGGCAAACTTATACAGTGTTGGTTTAGCCTTCGTAGAGGATGTTCTAGAAAACTGGGACTCGTTATACCAGGTCAACCATTTCCAACCGGAAAACTACATCGGTGACTACTTCCAATCCTTGGGTGGTAAGAAGAACTTCAGAAAATGATTTGCTCATCAGCAAATATTCATAGATTGATACCACATTGACATTTTTCTTCTGCTAAAAGTGCTACCATTATCGTTCATATTCATGCCCCATCGCATGCTAGATTCTTATATAAAATATCCATTTTAAAATAATTTATTAATTCACTTGAACCCGCATCGCGGCTCATCAGCATTAGAGCTGTTCGCTGCAGCTGCCAGCTTTCCTTGGCGCAGCTCCCCGGGGCTGAAAGGGTGAAAGAATCCTGGACTTCTCAGAGCAGAGTCCGATTGGTAAGGCTCTGTAGGTCTTGTACAATGACTTGGCGAAGGCAGCAGCTTCCAGCGTTATTGCTTTCTTGTCGGTCACTTGCCCTTGGTGCCTTAATAATTAATATCAATCCCTCTGAAAAAGGAAATCTAAATAATTTAGTAGGCGAAACCCGTCGATTCTTCCGAACGCGATAAAAAAAAAAAGTGAATAAGACTTTAAAGAAGTGAACTTTGTTGGCATACTGGACAGGACTTTGGGATCAATTGAGAGCATCTTTCGTGTGTAATGAACGCTGCATTACCGTCAATTCAACTTTCTGTTGATTATACGGTCCTATTGTCCGAAATTAATGATTTTTTACTCCACTATAAGCAGGACATTGCCTCAAAGACGACGATAGAGGAGGATATAGAGATTGAGAACGACGAGGATGAAGAAATAGGTAAGGGTCCAAAGTATTTGAAGCTCTTGCAGCAAGTATCTAATAGGGAAACTGACACAGTTTTCATAGAGCTAGATGATATATTTCAATACCAGCGAGAGAACTTTCTAAATAATAGTGGAAGCACTGATTTGGTTGCGAAAATTGAAGAAAATGCCAACCACTTTCTCGAGCTGTTCTGCCGTTCGATCGATAGTATCATGCCATTGCCCACAAGAGAAATAAACTATAAAGACGACGTCCTAGATGTCATACTGAATCAAAGGAGGTTGAGAAACGAAAGAACACTTAACGACAGAACGAATGAGATTAGGAACGAGACTTCTATTGATATGAGCACTGCACCCTCATCCATGTCAGATGCTTTGAAAGAAGTTGCACAGGAGGAATCAGAGCTTTTTCCACCAAATCTGACCAGAAGATATTACCTTTATTTCAAACCGTTATCTTCAAAGTTCGCCCATGGCAGAGCAGAAAAAGTAACAAGCTCAAGCTCTTTTTCTGTGAGGCAAATTAAAGGTGACCACATGGGACGTTTGATCACTGTTAAAGGTATTGTTACAAGAGTTTCAGATGTTAAGCCGGCCGTAATGGTTGTTGCGTATACTTGCGATCAATGTGGCTATGAAGTTTTCCAGGAGGTTCATTCGAAAACTTTTACACCCTTAGCAGAGTGTACCTCGAAAGAATGCTTACAAAATCAAACCAAGGGGCAATTGTTTATGAGTACAAGGGCCTCTAAATTTAGCGCATTTCAAGAGTGTAAGATACAAGAATTATCGCAGCAGGTTCCTGTGGGTCATATTCCGAGGTCTTTGACCATTCATGTCAACGGATCTTTAGTCAGATCTCTATCGCCCGGTGATGTCGTCGATGTTACAGGCATATTTTTACCTGCTCCTTACACGGGTTTTAAGGCTTTGAAAGCTGGTTTATTAACTGAAACCTATCTGGAGTCGCAATTCATTCATCAACATAAGAAAAAGTTCGCATCTTTTGAACTATCGCAGGGTGTTCATGATCGTGTTAACGAGATGATAATGCAAGGTGATATCTATGAAAGATTATCGAAGTCTATTGCGCCTGAAATTTACGGTAATCTGGACGTTAAGAAGGCCTTGCTATTGTTGCTTGTCGGGGGGGTCGATAAAAGGGTTGGTGATGGTATGAAAATCAGAGGTGATATCAATGTTTGCCTAATGGGCGATCCCGGTGTTGCTAAATCGCAGTTGTTAAAATCCATCGTCAAAATCTCCCCAAGAGGAATTTATACCACAGGTAAAGGTTCTTCAGGTGTTGGTTTAACTGCTGCGGTTATGAAAGATCCAGTAACAGACGAAATGATACTGGAAGGTGGTGCATTGGTTCTGGCCGACAATGGTATCTGCTGTATTGATGAATTTGATAAAATGGACGAAAGCGATAGAACTGTGATTCATGAAGTAATGGAACAACAAACTATTTCTATTTCGAAAGCTGGAATTAACACTACTTTAAATGCCAGAACCTCGATCTTGGCAGCCGCAAATCCTTTGTATGGCCGGTATAATCCAAGATTATCCCCACTGGAGAATATAAATTTGCCCGCGGCACTGCTATCCCGTTTTGATATTCTGTTCTTATTGCTAGATATGCCAAACAAGGAGGATGATGAAAAACTGGCCGAGCACGTTGCATACGTGCATATGCATAACAAGCAGCCCGATCTGGATTTCACCCCGATAGATTCATCAAGAATGAGAGAATATATCGCAGTCGCAAAATCCAAAAGACCGATAATGAGTCAAGAGGTGAACGAATATCTTGTTCAGTCCTACGTGAGACTTAGACAAGATTCAAAGAGGGAAATGGACTCCAAATTTTCGTTTGGACAAGCCACTCCGAGAACGTTGCTAGGTATAATTAGATTATCGCAAGGTCTCGCGAAACTGAGATTGGCGGACAGGGTTGAAATTGATGACGTCGAAGAGGCATTGAGACTGACGAAAGTTTCAAAAGAATCCCTGTATCAAGACAGGAAAAGCAAAAGCCAAGAGGATGAAAACCCTACCACAAAAATATTCACAATTGTAAAAAAGATGGCTCAGGAATCGGGAGAAGAATTCAAGAGGGGATTGCCGTATGAAAATATTCTAAAAGTTTTGAGATCAAGAGGTTTTACGATGCTCCAAGTCAATAACTGCATCCAGGAATATAGTTACTTGAATGTTTGGCATCTGATCAATGAAGGAAGTATTCTAAAATTCGTTGACGACGGATCAGTCGAGGAGCCTTCTTCGCCCTCAGAAAAAGGGGACTCCCGTGCGAGGGATTCGGACTTCCACGATTCCGATACTGAAATGTTGGCTGCCTGATCGATGGCGTTTGAAGGGAACTCTGCAGTATGTACCATTATAATAAATAAGATTTTAGAGAATCGCTCCGCAGATATTGGCGAAGGTGCTGCAAAACTTGTAGCGAGCCGAAAAGAGATAAAATTCTCGCTTTTGAATCTCCTCATCTAAGCTCAAATAGGTGCCCAATGCCATTATGCGTCGCCCTAAACTCGTTAGCTGAAGACCCATGAGCGTCCCAACTGACGTTGAATTGATCCTACTATACACCACTAACGAAGTGCCGGCCTACTTTTATGCATGAAATAAGGAGATCAAGCTGCTTTACAAGATAGCAAACGGTCGAATCAGAGCCGCAACCTCCCTAATTTGAACAAATCTGTATAAATGAGTTTTTCAAGCTCATAACCCCCCGAAGCAACCGTAAAACTGTTAAGGGACTGAAAAATCATCTATTTTAAACCATAACAGCATTTGTTTCGGGGTTAATAGGCAGCGCTCATTCCCTTTTTGGAAAACAGGCTCTGATTTTGTGTCAGCTTTCAAATTAAAAGGTTCTCTAGAGGGGTAAACCACGCTCGTTTTAGCCAAAAGTTCGCAAGTGTAGATCACAAAATGTATAGATTTTGGTAGATGCTTTTCTAAAAAAAGCATGTTTCTGCATGTTTTTGTATACGTCTGTCTGTTTTTTCATCTTTTACTGGCATTTTAGGGCGTCAGAACCCTTTTTTTCCTAAAATGAGACGTGACGCACAGAACACTCTATGTAGAGTCTTCGATTTTGCCTACTAACAAAGATAGAATTAGAGAAAGAGATTAATAGTGTTCATTAGGACTGTGCTGTTGTATCAAGGAAAGGGAATATAAAGCTGCGTAAAACTGAATAGCTGGATAAAGCTTAGAAAAATATTCTGGTGTTTTTGGTGAATATATTGTTCTTGCTTGAAAGTCAAGCACCAGCAGCAATTAATTAAAATAATAAACCGAAACAAATCAAGATAATCATTTCTATCATTTAAAAATAACAAATACTCTCAATATCCGAATAAAATAGGACCAAAATACTCAGTTCTTTCATACACGATAGCTATGAATTCGCTCGCTGACGACAAAGACTATAAACTTTGCAAGAACGAAAACGACCCGACCCTCACGGACTCCGAGGATGTTGAGTCTTTTCTGCGCCTGGATGAAGACAATCCCGTTTTCCCTTCAATATTCGAACGATTTCCTGCTCCATCACATGTGTTTGACGATGGCGATTGCCTCTCCAACTACAAGGATTTCGGTTCAGATGATTTTGGACGAAAACATGACGATGACAATAGCCATTACACATTTACGACCATTCAGTCAGTCGATAATCAAGAGTTATTCTTAACAGATTTTGAGAACAGTAAGTCGATATCACCACCGCGCAAGGAGTGTAGCGGGGAGGTTGAGAGCCGTTCGTTTAACCTGGATGTGAAGACTAAGATCAAGAGCAGCCATCCCTTCACGCTGGAGGAGATCCTGGAGCGTACTGATGGCACCTGTGTTCCAAGCCAGGTTTTTGATGACTTAAGTGCCTTGAATAACTCGAGTACAGACCTATACTTTAATTTTTTGAGTAGCGCTGACACAGAGGAAAGACCTCCGCTGCCGACAGCTCGCGTCACTAATTCCCAATTATTTTCAATGGCGCTGCCACAAAAGAAAAAGTCTGTCAAATTTACTCAACTAAAAACCCCATATAAGGTACAAAAGGCGAAGCAGAGTAGCCCTACTGATTACATCAAAAACATTATTCAGAAGTATAATATGGAACTGAATCAAATTCTGCTTCCAGGAGATACAACGCATGCTACAGCCGCTGGTCAGCTGAATGTGCAGAATTTCTTTGGAAGTAATAATCCGCAGAATAGCAGAGCTTTGGAAATTGACCCAAACTCATCTTCTCACAATATGGTTATCGAATTACCATCTCGAACATCACCGGGAAGACCCCGAAAAGAGAGGAGACCCACCTTACTGAAGAAAGATGCTAATATAACTTTGGATGAAAAATTGAGCTATTACCGCAATATTTTGGAAGAGGCAAGAGTGAATAATATGACAGGAATCTTTCTCAGGGAGCAAGCGGTTTCAGAATTATGTTTTGAAGATTTGGGCAGCGCTCCTTCGTATTTGACATTAGTACTCTCAAATTTTGAAGCATTAACAACGTACCTTGTCCAGAAAAGCCTCGACAAAACTGAAAGTTACCGTACCATCTGGAAAATCAAGAGATGCCAGGAGGATAACACGGTCACCTTTGAATTCTCCTTGTCTGATGAAGAAAGTACTGTTCTGGAAGAGGAATTAGAGATTAGTATTTTCACATTGATTGTACCAGGCCACGCGGTAAAACACCTAGTGACAAGCAGCCAATACTTGGAGATGGTAAATTTCATGCTCGGGAAGCATTATAACCATGCAATCAATGATAATCTGGCGGAGGCAACAGTTGGCTCTGACGGAAAGATGATTCCTACCCAAAAACATCACGCATCTAGAGTGAGATCTCACGTTAAGAAATATCTAAAAAGGCATGTAATTAAGGACATGAAAAGATATACAGATGATGATCGTCGTGACATGGCGGAGTTTCAATATTTGATAGCTTTACATCGTATCGTAATGCAATCTACCAGAAAAAAACCCTTTGAAAGTAAGGTATCTGTAGCTTTGATGGAGTTGCACAACGTTAGAGACGCTCTCATTAAGCAAGCCGAGTTCTTCATTTTTAAAAGACTAAACTAAATAACACTCTTTTCCTTGTTTTGTTTAAAGTTACCAGAACCAAAAAATATAATTAATTTTGTACCAATAATAAATGTTCATGATAAAAACAAAACGCGAGGGTGCTCTATAATGCTGGCAGAATGTGCAAAATTTTAAATCTACTTATCAAGGTCTTGTGTGATTAATAGTGGTTTAATCTCCAAAGTCTTACTTTTCCCTGTTCATTGCCCACTGCCAATAGCTCGCCGCGAGGAGAAAAGGCTGCACTATTAACTTTACCCAGTGGTGTCCCACTTGTTGGCCAGTTAGAAAAAACTGTGCAGCTTGGTAGGTGTACTAAACGCAATGCGTCCTTAACAGCTCTCGAAGCCATGCATAATATCTGACCATCGGGCGAAAATTGTAATGTAGAAATCGATGTTGTCAGTTGATCCAACGAGGCAATTGGTTTTGATTTCACGGATGAGAGCGTCCTATCATAAACGTTCACATAGCCACTTTCACTCCCAATAGCCAGCCACCTATTTGGTCTTACGCTGCTATTTGAGCCCGGAAACAATTGTTCGGAGCTAGTACCACCTCCAACTTGAATCGTTGTTACCCCGATACCACCTTCGTCCTTCCATTTGCTCAAAACTTCTCCGTTCTTATTCAAATCAAATTCCCAGATTTCAGAGTAGGTATTTGCTACGATCAAAATTGTTTGAAACTTATTTTTCGATATTGGCTTATAATCCACGCAAAAATCGACTAGCACACCGTTGATCTTACATCCCATCATCCAGACACCTGTTGTTGCATTCAAAACATTGATCCAGCCATTATTACCTTGCAGGAGGATCAGGCCGTGAGTTTGACCAGTGGCAGAGTTGAAATAATGTGCCAACTTGAATTTTTCGAAAGATCTCTGGGTTTCTTCATGACCGTACAACCTGGATAATTTATCGATTTTGGCAAATGAACCATTATTCGAATTAGAATGCAACAATGACGTTGATAAATCCCATGAATGCATATAACGTCTTCTACCACCTGTATATATTTTTTGTTGTTCATCCCTGATGGACTTGGAGTTATTGTTCGATACAGCAACGTAAAATTTACATGTCTGTATTGGTGTCCCTCTCAAATAAACACTGCTCACTAAAGGATTACTCTTTGTGTCTATGTGGTATATTCTTAAGGTTCTGTCATATCCACCGGTTAATAGCAGTGGCTTATACGGATGAAACGAAAGACTTTGTATGGCAGAATGCGACGGATGAGACACGTTGGCATCTTTCAAACGCGTGATATCCAATGATTGTGACGGAAGTAATTTAGAAGAGGAGTTATCTTTATAATTGTACGTGGTTTCCAAAATCTTTGTCAAGGCTCTAACGTCACCATTAACTGTTTGTTCTGAATCATCGCCGTCGCTCTGGTCCTGGTCGTCACTCTCCACTTCAATGTCTGTTACGTCATCTACCCATTTAGGTCTTGGGTATATTTTTTCGAATTGATTCCTTAATCGATGGACGTAGTCTTTACCTTTAATAGAGGATTCATTGTACGAGCTTCTCAGTTTTTTAGTCTTGTTGGAAACTATCACAGATACCTCCACTCCTTCATCATCAGAATCGTACCAAGCATCGCTGTAACTCTCACTTTCTTCATCAACTTCTTCTTCCTCGTCTGGTGCATCAGCATCTCTCATCGATACATCATCGTCATCGTCATGTCCGTCGTCCACAAAAAAAAGTTGGTCATCTTGAATCTGCTCCATGTCATCATTTGCAGCCTCATCTTCGCCACGATCCACCACGCCGTTGTGTTCGGCTTCAATTCCCTCCTCTTGCTCATTTAGCAAGAGCTCCAAATCAAAGTTTTTCAGATTAGTCTGGAAATCAGAAGTATCACCAAACACCACTTTAGCTAACAATTGTTCTTCTTCATCAGGGGCTGGAACTTCATAATCGACCTGCGCTGGTTGACCACTAGCAACAGCACTACTACTACTACTCATGACTGACATTTTAAAGATTTAAAGCTGACTTTTGCTCAAGATATTCATCAACTCAGGCTGAGATGAGATGAGATGAGCTTTATCAGTCTCTAAAAAATTTTCAAAGTTTTTCACCAGGAAGCGCGCTGTGGTGTCAGGGCGTAACAGCCTAGCATATAAGTATATTCCTTGACAACCGAGAAGTAAGTTTCTGAACAGAGGCAGCAGTGATGCTTTGCAGGTTCAATGTAGTGTGAATGCTCTCGGGCTGGTGTTCAGTAGCCGTTGCTTATTGTTGTGTTAATCAAGTCTGCGTTGCGAATCGACGTGCGAAGAACGACCGAACTTAGAACTGCCCGCTCGATAGCGATCCCGCTCTAACTCAGCATGTTCAAAGCACTAGTTTCAACACGTCTACGTCTCCCACACTTGACTATGATGTATTCAACTGTATCGGTCAATCGAAGCTTCGAGCGTTATCGTAGATCCCGCGCCGCATAATTTGTGGCATAAGCCCGACATGTATGGCTTTTGAGAGTGGTGGAGTCAGTAGCCTCATCATGTGACTGAGGCAACGGCATAAGAAGTTGAGCTACGGTACTATAAATCGAAAAGTTTGAAGCGAAGTCGGCGAGGAGTACATTTTAAAGATACGTTACAGCAGGTGTCCAGCATTGGATTCGATCGGGGTACCTGAAATCTTTTTAGAAGATTGTTTTAGCATTTCTCACTCAAGCCACAGGACTTCACTAGAAACAAGAAAAAGCTAAGCGAATCATGTCGTTTGTTGACCCTGCGCTGGTTCACAAATGGGGACACACGTTCTCCATAATATCTATTGTTTCATTTCCGAAGAAAGAGCTGCTATTTGCTGGTACGCAAGATTCAAAAATCCTTGTGTTTAACTTATTGACCTACAATTTAGTACGTACAATTAGCTTGGGAGACAATGAGGAGACTAATACAAGATCAAGCGTGCTTTGTCTGGACAGATCAAGTGACGAAAACTATCTGTTTTCTGGCGGAACGGACTCACTGGTAAGAATATGGTCAGTTTACGAGATTGATAGCGTGACGGGGTCTGTTCAAGTCGAAGAAGTAGCCACCGTTTATTCGGTCACAGATATAGGCGATATTTTCTCACTTCGTTACCTAGATTCGTTACAAACTTTGGTATTTGGCTGTCAGAACGCCAGCCTGTTGTATTTGGACAAGGTTTTTGATAGGCTGTTAGCGGATAGCTCTAATTCCTCCAGCAGCGTTGACCGGTTGCCTCATCTGAGATATGACAAATTTTTTGATTCTTTAGGTCCGTCGGGGCACACAAGCCATAGCCACGCGAGTAGCCCAAGCCCACTGCGCAGAACGGAGGTTTCATCCTCCAAGCTTCATAGAAGTATATCCCGAGAGGGTGCTTGTAATCAAATCCTGGAAATTCCTTCGCAAAATATAATCAACTATGCTCATAATGGGTTTGTTTACAGTATTTGTAAGCTTTGCTTAACCTGCAGTTCTCTGTTGGGGAAGCGTACAAAATATGACGCCTCTAATTGTCACAAGCATGAACATGAACACACTCACGAACACGAGAAGAATGGTGACGAGGTATCCGAATGTATCATCTCTGGTGGTGGAGATGGCATGAGCAAAGTTTGGTTTTTAACAAAACATAAAAACGGTTCAGTTTCAATGAATTTTATCGCCACGGAATTAGACAACGAAGAAACTGTTTTGGCACAGGCCACTGAATTTCCGTTTCTTTACTGTGGGTTGTCCGACGGGATCATCAAAATTTGGGATCTGAGTACAAAGCAATTGGCCTCAACATTGCATACGCCTGACGAATCTGACATAATATCAATTTCTGTCTACCGAGATCATGTTTTCGCAATCAATGAATCAGGTGTTACTCTGTTTTATGAAAACGATATCAGGCATTGGAACCCCCTTCAAGGTAAAATGTTGAGTTGTGATGTCTTTGCAAGATATTCTAAACCCTCAGAGAAACAAATCAGCCTTTTGATAGGGGGAAATGATGGGTCCTTAAGTTTGTGGGATCTATCCAATGTTCTCCATAGCCGTTCCAAAAGGGATTCGCTAGAGAACGGCCATATTCAGACGAATGCATGGGCTCATGTTGAGCCGCTGGAGTTGAATAACGAAGATATGTTAGCTACACTTCGTGAATTAATTGCATTTCCATCAGTTTCGCAATCTCCAGACACGTTCGAACAACTGGCTTCTAGACGATGCGCATCATACTTGCAAAACTTATTTATTAGGTTTGGCTCCGAAAATGCGAAGCTTCTACCCATAGAAACGGGTGATAACCCTGTTGTTTATGCATATTTCAGAGGTAGCGGTAAAAGTGACACTAAACAGCGCATTTTGTGGTATGGACACTACGATGTCATTCCTGCTTCGGACCTGAAGGGCTGGAAAACAGACCCTTTTACCTTAACTTGCGAGGATGGGTATATGAAAGGCCGTGGTGTTAGTGATAATAAAGGTCCATTAGTCGCAGCTATGTATAGCGTTGCAACGTTACTTAAAAAGGGCGAATTAGTGAATGACATTGTCTTTTTAGTAGAAGGAAACGAAGAAATTGGTTCTCCGGGCCTCGAACAGGTCTGTAAACAAAACAGAGACTTGATTGGATCAAAAATGGATTGGATCTTTCTGAGCAATTCAACTTGGGTTGACCAAATACATCCCTGTCTCAACTATGGTTTAAGAGGAGTGATTAATGCACAAATAACTGTACACAGTGATGAACCTGACAGACACTCCGGAATCAACGGTGGCTTACACAGAGAACCAGCGGCTGATTTGGTAAGCATCATCAGTAAGTTACAGGATGATTCTGGAAAAGTTCTAATCCCAAATTTTTATGCTCCTTTAAAACCCATAAGTGACCAAGATTATAAGAGGTTGGAAGAGATTGTTGAAGTCGCGGTTTTAGACCAAAAGAAAACTGTAGAAGAATTAATAATGAATTGGACGAAGCCATCACTTTCCGTTACTACTATGAAGACGAGCGGACCAGGGAATATCTCGGTGATTCCCGAATCAGCGACTATGGGGGTCTCTATTAGACTAGTACCAGAGCAAGGAGTCGAGAAAGTGAAGACAGCTCTTAAAAGCTATATAAGCGATTGCTTTGCAAAATCAAATTCCAAAAATCATTTAAAAATAGAGGTTGTCAACTCTGCAGAAGCCTGGCTAGGCGATCCAACCAACCATGCATATAAAATCCTTGGAGATGAGATAGCAGCTGCGTGGAAAACAGAACCTCTATTTGTGAAGGAAGGCGGGTCCATACCATGCGTAAGGTCACTAGAAAGACTATTTGACGCTCCTGCGGTTCAAATTGCCTGTGGTCAACCGACGGATAATGCGCATCTTGATAACGAGAACCTCAGAATTGAGAATTGGTCAAAGATGGCAGATGTTCTCTCGAATGTATTCAGAAAACTGTAGGTTCGAGAAATGTATTTTCCATAATAGTCTGTAGTTTGTACTCGAAACGAAAAATGCGAAATTGTGTAAAAATAAGGGCGTAGCGCGCCTCCAACAAAGGGTTTGCATCGCCCCAACGTATAGAAAGAGTGGCGAATAAAGAAGGTGATTAGCTAAGCGTGCAATTGCGTTGGAAGCCCACCCTGATATCACATTTGGAATCTCACTACAAATGGCGGAAGCTTGGCCACAACGTGAAGGAAATGCGTACAATACATTGCCACCTGATATCGTTCAAGAGACCCTACCATTTTTATCTCCTGATGATATAAGAAACCTATCAAGTACCAATAAATACTTTCATAAGCTACTAAATTATTCTTCATCAGAGACTTTATGGCACGAGTTATTCCACAAAGCTTATGGGACTCCCCATACCAATGATGAGCCATTTCAAACGAAAGAGTGTGAAGAGGGGAGGACATGTTGCGAAGTTATAATGACAGAAAACTTTCCCAATCTGTCATGGCAAGAGCGGTTTAAAGTTCGCACCGAACAGGCTCATATATACACCTGGGGATGTCTTAAACATGCAAGACTGGGGTACACGGCGGCGTCTCATGGAAATATTCAAGAGAATGATTTGAATAATGTAGGCTTGAGGCAATTGCGATTTGGGGTTAACCGCCCAACAGTAGTGCCATGGTTTTCTCAGGAGGATGGCAGCAGCGCTAACGATGCCTGTGTGGTTCAGGTGTCCAGCGGAGGGTTTTCATTTCAAATTCTTACCAAATCTGGTCAATTGTTTTCTACGGGCTCGACATTTACGGGTGGCCACAGAGGCCCAGGTCCATCAGAGGGAGAGCATGACTATAACCCCTTCAGAGAGGCGATTCATGATATGGAGACCTCCATTCCAAGGTTAGGAAGAGGGCTAAATGGCACATTCACTACTACTGGGGTATTTCCACCTCATCATTATGGACCTACACCAACTTCGAGGCCACATACCAACATATACCAAGAATTAGAAGAAATGGAAAAGACTTCAACGCAAACGGTCCCCAAGAACGAGCATATTAGAAGAATGTTCACTCGAGATTGTTTCGATATATTTACCTCCGAGACGAGATCCTTCAAAGTAAGTGAAGAGAAATTGGAATCCATCAAATACTTGAGCGTCTCATCAGGCAGAAGCCATTTTTTGGCTTTAGATGACAAAAATGAAGTACATTCATGGGACTCTCCTGAATCAGATTATGGTATAAGAATCTGTTTCGAAGGATTGCCTTCGCGAAGCACTAATCCCATACTGAAAATTGGTTGTGGATGGGATCTCAACTGCGTCTATATATACAACATCGGACTCGTAGTATGGAACAAACGCGCTCCCTCGTTGAAAGGTGACCGCTCGTCAAACGCATCATATAAAGTCATCCCCCATACGGATGAAATAAACGGCCCGAATAAGGTTGTCGACTTTGCGTGTTTTCAGACTGATTGTATCTTCTATGTCACAAATGATAATTGTAAATTGTGGAAATTTTCAAAGGGGGTCAAAACGCCCTTGGACATTCCAGTTGAAGGAAGAATAGCAAAAGTTAGTGTGTGTTTCACGTCATTAGTATTATTCACGGAACAACATTGTTATACTTTGAACATTGCAAATGGAAATGTAGATTTGGACTCTTTGACAAAAGTAGATATTCCTGA
Source organism: Zygotorulaspora chibaensis (assembly GCA_030565665.1). Classification (NCBI taxonomy): domain Eukaryota; kingdom Fungi; phylum Ascomycota; class Saccharomycetes; order Saccharomycetales; family Saccharomycetaceae; genus Zygotorulaspora; species Zygotorulaspora chibaensis. The sequence continues at coordinate 110,362 of JAJMCM010000005.1, read as the reverse complement.
TCCGGATGATCATATCATATCTTTGGCCTGTGGTGATTATCACACAATTGCATTAACTCAAAAAGGCCAAATCTACTCGTGGGGACTAGAGAGTCAGTTGTGTGGCTGTCTCGGCCTTGGTCCCGCGGAGCAAGTTATTGACCAACAGAATCTTGGAAGGTGGGACGGGATAAGGAATATGAGAGTTCTTAACCCCACTAAAATCAACGTTGGCGATGGTTATATTTGCGTAGGAGTCTGCGCCGGAGGATGGCAATCAGGGGCTTTAATAATTAGAAAATAAGTATTTTTGAAGCATATTTTTAAACAACGGATCTACATAATTAAATCAACCCTAGATTCTTGGCATGGAACTCTGCATGTTCGGGTACGAAAGTACTAACAAAGTAATATGAGTGATCAAACCCTTCTACCATTTTCACTTCAATCATGCCCTCCCAAGAGGTATTTTTGCTTGCTTCAATAATCAATTTTGTTTTCAAATTTTTCTCCAGGAAAGAATCTTTAGTGCCTTGGTGAATCAATATTTTATCTCCTCGCTCGTTTTTAACATTCTTGAGTAATTCGCAAGGATCATAGTTCACCCACTCACGAGTGTCGTCTCCCAAATACCCTTTAAAAGCCTTTTGGCCCCATGGAACATTAATGGGATTAACAATTGGTGCAAAAGCAGAACATGACTTGTACCTGTTTGCTTCATAATTTTTCAAATACCCAGCTAATGCACCGTATCCACCCATCGAGTGTCCAGTAATGGCGACGTTATCTAGAAAATCTACTCTTGGACCTGAAAGACGCCCAAAGTATTCATCCAGTAAGCCAGGTAGTTCTTTATGGACATAGTCGTACATCATATAGTGTTTATTGTAAGGTTCCTTAGTCGCATTAACATAAAATCCAGCCCCGATGCCGAAATCCCAAGATTTATCAGGATCATCTGGGACATTATTACCACGCGGAGAAGTGTCTGGAAATACCACTGCGAATCCATATTTATCTGCCTGAAATGGCCAAAATGCTTTCTCGGAAGCGTTGTTTGGATCGCAGGTTAAACCTGATAAGTAGTAGATTACAGGAATTACCTTATCAATTTTCTTAGAATAGTACTGTTTAGGCAAGTAAAGGTTGACATCCATATTTAAAGATATAATCTGTGAAAAATGCGAAGCTTTCAAAAGCTTACCGCCACATACTGCTAACTCTTGATTGACCTTCAATGACATCGTTTGAGATCATCAAACTAGCGGAATACCTTCAAGAAATCGCTGGTAGAATAGTGGGAACACCTCCGTGTTCAATATATGCATCATCAAATGCCCTTAGTCCCTTAGTCCTTTGTGGCGGGTAACCCTTACTTATAAAGTTTATAGACTGCTATATTACATTGAATCTTCACAATTATTTGTCATTAGGAGAGACTTGTGTATCGCGAGCAGATGGTGTCTGCTCTGGCTGCTGCTCTGGCTGCGGCTGCTGTTCTGATTGTTGTTCTGGCTGTTGTGCTGGCTGCTCTTCTGCTCGTTCTTCTGGCTGCTGTTCTGGCTGCTGCTGTGCCCCTATGTGCTCGCCACCTTGACTTTGATCATTAGAAGTCGAGAATTCTTGAATTGTTGAATGTTCCTCCGCACCCGCTCCTTGCTCATTATCTGTTTCATCTTTTTCCTCATCATCCACCACAGCGAAGTCGATCGGATCAAATTTCATCCTTAAACGATCCCTGACATTTGCTTCTTGCGGAGTGGGATTTCTTAGAGTTACGTTTATTTGATCTACGTTATGCTCTCTCACCAGTGGCTTAATAACTTCATTCACACGTCTACGTCTAAGCTCTATTCTTGACCGCAAAGGTTTGAAGTATGCGATTCCTTTTTCATTATTCAATACTATTGCCAATTCACCAAACGAACCAGCGTGTCCTTGCGTTGGTACTTGTTTCATATCGAAATCTCTCAACCTCTGGAACTTGTACACCTTTCCTTCGTTATCATCCTGACCAAGATTTTCTTCGATTTTCTTCTCGACGTCTTGGGATAAAATCTCTGAATCCTTGACATCGGTCGTGTACATTGAGATCCATTCGTCTTCTTCTAATTCTACAGGTCTGAAAATTGCTGTCGCTAAGGCTAGCTTACCTTTCTCCGTTTTATCCAATGCAGCACTACCAACAAGTCTCAACGAAAAGTGACTTTGATCCATCGACGCAGTGTCTGGTAGAAGGTTCCAGGATCTTACAGCGCGTACTTTCTTCTTCACAGGATGCTGCAGCTTTGACAAATCTTTACTCATAGCCTCAAAAGTGTTTTCCACTCGTTCCAAGATCCGAGCTGGATTTAGTGCTTCCTTATTTTCTTCTACCCTGGAAGCTGGCCTTTTCTTGTTGTCCTCCCCTGGTCCATGTCCATGAGAGGTGATTGCCGTAGAAACATATTCAGTTCTTCTCAGAAAAGTGACTTTTGACATATCAGCTTTAGGTAATTTGTCGATACCAGGTGCCCTCAATAAAACACGGTCTTCAGGTGCAAGTTTGACACCTTCCAGCTCATATAAGTATTTGGTATCCAAATGATTTAACATACCTGGAAATTTCATCAAATCCAGCGGCATACCTAAATCATCGTTGAGCTTAATTAAAGATGAAACAGAGCTTTTACTGTACAATGAGGTTATAAGCTCTGCGGAGTCTGCACGTTCTTCAGGATTAACTTTATACTTCAATAATTTTGGTGGCAGCAATGGAGCCGGCAAATTGTTTTCATATCTCAATTTGGCAATGTAATCCTGTTTCTTAGACATATTCCCCGGCGAGTTGATCTTGAAAGGTTTTGTGCAGACCAATCTTTGGCTGGTATTCCGCCAATATTCGTTGATATCTCACCATTCTATCTGGTAGGTTCGCTCGATTTATGATTCTGGTCTGAAAATTTCAGTTCTGCCGGGTAACTACATTTTAAAAAACTGACATTATTCATACTATCTAACTACATGCTATCTACAAACCTCATGATTTAATGTGTCTTTGTCTTTAGTACCGCTTTAAAAGGTTTTTGTTTTAATCACGATCATCTTTGGTGTTCACGACTTTTTCTGATGTTTCAACTTTCGGTTTGGTCCCATCCTTCGGAATCACTTTTTTTTCAGACTTAACCAAGACAGTCCCATCATCATAGTAAGTTTTCACCTTTTTTATTTCTTCCTGACCCTCAGGAGTAGAATTAAAAGTAACAAACTGCGAGTTACCTACAATCGTTTTATTTTTAGCACCACCTTCGGAGGGAGACGATGAATGGAACATCAGGTCCTCGGGAGTCAATATTTCTGATGCCTTCTGCTCTTGCCTGGAGGCCTGCTGGGCATTTTTCTTGTCCTGGATAAGTTGGTTCATATGTAGTTTCCAGTTCATATAGCCTGTGTACTCAGGGAAAAACAAGCCATAGGTATGGTACTTGTCATTCTCCACTTTCTCCTTGGTCAAAATTGACTCCAACTTATCTTTATCACCTCCAAGTCTCTCAATAACTGCAGATTCAGGGAATAAACACCTCCACCAGCCTTTTGTGTTCCAAACGGACAACCCCCCAATTTTCTGACACTCAGAAAAGTGGGCATCTGTTGGTGTCCTGTAGTTATACAGTCCTGTAACACCTTGCTCTACTATTTCTTCAGCTGTGAATGGATCATCCATCAAATGACGTATTCTATTGGGATTCCCATATCCCCCAGGTAACCCGACGACATCAAGCAGCGATCCCATAGCGTCGGATGCATTCACAACAAAATTATCCCAGAGATCTTTATCCTTCTCCTTGTTAGATTTGGATACTTGGCGAAAGAATTTATCAGGATCATCCAACGCACGCGACCACAACGATGATGATTCGCTCCAAATTGAAGACATCGAGTCCCTTATATTTGAAACCTTGTCCGAGACCAATTCTTCCGTTTCTTCTTGTAAAATCTTGTCGTTTATATCCTGCACCGTTCCATTCTCTTCACCGTCATACAGACCCATTTTGAATAATTACTTTGGATATATATCTAAGTGCTGTGTGTAGCATCCCTATTCACCTTTTTTATTATCTCACCATCTAATACTCCAGCTAGGCGCCGGGTGACCCGCTTGGAGAGAGATATTCAATTTGCATAAGCATTTAACTAAGGCCTGCGATGCACACGAGTACACAGTGGCTAGGTCCAGCGCCAATTGATATCGAATCGTCAACAAGGCGGATGCATATGATGTTTGTTTTGTTTTATTTTCGCAGCATGTTCACAAGACCTGGAGAGCTTCAGCTCCAATAAATCGAGACAGAGATTATTTAATCGTTAATTACTGCTAAATATTGTCTAACGATATTCCTTGGCTAGATACAACCTTGAAGACCAATGTAGACTTCAATCTTCTCTCACTTCAATATTAATTTGATATTAGCGTCTCGCAGTTGCGTCTCACGACCTTGAATGCCGCGAGGCTTTATATTAAACAATATTACATAGTATAATTGGCAGATGTGTCGTTCAAATTTCTTTGAAGTCGAGACTACTGGTAGGCATAGAAGATATTCTCTTCTGCGTGGCATAGCTCGCGATGGCGTCTCTATCACGCAGGAGGCTTTAATTTCATACCAGTTTACAGGACTAGGGCAATAGGCTCGCTGTCAGAAAATCTGCAGCGTTAAGCATCACGCCTTATCTAAAATTCATAAAGCACTCAAATTACTTCAGTAAAGTATCTTTTTCTCAGTCCAGATATATATGAATGGGCTATAGAGCTTCCTGATAATTCGCACATTGGAATGAATTTGAAGCACGAAGCGAGTTGCGCTATTCCTCATCACTTTCGGAACGATCGTCCCCAAGATGACTCTTAGCGTTCCCATCATCGATATCCTCTGTCTTGCTTATTTTTTCGATCACCTTTATCTGCTCTTCATCCTCTCCGTCTTCATCGTCATCGTCGTCATCTTCCTCATCCTCATCTTCATCATCATCATCTTCTTCTTCTTCGTCTTCGTCTTCGCCTTCATCATCTTCTTCTTCATCATCTTCTTCATCTTCATTTTCAACTTCAACTTCGACTCCATCTTCAGCTTCATCTTCATTTTCATCCTCATCCTCATCCTCATCTTCATCTTCATCTTCATCGCCATTGTGATCGTCTTCATCTCCATTCTCATCTCTACTGGCCTCATCTTCAACTTGATACTGATCTTCCGCGATCTCCCCCTTCACTTCAGTACCTCCGTAATTGTCCATAGATCGCTGTCCATTAAATTGCAGCTTGGATTGACCGTCCGCAGCGGTAGAATATCTCACTTTATTCTCTTTGACCAGGTTTCTCAAGTTCTTCATCTTTGGAACGACGTCTCCCAAAAATTGAAAATTTTCCTTTCTCGAGACGCAATCTGATATGTTCTCATATGAAAGCCTTAAACTCTTGCTACTGTTGTTTTTGCTTGCCAAATGTGATAATGCCAACATCTCTTCAGTCAGCGACTGTACAAATAGTTCTGTGGCAAATGCGGAAGCCACAAATGCACTGCTAGAGGTGATAATATATTCGGGGTCACTTCTTGCAATTTTCTTCAGCTTAGATATAGGTAATTGGGGGGAGACTTGTTTCAGTTGGTCCATGATTTTCCTGCTCTCACTTTCTAAATCATGGCTTTCTGCGCCTATCTCCTCTGTTTTTACATCCTCGTCTACTTCCATAGCACCATCAAGGACTTCCGGCTCTTCAGTGATAATACTCATCTCGCTCATATGCTGCTCAGTAATCACTACCACTAGCTGTTACGAAAGTTTGAGTAAAATTTCAGCAAGGCCCTGAAATTCATTTCGCGTTGCCTTGCTATATAAACTGACTAAAACAAGAGGATACTTAAACAAGATAATCACGTACCAGCCCGCAATGACTCTAGTAGTAACGTCGATATATGGAATCATGGCATCCTCCGACGTATCCTAGTGAAGCTGTGAGATATATGGTAGTAATCTTCTTATTTCCTTTGATATGTCCGGCCGTGTCCAAGCCTTCTTTATCATTTCGGACAGTCCTCGAGTAAAATTTGGGGGTGATCTTGCATGAACTTAAAGAAAGTACATTCTTCTGCAGTATATATATATAGGCCGGTCGAGATACTTTCTTTTGACTTGTGATAGTATAGCTGAGCTTTGGTGGTTAATCTGGTAAAGTTTTATCAGAAAGTGAGCGATCTCCTTAGAGATGTCTTTCTCTTCAATAAGTCAGAAGAGCTCATCCAAGAGACAGGACCGTGGTGATGACGATGCCGTTGGAGCGTTCCAAATAAAGAGACATGACTGGGACAAAGCGTCTACAAAATCACAATTCGAAACTATTATTGCCTCAGAGGTTGCAGAGCGCATAGAAATGCACTTGTCGACCCCTCTGCCGAACTGCGATCTTATGTTCCCGTGGTTGCACGGATATTCAACTTCTTCTCCACCGCATTATCCCAATGCCATAACGATAGTGCGTTCTCAACCGATGCCACATAGATGGATTCAAAACTCCGGCATATTGAAATGCTCAATTGATCCCCACGAATTCTTAATGACATGGACGAATGATAAAAACTATCGTCATTCCGACAAAAAGGAGTCTGCATTGATCCTAAAGAATTTGATCGTTCAAGAACTGTGCCACATTCATGAAACCTTAAGTGATGAAGATATCGCAGACTGTGTGGATTTGTGTCACCAATACAACGTTCTACCTTTTCTAACAACAGATGCTTGTGCGAGACAGACTTACGGCGTGGTAAAAAATGGCAAAGTGTGCAATAGTTACCAGCAAGGAAGTGGCCCTAATTATATATCGTGCCATTCAAGGCAGCCTGGCGCATTTAGGAGATTCGATATCCAACCTGCTAAGATGTTAGAAATGTCATCAACAGTTGTAGTATATAGTTTATTAGAGAATGATGACATTCATATCCAGAATCAAAGAAACAGGTGTCAGCAACTGGCAACTTTAATAAAACTAGCATTGAAGTTTATTCAGAGAAATTATGGCGGAGTGACCAAACGAGAACACGATATAAGAATTTTGAAATACTCATCATTGAATGAAATACCCGGTAGTTTGATGGGCACGCCACCAATGCTTGCAACGACCCTGACGAAACCTTCGCCTCAACAACTGGTATCGCAATTCGATGTAGTGTCGTTTAACAACTGGGATAGAGATTTACTCTACCGCGAAAAATTGGAGATGTCTCGAATGTCATCTGCAACTTGTGTTGACAGCATGTCTTCTCTGTGGTCCGGTAATTCCACAGATTATCAGATTTATAAGTTGTTAAATGACAAAGAGGAATTTAAAAACAAAATTACAAGGCACTCTGCGTATTACTCGATAGAGAATTCCATCGTTAGAATAAAAGACTTAAAGTACAATTTTAATGATGAAAGATCAACAGATTCAAAATTTTTTAATATTCCTTATACCACAAAACCGTGGAATTTATTGATAAGATGTACAGAGAATGCTTCACCACCAACGGTAAGAAAATTGTGGGAATATCTTTCAATTCTTCTGGAAAGAGATTCTTCTAAAAAGGTCGAAATGGAGTTCCCAAGTTCGGGAACCATTACTTTGGGATCGCTTAATATTGAGTTCATCAAAGTTGTTCTAAACACCTGTTTTCTTGTTTATCAAGTGTCAAGGGAGACAAGTTTCGGAACTCTCATACATTGTTCTGATGGTTACACAGAGACAACCTTTCTTCTGGTTGCCTATTTAATATTTTTGTGGGATTTATCATTAGAAGATACTATGATAGATTTGCATAGAAAGGAAGAGCGCCCCTTCTTTCTTTTCCATATGGACTTACAAGTGCTGGGACATCTGCAAACGCTTTTACGAAGCTTCAGTCCTAAGAGACTTGGCAATTCAAAATACTATGCCCGCAACGAAGATGGTAGCTTTTCGCCTTTGGACATAACTGCTGAAATGTTCAGCAAAGTTTTTCTCTTCAAAATACCCATGGAATCGGATTTCACGAATTTGAAAGGACCTTTACCATCGAGGATACTATCGCACCTATATTTAGGATCACTCGAGCATGCCCAATCCCCTTTACTTCTGAAGAAGTTAGGAATTAATTACATCGTTTCTGTAGGGGAAGTTTTGTCGTGGACAGATGGGTTTCATAGGAAAAGAACATCATCCTCACCGTCAACTTTCGCACAGGTGGCTTCTGGTAGTGACGAACAGATTAAAGGTAGGCGGCAAACTGTATCATCTGGAAATCAAAAGGACTGCGACGAAAACGAATGCTCGATCGACATTTTAGAGCAAGATGGATTTAAGATATTGAGGATTATGAATCTTGGCGATAATGGAAAGGACACATTAACCCACCAATTGCAGGAGATCTTAGCATTCATAGATGATTGTTATCAAAATAAGGGGAAAGTGCTGGTCCATTGTATGGTAGGAGTATCTCGATCAGCAACAGTATGCATTGCAGAGTGCATGAAAAGATTGCAATGTGACATTCAGAGGGCATATCTCTTTGTTAGGGTAAGAAGACTCAACATTATCATACAGCCCAATCTGATGTTCATGTATGAACTTTTAAAGTGGCAGGAATTCAAGGGGGAGAAGAGGAATATTGACTGGCATATTCTTTGCAGGTCTATATCGGAACTAAATAATAATTATATATAGACCGCCTTCATCATAAGAAACTATAAGCACACGGAGCGCTTCATTTTTGTTTAAAGAGTTTGTATATTTACATAAGGGTCATACTTTAGTGAGTAATAAGTTAATCAAGGGAAACGTATTTAAGCAAGTGCTGTGGAATGATATCATAAAAATTCTTATCTTTCAACCATTTCTTTGAAAGAACTCTATCTGAATACTTAAAGCCAGAATCACAGAGAATAGTCGCAACATTGGAGCCCTCTGGTAACGTTTTCGCAACTTTGCAGGCGGCAACCACATTAAGGGCCGCGGTACCACCGACATAGATCCCTTCTTCATCCAGTAATCTGAACATCATCACAATAGACTCCTCATCAGGGATCAAAACCGCGTCGTCAATGATATCGAGTGCTTCTTTAAGATTTTCTGTGATACGTTTGTTACCAATCCCTTCCGTGAAGGATGAGCCTTCAGCCTCCATAGACCCATGCTTGATATATGGGTAATTAACTGAACCCGGCGCGTCTGCGAGTACCAATTTGCATTTTCCATTCGTTGCCTCCTGTAAATACTTAGCAGTGCCGGCAAATGTCCCGCCTGTCCCAGACGAACAAGTGAAGGCATCAGTAGAGAGACCATCACTTTCAAGCTGCCTCAATATCTCAGGCCCAGTAGTATGATAGTGAGATTTCCAATTAGCAGCATTATCAAATTGGTCTGTCCAGACGGCATTCGGTAAACTTTCGGCCAGGTCTCTAGCCCTTTTGTTGAAGTTCAACGGATTGGCAAATGGCACCACGGGTACTCTATGGACCTCACAGCCCAAACTTTTCAGTAATGTTGATTTATTGGGGGACTGAGAATCTGGCATGAAGAAAACGGTACGATAACCACGAGATCTAGCAATATGAGCCAAACCAATCGCAGTGTTCCCCGCAGACCCTTCCACAATGGTCGGATCAGGCTTGTTAGGATCAATCTTGCCGGCCTTTTCAGCCTCCTGAATCAGATACAAAGCAGCCCGATCCTTAATTGATCCACCGGGGTTCTGAAATTCTGCCTTTGCCCATATGTTGCGACCCAATTTCTGAGACAATTTGTTCAGTTTAATCAATGGCGTGTTGCCAATGGCATCTGTGAGGCCTTTAGAGGCAAGAATTGGTGTGCTCAAAGCCATCTTGATATTTTCACCTGTCTTTTGCGAGGCTTACCTCTCTTTTATCGTTGAAGGATATCGCCTTGTCGACCTGCCTATTTTCAAATGTGCCAATGCAATATCGCAAAAAAATGTACTTCGCTATATACAGGAAATTTCGAACGTAAATAGAACTGTAGATAAAATAAATTCAACTAGCAATGTGGGTAGTGCCTTCCGGCCTCTTCTGGATTAAGGTATATCCTCTTTTCTTTAGGATCGTTGCTGTTCCAGCAGAGGACTTGAGCTGGTTCATTAACTGTGTGACCTTTTCCTTTTCAGCTGCATCATCCCATTCTAATTGTTCATTCTCCTTCAAAAATTTTCTTATCGTGAGAACCTCTGAGGATACTTGCTCCGCTGATTTGCCCAGCAACATCTTGTTCAAATTTTGTAGAGTAGTAGGCTTGTGAGGCACCCCATTCTTCTCATCGTTTAAAATATTCTTGACGATGATCCACAATTTTATGTTACCCCTCTGTAGGTTTCCCTGCGAATCGAGCACTGGTGTGCCCACCAGTTCCAAGATCGACTGTCTTGCTCGGTCGCCCAGCCTGGGCTCTAAATGCAGCACTCTGGTGTAGCCCCCATTCCTGCCCGCGTACCTCGGTGCAATTTCAGTGACCAGTCTCTTCATCAGCTTGGAGTTGTCGCCGGACAAGAACAATTTCGACTGTATCTGAGATGCCAAGGGCGAAGCCGGGTCCTCGTTAACCTTTTTGGCCCAAGTTATTACTCTTTCTGCCAGTCTTGACGCCTCCTTGCATTTCTCGTGTGTTGAAGTTATCGTCCCATGTTGTAGCAGTTGACTCACTAAATTCTTGAGTAAGGCTTCCCTGTGAGGTTTCGTACGGTTAAGTTTTCTTGCCAAACCAGCAGTCATCCCAAGCAAAATATACAAACAACCAGCGAGCCAGATCACGACCCTCTATGTTCTCAAACTCGATCTCAACTGCGTGGACATCTACTGTACTTCATATTCGAAGATTCTGAGTGAAAAAAACCAGCGATCGTTTGATACGTAGGTCTCTGCTTACCTATGCAATGTGCTTTGGACGATGTAAAAGAAGCATACACGCTCTCTGACACCTCTGAGACCTCAGTCTGATCGAAGGATGCGAGTGGAGTCGCCTTGCATTTCCTGGTGCTGTTATAACTTTTCTGCTGTGTCTATTGACCTCTGTGTGTCTAATTTTGTCGAGTGCTTATGGGGAAAACCGGGTCTGAAAAGAAGGCTCTTTCCGCTACACTTCACAAACAAGTGTGCTACAACTAGACACACCCAGATCAAGAACCTAGTGTGCTATTCAGAATGGTTTTAGATCCCTCACGCTATCAGGACACAAGAACCTGGAAAATGACGCCTGCCATGTTGAGAGCAAGACGGCCGTTTTTCAAGATGAACATGGTTGGCTTGGGCTTGTTGCTGGGGGCCAGCGCAGGCGTTTACATATACACGTATAACTTTCTTCACAAGGATAATGATTTCGCCGATGTGCCAATTCCTCCAATTGGGGAAAAGGAGTTGGAACAGTTAAAGAAAGAGTATGAGACGCACAAGGCCAGTAGGGACAAGCAATGAGCTTCCTCAGAATTTTGTGTACATGTATATAGTCAAGTCAATTAGTTTAAGTGAAATTCGTTCATGTGTATTCGTGCTTAATCGGGCTTTCCCCCGAACCGCTTTACTGTTGTTCCTTATATTTCCTTCTTTGGCTGCAGTGTGCACCTTTTTGGCATCGCATATAGTAATGCAAAACATAAGATGGACCGTTTTGTCCACAAAGAACAACAACCTGGAATACAATACCACAGTGCGATGACAATGAAATATACTTTGGAGGATCAGGTTGTCTTGATCACAGGAGGATCTCAGGGCCTGGGCAGAGAATTTGCGTTGAAATACTACAAAGAGACGTCACGTTCGAAGATTATCATTGTCAGTAGGTCTGTCACGAAACTGAAAAGCGCCGCACAGGATATCACGAAGGATAGCAATGTCAAGCAGCTGACCAGAGATATGAAGATCGATGGATCGAAGCAACGCTTTTTCTATGCGCCATGCGATATGTCTGTACACGAGAGTGTAGCTGAGCTCTTCGATATGTTGTTCGCAGTCAATCTGTTACCAACCCAGGTACTGGCATGTGCGGGTGGCTCCATTCCTAAGCTATTCAAAGAGCTGACTGACCATGAAATCGAGATGGGCATCAGAATGAATTACATGAGTACCGTCTATCTCGCCCATAAGGTCGTGCAACTGCTACCACACAGCCATTTGATTTTGTTTTCAAGTGAGACTGCGTTTTTCCCCTTCATTGGCTACGGACAATACGCACCTCTAAAAGTATCTATAAAGGCGTTGACGTCTATTTTGAGACAAGAGCTCAATGAAGGCAGAGTATCATGTGTTTATCCAAGTAATTTTGCCAGTGAAGGATATACTCTAGAGGAGACCACAAAACCTGCTATCACAAAGCAAATCGAAGGTCCCTCAGACACCATTTCGTGCGAATTATGTTGTGACAAGATTGTTTGGTGGCTCTCAAGGGGCTACGATGACGTCTCCATCGGTTTCTTAGGCTGGGTCCTAATGAGCACGGATATGGGGTTGAACAAGCATCATAACTATTCGTTTCTGTGGTTTTTGCAAGTGTTGTTCGGGACATTGATCAATTTAATCATTGTTCCACTTTTCATGATGAAATGTACCTATGACATCAAAAAGTGGTACAAGGAACAGCATGCCAAGCAACAGATTCAATCGTAATCCAGTGGTCATGATAATTTGTATTAAAATGTTGTATATTTTCGTTTGTAGTTGATTCGTCCTTCCCAAAGGAAAATGTGATTATTGTTGATTTACACATACAATTAGACTATGCAAACCTTTAATTGGACATCAAAACTCGTTCGCATGGCTAAGGCTCAGCGCCGGCCCTCATTTTACAAAAGAGACTTTTTATAAATCCTGGTCGTCGTCAATTTTCAAGCACCTTGCCAAATTGTCGGTTGGATCATCGGCGTTTTCCTGCGCAACGATGCAAGGCCCTCCACTTTGCCAGAGTTCTATTTTACACGGAGGAGTGACATGCTAGCTGAGCTGAGAGCTTTCTTCATGGTCTAAGAAACGTGGCCAAATACAAGAGAGCCGAGAAGTGATATCACGTCAAAGTTCAGGACCACGAAGAAAAGGGCCATCACACGGACTATCTGTTCAAGAAACACTGGAATGTTTATACCGTAGAGGAGTTTCTGCTGCCGCCCAAGATGCCTGTATACAATCGACAGTTACCTCGATGCAAAAGAAATATCTTAAATGTAATTTGGGGGCTTTGAATTGTCAGTGGAGAAATGCCACGCGGCGCCTGGGCCTGTGTACTACATAATATGGCATCTCACTAACGAATCAAAAGTTTACATAGCCTAAATGTCTTGACGCGCGCCGGGTAGGTTAGGCTGAACTGAAAATTTTTATAGTATGAAAAAAAGATGCGATGAGGTAAAATATTGGTCATACTCACGATATGATTGCTCTTCAAAGTATACAGTATATCGTGAACATAAGCTAAATATTGGCTTCAAAATAGAATAGAGTTTTTTACTGAGTCAGGAATGTCAGTGTACACTTGTAATTGTTGCGGGATTCAGTTTGAGACCAGCGAAGCTCAAAGAAAGCATATGAAGTCAGATTGGCACCGCTACAACTTGAAGAGGAAAGTGGCAAATTTACCAGCAGTCCCTGAGGATGTTTTCTTATCCAAGGTTCAAGCCTCAGCAAAGGACGACGCTGAAGACTCAGGTAAGAAGAAACAGTTAACGAAAAAGGACTTGAGAAAAAGGGAGAAAGAAGCTCTTCTGGAGAAGAAAAGACAACTGTTGAAACTTGCTGAAGAAAATGCCAGAAAGAATATTGAAGCGCAATTGAAGACTCATGAAGTAAACATTGATTCTGGATTAGAGAAAAGTATCGCAGGGGAAGTACCCTCGGAATCACAAGTAGAAATCCCAGAGGGAGAACTGACAGAAAATGAATTAGCAGAAAAGTTGATTCAACAGAAGATAGACAATAGGGTAGACATTCCACTTACTGAATGTTTCTTTTGCGGTAAAACATCTGACAACATCGAGAACAATTTAGATCATATGTTTAAAGATCATGGCTTCTATATTCCTGAGCAAAGATATCTTATCGATAGAAATGGGCTGCTGGAATATATTGCCGAAAAAATTGGTCTAGGGAATGTTTGCTTGGTCTGCAATTTCCAAGGGAGATCTTTGGAAGCCGTTAGAGCACACATGCTTGCCAAGAGGCATTGCAGGATACCATACGAGGAGGAGGACGAGAAGTTGGAGATTTCCCAGTTTTATGATTTCACCAGTTCGTACGATCATTTTGAAAAGACAGGCAAAGAAAACAATGATGAAGATTGGGAAGATGTTGATAGTGCAGATGAGGAAAGCATTGACGATGACGATATTCCAGAAGATACTTTATATCATGATGGTGTCGAATTGCATTTACCCACAGGTATCAAAATTGGTCATAGATCCATGCAACGTTACTACAAACAAAACTTGAAACCAGAACTCGTATTGAAAGAAGGTCAAGGGACTGTAATAGCTGCTGATACGAGATCGTTCTTGACAACTTTCAATAAGAAGGATGTTCAACTCCAACAGAAGGTCTGGCAAACGGAAGTCACAGACAAAAAGAGACATGATAAGAGAGCTGCTAAGTTCATTAACCAGCAAACACACTACAGGGATCAATTGTTACAATGATTTGGGTTTGAAGTTTACTATATATGTATAATAGATGATTTTATTTAATACTTCCGGTGTCGTTTTTTTCCACTAATTTACCGCTGTAACGCGCGTACGTATAAGGCAGGTCTTATATTGAATTAGAGGTTATAAGAACGCGGCAAATCCTTCATTCTACAACATTCGACTGAAGGACAGTTGTTAAGCATGATTAAATGGCTTTCCCTACTTTTGGTATTCGAATTGGTATCACTGCTAATTTTTTGCGTAGGATTTTTTCCTCAAAAGAATGTTTTGAAGGGAGATGCTGATTTCATTATAGAGCCAGACGTTCAGAAGCAAGCTCAACCTATTTTTGATAAGTTTGTGTTAGTGATAGTGGACGCGTTACGTAGCGATTTTGTTTTTGATAAAGCCAATTCCAATTTCTCGTTTGTGCATAGCCTATTGAATGACGGTAACGCATGGGGCTTTACAGCATATTCAAATCCACCAACTGTGACGCTACCCAGACTTAAAGGTATTACAACTGGCTCGACTCCCAATTTTCTTGATGCGATACTGAATGTTGCAGAAGATGATTCATCCTCCAATTTGAGTGAGCAGGATTCATGGCTCAGACAATTGCAATCTCGCGGTAAAGTAATAAGATTCTTCGGCGATGATACGTGGCTAAAACTGTTTCCATTAGAATTCTTTCAACAACACGACGGAACCAATTCCTTTTTTGTTAGTGACTTTGAACAAGTTGATCTAAATGTTACGAGGCACATACCTGAACAATTGGCGCATAAAGATGAATGGGACGTGCTAATACTTCATTACCTGGGCTTAGATCATATCGGACATAAAGGGGGGCCAAAATCTCAATTTATGCCCGCAAAACAAGTTGAAATGGATTCGATAATCCAAGATCTTTACGAGAACGTTGATGATCAAACTTTGATATGTTTAATGGGTGATCATGGTATGAACGAAGTGGGAAACCACGGCGGGTCATCTCCAGGCGAAACATCTGCTGCCTTAGTCCTAATTTCGAAGCAGTTACAAGATCATACAACTCCAGCGAAGCAAGAAAATGTTCAGGTGCCGGTAGAATCAAATGGCGCCGATGACTATGATTATCTCACACGTATCCAACAAGTAGATATTGTGCCCACTCTGAGCGCTTTATTCAATTTTCCTATTCCTAAAAACAGTGTTGGCATTATTATACCTGATATTCTGCAACTACTGAGCCCAGCACTTGCTGTTATTAAACTGAAAGAAAATTATCATCAACTGACATCCATTCTGAGCGGGGGTGTGGGGAGTCATATCAATTTTGACTATGCAGACATACCAAATATCTTAAATCGTATGGGAGATATTCAAGTTGACCTAACCAAATCCGCCACAAATTATAACTACAAGAATTTGGCCATCGGCATAACTACGATTTCAATCACTACAATTACAATCTTGTGTGTTGGCTATAGAAAAATGAAATTTGGTTCATCCTTTGGTCTGACCCTACTCATTTCCACACTTATTGGTTTTTCTAGTTTTGGCAGCAGTTTTGTCGAAGAGGAGCACCAGATTTGGTGGTGGATTGTCACCGGCCTTATCTTACTATCATTCATAGTAACTTCCGACAAGCCAACATTGCATTGCTTAATCCTTCTTTGTGCAAGGCTGATTCGCGGTTGGAATAACAGCGGCCAAAAAACTACCTATGACACCGTAACGTCCGTAGTATTGAAAAAAAATTACGCTGTTCAATGGTACCTAAATCTTTTAACCATATTGGTTGTTGGCTTACAGGGCTCATCCGGAAACCTTTTTACGTTTGTGTCAGCATTCATCCTTTCTGGACTTTGCTTCATCTACAAAGTAAGTTGGGCAATTGTCAACCGTGAGAGTGTTCCAGCGTGGATGAAAAAGTTAGCTCAAGAGTCATGCTACCAATTCATATCGTCAAATGAAGGAACTAACGCAATAAATTTAGCTTTGGTTCCTCTTGCTCAAGTTTTCTTCCAATGTTTTATTGCAATGTTCTTTATTAGGTTATTGGGAGCCAAACTTAGGGGATCCAAAGGCAACGCAATGAGCGACCTGACCAGATTTATTTCCATTTTACTGATATTCCAATCTCCTACGTCAAATATTGGGCTTTTTCTCATATTTCATGTCCTCAAGGATCTCATAGTAAGACTCATTGCAACTCACTATAACTCGAATGTTTTCATAATTGCAATCGTGTCACTTATAATGCAGTATTTCACATTCTTTCAATTTGGAGGCACTAATTCAATCGCATCTGCAGATCTCTCTAATGCTTACAATGGGGTCTCCGAAAATTACAATATCTACATGGTAGGATTCATGATGTGTGTTTCTAACTTCGCAGCGACAATTTACTGGTCAACTTTCACCTGGCCACTGATTTACAATTCAAACAAGAAATGGACAAACTTTGCTATGAATAAGTTGGTATTTCTAATATTCAACTGCATCTCAGGCTGCTCGTTATTCGCTGCGTGCTATTCTTTGAGATTTCATCTCTTCATCTGGAGTGTTTTCAGCCCCCGGCTCTGCTATTTTGCGACATGGAACATTTTTATGAACCTAATCATGGGCTGGATAATAGAGGGACTCATAATATAACTCTCGCTTGAACCCGATAGCAGATAGCCTCAACTGCTTAGTAACTGTACTTTCACTCCCACAATAGTAGGTGGCTAGCTATAATACATAGGTCTTAGATTATAAGGCTCCCTAGGGTTTTGTACCAAGCAGGTTCTTACCTGCTCTTGAGCGCTTCTGCCGCGCCTCCGCCTAGTATGCTGGTGTTCAACTCTAGAGAGCCAGTGCACATCTGGGATCAAGCTTGTATTAGCTGCAGCTCTTTTAACAACGGATCACATATTTGAACAGTTACTTAAAAGTCTGTAGCCCCTCTACAGCAGACTTATTAAGGCAGATAACCCTCGGCGGCTAAAGTTCCCACTCATACTGCCATAAAAACACGTGAAAAGAGGGCCATTTTCAATAGACATATTTGAGCTTTCATCTTCTCTCATCAAAGATTCAGGCTTCGCTATTTCTATTTACCAGAGCGAAGGCATTTGGCAAGGGTGTAGACGTGCTGCGAGCCTACAGATAGAATCGACATTCTTCCCAATACCAGAAAAATGAAGATGAGGTTGCCATACGTTCTCGAGATCCAGTTCAAAATGAAGTGATGATATAGTGGACACTCTGCCTATATTAATTGGAGGTGGGAAGGACGGTCAGACGCAATCGTAGGCGTTTCGCTACTTGAAGTGCGGTTTTACGTTCGACAGGGATTCAACACAGCGCAGAAAATCAATCTTAAAAAACTCGCTGAGCATGCTGGAGCTAGCCCTTAAGAAATTTGTATATTCCAAGCTCTTGGTGGGATAAGAATTGGAGCAAGCACATATAGATGGACTAGCCAGTTACTCAACATCGTTATTAGGTAAACGCACATAACGTGTATAATGATTTCTTAAGATATTTTTTAGTATAGAAAGTATCAGTCTTATTCAAAGGACGTGAGATAGTCAAAGATTAGCAAATTGTAACAGAGTCCGGCGATGTTTCGTGTTTTATTGAGAAGGTCAGTTTGTAGCACATCCAAACTGTTGCAGCAGAGCAGCACTCAAGGAGTGAAAAATGTTAAAGTGATTTCGTCCTGTCCGGCTGGAACTTCTCTTAATCTCAATATCAAGAAATCAGGCCAAGAACCAGTGGCACTTGCGGACGAAGAGTACCCAGAATGGCTCTGGACGGTGCTAGATAAAGAAGCGCAAGCAAGCAAGCTAGCGGATGATCCCATGAAATTGAGGAAGAGTCAAATTCGAAAGAGCAATAGAGCGAACATCAAGCAGAACAACTTTTTGAAGCAACTTTGAGTGCCATATGCAGTGAGCGCCTTGTAAATATCAACAAACCACAATAATCTAGTAGATAGCTGTTTATAATAACATTTCATGGCTGAAGATTTGACGCCTATTTGTCGGTCATCGGGGACGATGGATTTGTTCAAACGCTGATGAGTAAACATTTGAAAAGTTGGAAGAGGAAACGCTAAAGAAGACTGAAAGAAATAGCAGCTCAACCGTTACTAGAGCTGATCCCATCATGCCAATTGCTTCGCACCCGATATTCAACGGAAATGGTCTGAGCCTGGATGAATCAAACCGGTTTTTCCGGACATCTCATCACGGTTCTCGTTGTGTACTTTATCAGGATTCTGCCATAAGATGGGGCGATATTTACAGGGCCACGTACAGATTTATGCCCCTCGAACCCCCAATAAGCAAAGTGATTGATGCCGTACTCTCGGAATCTGGAGATTTTTTGTGTGTTTATAATGACGTTGAAGTGCGAATTGTTGAGATTCCTTGGGCTTACTCAGACGTCTCTTCAATGGCAAGCGCATTTCAGAAGTACCGGTATCTCTGCAAGAGAGGTGAAAGCAAAATCAAGCAAGTTCTTTTTCATCCCTTGGCTTCGCAGGATAGTACCATTGTTGTCCTTCGAGAAGACGACTCGATCTGCCTACAGAAC
This sequence comes from Zygotorulaspora chibaensis, assembly GCA_030565665.1. Taxonomy (NCBI): domain Eukaryota; kingdom Fungi; phylum Ascomycota; class Saccharomycetes; order Saccharomycetales; family Saccharomycetaceae; genus Zygotorulaspora; species Zygotorulaspora chibaensis. The sequence goes on along the minus strand of JAJMCM010000005.1, from coordinate 91,154 downwards.
TGGCAAGACAGCAAGGACGTGATCGTTTTGAATGAACATAATAGAACCCTCGGTATGGATGGGGTTGCCACAGAAATATCGTCTATGTCGCTCAGTGGTGATGGTTTGACGTTGTATGTCTTGAGTCTTGGCGAAGGAGGAGACGTGTATGCATTTTACCCTTGCTTACCTTCTAAATTGAAAATAGGGAAAAAGGCGGTGGAGTTTTTAATGAACAAATCTTTAGTTCAGTATGATGCTCTGGATGTGGAAACTCCAGCGGAGACAAAGAGGAATTCACTAAAACAACTACATTTTGCTGCAGCAATACACAAGAAAGCAAAGAATATCAATGAAAGCGAGAGTGTCATAGCGGAAATTTCAAAGGAACGCCGTCAAGTAAGAGCTCAAGGGCCGTTTACAATTGCTCCTTTCCCAGAGAGACTGTACGATTATATGTTTCAAGAGATCGCGGTTTTGCCAGTCGGCGAGGACGTGGAATTAGTAATAGTGACTCTTGAAGATGGTACTGTTGCTATACTTTTTAGCGACTTGGAATCAACCATGAATTGGGATTCTATCAATTACAGCCATCATAACTCCTTTGTCTTGCTGGAAACAATAAAATTGGATGAGCCAGGCAATATCATGGCCTGTGATGGGCAGCTGGGCCAATTTTCCATCTGTTCCAAGACGAAAACGTATTTCATTGACACCACGAAATGGTCCGAAAAGATGGTAAGTGGTATTCAAGACTCTGATTTGAGACTGGTCATTGAAATGGAATTTAAAAGCGATGTAAGTGTAGTTGATTGTTTGTCTCATGTCAACACAGTCTCTCTCTGGAACTCATTTGAGGAAGAATCGCTGGTTTTTGTTTCGAACAAGTCAGTGGTTGCAAAAGCTTGTACGCCAGATACACCTAAAAAGAAGGTAAATGAACAACCAGAGGACCAAACGGGACCTAAGTATGAGCCCCATTTCACCCAGCCTATGGACGAAATAATGACGCTCAATCAATCATTTCACCGAGAAGCATCTAGGCCTCCCAGTAACCTGCTGAGTCCCCAAGTAAGGCAAGAGCCATTGGAAAATGCCTCCAATGAAGTGCAACTTGATGCTTTGACACAAGTCTCGAAAGATATGATGTCCAAAATTGCCAGAGGACAAAGTCTGGGATTGATATTGCACAATAGGCTCGTTGAGCAACAATTTGAATTGACGTGCCAGTTGAAAAGTGCGGGGGAGATCTTAGAAAGACAGAAGGCCATCAGCCAGGCCTATCAAAGAGAGCTTTCTTCGCGAGATAAGATTCAATCAAGACAAAAAATATTAAAAGATAGGTTGAGTAACTTGCAGACCAAATTAGCAAAGGTTGAGGATCTTTCAAAATTCAAGGATATTAAAATCAATCGAAAAGAAATGGAGTGGTTTAAAGAGATAAGAAGTCAAGTGATCAATTTCAACCAGTACGTGCATAACCAAAGAAATCTGCAGGAGCAACTACGATATGTAGCGAAAGAGTTAAAACGCAAAAGTAACGATACCGCACAACAAAAATTCCTTGGTGATTGGGAACAGTTACGAAAAATGCTGGAAGAAGACACGAAAATTCTGAACGATTGCAACGCCCAATTGAAGCATGCGTCAACCGAATTTCAGATTAATAGTACTACGTAATGTATAGATTCCTCTACATCCCCAAAAAACATGGAAAAAATATTAAAAATCAGTGACTCTGCCGTTAAAGGAGTAATCGCCATGCCTCAGGGGGTCCTGCTTAGGCCCACCTATTTCACCAGTGACGGGATTTCTGTCACCTTCAAATTCTGGAATAGTCTTAGAAAACTCCGGAGAAAATGATCCAATATCGTTTTTAGTCAAAATATGTGATCTTAAACTTTCTTTAGTAGGATCGTTCTCTACCTGACGATTGTACTCATCGATAGCATCCTGACTCTGTGCGATTTTCTGCAGCCTTTCAAACTCTTCTTGGTCTTCCTTCGGTAACTTGGGTGGGCTTGGTGTCCTCTCCATGTTGAGAAACCTTCTAACAGTTATACTGTGGAGTCTCATCGTATTTACATTCCTTAAAGCCAAAAACATGTTTTCCTAGCGAGCTCTTGAAAAGAGTAAAAGTTCAACGATTAAGAGCTTGTTGATTGTTCTTATGGACCTTTATACACCTTGACTCTCTTGCAATATAGGTGCAGCCCTATGGGGAAAAGAAAAAAGGTCATCACGTGATAATACAAATTGATCAAAAGTGTGGCTTCTAAGGCGAGCGCTTATCAAAAACCTTTAATGGGGACGATAATGAGTATTTAAGGTCTGATGCAACAAACAGCTGCCTTTCGAAGGTTGTGGGCTACGTGTACGTATATTATTTTATTTTATGTCTAAGTTTGTAAGTAGACAATTTTTACGCAACACCAAGAATATGACTACTGCCAGGCCAACAATTGTTCCAAATAAGTATTTCACCAACAACACCTCTAAGGATGTTTGGTCGCTGACTAATGAAGCTGCCGCTTCCGCTGCCAACAACAAGAATAATAAGGGACGCGAATTGATTAATCTAGGGCAAGGGTTCTTCTCGTATTCACCACCGAAATTTGCAATTAGCGAAGCGAAGAAAGCGGTAGACATTGCACTAGTGAACCAGTATTCGCCAACAAAGGGACGTCAAAGTTTGATCCAATCCCTAATCAAGCTCTACAGCCCGTTCTACAACACCGAGTTAAAAGCGGAAAATGTGACTGTAACAACAGGTGCAAACGAAGGTATTTTATCTTGCCTAATGGGCCTTTTGAACCCAGGTGATGAAGTCATTGTGTTTGAGCCCTTTTTCGATCAATATATTCCGAACATTGAACTAATGGGCGGCAAGGTTGTTTACGTTCCGATAAATCCACCTAAGGGAATGGACGAACGTGTCGTCAAAGGAACAGAATGGACGGTCGATTATGACGAATTCGCAAAAGCCATCACTGACAAGACCAAGGCGGTTATCATAAACACTCCTCACAACCCAATTGGTAAAGTTTTCACCAAAGAAGAGTTGACGGAGATAGGAAACATTTGTGTGGAGAAAAACGTAGTCATAATTTCGGATGAAGTCTACGAACATCTTTATTTCACTGACTCTTTCACAAGAATTGCCACTTTATCGCCGGAGATTGGCCAGCTGACATTAACTGTCGGCTCTGCAGGTAAATCTTTTGCAGCTACTGGATGGAGAATTGGCTGGGTCATCTCATTGAACTCTGATTTACTCTCTTATGTTTCAAAGGCACACACTAGAATCTGTTTCTCGTCTCCGTCCCCGCTACAAGAAGCAGTAGCAAACTCAATCAATGATGCTCTCGAAACTGGTTATTTCGAAAAAATGAGACAAGAGTATATCACAAAGTTTGACATATTAACAAGCGGGTTTAAAGAACTGGGGCTACCATATACCATTCCGGAGGGCACATACTTCATTTTGGTTGATTTTTCGAAGGTCAAGATTCCTCAGAGTTATTCCTTCCCCGAAGAACTATTGAGCAAAGGTAAGGATTTCCGCATCTCTCACTGGTTAATAAACGAACTCGGAGTGGTCGCGATCCCGCCCACTGAATTTTACATCGAAGAGCACGAGAAAGCTGCTGAAAATCTGTTAAGATTCGCTGTTTGTAAGGACGATTCATATTTGGAAAAGGCGGTCGAAAGATTAAGATTGCTTAAGGATTATCTCTAGATACATTTACATAGCCACTCCCAGCAAATGACACAGCACACAATATATAGAGCTTTAGATTTAATCTTCTCGTAATTTAGCACGTGATAGAACGTTCCTAGCGGAATAGGGTTTACGCACATCAATTAAATTTGAGCATGAAGGTATTTCCAGGTTAATCACATACATAGCCCCAACACTAGAGAGTACTGTTGCATATAGATCATTGTAACTAGGGTCGAATCCTCTGGAATTCCTAAGAAGGTGTAATGAATGTTCCAAGCAAGCATGTATATGTTTACTTTTGGATATTTGGTCTATTAAACAATGTCCTCTATGTAGTTATCCTCTCCGCTGCAGCAGATATAGTTGGGCCAAACCTACCTAAATCCTTGGTGCTTTTAGCAGATATCCTGCCCGCATTCATAGTCAAACTATTAGCACCCTTTTTCGTTCATAAGTTTCCTTACGGGAAACGCGTGGCAAGTCTAATTATCGTGAGTAGTTTTGGTATGCTCCTTGTGTCCTCTGGGAAGCTTTCGATATGTCTCATAGGCATAGTGCTTGCATCAATCTCTTCGGGATTTGGTGAAATTACGTTTTTGCAACTGACCCATTATTACGAAGAAGTTGCCTTAAATGGTTGGTCGTCTGGTACCGGGGGTGCAGGGCTATTTGGAAGCGGAATCTACATGCTGTTCACTTCAATTCTAAAGATTCCAGTAGCGGTCTCGCTGCTGGTTTTTACTTTTTTGCCTTTTGGATTTTTGTTATACTTCAGATTGGATAGAAATGACTACGATAGATTAGATCCCTCCGGTGAAGATGCATTCCTGAATTTCACTGAAAGCGTGGTAGATGATGGCACATTACCACCTCTGGCACCTCTTTCTGGTTTAGTGAAGCAAGATACCACGATTGGCCTAAGAGAAAATTTTATCGTGATCTGTTCCAAGCTAAAAGAGCTTGTTGTGCCATTCATGTTGCCGCTGACAACTGTGTACCTCTTTGAATATTTGATCAATCAAGCTATTGCACCAACTTTACTTTTCCCTTTAAGTCAAAAAGGCATGCCATTTTTCTTTCACAAATACAGAGATATTTATGTTACTTACGGAACCTTGTACCAATTAGGCGTGTTCATTTCCAGATCTACTGCGCATTTAGTGAGAATGAAAGGGCTCTATCTGCTGTCAATGCTTCAAGGCTTGAATCTTGTCGTGGCACTACTACAGTCGTGGTACTATTTAGTGCCATCCCCTTGGCCAATAATGGTGTTGGTTTTCTATGAAGGCTTCTTGGGTGGTGCATCTTATGTGAATACATTTTTAAACATCCTGGAAGAAGTGGCGCCGCAAAAGAGAGAATTTGCACTAGGTTCAGTGTCGATCGCTGACTCTTTCGGAGTTCTTATTGCTGCATTAATTGGGCTGGCCCTTGAACCGTCATTGTGTAATCACCAGGTAGCCGACGGTAGACCTTGGTGTAGAATGGAATAAGTTTTACGACCTCTTGTTTCTCCGGCGCAGAATATCTATTTATATACTCATTCTTACTCCTTCAAGCAGCTCTTCTAGAATATTTTGACTTCTATCATTCCCTTGGATTGAACTCAATATGCCAAAGCACTGCAATAAAGTCAGCTTGTCCAGTTCTGAAACCCCGTTTTCTTCTTCCTCGTTTAAAATATAAACTTGAAAACTCTTACTTGCACCATCATCACAATTAATAAAGTTCTGATAGTATGGTAGTACTATTGAGTCCCGAAAACACTTTAATAAAATATAATCCACCGATAAAGTATGTGGCAGGCCACCTTCAACAAAAGAATTTTCAGACCAATATTCTCTATTTGCATGAAAATTATTCTCCAATGGAATAAGCACTGCCATTAAATCATAGTAAACAAACTGATAGAAAACTTGCCATATAACTCCAAGCCTTTTCAACGCTGTATTCATCGTATCTTCATTGACATAATTAAATACAATTTGATTTTCTAATGCATGCAAGGACGTCTTTAAAAAATCCTCAATCTCGTTTATGAATCTATTGTGCGTCACAGCTACTTTTGATTCGGTTTTCAGTACGATGTAAAAGCTGAGCACTCTGTTGATATCTTCAATTTTTACGGGTAATTGCCATAGACGCTTTGATTTGAACAGTTCATAAATAACACCACAATAGACGCCCCATACATTTTCTTGTAGAACATGTAGCTCTTGAGTGTGAAACCCTTTATAATTTGCCTCTAGCGTAGGCAAATTTTTCAAGAGCTCCTGTAAAAAGGCAATATTAGTGACATTACTTTCATCTTGCGAAGCCTTATCAGTGTGATAATTTTGGTTGGCGGAATACCCAGTTTTAGATTCCATTGAAAGACCTGCAGTATTATGTATAAATTGTGACGGTGCCTTATGTCTCGCGTAGGAAGAGTGCAAAAACTTGCTTAATGATGTTGGCAAAACAGGATCTGCGATATCATCATGAGAAGTTCCGTGAGGCTTGTGGAGGAACAGTTTTCTTGCTGCCTTCTTTAGCCTACTTTGCTTGCTGGGCATTGAAGCGCTAAGCAACGAGCCCGATACACTGCTCGAGCTCTTGTTTGTGCTAGTACGGAAGAGTCTTGAGCTCCTATCATGATTACTCTTGGAGTCTTTTGAAATACTCAGGATTGCAGATCGTATCTTATCTTTAGCACTTGAGCTAGTGGTATGTATGCTTTCGTTGGATAAATTCTCTTCGGATATTCTGGGAGTAGCCCTGCTAGATCTGTCCATAGAAGATTCGTTACTTTTGACGTTTGAAAATGACAAATCATCCTGAGAGCCATTAGATAATAGGCTTTGCTTAGACCTTCTTGGACCGCCTCCTTGAAAAATTGATTGAAATCCGACATGGGACCAGCTAGGTGGGAATAAATTAGAAGATTTGGGAGTTTTCACGACATCTTCTTCAGTGGGATGCGTTAATGCTTGGGGTATTATATCAGAGGAAATACTGTAAAAACGAGTTCTATTCCCCTGAGGTGAACTTTTCTCTTCATTAGGCTTTGGTATTTGCAGAGACGTCGTAGCACTTCTTTTCCGGTTCAGTTGCTGGTTCATGCCCTTTGAACTTTCGAAAGTCCCCGTATCCTGCCCACTATGTTCCATTCTTTTGCCATGGTTCAAATCATAAAACTGATTTTCTCATATAGTGCGCTATCTGAAATCAATGTGTAGGCGGCTTCAAAAGCCGGAAGCGAAAGAATGTCTTCAGCGGTTATCAGATATAAGCAAGGTTCTTTTAGTAGCTGTCAGCGCCATTGGTTGTTGATTTCATAGAGATATAAAACATCGCCTGCTGTTTGCACAATGCACGTGTAAGAATGTTGAAGAGAAATTAGAAGTTATTCACACTATTGTTCAGTCAGGATCAAGACATTGCTCTCTATTGGTCTCAAGAGTTTTGAAGCAAATGACGCAACGTTGTGTTCAATGATTTTTCTACTATGGCACATATGAGCATTGAAGCTCGCTCCCAATAGCGTCTTGTAGAATTCAAATTGAGGAGACACTCGCTCAAGCTACCAGCTATAAATCATGATCTGCCCTGGACGCACAGTCTAAATGGTAAGAAGGCTAAGCCGACAATACCCTGTTGTAACACGAGTGATATTAGTGCATACTTCAAGATAGTTTTATTCGTGAAAAAACATGATGCATTATGCTAATTATTAGGGAAGAATGATGTCTGTCGGAGGCTAATAGTGTATTTAAAATAAGTGTCGGGAATCTGTATTTAACCCACCACACTACCTCTCAAGTGAGACCAAGTGGGATGGCTCAGAGCGACGGGCCATAGGAATAAATCTTGCAGGTGATTCCTTCCGACCAAAAGAAGTTTAATGCAGTCAATGCAAGATGAATTCATCAAATATGTATTTTAAATATTGAAAGAATTATGTGTTTCAAATATGTTTTCATAATCAGCAGTTTCTTGTGAAGTACGGCTCCTGATCAGTATCGCAGTAGCTATAACAATAAATGTCACCAGTATTAACCTCTGACTAAACGGGCTCGATTTGATGGAGACGCCAAAAAGGAATAATGCAATGTAAGTCGGCAAAGATCTATCTTTTGTTTTGGAGAGAATGATCAAAATTAGTAAGAGATTTAACAAGTTGCATATCCAGCATTTCAAGTATACCAGAAATTGACTTTCTTTAGAGAGTTGCCCGTACTGATCTAGCTCAGCTGACCCTTTACTTTTCTTTATTTCTTCTTCTAATTCTGAAAACTTTCTTTCTAACGGAATCACAGCATTATTTGAATCTTCAGGTAGTATATCCAAGTCGGTATCGAGATTGACAGCAGAGGCCAAAGGATCGCTATTACATTTATCTGATAGCATTCCATCCAAAAAAGTTACGACTTCGGCAGCAGATGGTCTTTGATCGACCTTGCTTGAAAGCAATTTTTCCATGAGGAGAAACAATCCAGGGTCTACTGAGACAAAACTGGAACCTTCGTATTTCCTAATCATATATTCCTTATTGAAAACGAAAGCTTTGATTCTTCGTTTCAGGTCCATAATTTCTAGCTGCGGTTGAAATGGCAGGTCTCCAAATAAAACAAAATAGCAAATCATTCCCAAGGAATACATATCAGAAGCAAAAGTGTACTCATTATAATTAGCTGGTCTAGATCTCCCTACGCCTGTGATGATAATCTCTGGCGCCGTGTACTCCAGGGTTCCTGTAGCACCAGAAGCTGTCCTTGACTCCCCATTTAGTTGACACTCACCAAGATCTCCAATTACGATGGTCGGTATGTAATCTGTCATCGAAACGTTTTCAGGGTTCGTTTGTAGCAAAAGGCAATTGGACGGCTTCAAGTCTCGGTGGATTAATCCTATATCGTGCAATTCTTGTAATCCACGGGCGATATCTCTTATTATTGAGGCAACCTGTAACGTAGAAAGACCTAGCGCAATATTAGGGTGTGAACGCCGGTAGAGAAATCTTTTCTTTCTTTCATCAGACGATTGGTGGTCTTGAGTTTTTTGGAACACCTCTTTAACTATGAAGTCCTCTAAATTTCCTCCACTGCAGTATTGTTGAAGTATGAATATGCAAGGAATTTCCTCTTTTTTATCACATCCTTTGCCATCTATCGTTCTGACAAGACCGCATGCGGTATTCATTTCTAGCCAGACGTGATTGTAGGTTATTAAGTTGGCACTTCTATGGGTCAATGAACTCAGTGCCTTCACTTCCCTGATACACTTCTGAAACCATACCATATCATTACCGATTGGAATTTTCTTCAGAGCAAATACCCCAAGTTCAATATCACCAATCATATGTACCACTTTATAAACAGAACCACGAGCACCTCTACCAAGCAGGGACAAGGTCTTGAAGAATTTTTGAAAATATCCCGGAATAAATAGATTCTGAGGTATAAAACATTGGTGCTCTGGCGGTAAAACTTTAGCCGAGCTTCCTTGTAACGCATAATGCTTGTGATTCCTTTCTAACAGCTGGAAATAATTTCTCGAAAGGTTGCTTCTTGTTCTAAGAGATCGGCTGGAACCTCGCTCATCATTTTGTCTGTCTTTGTCAACAGCGGTTCCCTCAATATCATCAGATCGCAATAATGGATTAATTTCCGTGCCACATTTGGGGCAGATAAATGATGCAATTGGAGCCCGGCCAGATTTTGACCATTGATTTTGCGAGTCCGTAGAATCAGAATATTGAATTTGCTGGAAAAACTCTAGTGAACCAGAAGACGGGTTCACAATAACTAGTGATTTGGAGCTAGGATCATCCAGTATTACAGATCCTTCTTTATATGGAACGAGACTCATAACCGCTTTGTACTTTTCAAAAGTTCAAGAGAGAGGTTTTAATGTGTCAAAGTAACCAGTTCAATGTTAAATATCGTATCCCTTGAAAGAACAGAGTATTTGGTCACGTGAATCATGTGCTATAGAGTCTCGGTGGAAATCTTCATGTCGATGTTGGAACAGCAGATTGAATTTCCGGAAGTATGTGTATCGCTCCTAGTGGCGGTTCCAGGTGTTTTTATTTATGTCCAACCTGCTGCTTCCGATCATGAAACTCATGCACTTTAAAAATTATCGAGAAGGAAGGTGAAGAAGAAGTCTTAGCAAGGTAATCAACTGAGGACGCCATTAAATCAAACCTCTTGACGTTCACTGTCCACTAAAAGTCTTGCTATTTTTCCTCAATTCCTCTTGAAGTTATGTTCTCTTCTTAAATACACCAGAAGTGCTTGAAATTTTTTTGATAATGGATGAGCCGGAAAAGAAGAACTGATAGACGAAATTTCAATAGTTTATCGAGCATCACATATTTTTGGGCCATTCAGTGAGCATCTATGTTTGATCCTCTCGATTTGTATACCGCTTCAGAAAGTGTATCTTACGAACATGACTCTCTGGTTGAATTTGCAAAGCAGCCTGCGAAGAGCGACACGCCTGACGGGAATTACGATCACAATGATAGCGAAGACGAAGACTCAGTAATTGATATATTAGATTTACCTTCGAGTCATTACGGATCATCTGAAGTAATACTTTGCGTGCTATTACTACTCAAACCGGATGATCAGGTTAATTTTTGTAGCCAAGATTGTTCTGGGATAATATCAGTGTCCGCTGTGTGTCACCAAAAGGGCGTATCGAAACACTTGCTCGACAGTCTTTTATTTTATTATAAGAAATGGGGCAATAGTCGTCTCGATTCGCACACCAAGATTTGTACCAAAATACCCAAATTAAATAATTCTCCTAAAGATATGATGTTGAAATATTACACATCATTACTCAAATATTATCAGGAATCCCTAGAACAGCGTTATTTAAGTGAAGAAATTGTTAAGCAGCTGAGTTTAAGAATATCCGAGAAATGTGGCCGGTCTGCACAACCAGCAATGTCTAGAAAGTTTACCTTTGAAAAACTAAGCAAACCATTAGAGATTTATGAGCCCTCATTGACTGCTGATAATCTAGGTTGGAAGACGTGGGGTTCTTCTTACGTTCTATCTCAAAAATTAATAGAGAATATGCAGCCATCGACGACCACTCACAAGCTGCGGGTACTCGAATTAGGATCGGGGACTGGTTTGGCTGGAATTGCGTGGCTTTCTAGGTGGATCGAACTCAACGGAGCTTGTAATTTAGAGGTGTTTCTGACGGATTTACCTGAAATCATCGTCAACCTGCAAAGAAATGTAGAGGCAAATGATTTAAGCGGGAGTGCAACCGTCAGTGTTTTGGATTGGACTGATTCTGAACATTTTGAAAAGCAGTATACGAGCGAAAAATTCGATATCATAATTATTTCTGACCCTATTTACTCTCCTGGTCATCCAAAATTAGTGGTCGATATGCTGGACAAATATTTATCCATTAGTGGCACATGCTACTTGGAAATACCTCTGAGAGACAAATATGCAGAGGAAAGAGAGATCCTTTGGAAATTGTTGAAAGAAAATGGCTTGAACTCAAGTAATCAAGCTCTAAGTAAGGGGATGGAGGACTGGGGAATGGTCAACTATTTGTATCAAGAAATCAGAAAGACTGCATTGTCTTGATCGTGTGGCTTGACGGAGGTCGAAGCAAGAGATGAAAAATTTAATATGTAATGCTAGTGTACTTTCTGAATGATTATGTGCGTATGTATATATTGCAAATAAATAAAAGGATACCGCAAAGGTATTCTAAGAGTATGAAATTAGTCTTGGTGGGCTTTCGCGCACTTATTTTGATGCGTGTTGAATCTATCAATGGTATCAAAGCTTCTGGCGCAATAGGAACACTTGTATTTTTTTTGATGGGTCTTCATATGCTTACTTAAATTAGATGATTCATTGAACCTTTTGCCGCAGATTTTACATTGCAAAGGTTTTTCGCCCGTATGCGTCCTGATATGAATCTTGAGTGAGCTTGAAACCGTGAACTTCTTACCACAAATAGGGCACTCGAACGGTTTTTCGCCTGAGTGGATTCTCATATGTTGAGTTAAAGTATCTTCGCTTGAAAAACACTTTGAACAGACCGAGCATTTGTATGGCTTATAACCAGAATGCACTTTCAAATGCCGTACCAATTTTTGCCTTTGGGTAAACTTCTTGCGGCATCCTTCCCATTGACATTGGTACTCCGATTTCCCTCTTGTCAAATGAACCTCCTCCAAGTGATTGGTTAAAGCTTCTGCAGAATCAAGAACCTCCTTACAATCTCCCCATTTACAGGCAAACGTCACCATATTACTGCCTCCTTGTGATTTTTCTGTATTTGCCAATGGCATTTGGGATGTATCGTGATCATGTGTACATGGACCTGCATGTTGAGTCCCACATTGTGGGATAGAATTTATATTTGACGCCAGGTGCATGTCATGGCAATGAAAATCGTGGCAGTGCATGTCGTGGCAATTATCATCGTCGCAATGGTGATGATTGTTATGGTTGAGTTCTCTGTGTTCCAGCAAAGAGACAGGATCAGCGACTTTCATTCCAAAATTTATACCATGATCTGAGTTAATATGGTTTATTAAAGAGCATGTATCTTCGGATTTGAAATTACAATCTTCCCAATAACATGAAAGATCAGGTGAAGAGACTGCGCCTACGTGATCTCTCAACATGTGTTTCTGTAAATCAAACAAGGTGGAATATGTCTCCGGGCATTGATCCCATTTACATTTCAAGGAATTTTCTTCATTTTTGAACGACCAATTAAAGTTAATAGTATTGTTTTCTTGGCCGATCGAGTTCCAATCGATTGGCTTTTGAGAATGGTGAAATTTTGCTTCTGCCGGATTCGTATCATTGGAAACTGTGTCTTCTTGAATAGTTGACCGTTCGTTACTATAGTTTCTGCTGTTATATTGAATACTTCCTGGAATAGTATTCGTGAAATTCAAATTAAAATTGTCATTCACCATCGGCGTACAATCTGTTTTGCAATTTGGTTTGTGGGGATGTAATTGAATGATATGATGATGATGTGAATAACTCGGTTTATGAGATTGCGATGTCGTTCCCCTCAAGGAGGATTCTAGTAGATTGATACTTTGCGTTTGAGTTTCATGCTGTTTTGAAGTAGAAGCCTCCTTGGGACTATGGTCGTGCGAATGGTTCTGATGATTCAAGTGATTGGCGAACGGAAATTCATACAACGATGAGATATTGCATAGATCGTCCAAAATTTTCAAGTCCATCTGCGAGTTCACAATATGATCATGGCAAGCTCTTGTATGCGATACTGGGTCGTCTGTATTTTGCATTATGTTGGCATTTAGGACGTTAGGGGTATTTAAAGCAATACCACCGGCATCTGATATACTTTTTGAAGCCGTTGATATGTTCTCTGCGGCTGTTGGCAGAGTCTGGGTGGTTCCATGTTTATCACTACGAAAGCTTTTCTCTACCTTTATTGACGCATTTGTATCGGCACTTGAAGTTGAAGTCGTCGACAATGGAGTGTCGAACGAATTTTTATGCGAATGATGATGTGAGTGATGTGGGTTTGAATGAATACCGAATTCAGTTCCGCTGATCTTCTGTTCTTGGCCTAAATTTAGACACTCTTTGCAGAATTTCTCAAATATGTCTCCCACTTCCCCTTCACTTTCACTGTCATTGGCATCGTTCTGAGAGTCTCTGAAACAGTTACTGTTATAGTAGTTCGGTCCACACGTTAAATCACAATTTATTTCGGGCACCTCTGGAATCGCAGTGAAGTACTGATTATTCAGTCCAGCGTTTGGATCACTATTGTTAGCCGTCTGGTTTTGAGTGCTGCTGCTGTTGTTGTGATTTCCTAAGCTGTTTAGTTGAGACTGTAAAAATAGGTCGTTTTTCACCTCCGTGTATATCACCATATCTTTGTCCTTCTGATTGTTATTCCTCGAGCTATCTGCATGTTGGACATCACAGCAAACCTCCAAGATCTTTGGGTTACACTCACAGTCTTCGCCACCAGGAGCTTTTTTGGTAAGCTCATTGCTGCCGCTGCCACTTTTGTGGTTATTTTGGAGTACTTTCCTTTTTTTTGCAGGTAGTAACAAAAAGTCATCATTAAACATTGATGAACCCAAAGGCTGAAGTGCAGTACTGTGCTTCCCGTGAGTATCGCCTGATCTGCTCTTGCCTGTTGAACTCTCGGTTTTGTGATAGTTGATGATCTCGAAATGTTGGCAATCTGAATAGTTCTTACAGCTGTCGCTCAGCACATTGCTAGCGGTATTTGCTTCCTTCGAAAAGGTTGTCGGTACTGCGCAGGGTACATCTATTAATGCGTTGTACGGCACTTTTGTCTCCAGCTTTGGCGCTACGTTCGCATTGGCCGGATCCGCGGTACCTCTACTGTTCGCCACAGCTTTTGGAGAGGTGTGATGAAGATGCCCATGGATGTATGTCATATTGTCATAGTTGTGGATGTGGCCATGGACTATTCCCTCGGCGCAATCGTCGTCCTCCCGTGCGCGGAAAATGTTTGGCATCAGAAATTCTTATGCTTTCCTTAGAAATATACTCACCTAGAATAGTCTTCTCTAAAAGATTCCTTCTTATAATAACTCCGGCTCCTTGAGATCACATACAAAGCAAAACGCAGTTATCTCACTATCGTTCACTCTTTGGTGTCGCTACTTGTTGCAATGACAAAAATGAAACTGTGGCCGGTGTCCCTTTCTTTATGGATTTGGAAAGACGGGGAAAAGTGAAGAAAGCAGCTTTGTGACGAACAGAGTTTTCAGTATTCGCACTAGCGTAAATTCCTGGGGAGTTTCTCACTCTAGAATTGTTGTAGCGCTGCCTGTTGCTGTGACCAAAAAAAATATTAAATTGGTTGAAACACTGCCTGCCGCTGAATTATCCTGCGGTTGTAATAACTAATGTGATGGAGGATATTTACGCTGTAGCAGTACTAAAACAGTTGGATTCGCTTATGGGCAGCAATTCTGATTAAAAGTATAGGCTAATTCCAATCATCGAAAAAAGTCTTCCAGCGACAAAAACAAATCACCTCAGAGGTTATATCCAACTGTGAGATAGCGTTTGAGTTGCCCGAGGAAATCACGCGTAGTAACGCTGTTCGCGCCGCTCCGTCCAAAAAGACAATCACCCCATATAAAGTTTCGATCGACGCTGCAGCACTAACGGCGTCTGCGAATGGATTGAGCGGCCTGGCAGGCTCGAGTGGCCATTCCCGACCCGCAATCCTTGGAAATTTATTGGTTACTCGGGCCTTGGAGCGCTACAGGCAGGGGCACGTTCCGGTCGTGCCAGAATCGCTTGCTAGGGAGCCGTGGCAGTCGACCGGGCGGCCGAGCCTGGTGTACGTGTATAAGCAGTGGCAACTCTCGATTCAGCAACGGATCGTTCTAATATATAAGCGAGCACGCATGCCAGGCTCGTCTTTTTCCACACTGGCGTGTCTGTCTGTCTTGCTGCAAGGACAGCGTCGCGAAGCCTGGCGTGCTGTTCGAGTGGCGCCTCCCCCGTCCGATATACCTGCACCAGGTACAGGACCAATTGCCTTTGGTCGCTCCTGGTGTGTAGCTGAGCAGGGCAGAAAGCCTATGCCATCGACATAGCAGAAGACACTACTTGGTTGCGATTACAGACGTGTGCTTGCTCCAAGGCCGGCCGAGCCTCGCTTAGTGCTCGTACAAATGCGCTTCGCCGTGACAGCGCCCTGCCCTCGGACGTAAGAGGGCCGCTTCACGTTTGAAGTCGTTGGGACGCTATGCGCTGCTGGACTGTAGACGCCACTCCCCGTCCATACAGGTCGCCATGGATACTGGCGCGGCATGAGCCGCCGAGACGCTACGACTTTTGTTACACTTTTCACCGCGCGATCAGGTCGGTGCGATGGGTCCCTCGCTGGATGGGACCCGATGGGTAAGAGCCGGCCGTCTACAGCGTGCGAGCTACGCACCCCAGGACGCGTAAACAATGCGGCCTGATCTGTCTACGTAGTTGTGTACAGTATCTAGTGTGGGCCTAGTGGCCTTGGTGGGCCTGCCGCCCAGCAGTTTCTCTTGCAGACGGATCGCCATCGAGCAAGCGACTAGGCAGCACAGCTTTCGAGCTAGCAACGCGCTCCGTGGGCCGTCGGGTCCAGTGCCCTCTACTATTTGCGCGGCAATCGGCAGTCATGTGATGGCAAACTCACGTGGTGAGCTCACGTGGCGAAACTTTCTTCCCGACTCGTCGCTCGTCTCTTTACGTGCGCGTCGCTCCCCGGCGGACGCTCCCTTCCAGCTCCCAAAGGCCCACTTCCGGACAGGGTCGTCCGAGCGGGTTGTTCCGTTCAACACGGCACATCCCGACCGGCTTCGCTTTTCCCGGGTAACCCGCTCGCGATGGGGGCATATTAAGGATACGGGTTCGGATAAGATCTATGACAGTATCAGCTAATCAACAGGTAACAATAGCTGCAACGATATTCATTCCTTCCATTTTGCGTTGTTTCGATTATAAGTGTTCTAATTCTAACTGTGAAAACACATATATATATAGGGGCTTTTCAATTCAGTTATCCACTTCTCGCAGTAATATTTGAATCATCATACTAAAACAACCTTTCGAAGGATAAAAATCACATAATTATCAAAATGACTTCCAGTATCAATTCTGTCTGCGTTTATTGCGGATCAAGTTTCGGAAATGGAGAAAAATACTCCAAAGAGGCTTCTGCCCTCGGTGAACTGCTACATAAATTAGGCTGGAGACTGGTATACGGTGGCGGCACCACTGGGTTGATGGGTACTATTGCCAGCTCTGCAATGGGGCCAAAGACCGACGGTAAAGTTCTCGGTGTTATACCAGATGCTTTGGTCTCTAAGGAAAGAGAGCCACTTAGCGAAGAAGAATGGAATGCAAAGCTAAAGGAGTCCGTTGACAACCATCAGGGTGCTACCCCAATCTCCTCAAAGTACGGTGAGACTTGCATCGTACCAGATATGCACACAAGAAAGAGAAAGATGGCAGATGAGAGTGATGCGTTTGTTGCCATGCCTGGTGGCTACGGTACGCTGGAGGAGATCATGGAATGTATAACCTGGTCGCAGTTGGGAATCCACGATAAGCCAATCGTGTTATTTAACATCGACGGGTTTTTTGACAGTCTCTTGCAGTTTATAAATCATTCCATCAGTCAAGGCTTCATAAGCAAAAAGAACGGGGAGATCATCCAAGTTGCACACTCAGCGGAGGAGGTTGTGGAAAAGATTTCGAGCTACATAGTCCCCGATGGAAGATTCAACCTTGCTTGGAACGACGAAGGCAAAACCGACCACTGAAGGTTGCTCATACGAGGTTTGCATCAAGTTATATACTTAAATATACTTTTTTTTGTAGACTTGTAAATCTATAAAATTTCAGAATAGACGAAAGGCCGGCAGCATGCGGTTACGATGGAATACCCCGAAAAGTCTAGCACTCGACCCAGGCAATGGCCTCCCTGACGGAAGGCTGATTTTTGCCCTCCTGAATTTCCAATCAAACCTGCGGCGCCTGCACACCTCTTCTCCGCAGTCTGATAATATATCAAACTAGCAGTGCCTTGACGACAAGCAGCAGCCTGCTAGCCGGCGCTAGGGAAGCAACCTCTTCAGGCAAACAAAAAGCATCCGGCCCCAGCGTTGCAGTGAATTCTAAACACGGAACGATGGATGTAGCGCATGCGGTGCCTTGCAGGCTCCAGAATATAATGCATGTCAAATGGATGGATGCGTCGCTGCAACGCGCGGGCTTCGCTCAGATATATGGCGCCTTGAAAAATTCTCGTCATCGCAGTGTCCTCAACAACAGACGTAGAAGAACAACCGTAGATATAGGTCAGGATGTCTTCAGATGCTGCCAAAAAGGTGAAGGTTGCATATACTAATCCTGCTTTTAGGGCTATGGGTATTCCTCCTTTGAAATTCCCTTCCAGAAATTGGATGCTTTTCTGGTCAGTGGTAACGGTATCTGTCTCTGGTATACTTTACGACAAACAAAAGCAGAAGCAAATTCGGGCCCACTACGAGGGAATCGTCAAGCCAATGGCTGATAAGCCATTAGATGTAAATATCAGACCGAGAAAAATTACAGTGTTCATCGCGCCCCCACCAAATGATTATATAGACACGTCTTTGAAAATATGGAGGCGTTACATCAAGCCAATTCTTTACTTTGCAGGAGTTGACTATGAAGTCATTCAAGAAGAGAAGCAGGGTGTCATAAGAACTGAAGTAGCTAATAGAATAAGAAGCCTCAGAAAACAACTAATCGACTCAAAAGGTAAAGAGGTCGTTCCCTCAAAAAATAACACCTCTTTGGATGAATACGATCCCGAACAAGCCAAAAAGTTCAAAACGGAGTTTGATTACAGGGATATCATAGGTATATTCCATCGCAGACCAAAACCGCTCGTCGAAGACGAAGATTCATTGGCCTCTTCCCCAGCGTTGAGCGGAGGTGTCATATGTTTGGGCAGGGGTGCATACAAGGAGTATGTCACCGGTCTGCATGAAGGTTTACTGGGCCCATTGGAACCTTTGCAAGTAGCTGTTCCTCTTGCGGGTGATGCGACGGCGTTGGAGCCCAAGCAAGTGGAGCAGGCTCGAGTGGGCAACGATGCCGATCATGCGCTTAATATCGCCGGTGATGATGAGGTGGCGAAGCAAGACGAAAAAACTTTGGTTAAAGAAGCGGATGGTGAATACAACGGTGGCGTTGAAGAGGAGAAGCCAATCAAAGAAGCAAATGTTTTGAAACCTTTCATCTCCGCGGAAGACTACTCCAATGTCGAACTGCCTCAAGAGTTACCATTGTCGCAACCCGATGCTTTAATCAGAGATCCTAATACTAATGTTCCAATTTTGCTCCATCAACCGGTGCTGGTGATACCCATCCCTAATCTAATAGGGTTCTTGAACTTTCCAGAGAGAATATATAGATTTTACCAAAAAAGGTACTATTGTGAGTCCGTGTGCTCAGCCGTGACTAAGCTTATCGAACAAAAAGATGTTAGGCCTTTCAGCCATCCACAAGATTTGGGTTTAGGTATCGAAGAAGAGGACGACTGGCCAAAAGGCTGGGTCAAGGAAGGTTTGAAAAGAAAAAGTGAATGGACTGCCGAATTGAGGGATGATCCAAGAATCATAGAATATATAACTCTTTATAACGAGAGAAACAACTAGCATGGATGGACGATGCCTTATGCCTTTTCAATATGTAAATATGTATAAATTTTGAAATTTTAATGATTTGTCAACTTTTTTAGAGTTTCCCTTCCTTTCCCGTAAAAGAAAGTAAACTTGAGCTTCTCTACACACTAACCTGACAGAAAAATTCTTTAATTCCCGAAACCATTATTCAAATAGCCTTCTTCTAATCGAGTGTTTGTGATCAAGAGTTGTCTCTGTTTTTAAATAGAGGATACAGCAAGTTCGAATAAGTCTTACTTTGAGCTCCATACTATATTTCAGCTATTCATCACTGCTTATTACCAGAGAAGGAAAAACTCGTCAATTACAGATAAAGCATAACATGTCCACGGAAAGTACCTCCTTCATGAAGAATATCATCGCCGAGCTCAATGAGGTTCTTGAGTGCGATGGACAACCAAATCGTGTGAATAAGGAAATGAAGAGGTGTCTATTGAATCTGAACTCCCTTAATAGTCTCACAGAAAATCCCAGCAGGTTACTCGCAAATATCAAGCGCCTACTTATCGAAAGCCCTTCCAATTCAGAGTTGGATTTCCAACTGATGCTGGAGCTGCTGAGTGGACTCATATCCAAATGTCTTTTTGAAGATGTCTTGAGTGTATTTTCTATTGAAGATCTTATAATGTCATTGCAGTCAGGCGTGTTGCCTTTAATTAGTGCTGCTTGTAAGGTTATCTCAAGATCTTATCCAAAGGGTCTTTTTGCCAACTCAGAGGTATTTGACATTTTATTGAACCTATATTTTGATGTTAACACAGATATATCTGTAGTAAACTGCATCGAAAGCGCATTAGCAGAGCTGAGCTCAGATGAGCTTGTTAGAAGAAGACTACTTGTCAATAACCTGCCTATTTTGATGGCTGTGAGAAAAGGGTTAGAATCAACGGCAATGACTAGGCTCCTCGTGCTTTTAACGATCCAATGTGAATTTATTGATAGAAACGAGTTTAATGAGAAGCTTTTTACTTTACAACCTGACGAGATACTGACACTATTGGCCTTGGATATTGTTATGTTCATACACGTATTGGTCTACTATACGGGCTTGTTTAGGATAGCCAATATCACTAGTGTTAATGCCCGGAACCATGAATGGATACTCAAATACGCTCTCGCTGCGATACCGATATTTGGTAAAATCTACGCCGAGCGTGAAAACTATCCTGACGTCAAGTATTTCGCAAAATCATACCTTTTCAAGTTCTTTAGGAGTGTTTCTTACTTGGAAGATGAGTCATATTTCAGATCTTTAGACGAGGATTATATCAAGATTTCTGAAGAGAAAGGCTTCCTTAAAGATTTCTTATCTTTTGTCAACCCCAGTTATCTGTTTAAATATCATTCCTCCTTATTAAAACGATATACAGAGGTAATTCCCTCAAAGTTGGGCGTACTAAGGAATGTAGCCTCTGATCCCCAATGCTTCCAACTTATCAAGGACCAGATAACTGCAGATTCAATATTATCGATGCCTTACATGGAGCAAATGGTTTTACTTCAGAGATTATCCCAGTTCTCCTATGCAGTTAAGTATATTGTCCATTCGTTACCAAAAGTAATGTCCAGTTTAATTCAGAAGGAGGGTGGGGATATAGTTGAGTCTGAGACCGTCGCCTTAAGGAGTGAAACAATCACAAATTTGCTTAGATTTGAACCCAGTGATTTGGATGTATGGTATATCCCATTGACTGAGGAGTTGGCCAAAATCAACGGCTTTCACACTAATAATCATGCTCAAACACAAGTATCAAGCTCTTACATTCAATAAACTCTGTTTATCAATATTTCATGGTAGGTAAATATTTCCATATATACTGCGGGTATACTTAAACAGTTAAAATATGATCTATTTAATTATATCTGAACATTCCAGCTTATAAGTACAATGAACCTGCCGAAACAATATCTCTATGTATTAGGCTTAAAACGACTTCCATCTTTTCCTTTAGCGCCGCGTTACCTATAGTGCCGGAAACATCAACCAGCTCCTTAATAAGCTCTTCTAATCTCTTGAACATTCTAATCAGCGAGCCCTCATAAACATCCGTCATCTTGCATATCTGGGTAAATGTGGCACCTTTACACCATTCATACACTACTTCCATCAATTCATGTCTGAAACTCTCCACATAATCCTTTTCGACAATCTCGATTTTGGACTCCTTCATGATTTTTGCAATTTTTGCCGCCGTCTCTCTCAATACTTTCAAAGGATCAGCCAACTCCGGTTTTAGACGTGGCGCCTCTTTACAACGCTCTTGAAAGGCAAAACAAGAAAGGAGAGCTGCAACTTGTTCCGGTTTTAACTCACTTAAGTTACCATTGAAAAGAAGTTCAGTCAGCAGTAATTCATCACCACTAGATATCTCACAAGCAACTCTTCCTTTTAATTCTATGATATCGCTCTGGGTACAGAAACCCAGACGACGCAAAACTCTTTTACGGCGGCGTAAGTCATCCAACTGTATGACAGCTTGAGATTCGTTGATCTTACGCTTCAGTTGCTTCATTTCGTCATTCATCATGTGTTTTCTGCTATACTTTTCATACAATTCCTTCAACCTTACAGATTGGGAAAGTGGGTTAGAGAATAACCTTGACTCTAAGACATCGATTTTTCTCAACAGCTTTTTGAAGTCCTCATCCTCAATTTTCATGTTTTTAACTGGGTCAATTAAAGGAATGCCATCTGGAAATCTACGGTCGACTTCTTTTAATGACTTAGCTACAGTTTCTTTTTGGCCATTTGCTTTGATATCCTTTGGCATAAACAGTCTGATATTACCGATTCTACTAATAGATTCCAAGGTTACCGGAATGATAGCACACACAGCCATTTCTCCGTCATGAGCAGGGCGGATTCCCTCAGGAAAGGTGGGATTGAAGGGCTTCACTAAATTCACAGGAGAGTCCACGTACATTGTATTGACAAGAACGTTTACGATGTAGGATTCATGATCAGTGTACTCCATATTAGAGTTACGCTTATTCATTCTTTTTGCAAAATCGACCACCACAGCCCAACCGTAATTATTTTTGCCTTCAATTGAAATCTCCACCATTCTGCCAGGCTGTAAAAAGCTCAAAACATTCGCAGGATGAGTGATAACATGACGCACGTCATCATTATAGCCGTCGAGGGTCTGCCTTATTTCATAGTACTGCTTTATGTTCTCTTCATCATCCACTTGAATGCTGTCAGCTTCGGTTTTTAAAAGCGCTAGTTGTTTTTCCATAATTGGCACAGAGATTACATTCTGAAATTGGTAAAAAGAGCTCTCCAGCATGAATTCGGGCGATATACCCTCAACTCTCATTAAATTTAAAATCATATTATAACCGAGGTGGAAAGCTGAGTCTAGCCTGTCCGCTTGGCCCTTAACCATGCCTTTCGCAACCTGTGGCTCCATCTTTTCGTCGATCATCATAATGACAATACCTCTATCGTCTAAACCACGACGACCTGCACGGCCAGACATTTGAATATATTCACCACCAGAGACCCAGCGAAATTGTTGACCATCCCATTTTCTCACAGAGGTGAAGACAACAGTTTTGGCAGGCATATTTAGCCCGATCGAGAATGTTTCAGTAGCAAATAGCACTTTTAAAAAACCCTCCTGGAAAAGAATTTCTATCACTTCTTTCAAAATTGGAAGTAAACCTGAATGATGAATACCAATACCCCTCCTCAGTAAAGGCAAAATATGCTTGATTTGTGGAAGGTCTCTGTCAACCTCAGGTAATAAGGCGATGGCATTATTAAAAATTTTAGTTAAAGCTTCCTTTTCGTCTTCCGTGTTAAAGTCAAGCTTTGACATCTTGAGAGCCAATTCCTCACAGTCACGCTTGCTGAATGAGAAAACAATAACCGGATTATATTTGCGTTTCCAGATCATTTTCACAATTTTGTAAATGTCTCCCTTTGAGTCACCTTTTGCAGCACCACCTTTATAGGTTTGGCCCCTCTTACCCTTGGAATCAACCGAGTTTGGGTCGTCGCCAGACTGGTTACTAATCGAGGTCATGGCCTTTTGAAAATTCTCCTCTCTGAATGTACTCTTCTCGTCAACAACTAGATATATCCCTTCACCATGAGCAGGAAACAAATAATGCTGCAAAGGAGTTGGACGGAAATCTGTGTAAACAATATGACATGGCTGAACGTGGATCTTACAAACCCACTCTGCGAATTCCATAGCATTAGGAATTGTGGCAGATAAGAAAACGTAGTGAACCTTGTTTGGTAAAAGAATTATCGTTTCTTCCCAGACGACACCACGCTCCTTGTCTCTCATGTAATGCACCTCGTCAAATATAACCCACGCCACTTCTCTCATCACTTCACTACCTCTGTATAACATACTTCTTAGAATTTCTGTTGTCATTACGAGACAGCCTGCATCAGGGTTGATAGTAATGTCGCCAGTCATAAGACCCACATCTCCAAATTCTGCTAACAGCTCTCTGTATTTTTGATTTGATAAGGCCTTGATTGGCGACGTGTAAATAACCCTCTGCTTCTCCCGAAGAGATTGCGCAATGGCATACTCAGCCACAACTGTTTTACCTGCGGATGTATGAGCAGAAACCAATACAGATTCCCCCCTATCAATACACGAAATCGCGGTGTCTTGAAACGGATCTAAGGTAAATGGGTAGGTTCTTGCCTCGTTCAATCTTTTATGTTCACCAATAGGTCTGTAGTCATAGTTTGGAGGTAGCGCGACTTGATGACGAACTTGATGTGATAGTTTAACCTTCCCATCTTGATCTTCTTGGGTAGCCCCCGCACTCATTAACCCAGCAGATGCTTTTACTTCTCTTGACGATTCCTGCTCGAAGGCGTCCGTCACTACGGGTACCACGGCTGACTGTTTCTTTTCCTCAATCAGTTTTCTTTCTTGTTTCTTCCGCTTACCCAAAGAACTTTCACCTGAATCATCGTCATTATGACGCTCCTTATCCTCCGCAAGAGGTCTCTTAGAAGACTCTTTCTCAGCTTTGGGCTTTTCTTCGATCTTGGAATCCACGTTCACATTTTCTTCTTCTTCTCTATCTTCCTCTGCGATGGGAAGATCGGGAAGCTCTATAGGATCCTCATTGAAAGCATCAAATAAATCTTCTTCCGCCATTACACTGTCACTGGAAGGAACAAACCAAATATTCTATATATTGCTTGGACACTGTCTGAAGATTTCGTATTAAAGATTTATTTTCAGTATTTTCATGCTCATCGCTCTTTTCATTTCAATTGCAAGCGCCGAAAAAATTTATTGCAAGATCATTGGCAACGACCAACATGTTCTATATGATATCCTACACTAGCTAGCGGTAAATTTGCTTTAAGATCTGGCCTTGAAGGGCGTGATGCAGAATACAAGATTGAGAGTATTAAAAGTCTTTACTTAGTGATATAATGAGTACGTCTGCGAGCTATTTGCCCAAATTAATGTGACTACGCCTTTGTGTCGGTATCCGGAATAATCCTGTCGAGAGATAATAGCGTAGTCCATCTTTCTCGGTCGTATTCACTCATTACTACATCCGGATAATGGGTAGCAGATAGGTCAGACGACTCTGCTGTGTCCCCCGAGTTGGTTTGACTCAATTGTCGTTGGTCCGCACCTTTTTGGTTCAGCGTTGTGTTTGTGAGCTCATCTGGACCGCACCCCGATCTAGAGGAACCATTTTGAGGGTAAAATAGACCACTTGCTGTACGAAAGCCATTTTCGGCGGCTAAGCTGTGTCGTCTATCTTTGAAGATTGATCCACTGGTTGATTTTGTGGGCGAATGATTGCTTTGTAGGGTATGGACGTAGCTGAAATCAATACTTCTACCTCTTTCGTGAACGTGCTTCTGCGAATCGAAATATTCATGTGTACTCTCCAAACTTATCGAGTGGTTAATCATTGAGTCTGAAATATTAGAAATGGAAAGTTTTTTGCCCATTTTCTTTAGCCGTTGGGATCTTGTGGGCGATGATTTGGCTGTTGAACTAATGGCGATATTACTCGAGTTTGAAAAAAAATGGTTAGCCTGGGAAAGCGATCTTATGTCGTTGGATCCAGTTTTATATCCGCTTCGCAGAGTTTGTGCCCGTTGTTGACTTACTGCTGCATTTCCACTGATGATTGAAATTATTGATTTTGTTGGAGAGTGTCGAGTGCTGGTCCTTATTAGTTCTTTAGAGGCTCTTTCCATAATTAAAGATGACGACTGGTCCTGCTTTAGGCCGTCTTGCATCAGTTGACTCTCTTCCTCCTCATCATTTTCACTAATATCGTTGAAGTAATCTTCTACAGCACTGATGGTGTCAAGGTCGTTATTCTCCATATGCAGCGAATCATCTGTCGACGTCGGATTGTTTTTAGTAGGATAGCTAAAGTTTGACTTTTCTTGCATACCGTTGTACTCCATACTCTCCTCTTTTCCGGTTGTAAATTGGAATGCCGGTAGCAGAATGTTATCCTGAAGATTTGCTGCTCTTTGAAGTATTGATGATTTATTCTTTTCCCACATATCCAAGGTAACGATTTCGGGTAGGTCTATGTCATCTCTAAAATTTGATGAGAAACTGCCGGGATTTTTACTGTGAACGGCCGGGATCCTAGGAATATTGCCAAGATCGTTCTTTTCTAAAATATTAGGGCTAGTCCTCACGAATTTGAAGTCATTTTCAATCGGCAGCGGAACCAATGGAGATATTTTTGACGCATCATGTCTTATGGAATTGGTTCTAGATTGCGGAGGCGTATCTATGACGCTTAAGCACGGCGGCAACAAAGCACTATTAATCCTTTCAATGGCGTTTCTCTCTGATTCCAATGCTGGGGATGATTGCGAGTTCGAAGATTGAATACCAGGAGCCTGTAGGACAAGCTGAGAGGTATCGGTAAATTGAGATGTTGTTTTATCTTTCCTAGCTCTTGCTGCACAATTGCTCTGTACATCAGCAGACGATGAGTTTATGAAGTTCAGCACGCTTTTTGAAAGATCTGGTATGGTAGAAAGCCGAGTTACATAACGGTCATCTATATTTTTGGGTCTCGCATTATTTTGTCTGCTATTTCTACTCTCAGATGCCGGTTTTTTAGATTTCGATTTTTTCGAACGTCGTAGCCTGTATATAAAAGATTCCTTTATCTTTGGACTACCTGACGCGCGAATGGATTTCAATCCACTACTCTTTCTTGACATGCTTTGTGGCAATGGTGCATCTCCTTTGGATAGTTTATGTTTAACGACGGAAGGGAATGAGATTTCATCTGATAGTTCTCTGGTAGGTAGGTCATTAATGTGCCATACTTTAAAATAATCTGGGTGGTTGGCTCCATGGATTGGATCAATGCTAGGGGTTAAGGTTTGAGACGAGTTTTTCAGGGGAACATATTTATCTGAGTATTGCAAGTATTGGGATTTTTCGTCAATAAAATCCGTGGGTGCTTCAACTCTACATTGATGCAATTTCAAAGACCCAATGACCACGCCATTGATAAATAAGGTGAACATTAATAAGGAATCTAAGGTTATAATCAATGCATTCTTGAGATCTGTCTCGGGAAGATGGAAATGTTTCCTGTTATAATTGAAATACTCTACAGCAGCACCCATTGTGATCAATTGAATAATGGTAGTCAACACCTTCAATGCCTTTAATTGCAGAGACTTGATACTTGCTCTGTTGGGATATACTAAATAGCAGAAATAGGCTAGTCCATGTATTATGCCGGAGCATGACATTACAATCAAAACTGCTTCGGTTTGATGATATAAGGCGACCAGCGCAATGCATACTGACGATGTGGCAAATGACGTTAAACAACTCAGCGTAGTGACTAGTAATTGGGGGAGTGAATCACGATTTCGATCCTTCAACACCTTCGTGGGCAGCGTTTCTTCCAAGTCCATGGCAGTACTTTCGATGGTGGACAAATGTGCAACAGCGTTAGATCTGGTGACCTTAGATAGACCTTTTAACTAGTTCGCAGGGAATGAGTACACACTAAATCAATGCCCTGGCTCACTAATGCAAGGAACTTTTTTCAAGATCCCCTCAGATCTTGTATTTTTTGTATTTATTTACATATTACCCTTTTAGGAAAGAACTTGATTTTTATAACTTGTAGTAACATACAGCAAGAGCGGACTCCCTAACGCATCTAGCACAACATTAGAACACATTTGATTGTAGTCTTACACTATTAGAAAGCTGGCAGCTTCCATTTTGCTACTTTCTATCTATGTGCTTGAATCTACCTTACGCGATATAAGACTATCTCTGATTGCTTGAAGTATCTTCGACCGTCTTCATCAACAATGACTAAACTCAGGTAATTCTTGACGTTGAAGTAGTTGCAACTCATATCTGGAATCAGATCATAGCCTCCCAGAAATAACCTGATTGGAATGGTTTCGCCCTTTACAGGGGATCCGTCCATTATTTCATATCGTATGGCCGTAGAGTCAATTAGATAATTTGAAGGCTGCAGGCCAGATGATTCCCTTGTAATCAAACTCAGCTCCATATGTTTGATTTTCAATCTCGTTAGTAAGAAATATATTCTACCTACGATAACATCTTTCAGACTATATTGAGCTTTCGAGAATTCAAATTCAATGTGTAAACAATTCTCTATACCAATGTCCAATTTTACAGGCTGTGGTTCCTTCCGTATGCCATCAGAGCTGCGGCTGTCATCTGCGTTAGAACCAGAGGCCACTGCTGTCCCTTCCGCGGAACTATTAGTGGGACGTGGGTTCGTGTTTGTGATGATCGCTGCCGGCGACACTGGGACTTGGTTGTAGAGGTTGACCCAGAATTTTTTCACTTTAGCGATGTCAGTAGTCTTCCTTATGACTGTGACTTTAATATAATACGAGACATCGACATTTTTACCTTTATAAGATTCATAGCGTTTAGCTAAATCCTTGAACATAAAACTGTAGCTTTGTGCATGCTGTAATTCGCCCGCAGGGCAGAGATCGTAGCTCAGACATAGAAACTGTTCGACAGGATTTTTTCTAGACTCAGTGAGACTACTTGAAGAGGCAGATAGTTTTCGGGACGAGTTTCCACCACTGTTGCTACCCCCGTTTACCTTGATCATATCTATGGATCCAATAACAGATATTTTGACCCCTAAATGTTCCACTCGTTTGCCCTCCTTGACTCGCAAAGTTACCATTCCGCTTATGGTCTCACCATCCTCGTAAAGGGGAAGAGTATCTTTGAGTGTTTTAGACCCGGTAGAATTAAGCACGTCAACATGTCTCCTTGATTCTTCCCCATCTAGTAGGATCTCGATGTCCACTGGGGACTTGAAGAATAAACTCATCGGAAGCTCAAAAAAAATATTTCGAAACGACTTAAGAATGCGATTCTTTTGGTTAACTGACTCAATAGTAATAGTGTCCAACACTGCAACTTAAGCTACTGTGAATAAAACCCAAGATTAGTTAAAATGACACCATCAATATCATTCGCTTCCACAGCCATAGACTGAAGTGCACGTACATAGCGATGGAGAACCTGACCACAGTCGATAAATGGATGAATGTAAAATTTCAAGTTTGAACCCCAGGGATTATAGCTCACTTGTAACATGAATTATAGCGTGGTTTCACCACTAGGATTGGTTATGGTTATTTACGGAGTTTTTCCATGGAGCAGGAGAAGAGATCGTTTGCGGAGGTCTGGATAATCACCCACGCCAATAAACTACCATTCACACGACTGAGCAGTCAATAGATGTGCAAGAAGAAAGTTAGGGCCAAATTATGGGTTGCAAATATAAATGCAACTGTTTTACGGACCTCAGTATGCCTTTGAAAGGTCCGATGATCACGTGACTTCATCTTCATTTCGTTACCATGTTCGGTCCTCAACTGTTTGAAATAAATCTGGCGATGGGCATCATCTACATAATCAATGTAGGGGAAGACACTCGCGGCTATTGGGCGTCATACGATCAATGAGTCTTCCCGAATCTCGACTGAATTCGTTATACAAGGATTTTCGACCTCTAAGAGAGCTAAACTTAGACGGGTATTTAGCTAACGTCGGTACGTGGCGAAAATACCTGAGTGATGAATTTCTCCGTGGATCTAGCTCTGTAGTATTTCACTGCGGGTTGGATTTACTGAGGAAATTGGCTAGGGAACCATATGGTACTCCGAAAAGTATAGACGTTGTAATAAATGAGCTGGTACAAGAGGGCTACTTGGTCACCTATGAGGATTTTTGCAACGGTTCTATGTACCCCAAAGAGCCTCCTAAGCTACTCAAATGGATGGGATTGAATTTAGGCCAGCGCCATAAGTTCGAAAGTAGGAACAACGAGACTCCAACTAATTACCTGAAGGAGTTAGATCTGCTGATTAAGCCTATAATAGAAAAGATGTTTGAGAGCATTTATAAAAGAATAGAAGAAGAAATCATATCGCCTGCAACAGGAATCGCAGATCTCATTTTCAGCGTGGAAGAATTTTACGAAATTGCTGGATTTAACAAGTATATGAAAAATGATGTTCTAAATTTTGAAATTATGATGATTTACTTGAGCCGTTACCGAAATGTTCTCAATCAAAAGGGAGACATTGTGAAGATCACTGCAGAACCAGTTTCTGCATTATTCAAGGACTCTTCGAGATCTTTTACCGAAAATGACTTGAGGATTGCTGCCTTAAAGAAGAGTATTTCGAATGTTAATGGCCAAATCAACAAAGTGGAGGGTGAATTATCTCAATACTCTCTTATGCTTAAAAAATCAATGCAGGATGGCTCCTCACGAGAAGTCCAAAAAGAGTATTTGTTGGGGAAAAAATTGGCACAAAAGTATCTTACTACATTGCTTTACTATCGCAACAACTTGAATAGAATCAGACGTGACATTAATATGGCATCCACGAACGAATTGATTATTGGTTCTCTAAATGATTCCAATAAATTGCTGAAATCAATCAACGAATCCACCGGCTCGGTTGATAAATTACACAAACTGTTAGATGAAATCAAAGAACAAAAGGATAAGACTGAGGAAATAAACAATCTGCTGGCAAATGATGAGGACTACCAGGGTGATGACGAAATTGAGAAAGAGCTTCAAGATTTGATAAAAGAAAGAGAGCTGACGGCTGATACCGAAACATCAAGTTTGGACAAAGAAAATCTCCTAGACAAATTGCGGCATTTGGAAATTGCGGCGACGGAGGATGAGAATGGTCCATCCATGCCCATGAGTTCAGTTAAAAACGAGAACGCCATATCGACGTCAAACTTGAGTAGTACCGAAAAGCAACCAGTAGCAGAATTATAAACACCTATACATGTCTCACCCTCACTTCTTTTACTTACTATAATAAAAATCGCCTTCTGTCGCGAAAGGACGTAGATATTTCTTCAACTGTCATCTGACTTTGTCCCCAAGTTGATGTTGTTCCCATTGTATGTCGAGGGTTCCTTATCTTCATCTTCTTTATTGACAAATTGATAGACGTTTGGCGTAACACATCTCGAAGGCAAACTTAATTCCGAGGTATTATGCTTCACTTGCTGGTCACTTGTTGATTGAACGGGTGTTGCTTGCTTAGATGGTATTTCGGGTTCGATAGATCTTAGCTCCGAGTGGGACGCTGGCCTTGAAAATTGCTCGTCACTGCGCGTATCAATACGTTGCTGCAAAGGCGACTCGTCCTTGGTCTCACTCAAATGATGCGAACTATTTTCTGAGTAGCTAATATTCTCTTGATTTTCAGTTGCCCACCAGGCGGAAATACCACCAAATACCTTACCTAGCAGACCTGGCCCCTTCGCGTCTGCGACGTTTGATTTTCCGCTTGCAGGATCAAACGGTTTCAAGATCAGTGCAGACCGGGGAAGCAATTCCAGGTCTGTTAAAGTTTTCAGTTCATCTGAATCCGCGAATGTGATTCGTGGTATATTTCTATGGAAAGAGTAAGGGCAATCGCCGTCAGTTCTACTGCGATCAACCCATGTTCTTACGTCATTAAGCTTGTCACTAGAATCAAATTCTTTAGTTAAAGTATTCCCATTGGTTAACCGTATTAGCAGTGTGCATTTTTTTGCATTCAACCTACTAAGGTCCTTTATGTTGTCATGAACATTGATGGACTTTTTTGAGCTTTCAGCAGCGGGTGGATGTTGAAGCGCTTTTCGCTCTGCTTTGTCTGCTTCAACAAGTCTTAATATGCGTTCTCGTTCTTCTCGCTCTAATTTTCTCTGTTTTACGAGTCCCTCATGGTACTTTTGCTGCGATGTTTCCTCAACCTTATCCCTGAAAGCCTTAGCCAATGGTTTACTGGCAGAAGCTAGCTGAGGAGCCTGTAAATTCTTTCTAAGAGTTTCCCAATGAGAGCTTGTCGGGGAAAGATCACTATCATTATCTTTGATAATAGTAAGCAGCTTACCCTGCTTGACTAAATATAAGCTGGGGACAGCTACAGAAGGGAACAACGCTTCGAAATACCGAAACTGCTCGGAGCCCCCAAGCAGCTTCAGCCATACCGCATATGGTTTTATCTCATTGGCAAGTTCCTTTTGAAACCACGCATCTAACCATCGATCGTCGCCAGATGTGACGTACACCGCCAGAACCTTGTTCTGTTTCATGGAAAGCGCCACAGCTTGCTCGACCGAGTCCACAAAAAAATCACTTAACATCCTCAACAGCACTATAAATAAACGCTACTTTTCAGGCCGTCACCAGGTTTTTTAGAGGGTTTCACAACTTATCTGAAAAGTCTGGTAAGCCTTGTATTCGTAAAAGACAATTATATAGGTCAGACTAACCTAATTTTACGGAGATCATAAGAAACGATTTTTCTACGAACATGGTTGAAAAAGGTAATATTGAAAGCGAATCAAATCTGATCTTTACATATGTATAGCGACCCAGGTATCATACGATTCACGCCGTGTGCTGTCTGCAAGTGACACATATATGGAGTGCAGCGATTCGAGCTTGCCGCTGATTAAGGATGTCGTTTTGGGTGAAACAATAGGGCAAGGTGCCTTTGCATGTGTTAAGACAGCCCACCTGAAGATTGATCCAAGTATCATAATCGCTATTAAGTTTGTTCATATTCCAACCTCAAAAAAGTTTGGCTTGAGCGAGAAAGATGTCGCAGGCGAAGTAATCCTTCAATCGAGGTGCTCAAAACACTCAAATATCTTAAGAGTGATAGATTGTAATATTTCTCAGGACTACTTGTGGATTGCCATGGAGATGGCAGATGGAGGAGATTTGTTCGACAAGATCGAGCCAGATGTTGGCGTTGACTCTGACGTCGCGCAATTCTATTTTCAACAACTGGTGAATGCAATAACATACCTTCATGAGGAGTGCGACGTAGCTCATCGCGACGTAAAACCAGAAAATATTTTGTTGGATAAAAATGGCAATCTGAAGTTGGCAGACTTTGGATTGGCCTCCAGATTTAAACGCAAGGATGGGTCGCGCAGAATATCTAGTGATCAGCGTGGATCGCCTCCCTATATGGCACCTGAAATTCTACATTCAGAAGAATACTATGCGGACGCAACAGATATATGGTCAATTGGAATTTTGGTGTTTGTTATTCTTACAGGGGAAACCCCATGGGAGTTGCCATCTTTCGAAGATGAGAATTTTGAACTTTTCATATCCAATGAAGGAAATCTGAATTTAGGACCTTGGTCAAGATTAGACTTCACACATCTGAACTTGCTGAGGAAAATTTTACAGCCGGCCCCTACAAAAAGACTGAATTTAGTTAGCCTACGACAACATCCTTGGTACACTTCCCAGGCGAAGCTATCCGACACAGAAGGATTCTGCAAAGATCCCTCCCTGCTGGCGAAAAAATTATACTCCAATTTGAGAGTTTCGTTGAGTGATGACGATTATAACAGATTCACCCAGGATCAGCCAAACGAATATACCAATAGCCGAAAGCTAAGCTCTACCCAGCCTGTAGAAACAGATTTAGCAGCTTTGGAACATGATGATGGTGGCTACTTTGGCTTCACGCAAACTGCGATAACACAATACGATTCCTCTCGCTCGAGACATGATCTCCATATGACTCAAGATACTAAATGGCTAAACTATATAAGTAGGGACGTTGCGGCCTTGCAATTTCGATATGACGGTGATATGAGTGCTTCGTCGCTTTTGCAATTCAATCCTAATAAGCTGACTAAATTTTATTCCGACGAAGGCATGGATACGCTACTTTCATCTTTTGAAAGGGCACTTAGGTTGGCGGGCATAAATGTTCGTCGTGATCTCTACCAGCATTTTGTTAGTTTGTCGAACTCGATGGGTGAAGATGGCGCTTTCCCATTAATGATTAATATCAAGACACTTGATCGAAAGGGTGCTAGCCTATATGGGACAGTATCTATTAGGATAGTACAAGAAAATCTAAAAAGTATTGGGTTTGAAAGGAAGAGTGGAGATCCTCTTGAATGGAGAAGATTGTTCAAAAGAGTTGCTCTATTTTGCAGAGATATTATCTTGGTCCCTAATTAAATTTATATGTACCGCACCAGAAACATAATTCCAGGTATATCGTACTTCTAAGGTTACTTTAATCATTAAGTAACGTATATAATTCGTCTTCCTAAAAAAATAGCCTCAAGAGCCATTGTCGTGTTCCAATTGCATCATGAAATCCAAAAGTTCGACTCTCATATTTCTTTTTTCTTCTGCTGGTATATTGGAAAGATCTTCCGCTGAGAAGCCACGCAGTCTGTAAACCAGGCGGCGTGCCTTTCTGCTCGGGAAATGAACTCTCAAAGACGGAGTTACCTTTTCTGAGCCCAAGTGAGGGTACGCGGCTGTATCTTCTGGTTGTACGGAAAACTCATGGTCGGTTGTTTCGGGACTGCAATCCTTTATCGTATCGTTTATAATTTCATCATCCTGCCTCGAGACCATACATTCAGCACTCGAACTTTCCATTTTTTGTGTTTCCAATTTGACCAACGACTCATTTGCAATCCTTGACGAGTTAAAAATCGGAAAACGTATTTCAGAAAAGATTGACGTATCGGGATCTTCATTCCGGCTGTGCAAGTTAGAAGGCGAAGCATTTTCTTGTTTTATTGAAAAGGGTTCAGTTTCATTTTGAGGCAGAACCACTTCATTTTCAGCTGAAGCCAAGTTCTTATCTAGGCAAGCAGGTTTTTTCTTTGGTGCAATGACTGAGCTTGATGATTTCTTACTTGTTCTTTTACCAAGATGAGAAACTTCTTCGATAGAGGGTGCACGTTTAGTCTTATTTTCTGCAAAAAAGCTTTCCTTCTCCAAATTTCTTTCCTTAGAAGCTGGGATTGAATCCTGAGCCTCTCCTAATGTAGTTTCAACGTTTGTAGCGGTTAAAACCATATACCCCTGTATGCGGCTCGTCGTTTCTCCAGTAGGTTTATCTTCATGGTTCGCTACTTCACTGAAATTTTGTCGCTTCGTACTTGTTTCATGTAGTACTTCATCCTTTTCATAGCCAGATTGGGGCCCATTGTTGACGGCCCTCAATTGATCCTCACTATTCGAAACAATGTGAGAACCTTGCGTGGCAGGTATCTGGATATCTCCCTCAAATTTATCCGATTCTTGATTACTATCAGAGATTTTGCTCAAAAGGTCAAAAGAATTCACATCCTGATTTTGTGTGTTACTTATTTGAAACTCTTCTGTCACCAATTTTTGTAGTGATGTCGAAGTAGAGCTAAAATCTGGAATACCTATGAAGGAGTCACGATGCAGTTCAACGAAACTTGCGAAAAAGGAAGCCAGGCTTGCCACATATGCTGTCCGCTTACCACGCACTGAAGAAATAAATGACTTCAAGATGTCAATCAGAAGCTTTTTGGAATATTCAAACAAAGATTTCACAAACACCTGGAACGTCTTCTCTAAGCCACTCTGCTCATCTGGTGCCAACCCGAACGATCTGTCAACGAAAAACTCCACAACCTCAGACCTGCAAAGCGAAAAAATCTGGAACTTTTCCAGACGCAACAAGCACTCGGTAATTTCACAGTTATAATTGAGAGAGGCCGTCCTATACTTTTCTTTTATCAGATCAACCAATGGGGAGTTGAGCGATCCACACTTATTAGCCATGAAAGCAACTGCGTTGGGTGTCATATATTTCGATTTGTCGGTGCCAACCTTCGAGAACAAGTCGGTGATATGATGTGTCCCGTGATTCTCTACACACAATTCAACCATGATGCTCAAGTGTTTCCATAGGCTCCGCTCATAAAGTTTTTCCAATAAATTCACAAGAAAGACAACCTTTTCAGGTAACATTTCTATTTCTAGATTATCATGGAAGAAAATATCCTTCAGGTAACGAGGCACCTTGAACATCAAATCAAACTCTTCATTCTCCAAAAACCACTGAAGAACAGTCAGCTGTACAAGTTCGGGTTCCACAACACATAGTTCCATTATTAAGGGCATGTCTTCTTTTGGAAGAATGAGTGAAACGAAAGGCTTGTATTCGTCGGATATATAAGCGAAGAATTGTGGATTTTCATGAATCGTGTGTTTCACAATATGGTGGAGATTCCATTGTATCAAAAAGGGAAGAATCTTAACAAAAAGTAGCTTTCTTTTCGGTAGCTCACTCTTGAGTATGGACATGATTTCGTCTCGAAACTTGGTATATCTTTTTGAAAAAATAGTTTTGGCATAATTTGATATGACTTCGTCATCTGATGTGACAGGGTCCAGAAGGCTGCATATACTCAAATTATGACTGCTTATGGCGCAAAAATGCAAGACGCTCTCGATAACAGGAAGGGTGGGAACTATCTTGGCTATTTCAACCAACAGCGGCAAATCATCCTCTGTGACGGCTGTATAAAATAATGATGACCCAATCCAATTAGAAGCGTATTTCTTATAAATAATATTGCCTGCCTTTAAAAATCTGTGGACAATACGTATCTCAGATACGGTCCCCTTGTTTGTTGTGATGATATCCTTTAATAAATTGATTCTTGGCTCAGCATCTTCCCCGACCAAGCCAAGCGTTTTAGTTGAAAATTCATTGAATGTGTCATCGTCTGTGAAAAGCAATTTCGCGAATGAGCGTGAGAGTACACAACATAACCTGCACACAGAGGACGAGGTGAATACTGAGTTTTTCTGTTCACTTAAAATTGATGCTGTCATTTCATTGAAAGCCTTGAAGTGAAGAAAATCTACAAAATTCATTGGAAGATGGTAAAGCAGAGAGGAAAATATACTTGTATTAGTTTCTAAGTCTGATGGGTTGCTTTTCATAGTGGAAAACAGCAACGCCATAATACTTTCATAATTCTCCTTTATGATCTTTGGGGGAAGTCCTTGGATATCGTTCAATTCAGTACCAGCAGATGCAATGACTTTGAGAATTTGACTACTTTTTCTATTGTTAAGCACTTGGCGACGCTTTCCAATTTCAAGTAGCTTCAAAAGATATCTTGATGCCGCCGATTTCAGTTGCCTACTTTCTGAGGTATGTATGTGTTCAACAAATATGGCTGAAATCAAATTACTCCAGAAGAAACCAAACTTCTCTGGGTTATTTGAGGCGGAGGAGCATGTGGCATAAATCACTCCGGATAGAAAATACATCAAGCCTTCCCTCGTGACGGGGTCCGAGTGATGAGCCTTCGAGTATTCAAATGGAACTGTCAACAATGAAACCAATTGTAAATCTGTATCATTCGGGCTATCACGTATGTGTGCGCAAACGCAGTATGTAACGATACGCCAAGCCTTCAAAGAGAGCAGTCTTGCAGTAGGGTTTCCGACCTTGAAACATATATGATTCAACTCCAACCATCGTTTCCCTTCTTCTTTTTTCATTCCAATGAGCTGCTCACGGCTATTGTAAACCAATCCTGTAACTGCTAGCCATAGATCCATGGCGAGCTTGTATTCCTCTTTAACCAGTGTCAAATATTCAATCTGCATCCGCAGTAAGTCTCCTAATCTCAATTCACTATCTTGAATTTGATCATGCTGGAGAACCTTAGAGAGCAATCTTCGTGGTACCATATCCCGGACTAGGGAAACTTCAACGCATTTGTGAATTTCTGCATGGGCTTGTGAATTATTGAGACACTTCTTCAATAGATCCAGAAGCACAGAAGTAGCCGTCACCAAAATTTTCAAAGAGTGAGCTTCATCATCGACAAAAATACGCGGTAGCACTTCTGTAGGCAGCCATTTCAAGATAGATTCCACCATTATCTGAGGATATTTTGAAATGAACCTCTTCATGAGCAGTAATCTTTCACAAGTCAAATTAACGCTCTGAATTTCTTTAGTGTTGATGACTGCCAGCAGTATATCGACTATCTCTTCTCTGGATAAATAATAGATCCCAAAATTTTCATTCGCCAAAAGCGATATTTGAGCTGCAAGTATAACCTTGTTGGAGTTCTCATGTACCAAAGCTGCTTTGGATACAGTGTAAAAGTCTTTCAATTTTTTCTGCAAGTGTATCTTTTTATTCAAATACTTCATTATCGTGAAATTTGAAAGAATGAATCCAATAAACCTAACGATTTGCACGTAAATTCTGGAGACAAAAGGATCCTTCCTGAATTTTTTCGAAAGCAATTTGTGCTGCTCGTCAATCAACTGCGGGAGGCATACAGACGTTATTCTCTCTAAAGTGTCTATAAGAACCCTTACTTTCCTCTCTGATGTATCGTTGACACGCTTAGATGAGGAAATTGGCACGATATTGTTGAAGGTTGCATATATTTCGAATCTCCGAGAAGTATATTCATCCTCTTTTTTTTCTAAAAGCTCCAAACCACCGGTGATAATACGCTTAAATTCCCCAAGATTATTAGAGTCAAGTAGCCCATGTACTTCACCACTTACCCAATACTCCAATGTACCGGGATCTATGCCAGATATAATGGTGTTACCAGATTCCTTTGAGATTGATGAGTATCTGGCGGGCGACCTATTATAGGTCAGGTCACTCACTGTCTTTTGGATCTCACCGCAGTTCCTCAGTATAGATTTAGAGGGTCTCGATGTCATGGGGGGTATAGGGGAGGACATTATAGCACGCTGGGTAGGAGAGGATTCAACCTTGTCAGAAAATGCAACAGACTTTCCCGAGGGAGACCCTCTGGAGCTATCCTCATTGGTTCTACACTTAATGTCAGCCGAAAGCGAAATCAAATCTGGCTCCTGAGTTGGAATTTCCTCACCTCGGACTACTCTTCTTCTCTTTGGAGTGGGTGAGGTATTGTTATCGCTATTCAAAGGCCGTACTAACGACGGAATAGGAAGGTGTGAGTTAAGCCATGGAAGCGAGCTGGGAGGTGTAGCAGAGCGGTTTTTACCCTGGCTTCTTCTACTAATGTGTTGATCTAGCATATCGATAGCTCGCAACTTATTACCTGAGGGTGATGACCTGGAGGAACTCGTCATGTTCAGATATCGGTGTGGCTAACAACTTAATCACGCAAAAGGCTCAAATATGCAATAAGGTGGCGTCGATGCTCAGAAAGCTGGACTATTTCACAAGTGAGCAATATCAGTTCTCGCTTTTTGATTGTTAAGAAGTGTGAGAGATGAGGTCGATCTACGGTGCATTCTTGTAAGTGATCATGAGGCCCTAACGTGATTTGACGCGTAAATCGGACCAAGTCACATTCTACGATATCTCTCTCGATATTCGACCACATAGAGATACTGTTACAACTGAATGGCGTGGCCTCCTTATGCACAGTACACCTGAAAGTCAGCAAGCTTTACAGTGTGCAAAACACTTTATCCATTTATTTATTTGCTCCCAAATTCATCAAGTGACGTGATCGTCAAGGTTTTATAGACAGCATGCCCTTCGTGCTCTACGTTAAATTGATACCCTATATGGCAACAGGGCTCTGCAACGAATTCATAAACACATGAAATCTATACCAAGTGTTCATAGTTTCGAAATGCCGGCTGCCTCATAAAACTGTTGATTCGTTAAAAGGAGCGCTCGGCGGCTAATCTGTTCAAGACGGCCGCTTGCTCCCATCATAAACGAGTAACAGGCATAAAGTAGTGACACCAGGCAACCAACTCCCACATCACTGGCTCAGCATGATTGGTAGTGGATCAACCATACAGTGTCAAAAAAGATCATATATAGAGCCGTGTCTCGCCGAGGGTTCTTTGAATTCATTTACCCCTTCACTGAAACACAAAGTGAGCCATTCTAATTTTTTCAAAGAAAATCCTTGCAGTCTAAGACATGGTGAGAGTGGCAAACTGCGATTGTAATGGACTGTCTGCTGGTCTCTGTCGCCCGCGTCATTCTGGTAAAGGTAGGCGGGCCGACGAAGACAACGATGCTAGGGGTCTCAAGCGAGGGACGCCATTTTCCTCACCATAGATGATAAGTTGAAGGATTTCTTGTTTATTATTTAGGCCCTATCGCCTGTAAAATCGCATGTATAACAGGCCCCTAACGTGTTTAAATCATGCATGCCTTGAATATTTTGTAGACGAGACGGGTGGCCGGGCGCGCTTTCTCCTTCGATATTAGGTGTTTGAATCACAAAAGTTGGGTATTACACATATGTTGCTTTAATACATTGGACTGAATACATTGGACTGGATCCCTGCTCACCATAATAAGTATTTAGC
This sequence comes from Zygotorulaspora chibaensis, assembly GCA_030565665.1. Classification (NCBI taxonomy): domain Eukaryota; kingdom Fungi; phylum Ascomycota; class Saccharomycetes; order Saccharomycetales; family Saccharomycetaceae; genus Zygotorulaspora; species Zygotorulaspora chibaensis. The sequence continues at coordinate 51,552 of JAJMCM010000005.1, read as the reverse complement.
GATGAGTAGTTATGCGCATGCTACGTATGTCTGTGATTTGAAACTCGTACTTCTTGGAGAATCATCAGTCGGCAAATCATCTATTGTAATGAGATATACAACAGGTAAGTTCCAGAAAAGTAATGCCACAATAGGAGCTGCATATACTACCAGGACTATTGAGACAAAAGAAGGCGATGGATCTGTCAGAAGGACTAATTTAGAGATTTGGGATACGGCGGGCCAGGAAAGATATAGGTCGTTAGCACCGATGTATTATCGAAATACAGATATTGCCCTCATAGTGTTTGATGTCACTAAACCAGAGAGTCTGCGAAGAGCCCACAGTTGGATTGACGAGCTGAACTCATATGTAGACCACGATAGACGTGATAAAATTAATATTGTCTTGGTTGCTAATAAGAAAGACCTTGAGCACGATTTGACAGATGTAGGAGAGGATTTTGTGGAAGTCAGCGCAAAAACCGGAGAAGGTATAGACAATTTATTCAATGCCTTGATCCTACAAATACCAAATGAGAAATTCAAGAGAGTTGAAGACACGACAACAAAAAGAGGGGTCGTACTGACTTCACTTGACAAAAGAGATGCCGGTAACGGTTGTAATTGTTAGTAATATTAGAGAAGGTAACTACATTATTTAGGATTAGATATTAATATTTGTAATTATAATTCACCTGGGACAGGAAATTCGCCGACCCATTGGGAGACCTCTTCGGATAATTTTTTGACTTGTTCAGATCCCTCACATAGTTCTTTGAAATTGGCCAATTTTGCTCTGACATCCTTTGCATCTGGAGATTCTTGAGACTTCAATCCAATAGCCAATTTGACGGCAGTATCAATGAACTCTGCAACTTTAGCAAATTCAGCTTCCTTGAAACCTCTAGTAGTCATTGCTGGGGTTCCAACCCTCAAACCAGATGGGTACAGGGCGGATTTGTCACCAGGGATTGTGTTTTTATTAGCAGCGATGTTCAACTTTTCCAAGATGGTTTCTAAGCGTGCGCCATCGATACCCAAGTTGGATAGGTCTATCAAAATCAAGTGGGTATCTGTGCCTCCAGAAACTAACTTGAACCCACGTTTAGTCAATTCCTCACCAAATACACGAGCATTTTCTACAACTTGCTGCTGATATTCTTTGAATTGTGGAGTGCCGGCCTGTTTCAAAGCAACAGCTAGGGCTGAAATAGTATGATTATGTGGACCACCTTGATGACCAGGGAAAACCGAGAAATTAATCTTTTTTTCCAAATCATACATGATGGTTTTTCCCTTCTTTGTGACTTTCTTGATGCCCTTTCTAAAGAAAATCATCGCACCTCTTGGACCTCTCAAAGATTTATGAGTGGTGGTAGTGACAATATCGGAATATTCAAAGGGAGATGGAGTAACGCCAGCGGCGACCAAACCAGAGATATGTGCCATGTCACTCATTAGGTAAGCTCCGCATCCATCGGCAATCTCACGGAAACGCTTGTAATCCAAAATTCTAGAATAGGCGGAAGTACCTGCAACGATTACTTTTGGCCTGAATAACTTGGATGTCATGTCCAAGGCATCGTAATCGATCAAACCAGAGGCTGGATTGACCTGATAAGGCATCGTCTGGAAGTATTTAGAAACATAGGAGATCTTTGTCCCAGAGCTTAATTGATATCCATGAGACAGGTGACCACCATGAGGAAGGTCTAGCCCCATCATACGATCACCAGTTTCCATGATAGCAGAGTAGGTGTACAAGTTGGCTGGCGCACCACTTAGAGATTGAACGTTAACACCCCATTGTTCTGGATCTAAACCATAAACTTCCAAAGCTCTCTTTTGACATAGAGATTCCGCTTGATCGATGAATTGATTACCCCCATAGTAGCGCTCTCCTGGGTAGCCTTCGGAGTATTTGTTCTGCATTTCAGAACCTAAAAGGTCCATCACAGATTTCGAGGTAAAATTTTCAGATGGAATCAAAGTGATGGAATGCTTTTGTCTGAAACGCTCTCTGTTTAGGATCTCGTTCATCTCTGGATCAACCTCTTGAACATGTTTGGATAGTAAAGTTTGATCCTTGGAACCAATAGCGGCGGCAGCAGCAGAGCCGTTGACACTACTAGTAGAAAACAGCCGCATCACACATGGTGAAGAACGACTGCTGCGAATTGTACGTGCGGCTAATCCAGATAACATCTCTTAAAATGCGCTGATAAACCAATCAGCTGATAAATTCTTAAGGCGATTGCGAAACCTTCCAAACTTGCGGAGTGCTTTTAGTTTTCAATCTTCGACTATATTTCAACTTTTCAACATCGACTGGAAATTTTTGTCAGTTCCCGAATGTATGGGTCTGCAGCTGATGCTTCGAAAACTAGATCAATCATAACAGATTCAAGAGTGGCTCTTTACCGTTTTAACCCACAAGTTTGCCTTAATTTTACCTGATATAACGTTTTTCATGCTGCAAGCTTTCACCTATCATGCACAGCTGCATGGAAAGCGCTGAAGCATGCATATATGCCGCGTAGATGTTATAGTGTATAGCACCTATTGGCATCCTTGGAATCTTGACACGCCCGGTCGCCTGCATTCTTCGGCCTGGACCTCCACCAGACGAAACATCTCAAACCCTGTAGCAAGCGCTCGAGGGTGGCTGGTCAGGCTCAAATATAGTACTATCAAAGAACTTGGGCCATTTTATTAATCATTATTCACGAAGTGTTTTATGCTTAAAGTAGTATCACTTCAGCCAAAGGAAATCGCCGGCCCGTAAGATCCCCTCCAGTGTACATTACACTGAGGCGTGGCAACCGTCTTCTCATATCTATCATTGTTCTTACTTAAGACCCCCTATATTTACGCTATGAGCAAATTATTCAAGTTGACATCTATAACGTTGATATCTGGTAGTCTGGCAGCTTCCTATTACTATTATGCTATCGACAGAAATGGTTATCATTATGAACATTCAATTTGGAAGAGAATTAGTGACAGAACACAAGCTTTAATAGATAGGAAACAAGATATTGTGGCAACAGACCCGTTTACTACCATGCCGCGTGATATTGTCCAAAGACCAACAATCGAGACCATGAAAGATCTGTGGAACGAGCAGGTGAGAGCTTCTGTTTCGTGGATATATTCATTGGGCAAGTGAAAACAAGCTCAAGTCCATTCATATTTCATAAAAGGGCAGGTTCGGCGAAGAACTTAAAGCAGTCAAAATGCGAGGCCACCGCTGTATATATACCCTACTTAAATAATCACGAGCCAATTTCTGAGAGAGTCTAGCATCACGATTTCTCTTCGTACTTTTCCGTTATCTCTTGTGCAATGTCTCCCTTCTGCAGTAACTACAAAAATGATAATTTTTCAAATTCTATCGGAAGCACAAAGGAGAGTTGAGCATCAAAAAGAATGAGTTCGACGAAACCAGACTCCTTGATAGATTATGGCGATGCTATAGATTACTGGACCAGTATACCAGCCACCGTAGATGGCGTGCTTGGTGGGTATGGTGAAGGAACTGTCGTGCCAGCGATTGACGTGCTAGGCTCCAATCATTTTTTGAGAAAGCTGAAATCAAGGATGATAGTCGAACCTGGCCAACAGAAATACGGTGCGGATATCGGTGCTGGTATTGGTCGTGTGACCAAAGACATGCTTTCCAAGCACTGTGATAAGGTAGACTTGGTAGAGCCAGTTATGCCATTTGTCGAGCAGATGACTACCGACTTGAACGATTTGAAACAGCAAGGCAAGATAGGTGAAATTTACGCTCTTGGTATGCAAGACTGGACACCAGAAGAGGGTAAATATTGGCTAATCTGGTGCCAGTGGTGTCTTGGACACCTTCCAGACGAAGAATTGATAAAATTTCTCAAAAGATGTGCCAAAGGCCTTGCACCAAATGGCACTATAATCGTGAAGGAAAACAACACACCGACAAATGAAGACGATTTCGACGCAGAAGATTCATCTGTAACAAGGTGTGATGCAAAATTCAGAGAGATCTTTGACAGATGTGACCTAAAACTAATTGCGACCGACAGACAAAAAGGTCTGCCTCAAGAATTGTATCCCGTCAGGATGTATGCCCTCAAACCAAAACCTGTATAAGAAAATACTATGTAAAGATGAAGGATAGATATTGCATGATCAGATAGGAGCAAAAGACTAAATTTGATGGTAGTTTTTTCTTCATTGAAAAGTTCATTCAGTTGAACTATGCACTGTAAAAGTTTCTCATCACTTGTAGCAAATCTCTTTCCTTCGCAAGAAGATTCAATGGCCTGATGTAATCCCTTACAACAACTCATTGGATCCGTGGAGACACGCTCCACTGAGGATTTCAATACCTCTTTTCTTTGATGCCTATATAAGAAGTGATGAAGTATGGTTTAGATGGTGAAAAACTTTTACCGGGCTTTTATAGTTTGTTTGGCCCATTGCACCAAGACGCCGGGTGACCATGGCGCGTTTACATCGATACTTAGTCTGCAGAATATATAAAGTTACGAGTTGGCAACGCAGGCCAGCGTATGCAGAGAGACTGAACGCAACAGCGAGGAGCTATTAGCATGGCCAAAAGTATCAAATCTCAACAAAGTACTTTATTAAAACTTTTTTTGCTGCACCTAAGTCCTAATCGAATTTGAAAAGGCACTTTGAGTAGCAGCACGTTTTGACACACCAGACATCCTGTTTGATGTTCGTGTTCCTTGCACGTTCAATTTTTTCTCCTTGGAACAGTAGCACGCTTGCACGTATGTCTATGCATTGGTATGCTCTCTCAGAAGGCACTGTGCGCAATTGAGGCCATGCTCAATGTAGATCTGCGATTGAGCTTGGTGCAGCAATGGGAGCTGGGTTTGTGAGAAATATGTTCTGATAGTTTTGCATAGGTAGAACGAGTGATTTTTGGGCATTTCCAGACTATAGGGCTGGTCTCGTATAGTTTCGTTTTCACGGCCATAGAGTACATCCGGACCTTGTGGGCCATGTTCATATTGCAGTAGGTTCCTGGAAGACCTTGCATTTAGATGATTGGCAATTTCTTCTGATCAAGAAACATGGTTGTGAAGTTAGATCTTTGAGCAAATTAGCCGCTGTCACTAGAACAGACTCCAGGGACCATTTCTCTGAGATCTCAGTAACGTGCTTGTTGCGAGATCCTGCAGTGACTTTTTCCATTTGACCAGCCAATTCTTTATTCACGGAGCACCGACGATTTTGTCAGGTAGCGACTGGACTGTTGACCCCAAAAACGCGAATGAATACAATCACGGTACAGTAACCTCCAGTACAAACAATTTCATTCACCCTATACTCATTAAGATCGCCAGTCCACCCCACCCCCCACGTAAGGCTGTTTTAGATACGCCTCTAAATAAAGAAGCAAGTCTTTTTGCCGCCGAGGAATGTTCGCTCGATGATCATAATGATGGCTTGACAAGTGATGCGATTTGAAGCTTTCTAAAGGTTCACGATAATATCAAGGCCAAGTACAAAAGAAAACTGACAGGATGCTGACACTCCTGTTCAGATCCAAGGAGGCGCGATGAGCTGCTTGACTGTGCTGATAGACAGAAGAGTAATTTCTGCTACAAAATTTAGCCAAGCAGCATGAGATAATCGCAGACGCTCTTCAAAAATAGTTCCCTCGGTTTTAGACTCTAAAGTGCTCGACTGAGGAAATACTGTCTTGTTCTGCCGAGAGAGGCTGTCTCAATTACTGAAGAGAAGCGCCACGTCGACTTTATAGATATCGACTCTCGGACATACGAACGTTACCAGCGGGCTACAACTCCGGAAAAAAGGTGACCGAATTCAGGAAGCTAGCAGTCGCTAGAGTACTAAAGCTGCTGCATCGACGACGTAAACAGTCCCGTCCCGTTCAGCTCGGAGCACGCAAGAGGAGGCAGGGCCGCCGAAGGATCCCGACCAAGCTGAGCGAACAAACTAGCTCTCTAGTCCCGGAAGTGCACAAAAATGCGACGGTCTGCAAAAACTATCAGAGCGTCTTTCTGCGTAATCTCAACTACTGCACGAAGCTCAACCGGCAAGTGAAATCGAGTCGCAACGACGCACTGCTCGTTAAACAATAGGGCTTTAATGTGGTCGCAACAGGTTGGAGCCAATGATACTAGGGAAAGGGCGAACTGAACGTTTACGACCTACTATAACTGCAAGAACACTAGGAAGGATCTCGTCCATGCCACAACGTACTGCCGCTCAAAATGCGCGTCTACTTTCGACAGGCACTTCAATGCAGCAAAAAATATCATGCTCAAATAATTGGTGGCGCATTCAATGCTGGTAACGCTGGTCCTAGCCCCTGTCACTTACCTGCATTTCAAAAGTATTGAAGGAGTACATAGAGTGTATATTTGTATAGATGCGCCTAGGTTTACGCCAAGCGAAAATCAAAATGGATCCGAACAAAAACAAGCTCAGAGGAAAAGTAGATAGTATCAAATACACCTGACGATAGTAGAAGAGAAAATTAAAGAAAAGGTTTGAGAGCAAAATAAGTAGTTTCATCCATGGCAAGTATTTCAGGGAATTCAGAGACAAATAAAACGTCCCTGGTGCCGATATCAAGTGGCGTTAATGCCATGCCTCCAGCGCCTCCTAAAAGTTCTGATTCCAACAATAGTGCAATATCGGTGGATCAATTGTTTGACAAACCTGAAATTAAGAGAGTTTTAAACTCTGATGTAGCAATTAACGCCTTATTAGCTCGTTTGAAACAATCTTTACTCACTTGTGAAGAGTTTACCAAATTTATTCGTAAGAAATATTTGTTTGAAGAGGAACATGTAGAGGAATTGGGCAAGCAATATAAGCATTTCTTCATAACTTCGTCTGGTAGCAACTCTTCTCTTAAAAGCAAGATTCACGATATACTAGAGTTTGATGGGAAATTGGCTCAAGTGAAACAAAGCTATGTTACGGCGCTACAAAAAATGTATGACGAAATGAGTGCATTGCTATTTACAATGACAAAAATGAGAAAGACCGTCAAAGAGAATAGCAGGAGATTAGAAAAGGAGGTTTCAGACGCTATTCATACTGCCGAAAAGGCGCAAGGTCGCTACAATTCACTATGCCAGGATTGGGACAAGCTAAAAATGACTGATCCCACTAAGACCAGATTGACATTAAGAGGCTCGAAGACGATAAAAGAACAAGAAGAGGAACTATTAAGAAAGATTGATACAGCAGACCTTGAATATAAGCAACGAGTTGACCATTCAGATTCTTTAAGAAATACCTTTATCACCAAAGAAAGGCCTAAGATAGTGCTGGAGCTGAAGGATCTAACTATGGAGATTGACACAGCAATGTCCATTCAGTTGCAAAAGTATACAATTTGGACTGAGAATTTGATTTTGAATAGTGGTGTCACTGTGGCACCATTTGAGGCCACTAAATCGATGAAATCTGTTGCATTGTCAGTCACAAACGAAATGGATCTTTTCAACTATCTCAATAAATATAATAGCTCTGGGAAGACAACAACGTTGATTAATAAAAATCTAATACCAGTTGAATATAGGAAGCATCCTTCAATGAGTAAGAATTCTTCTAGTAAAGTAAAGAGTCCGCCAACCTTTGCAGTCAATCCAGCCAAAAACTCCATTCCAAATAGAATTATCTCCACCCATAATAGCTCCCCATTCTCAACTCCCACGAACAGTACATTTGTAAGTAGTGGGGTGTCGTCTGCAGCTACCAGCTCATCCTTCAAATCTATCAATAATGGTAGTGGCAACCTAAGTTCCAACACTGCCACGGCTAGTTTAGGTTCTGTGCATCCGGTTGATTCCAATTATAAGCGACAAGTTTACTCAGCAAATGAAAATATGTCACAATCACAAGCGGACCAATCTGGTCAAGGCAAAAAGACCTTGGACCCCGGAAACTTTGGGGCCACGAGGCTCCCTAGTTCAACAACTACCGTATCAACAGTTGATTCAGATCGGCCTTTGTCAAAGGTTCAAACGAATAATTCTATGCCTCCAGGTACTCAGAATAATTTCAAGACTTTCGGTGTGCCTCTTGAAAATTTGGTCGAGTATGAGCAGGATATGGTGCCTGCAATTGTCCGACAGTGCATCTACGTCATCGACAAATACGGTCTCGATTTAGAGGGCATATACAGAAAATCGGCCAATGTTTTGGACGTAAGTAAATTAAAAGAGGAAATTGATAAAGACCCCAGCAACGTTTCTATGATTTTACCACCAAAAAATTATGGAGATTCTGATATCTATTTGGTGAGCTCACTCCTTAAGGCGTTTTTTGCGGCTCTTCCTGAGTCTCTACTACCCAGTGATATAGGTTCAGAGGTTAAAGCCTGCTTATCTATCGCTGACGAAAATACACGTAAAAACTATATGCATGGATTAATCTACAAACTGCCAGATGCACAATATTGGACGCTTCGAGCCTTATTGTTTCATTTAAAGAGGGTCGCAGAGCATGAATCACAAAATAGAATGAATGTCAAGTCCTTGAATATTATCTGGGGCCCCACAATCGTCGCTCCGAGTGAAGACGATGAGAATGATGTCAATTATCAAATTAAAGCTATGGAGATTTTGTTCAATGTGGCAGATCAGGCCTTTGAAGGCGAATAGACCAGCTGATTCAAATTAAGGGTCTGCAATAAAGAACATAAATATTGCTGGTAATATATCTTTCTAATCGACAACGGAAACGTTTTCGAAATGTTTTTCAAAATGTATAGAGATTCTTCTCTTGTGTTACGAATTTATCGAGTAAAGTGTTTTTTAGTGCTTCCTTGAACTCGCCCACACTTAGACCATGTATCTGTGACTTCACTTCTTCGAGCAAAGCATTGTAATCCAAACCGTGCTCTCTTCCTTTAACTGAGCGTACTATACATGCCTTCAATAATTCTTGAGTCCAATGACCACGGTTACCTTCTTTATGTTGTGACCCAATAATAATTCTCTCGTCGGTATTGGTTCTTTTACTCGTTGCTCTATGGCGTAAAACTCGAAGTTTTCCATTTTTCATCCTTCTTTCATCGGGAATGAAAGAAGAATTCAAGGAATAGCTATCTCTTTCAAGATTTATTAGTCCAATTTCAATGAATGATGACAATACTTCTTTCAAAGGAGTTTCGTCCAGCTTTGATTTGTCGGCTATATATTCGTAACTCATCAAGTCCATGTCATTGAAGAGCGATAGCACACAAGTTTGAATCAATGTCAAGTCTAGAACGAGCTTGTTCCCACTCTTTAGCATGTAGGGGGTCTCAACCTCGCAAAACTGTAGATGATAAATGGGGCGTATCATTTTATGCTCAGCTTTTCTATCAACCTTCTGGTAAAATTGTTGAAACCTATCCCAATTCTCTTTCAATGGTTCAGGAAGAGATATATTACCGACATTCTCTTCTCTGAAATCGTTGGGGACATGATTTCTATTAAATAAAAATATGTTAACTTGAGGTTCAGATGCAACTTCTTTCTCGAAGTCTAGCGCCAATTTAGATGACTTCAATATCTCACATTTTAACGACAGCAGTCCTTGATAGGAGGAGGATTTACTGTAGTATTCACTGAAGACGGATAGCAGATGAAATTCCAGAAACTTCGCATCCGTCAAAGTTTCATAAATGTGAGGCCCAAAGAATATCGCTCTTCTAAAGAGGGATTGGCAATATTGTTTTAAAAACATAGAATCAAGCCTTAAAATAACTGGAGCATGTAAAATTAGCGAGGATTCCAAATTGAGATTTACATTTGACCTCTCCGAGCTCATGACATTTCTATTCGAATTTCTAATAGAAGTATCACACAATTTCAAATAGGCATCAAGAAGCGCCAAGGATCCTCCCATATTTTCGGCGATCTGTCGCCTAGTCCATGACCTAAATGCCGCATTTCGAGGAATTATCAAAATGAATTTGCAGCTTTCTTCAAACTTTTTCTCAAGGTCAATCTTTTTCTCATCCTGAGGGTTCAGAGTGGTGTTAATTAGATCCAAGTAGAGCTCTTGAAACTCCCCAAATCTGCCTCTTGTTGAGTAGGTCATCATTAAATTTTCAACAAGATTGCACGCTTGATCAAACTTCTCTGATTTATCCAAACCAAATTCCAGCGGAATGCTATCTTTGTATGCTTTCAACAGTTGCAAGGAAGTCGCTCGGACCAGAATAGTATTCTCCAAGATAGTCCTATTTGAGATCTCTAATAATCCTATCGAGATAGATCCTGTTATCAGAGCGTTCTTTTTCAAATATGTTATTAATAACTCGAGGTATTCAAGATCTATGGCTATTTGAACTTCTTTTCGAACATATTTGGTTATTGCCCCAAGGTACATGTCTTCAAAAGCCACTTTGGCGTTGTCATCAATGGAGATCTGGTATTTGTATATGATGGCCAGAGGGGATTCGGTCCTTATTATATCATTGACTGGTATATCTTCTCTGAAACAGCAAAATACGAAGTGCTCCAAAAATGATGTAAAGTTCAACTTGAACTTCTCTTTGATCAAGGACATAAACAACACTTCGTAATAGTCCATCACAGACATACCAGAGGCAAACTCTTTTACCACCTGAGGGTAGTTTGCACTAATATAGCCCAAGAATGGCAACAAACTCTGGACAAATCTCTTGAAATTGTCATGCAAATCTGCCCATTTTCGTACGAGGTTTTCAAAGTCTGCAGCCTCGCAGTGAGTATTTTCAAAATAGCGATCTACCTGTCGCGCTATTATTGCATGGACCCTCTTTTTCAATTCTTCCCAAACTGCTGTAACAACTTGCCTTTGATTATAAACATAAGAGAGCGTTTTGGCAGTTCCAAGCTGCTCCAGAGGACCCCTCGTAACTTTCCAAATCTTTGCTTTGCATAAGGTCCTAAGTAAATTGGTTACATCCCTCTGGAATCTTGCAAAACGGTCTTCAGCGTCAGAAGTCGCGATAAATTTGAGTGTGTCTTTTACATAAAAGGTCTCAATAATTTTCAATTGCTCCTCTATTTTCTCTGAGACATAGCTTTGCAAGTCTATAGAGGTTCCACCGGTTTGTAGCATGTTTAAACGTTGCTGAAATGGCGAGTTGCAAACAACATGTGCGAGTTCTTTACGCTAAAGTCATGGTAGCTTCCTGTGCAACTCAGTGCGACGCGCGTACAGAGCTATTTCAACAAATGTGTATAAAGTTGAAAAATACATTTAAATAATCTTTAAGATGCCTGAACTCAAGACCTTTGAGGACGCTTCGTATCGCATGTTGATCTTGAATTGATTAGAATCGCCCCTCGCCAGAATTTTGTGTTGTGAAAGCTTGTTAATTGTCGCCTCTACATAGTTCACGTTTTTGTTCCCTAGCTTCTTTAAAATTCCTCCTCGTGTAATCGTGTCTGAATCGTTAAATAAGTAGAGAACGCTGGCCATCGTCAAATCTCCTATGAGATTCAAATTCTTCCCATTAGATAAAACAATTGGAGTAGAGACGGTCATAACGTGAATGGAAAATAAGCCATGTAACTTTTTCCCCTGATTTTGATAATTTTGTAACTCATCCTTCCAACTATACTCTATGCTTTTTGCTGGCCATATGGGGTCCATACCGTTACTCAAAGTGAGAGAAAGCTCAGAAGCAAGCTCCTTGGATATATACAGTCTATTGAATTCTGGCGAGTTGTTTTTTAGCTTCAAATTTTCATCCGATGTTCCAGGACTGATAGATAACAAACTTCTAATGAAGTACATATCTGATGGTATAACCATATTAAGTTCCTTTATTAGCACACGCTCTAAACAATCCGGCTCATTAAGAAAGGTAGAGAAGTTGGAATTCAACATGACCATCTGCCGGAAAAGCCCCTGCCTCAAGTAAAGATTGAGAAACATGGGAAGGTCCGGTACATAGTGTACGATTAATGAAACTATGGCATTGATCCAGAGAATATCATCCGCGCTATTTGGAATCATGTGCGAAACTCTTCTTTGTTGATAATCCTTCCGAAACTTCAAGTGCATGTAGTTGAGGAGTTTTGTGTGAAATTCCTTTTTATTTTCTATACTCTCTTTGAATTCATCTCGCATTTCCTTCATAATAATGCAATTTCCACTATTTTTAGCATAGGTGTTGGCGGAGAAAAAATCATTGAGCAATATGGACGTTAGAAGCTTGTCAAAGTCGTATCGCTCTAATTTGATAGGTCGTGCATTTTTGAAAAAATGACTGACAAATTTTAACCATTGTGAACTGTTTTGGTTGTCTGCCTCGCATATGACGTTGAGCAAATCCGAACTGAGTACTAAGTCGTTGAGACTTTCCATGAATAATTTACCCTCACTATTATAGAACAATTCTAGCCCCGATTCACCCAATTGTTCTTGACCAATTATTTTATGTAACTCTAAAGTATTCTGGTAAACCCTCCAGGATTCAATGAAGCCTCTCTTTGGGGTGTTGCTCACCCATTCGCGCATGCAAGTTGCCCCCATATTGAAGAACTTTTTCGTATTTGCATTAGCTCTGATGTTTGGACTATCTATGGCGCTCATCAGATATTTGCATGTAGCGTTGTGTATTAACAACAGGTGATCAGTGCAATCTTTCTTACCGCTGATAAACTCCTCACAAACTTCCCGATATGATCGCAATAAGGTGTCCGACATATCAAAGGCCTGTTCCAGATAAAAATCTTGTAAAAGTGACATAAGGTTTTTGCCTCTGCCGGATTTTCTGCAATGAGCATCGATGTAGTAAACCACTTCCGACAGATTCGCTAGTTTTGACATATACGAATAGTAGCTCTCCGTGAAAACCTCCCAAGACCTCATTTTGCCTGTTTGAGATACAGTTGCGCATGTCGATAGATCCTTGAATTTAGTCTTAAGTATCTCTAAAAGCCAATGAAGGGGCTCGTCTGTTTGAGTGGAAGAACCACTCCTTTGAGCGGTTTTCAATATGTATACTACCAATTGGTAAAGCTTTACAGCCTGCCGTTGAGCGTTGACACACTCACTAGACAAGGCTTTGTCTAGTTCCTGTTCATACTTGGCGAGAGCGGTATTATGATCCATTCTCATGCAATTTTATTGCAGTTTCTTCCATTATCGTTGACGATGTGATTTTCAACCTCATCGCGCATTTGTAAAGTGTCTCCAACAGACAGACAGATATTCAACCAAACTATAATAAGCAAACCATTAAAATGTCTTCCAGCGCGGATGAGGCTAGAGATCTGGCGGATTTGTTCAAAATGGAAGGTCATTTCGATAAGCTAAAAGAAAGTATTCTATCAAAAACCGCGGATGAGACAGGAGATACAGTGGCACAATTGATACGAAATGAAGTGTCAACTGTGGTAAAAAGCATGGTATTAGAGGATGAAAATCTGATATTCAAAAACAGGGGGTCCACCAGTGCAATAATAGAGTCTCGACTGTTGAAGAGAGGCTATGAAAGACTGGGTCAGGCCTTTCAAGGTAAAAATGTTGAGGAGTATGTGCAGGATGCTTTAAATGATCCAGAACTGCTTGAGCAGGTCAGAGGGAATCTACAAAGTATGCTGCAAAATACTAAGAATGAACCTTAAATTATACTTACTCACCATTATACACATAGTAGAGAAGATCGTCCGGCCTATGGCTTTTAAATTTTCGACCCGCACGATCACTGCTTCTATATTTGAATCTATCACCAAGGATTGTGTAAAGTAGCGCTTCTTCTTCATTGACGGGGATTTCTAGATCGAAAACGGTACCCTTCTTTGGAATCATTTTTATCTCATCTACCATTGCGCCTTCTGTGACCATTATAAAATTCTTCTGGCTATCCCAAATGACGATTCCTTCAATCCCTATCATGTTTTTATTGATACTTTTGGCAACTTTTAGTATAGACCCGTTATAATCAGCCATTGAAAGTTTCATTAGGGCTGCGGATCCATTAATTTTGAGTTTGGAAGAATCCTCTACTTTCTCCGGTATGCTCAAAACCTCTCGTATGTATGCCAACCATAGATTTTCATACATTGGCAAAAACTTATCATAATGCACCATGGACTGCCATATCTCAGGCTCGTTCTCCTTAAGATAACTATTTAATGAATCTTTACTTTTAAATTGTTGTTCACGAGCAATTCGAAGTGCATGACTACTACTTTTTTTGCATTTGTTAATATACTCTTTCAACGCAACTTTAGAGTTCTTGCTTATCGTACGATAGTTCGGATGTCTCTTTGACTCGATCGCATCATTATGCAATGTGTGTGAGGTAATCTTTAATTTTTTTCTGCCATGTTTGAGCCTAGAGGAAACACCTCCATCCGTTGGAAGTAACAATAATGTCTCCTGTAATCTTTTTTCAATTATTGGCTTGTTGGGATCATTAAAATTCCTTGTGAAAAGGCACTCCTTGATAAATTCTTGAGCTCTATCCATAGCTTGTACGCTCTGTATTTGTCACGCCCACTGGTATAAATTTATTTTCGAATTGCTCCTTCCTTTTGACAAGCGATGAGTTCGACATCAAGAAGTGTTTTTTGAAAGAATTTGTAGGCCCTGAAGTTTTATACAGGTTCAATAAATTAGCAAGTGAGCAAGAAGCAGAAATGAATGGGCCATAAGTACTTCTTTTACATTTGTTATCCTTAACTTAATAAACTTAGAAACGGGAGTAGCTCTTGCTAATGGATATTATAGGTGGCTTGGCTACAATACTTTTTTTCACAACAGTACCCACTCAAACGAAACAAAGCTTGAAAAAGCAGAGGAATCTATTTTATTAATACGTAAATCTTGTTTAGTTTGTTGTTTTTTCATTATAAATGTTGAATGCGTTCGTTTACATCTGCTGCTGTGAAGGATGTTCAACTTCGGAGGGTTCTTTCATATATAATATGGTTTACAATTCTCACGAACAACACAAATACATGTAAATCAAGATAGGCGATGTCATCAAGTGTCTTGTGGAAACTTCCAAAAAAGAGACTACTGAAATCAGTTCAGAATCGATTTACCAGTCACCAGACTCCTTTTAATCTTAAAAATGAGGACGATGAGTATGAAGAGTTGAATTCGATGTACTCAAGTATGTTTACGCAAGAACTTGGTACAAGTAAGACAAAAAAACTACCAGGCGATGTTGACCAAACCAGTTCCATTTTGGAAGAATTAAATAGTGAGACAGACCAATTGCTGAACATTGAATATCATAAACTGTCTGCTGAAGAGCTGGAGCAAAGAGTAAAAGCACAAGGGAGATTCGTTTTGCAAAGCTTGTCACACAACCCATTCTACAATTTGGCTTTAGAGAACTACATATTCAACAACACCCCATCCAATCAAGATAAGAATGGGGAGTATGCTAATCAGCGACTTTTGTTTTATGTCAATACTAACTGCGTGGTGATAGGCAAAAACCAGACTGTTTGGAGAGAAGTCTACTCAAATAACCTCGCTAGCAAAGGTTATGATCTTTTGAGAAGATTTTCCGGTGGGGGTACGGTCGTTCATGACTTGGGCAATGTAAATTATTCTTTCATCACTTCGAGAGACGAATTTAAAAGAGAGTTCTTCAATAAGTTGATAGTAAAGTGGCTCATGGGAATAGACTCTAATATACTATTGGGTCTTAATTCAAGAGGCGACATTGTTTTGAAAGACAAAAAAATCAGCGGAAGTGCCTTCAAAATTGCAAAGGGGAAAGCTTATCATCATGGAACTATGCTAATCAACTCTGATATTGATCAGTTCCATGGGCTACTGAAGCCATCCGAGATGGATGGTATTTCATGGGACTGTAATAGTGTAGATAGCGTACGATCAGACGTCGCAAATCTTCCACTGCACTCTACTCAACAATTTATAGATATCTGCACCGCCGGGTTTAGATCCCATTTTGAAGCAACTCCATCAGATCAACATAACGTTATACCAGTATATTATTGCGATGAAAATTTAACAATCAATGATGAAATTCGCGAGTATATCTCAACTCTTCAAAGTGATGAATGGAAATATCTTTCCGGTCCTAAGTTCAGTCTTAAAATAGTCAACGGAAATCATTCAATTAAGGTGGAGAGGGGCGTTATCACTGAAAGTTCCATTCCAGATATACTTGGTATGACTTTCAAGGATTTGACAGAGGACTTGAATAAGCTTCCGTTCGTTGACCCTACTTGGATTCTTTGATGGAAGGTGGATTTTAATCATATCGGTGACATTCACATTACAATTAATTACTTGTTATTTATCACATCAATATTAATTTATTTGCTTGCACTTGGTAACTTCATGCCCTTGAGGTAATCCATAAGAGAAATCTTCTACATACAGCATTCCTTTACGGTCGAGTACATAGAGTTTATGGCCATCAAAGCTGAATCTCAAAGCCGCCGATTCGTGTGCTCTATACGCATTTGAAACCATATCTACTAATACTATTCTTCTTTTCTCATTGTCCATCATTGTTGGTGCGAACATGATATAAACTGACCCATTTCTGTCAAGGAACGCTATGGAGTCATTTCGAGGCGAAATTTCACATTTATGTATTTTGGATCCGAGTTCATCTAGTCTTATCAACATTGTTGGTTGGGCCACAGTCTGAACCCCATCGATACTTTGAATTTTCGTATTTATAACAATTGGTGGTGAATTGAATGCAGTAGACGTAACACACATTAGATTGGGATTTCCTGGAAACAACTTTGCATCTGTTATGCCCTCTGATTCTAGCGAAGTATCTATCGATCGTAAGCTTTTCATTATTAGCCTGGGTTCATCGATTTTTCTCAATGAGATAATGAGAAATCTTGATTCTAAGGCAGTTGAACATGATAGATATAGGCCATCACTGGAAAATTGTAGCGTGTTGATCGGATCCCTGTATGGGAGTGTGATAGTCGTTGGGGGTAGAAACTCTGGCTCTGAAGTTATATTATTTTTTTCGATCTTATGGAAAACGATGAGGGCTTGTTCGGCACCAGAATTTCTATCCATACCAGTAATACCACAAGCAATCAGATTTGAGTTTGTATCGATATCAATGCATCTGATAGGAAAGTTTGAGCAATAACTGTGAATTGGTTGCCCATTTCGATTAAGATCAAAGATTCTCAGTCTTTTCTTGGAGCCTGAAATAACTAGAAAGTCATTTGAGAGCTTGCAATATAAATGCTCCCATGATTCATTTTGGTTAGGTGTACTCGTTTTGCTTGTTAATACAGATATGTCTTTTGGGTATTTCAAGTGGTCGAAATCTGGACCGTATTCACCCGTCGATTTCCCGCAGAACAGTAAAATGGGGTTTTGATTTACGGATTTTGTGGGAATCGAGTAAACCTCCCATCGATGCTCCGTTATCAAAGCAAACTTCGTGCAATCGGGAGATATTGACATGTTGATAAACAATTTTGATTTTGCTCGTAAAAATTTAGAATGGGTGGTATACTGGGATCGCCTTCTATATACAGGAAAACATTTCGCAAAGTAATACTCTTTTTCCTCATCTATACTCACCGAGGGCATTAGCTTTTGTGGGCTATTCTTGATCGACGTGTTTATAGAGTCTTGGGATACTGGTATGGTTCTCGTGTTCGATACGTTATCTAAAACTTTTAGATCCTCATTCACACTTCCAGGCGAATCATCGTGGCTATTCAAGTCACTATTACTCATTGAGTTGTGTCGCCTGCTTAGTGGTGATATCGTCTTTGGGCCCTCGAATAAGGGCTTTGCTTGGGTTTGTGAATCTTTCCCTAGTCGTGATGCCAAACTATGAAACAGTGAAATAAGCGACTTTTGATTGTTGTACTTTGAAGAGTATTCCTGCTTATTTAATGATAGTCGAGGCGGCATATCTCTTTTATTCATGCTGCTATCGGGGGATTCAGTGCCGGTGATTTTCTTGATGCTCATAAAATCATCACTCGATCTACGATTCGACAGTGAAAGTTCGTTGGAGAGATCGCTAGTTTCACCAATTTGTTGATTTTGTTGCCCGTTCTGTTGTTGAGAGAAGAACTGCAGTTGCTGATAAAGATTTCTCAATTGCTTCACGGGTCCAATCAGCCTCACAGCAGGTGAATCACAAATTGGGCACCGAATGGAGTCTGCTTTAATAAGAGTAGTAATATTGCGATAAAGTGAATCTGAAATGCAACATCCACACGAAAGCACTGAGCAGTCATCGACTATACCGTATCCCACTTTATATTCATATTCTTGTGAGAACTCATTCTTCTTGCATGAGGTCAATTCCTTTGGTAAAAATAGATTTTGCTCTATATCATTGAGAATAAGTAAGACATTCATAGTGAGCGATAACTCTTTTGTTAGCTTAGTCTGGCTGTTTGTTGCCTTTTCATGAGGCCGCTTTAAAAGCGAAGGTTATGAGTTATAGCGTCTCCTCAAGACGAGTGAATAATACACAGTTACGCAGACGCTTGGAACTTTAAATAAACCACCAGAGAATTACTTTATTGGCGTTAACAACCATCAAGTATTCTCAAATAGTGTTAATCCGACCAAGTGCCAATGGTAGTTATAACCCGCACACTTACATTCGCAATCCGACGGGGATAAAAACGAAACTAGCCGTAAACGTTGTTTTGAGCTTTACCGAGCCGCTATTTAGAGTCTCGCATAGGAGAGGCACCTATCTCAGCCCAACATAACATAACTTCTTGCTAGCTACTTAATGAACTGCAAATGGGGTCGAATGGATCACTCTCATGATAATATCGAGTTAAATAAGATAAAGTGCAAATTCGCCCTCCAAAAGCATGTTGCTAGTTTACTCAAGCTGTGCAATCAAATGTAGGATTCTTTGTAATGTCCAGACGACGATATACGGTGGCAAATATGTAAGTGCCTTATTATTTTTGTTTGCAATAGCAACTATTTAGTACTCCTTTAAGTACAAAACTACTACTCTCGGTAGCCAAGTTGGTCTAAGGCGCAAGACTGTAATGTGTAAAATCAAAGTTATCTTGAGATCGGGCGTTCGACTCGCCCCCGGGAGATTTTTATCGAAATTTTTTATATATTGCCTGAAGTTTATCTATTCTGGGAACCTTTGCCACTTGAAGTAGGATTACTGCACAGAAGCTAAGACACTCATAACATTTAGCATTTAGTAAAAGCAAATGGTAAACCTTGAACATTTGCAAAACAACATTCACACGTCTGTTACCCGTAAAATGCCTTCGAATTTTTATCATACTTCCTTTTTGGGGAATTGTGTAAACATGAAAAAGTACGATACGTCAAAGAGATCTGTCTGAAGTATTGAAAAATTGGAATCATTTCACTTGTTGAAGCCTTTAGTTTGATTGAGTGGATCGGTATCACAATCGTTTGGCTCGGTTCAGGTGTGCTCTATTAATCTGATTGGATAAATATGAGGAAAAGTGTCTATTTGGATAACACCATTGAATTTTTGAGAGGTAGGGTATATCTTGGAGCATACGATTATGCACCAGAGGACAATGACGAACTCGTGTTCTTCACAGTTGAGGACTCCATCTTCTACAATAGTTTCCACCTGGATTTTGGCCCCATGAACATTGGACATTTGTACAGATTTGCAGTTATATTTCACGAAATACTGAATGATTCAGATAATAGTAGCAAAGCGGTAGTGTTTTACTCTACTATTTCGACAAGACAGAGGGCAAATGCAGCATGTATGCTTTGCTGTTATATGGTCCTTGTTCAGGGCTGGACGCCTCATCAAGTCTTGCAACCCTTAGCTCAGGTAGACCCGCCTTTTATGCCATTTAGAGATGCTGGTTATTCAAACGCGGACTTCGAAATTACGATACAAGACGTGGTATATGGTGTTTGGAGAGCAAAGGAGAAAAGACTAATTGATCTACATTCATTCAACCTTGAGACATATGAGCGTTATGAACATGTTGAAAATGGCGATCTGAACCTATTAACACCAGATTTCATTGCATTTGCATCACCTCAGGAGGATTCGAGGTTGATGGAATCTAATACCATATCTTCCAAGTCACATTTAAACCAGCCTTTCAGAAGTGTATTGAAGTACTTCGCGCATAATAATGTACAGTTAGTGGTTAGGCTTAATTCGCATTTGTACAATAAAAAGCATTTTGAAGATGTTGGCATTCAACATCTTGATATGATTTTCGAGGATGGTACCTGCCCAGACATGTCTATTGTCAAAAATTTCATCGGCGCCGCTGAAAGTATAATAAATAGTGGTGGCAAAATTGCTGTTCATTGCAAAGCTGGATTGGGTAGAACCGGTTGCCTGATCGGCGCTCATTTAATTTACACACATGGCTTTACAGCAAATGAATGTATTGGGTTTCTTAGATTTATAAGGCCTGGTATGGTGGTTGGTCCTCAACAACATTGGCTGTACTTGCATCAGAATGATTTTAGGGAATGGAAATATACGATGAGGTTGTCATTGGCGCCAGACGAAGTAATCAATGGTTTATACCCGCTAATCAATTTAGAGAAATATAGGTTACAAAAGAAAAAGCTAAAGGATCAAAAAAGAAGTAAGGAAGAAAACGACATGGCGGATTTGGCAATGACACCCCCAAGTTTCAAGAAGAATGTTCACCACTTCCAAAGTTCGGCAGTGCCACAAAATTCTCCTGGTCAACCAAGAAAAGGCCAAAACGGCACAAATACCATAGAAGATATCAATAACAGGAAAAAAGATGCCTTTGATGCAAACGGCAAACTCGGCAGCAATGATACCAAGCATGGCAATGCTAAAAAGGAAATTGGTCTACGTTCGAATGGGATAGTGGATAATAATTCAGACGAAGAGCTGATGAAAGGTGATGATAGCGATACGAGTGAGAACAGGCTTCCTTCAAGGATGGAAAAGTCTATACAAAATGCAGATGATGATAATGATGTTATATTGAGGCAACTTCTTCCGAAAAATAGGCGTATTACTTCGGGGAGGAGAACCACAAGCTCTACTGGTGGTGGCGTAAGAAAAATTAGTGGAACTTACAAGAAAAAGGATTGAAGCTTCCGAATCATTGGCATATTAATGTTATCTTTTTGGTTGAAAGAAAACGTCAATTTTTCACTAGAACGCATTAATAACTATAACGGATTATATATAGCATGGCAATAATAATTTGCCAGATTTATGTTCTCTTCCATTGTATTTAGATGCCAATTTTCCTCCGCTATCAGTCGGTTGACTCCATGCGATTTCCCACTTTTCAATTAATTTCCCGTAGATAGTATTCTCTCTTGCCGCCTCCAATAATTTAGTCGCGACTCCCGAGCATCTTTCATGCCTACAAACCCATATTCTTGACACCCCCAGGATAAACTTTGGTCTTACGTGATCCACCACACTTTTTGTATCGTAAACCATCCACCTCCCTCTATCTGGCCCTAAGACCTCCATTGTAACAATTCCAATCGCCCGATTGTTCTTAATAAAGAGAAAAGCCTTTCCTTGTCCCTGTGGCTGACTCCAAAAGTCGTTTTCGTCATGTGGTGCATTTAATTCATCATTAACAAGACCTAGCATCTCCATCGTTGCATTCACTTCTGATACGAAATCCCGTCGTATCATTACAATGCGTTCGCATGATGAATTATAAATTTTCGATGAAGAAGATGGAGGCGTCATCATCGGATATACTTCATTGGACGAGCTGCGTACTTCTGTTCCCCAGCTGCTAGACCATTTTCTACCTTTAAGCTGCATGTCATGATATACCATATGAGTGTTGACATCGTCAATACATGCTGTAGAATATGTCATCTCGCATTTGGGACATTTTACGTGTGACGAACTCTGAGAGCCTATTTGGAGCCTTGATTGAACATATCTTTTGCCTTTCTTACCGCAAGCTTTCTTTGCCTTGGCACGCATATTTTTTATATATAATTCTTGTGGTTATCATTCGATGAGATCTTGAATTGTCTAGTTGGCAAGTATGTTAAGTGTTTAATAAAAAAAGAAAGCCTACTTTTCTAAATATTACGCGTCGCGCGTCTCTTACTTCTGCGCGGCAAATGAGGTGGGTACGCACTTGGTCTATGTTAATTATTAAACATAAGGATTTGCAATACACCTAATTGCAAGGGGCCAGGGGCCAGTGTGGAATGACTGGACGTTACATCACTTGCCATCGTGCTCAGTAACTAGTCAAACATGATCGTTTTATCTGCATTGCTGACATCTTCCGCGCTACCGCTGATACTAGCACAACTGCCCGTTTTTCGACTTAGATCCCCTTCTGTAGCGATCTCAAGCCTTTTGTATACTAAAATCAGCTGAGGCCAGTACTTTGTCTCTGAGACGGCCTGTCCGGAGGGAACCGACAAAATTCCCCAAACGAGTTCTTGGCAGTCTTGAGTCCATGAGCTGTGTTAGTCGCGCCGCAGTTCTCACGATGGTAGTTAAGAACATATTGAGCTTCTGCCTCAGATCCCGAACTGCCTCAGTAGAGTCAAACTCTGCGATAGCGCATCTTTGTGGCTGAATTTGAGCTTGAATGGCTTCCCGCTTTTCTTGTTGTACTTGACTATGCTACTTTGTAGCTCTCGAAGAATCCTTCCAGCGCATTATCCCTCCGCTCATAATTACTATCATCGAGCGCACATTGATCGGTGGTTAAAGGATTTGTTCAGGGGGGTAACATTAATCTGTGAGGATTGCGTTTCTCGGTGCTTCCAAACAACATATCTATTGTTACGTGCAGCTTTTAGCAGCAGATCACTTACTTAGGGTTTTTTTGACTCTTCCATCACTTATTGGAGTATTGACCCACTTGAAGCAAGCCACGATCGTATCGATGTATTATTACAGGGATCGCTACTAGTGCGTGGGTTAGCCGCTTGCCCGTTTAGATGTTGCAACTTTTCTGTGTCAAAAGTCTAAAAGACATTTTCCAGCGACAGCGGCAGGATCACCGGGAATATTGAGCAACTTGACGAAAAATTCACAAATTGTCACTAATTTTGAGACGTCAATGTCTTGTAGAAACAATCACTCCTTATCCAAATAATCATCGGACGCCGATCCCCTTTGATGGTATTTAACTGCATCCAACGGCTACTGGATTATTTCTGTATATGAAGGATTCTGCTCTCTTTTTAATGAAGTAAGGTGCCATAGCACTAAAGGTGCCTTATGACTAGCCGCCTTCATGGCCGCTATTAATGTCGACTATATCAATACCACATGACTTTGGTTTTTTTACATAATACAACCTTCCGTGAGGCACTAATTCTATCAGTGGATAGCTTTTAGATACGAACATGAGCAACACGAGGAAAACAAGCACAATTATTTAAAATTAAAGCAATGTTAATTAGCTAGTAATAATGATTCATTATTATCAATATAAGTTTCTTAACATTATCTTCATCATTATAATAATTAATAAAATCAATAAACTCGTAAAAAAGCGTTCAGGTTTCCCTCTTTCAGTGATCTTGAATTGCCCGCCACGCAGTTTGCGACAACATTACACTTTGCCAGCTTGTTTGTTGTTTGCGTGCTCCTGCTAGGGTTTCCGAAGAACATGCTAACCCTACTTGTTATTACTTTCTATACTGCCTAGAGAAGCACTATGTTCCCTTGTTGGTGTGAATACAGAGGAGAGCGCGGCGATTTTGAATTATTCTTTCTTCAGTCGCTATGGCGCCGATGATGCATTAAACAAGCGCTGTTTGGTTCACTTGGTCCGAGAAGGATTGGATCCTTTCGATCCCTATAATAGTATGACTACTGGCCGGAGTGTTACGATTGATCTGGAGCACGTTACTACCCGTCCTGGCTCAATCTGTAATACGGGATGCCTACACATGGAGGTCAACACGCACGCGTATACCTATTCCGTTTATGAATATGCTAAAGCGGGTGGCCAATGTCAGATGCGCATGTCTACAAATATTCATGGAGTCGTTAAGTTAGCGATCGAGGCTGGGAGGGGGGAGTAAAGGGCGGATGTTTGACACTGCATAATCACGACAACTCGGTGGCCTATGTGAAATACATAAGGCTAGGTACTGACACCATGATATCAGACGTATACTGCCCGGTAATAAGAGGTTGGGGGAAACCATACCGGCAATTTATGCTCGACTAGGTGCTTTGCGGATGTCTTCAGTATGACTGACTGCCATTTGCGGGGAGACGTAATTGCCGGTGTGAGAGATTTGGTCATTATAGGTCAATATAGTTTAAGGCTCTGACCGATTCCAAACCCACAATATCCGTGGTAAGAGATCAAGGTTAGGACTCAACGCATTTACAAATCGTTACTTCGGATTCAGAGCCTTCAGGCTAACGGATGCGGCCCAGAAGCATGGACCGAAGTTCAAGTATATTACGACGGAAGAAAATTATGCATACATTTTGACGAAACCTTCGTCAATTACCATATACAAAAAGTTTATCCAGCGATGGATGAAATATCGATATTGAATCATGGGTGGTATATCGAAAGTTAGGATGATATTATAGAATTGAAACATTGTAGAATAACGTTTCCTTAATGACAGAGAGGGCGTTCAAATAAACAAGGTAAGATCAAGCCCTAACAAAGTATCAATCGATAGGAAAGTGTGAAAATGCCGTTGATGATTAAATGCGATTATAAATCAGGAATCTCAACACGAAAGAATCTATGATCCCGCCATATCATTCAAAGTGGCACCATATATTCCATCGGATCAAAAAATAGGCGTGGTTACGTTTCAGTATAAATATTGGCGATACTGCCAGAGATGAATACCTTTCGATTTAGATTTGGTTTCACTTTATAGGAAGAGCGAGGATTTATATATCTCTATAAGTGAACAATCACCAAATAAAGGAAGCAATGTCCAGCACGAACAGTTTCGACAATGCCACTAAGGAACATCTCTTTCAACAAGCGCAAAGAATTGGAAGGAGAATTGCCGTTCCATGATCTGTATGTAGTAGTGATAACTTCCATGATCTGTATGTAGTAGTGATAACCTAAGTCTACAGTATACAGATCACAAATGGGCATGTGGCGTAGTTGGTAGCGCGCTCCCTTAGCATGGGAGAGGTCTTCGGTTCGACTCCGAACTTGTCCAATATTTTTTGTTTTTGGAAAGCATTTATCTTATTTCCATGTATATGTCATGTGAGATTTACAAAGAACTGCTGAACCACCTTCCTTTGCAACCTGCACTTGAGTATGAATGGCTTCTTCATTCTCTTGCTCTTGATCATAATGTTTTGGCAATTCTCCGTCCCCATTTGCGTCAAATTTCAAGTCGTGATTCAAATGCTCAAGCAGCTGTTCCTCGGCAGTTAAAGGATTTGTTTGGCTGTTCGGGAAGATGACGTGAACTTCCATCTGTGAGGACAGCATTTCGTGGCGCTCCCAAACCACATACCTGTGGTAGGGGTAGCGCTTAGTACCTACGCGCTTACGTAAAGTATTTTTTTTTACCTGTCTATTAGTAATTGGGATACTGATTCATTTGAAGCAGTTTACTGTGATATAGTCTATAAATTATTGGAGAGGGTCATGGTTGCCGGAGGTATAGCCGCCGAGGTGCTGCGAATTTCAACCGAAAACTGAGCCGGCGGCTAAAAATCTCGAGGATGACGAGAAATCCGTGACACAGCTCTAGCAGAAGACTTGGACGTAGACCCTACTGTGCCCCGTTGTTGTCTTTGAATAAGTATTCTTGTGATCAGCCGACCTCAAAGGAGCGCGTAGTTGTTTAAACAGCCTGTTTCGAGGCAGACAAATCGATCGGTCGCCAAATTAGCCAGGGCGTAGAGAGTGGCTGGTATTCGATATTCTCGTAACATCACGACCTGTCTTGCTCTTGCACAGAAAAAAAAAGGAGCTGCCCGAAGTTTATATCCAATTTCAGTATAATTTCGATGCAGCGAATTACAACATTCAAAAGCATTCGACGGCAAGTACTCCCTGTGCAATGGCATACATTTCAAGTATCTGCCTAACGTACTCGAAGTAAATATGGAATACCAAAGGGCGAGTAGAGTGTGTAGATACAAGTGTTGCTAGATAAGAATATTTAAAGTTTACAAGGACAAGTTTTTGGTCCACGTAGAACCTTAGCTGCATAAGTGCAAACTTCCATCGCACTTCCATAGGAAGATTGATAACCAGCACCACCAATACCGTAATTGTGAACTACCTTTAGAGTACTCTTTTGTTTTGGTAAATGGTATTCGGACAGACCGATCCTGACGCCCCCTTCACGGCCAGGTCTTAGAGCCGTATATGAGTTGTATACGGTCGTTGATTTCAACTCCGGGATGTGATTCCTTGCTGCGCGTAAGATAGAAGCTGATAGTTCCTCATCAACGGTACTAGACCAATCTCCTTTCAAGAAGGTACCACCAACGATGCAGCCACCTTCTTGACGAGGAAATATGTTCAAAAATTGGCACTCTTGTGGGTTGTCTTCTGCAGGTAGTCTATCAATAATCATTTGAAATGGCAAGTCTTCATAAAGTTGCAAAATTTGGCCCTTGACTGGGTAAACCTTCTTCAACTCGGAAGGGTCCAGGGTTCTTAATAATTTACCAGCATTGACACCAGTGCAATTGATCAGCAAATCCGGAACATACCCAACAATGTCTATAATATCTTCGATAACGTCGAGCCTTTTGATTTTTCTGCATTTGCCGCCTCTTTGCTTGATGTTTGTTAACAGGAAGCTGTTGTAAACGACCGGAGTTATAGAGACTGTAGTGAAACTGAATCCAATATAGACGGCGGGGTCTAACTTTCTTTCAATCAATTCTTCCTTGGAGATTTGAGCGATATCTTCAACAAAATTCTGCTCGATGTACCAGGGAATTGGCTCGTCCAATGAATAAAAGGATTTAATTGTAAATTTTTGAATTCCCGCTGTATGCTCTTCATCTGCTAATTGCAGTAATTTCTTATAGGTAAATGAATCTCTTTCGATTTGTTCCAATTCATCGTTTTGAGCAAAACTGTGCCAATCAGCACCCGCCCAAGGGCTCGTGTAATCTCCAGTGTGGGCATCGCCAGGGTACTCTGATCCAAGCAATGTCAATTCTTGAATTTCATTTTTGAATAATCTCAATAAAGTTAAGGCAGAGGTTAAACCTGATACCCCTGCACCCAAAACAACCACTTTAGACATTTTGAAGTTTTGATTATGATCTATTGCTCAATTGGATATATTCTTAATGCGTAAGGATGCCTTATATATCCATTGGAAGACAAATGTCAGGTTATCCATCACTAATCTATTTATCAACACACGCGAATGTCGATAAAAAAAAGTGGCGCATTTAGAGGTCCGCCGCTATCGACACAGCGCGAGAAAGTGGACGAAGAATGTCGCACAGCACACCAATCAATCAAAAGCTAACGAACTACCCGAAGCAACACAATGGCCCGATCGGTTATCAAGAATCTATTGTGTACCCCCGAATTTTGATGAGTCCGCTACCTCCGGCAACCAGGGGGTGGGCAGCACAAGCTTGAAAAGTAATGAAACACGGCACATTAATTGATCAAATGCCAATGTATCTCGAGCCCATGTCCTTGCGACAGCTTCAAATAAGACACTGCTGTTCACGCCTTATTCGTCGCGATGGTGCCTTAGTTCGCGGTTGTATACAGGAACCGATTGAAAATATCGAAGTATATATCAAGCAATGACTCATGCAGCTATGGCCGCCAGCGAAATACAAGAAGCCAGAGTCATGAGAAATCATTATTGTTACAGCAGCTTACCATATTAGAATGATAAAGAATTCTCTATTTATGGATACTAGTTTAGTAGGAGCGGGCCACAGTTTGAATCCCACCAAGGGAGATCGGCCGTCGACGATTAGTTTTTAATAAAGACTTGATATGCCCCAGCTGCTGATCCGCTTAACACATCTGGAGCTGGACAGAGGCCATACCTATTGAAGGCTATCCTCGTGCACACCAATAGTTGTATGGTATATTTCTGGGACCTACTCTTTCAGTGATTTCTTGGTCCTATAGTGTAGTGGTTATCACTTTCGGTTTTGATCCGGACAACCCCGGTTCGAATCCGGGTAGGACCTTTTTTTAAAGACAGCTGCCTGTACCAGGCTATCGGAAATTGCGATTGAAATATTGACAAATAACAATGTAACTAAAACATTGCTATTATTTTCGCAAGGCTTTATTTATCACTGTGATCGTGCGGTGTGCAAGCTAAATTCTTCTGGTTCAAGAACTCTCTATTGGCTTACTTTTCTGTGCGGTAATTCGTTTTGACAGCGAATGGGCTTGATTTCTTTTTCGATTTACTTTTTCAGCTCGACAACTTCACAGGGGGGATCTTTCAGTAAATAAGTGAAATAAGTACGCACTTCGATCCTTTACGAGATTCGTTTCTTTCAAATTTTGTTGGACATTGTAGCAAGTCAATTGTGCTGCAGTCGTTAGAATTACTCGAATACGACAATGCTAGTGAAACTGTGTGGTTGTGGGATTTTAAGCAGACTAGCTGTTAGACGTTGTGCCGTTAATTCCACCTCGGTGTCAGTTCGTGCTACTAGTATATTTGGAAATTACCGTCAATTTAGCGTTCAATCAAGAATTTTAAATGAAAACAAGCTTATCAAGAAAGTGGATAAGCCATTGACTGTCACTTCCGATCCTAGCAGGCAGACAAGCGGAGGTTTTTTAAGTCATGGTATTGGTAAGCTACTTAAGTGGTCAATCGTATCAACAGGAATTTTAGTAACTATTTGTGGCTCTGCTTTAGTTGTATTTTTCATATATGACTCAACCACCTACAAAGAATGCGAAATGCCCACTGACATTGATGTTCCAATGAAAGCGTTGAACCCTGAACTGGGAGGGCCTGAGAATTTGCCAATCTTGAGGGAGACCTTGGACGCATACGACTCCGAAATGAAGCAGACTATTTGCTATAAGCCAAAATTAGTCATATTGGGGTCTGGTTGGGCGTCTGTCGGGCTTTTGAAAAATTTGAAAAAAGGTGATTACGACATCACCGTTATTTCACCTCAGAATTATTTCTTGTTCACCCCTTTGCTTCCAAGTGCTGCTACCGGAACTTTGGAGGTCAAAAGTCTAATGGCCTCGATCAGAAAAATTGTCAACGCTGTCAGCGGACATTACTTGGAAGCTAAGGCGGAGAAAATTGAGTTCGAGGATAAGCTAGTTAAAGTTTCCCAGGTTGTACCGCATACAGGTGAAACAAGATCCTTCTATATTCCGTACGATAAATTGGTTATTGCGGTAGGCTCGACGGCGAACACACATGGGGTAGAGGGTTTGCAGTATTGTGATCGCTTGAAAAGCGCAGAGGATGCCTTAGATATAAAGAAAAAAATAAAGAACAACTTGGAATTGGCGTGTCTACCAACCACTACAGAGGAAGAGCGTAAGAAATTGCTAAGCTTCGTCGTTTGTGGCGGAGGTCCTACTGGTGTGGAGTTTGCAGCAGAAGTTTTCGATTTATTGAACGAGGATCTTCCTGCTTTATATCCAAAAGTTTTGAGACAGCAAGTCTCTGTTCACATTATTCAATCAAGATCACATATATTGAATACATATGATGAGAAAATTTCAGAATATGCGATGGATAGATTCAAAAAAGAAAGTATTGATCTCTTGACAAACGCACGTGTCGATCGGATTCTTCCTGACAAGGTCATATTCAACCAAAAGAACGCAGAGACTGGCGAGATTGAGATGAAGGAATTGTCATTCGGACTTTGCCTGTGGTCAACAGGCGTGGCGCAAAATCCACTTGCCAAGCATGTAGTCCAAACTTTCCCTGAAAGCCAGAGAAACAAAAGAGCCATCGAAACAGATTCACATTTGCGAGTTCTGGGCGAACCGACACATGATGTCTATGCGATTGGTGACTGCTCTACCCTGAGAACAGATTTGGCAATTCATGCCGCTGAATTCATGAGAAGTTTCGTAATTCAGAAGAACTTGGGCTTAGCAGATCAGGCGGATAAAATGATCACGGATAATGACATCAAGAACTTATCCTTCACGTACGATGAAATTTTTGACTTTGGTAGGCAAGTTGCAAAAAAACACCCACAGACTAGAGAATGTTTCGTAGCGCTAGATGAGTTGCTACCAAAATTTGACCCTGAACAAAAAGGAAGTTTGAACTTCAAGCAAGTTTCATTGTTATTAAAAGAGATTGAATCCAGAGTTACGTCTTTACCAGCAACCGCTCAGCGGGCACATCAACAAGGTACTTATCTTGGTAAGAAATTTACGAAGCTTGCCAGAGTAACAAACGAATACATAAGGAGAGGTCAACTAATTGATAAGGATTTAGATGAGGCCGCTTGCAAGCCTTTCAGATATATTCATTTAGGCTCTTTGGCTTATATCGGTAACTCTGCGGTGTTTGATCTGCCCGGTTATTCCTTCGTCGGTGGTTTGGTCGCCATGTATTTGTGGAGAGGTGTTTACTTTGCACAGACAGTTTCCTTGAGAACTAGAGTCTTACTTTTCATGGATTGGATGAAAAGAGGTTTGTTTGGAAGAGACATTATGACGACGGTCTAAGGATGCCTCGAACATGACTCGCAGACATGTATATAGTTACTGATTGACACTCTTTGCCAAATACGTACTTTAAAATTCACTCAATGTTAATAGTTTTAGCCATGTCACAATGATCAATAATATTATTAGTTTTTGTAAATCGTATTACACGCGCTATATGCAATATTTTTCACAAATTTATCGGCGTCCTTCTAGTCGGGTATGATCGTTCACTTGTCATCATCCTTGTGGCAACGGGTCCCTCATAATATTTCTCAAGACCTCAACAGCACTTATATACAAGTAGCAGCCTATCCAGATTGGCAATAGGGCACCGAGCAGCTAAACGTCTTACTGGGCCATTCTGCAAGAAATTTCAGTCCGCCTAAGCAGTCATGCGTCGGCTGCGTCCCCTCTTTTGGCCTTTCTCCTGAGGCCCGCCAGGTAACCTCGGCATCTACCCTCTTCTGTTGCCGCTACCTAGGTTAGACATGACAAGTATCTTTAATCAACAATCTCTTTAGACTAAGTAATTCGCAGGTATTCTCTTATATCTGATTCAAGACACGATGGCTAACCTTCAGCCGCTAAAATTGCTCGCTCCGCCGGGAAGATTCAGCATATAAATAAACGTTTTCTCAGGCTTATCTTACTTGTTTATGTTTCAAGACTCATGAAACATGCATTTGGGTGTATCCAAAGTCTCCCAAGCACAGTATCGTTTTCAGTATGGAGCATGGCTGCGTTAGCAGACTGTGTACCCCACAAGTGGGTGTCTGTAGAGTCACAGATGCTGCTAAAAATATTTTGGTGTTTTTCAAATTATGAATCTCAAAAACGAGCTCTGACTGCCAGATCGTTGAAAGCAATCTAGTATAGTTCCCTGAAATGCTATTCCATTTTTGGCGTGGTCTCAATGCAGCTAATACCGTCATTATCGAGAGCTCTGTTATGCAATCTACCGGAATTTCAAAGCTTACATTCCACTGTGATGAACACCAGCTCTTATTCGCGTGCATTGCAAGTCCCTTATAGATTCAAAGTCTGCCTTGGTTAGCTCTCTTTATATGTGGACTCACGCGCCTCTCGGAGTTCACATATCTGGCGCGCTTCCAACCTGGTGGTAGGGTGGGTGTGACACAAAAAGTGTCACAAAAATATTTATTTCAGTAGGATCAAGGCTATAAAAAGAGAAGATTCTTCGACTCTCTATTTTCCAGCATACAACATGAACATTCATCTCTTAAATCAACAAAGTGTTGTATTCTTTGGCGTCTATAAATATACCAGCATAGCAAGCCAATATATCAGGAGTGGGAAAATAAGATAAGAAGAATTCCAAATCTAGACGAAAAGGGAGCACAGTTTCATTTCCCCATTATAAAAAATGAACCCTTTCACAGCTAGAAGTAAGGTTAGTATCTTGAACAACATTTCCTTGAATGTCCAAAGAAATACTGAAATATCATTGAAGAAAGAGCTCGAAAAGTATAAAACTCCAATCCAAGTGGAACATCAAATCAACGAAAAAGATGAAAATGAATCGCTATCTTCAAGATCTTCCCAATCTGAGTCTTCTGACGTAGTTAAATTAAATGGAGCTAGCTCTATCACCAGTAGCAAGATATCTAAATTGAGAAATACCACTTTAGAAAGCAAGCCAATGGTAGCGTTATTTATTGGTGATTTGGATAAAGAGGTCACAGAAGACATCCTGAGGAATGAATTCATCAAATTTAAATCTCTGGTGTCGGTAAAAATCTGTTTGGACTCTAAAACTGGAAAGTCCCTAGGCTATGGATATTTGAACTTTTTGATGAAGGAAGATGCAGATATGGCGACGGAGGAATTCAATTACAGGCCAATAATGGGAAAAGAGGTTAGAATTATGCCATCTTTAAGAAATACATTTTATCGAAAAAACATAGGCACTAATGTTTTTTTTTCTAATTTACCTCTGGAAAACTCTTCATTAACAACTAGGGTATTTTATGACACTTTCAAGAAATATGGTAGAATTCTTTCCTGTAAATTAGACTGCAGAAAGAATATCGGTTTTGTTTACTTTGAAAGTGATCAAGCTGCAAGAAATGTAATTGAAAACTATAATAATAAAGAGTTTTACGGTAACAGAATTCTTTGTGGAGTTCATTTTGATAAAGATTTGAGAAAGTTTCCAGATTTTGAGAAACGGAGAACAAATTTGGAATCCATTACAATCCCAAAAGAGGAATTGGTCACTTCAGATACAGATAAAACTGTTGTTGAACACGATTCCAGCCAGCAAGTTCCGCATCCCAATGCAATATTTGTGACTAATGTACCTGTACATTCAACGAATGAGGAGATCCTGAATTTTTTCAGCCAAGTCGGCCCTGTCAAATCAGTCTTTTCCTCAAAGGTACTGAAGTATAATTCTCTATGGGCTTTTGTGACTTACAAAAAAGGATCAGACACTGGCAAGGCAATTGAATTTTATAATGGGATTGAATTCAAAGGAAAGGCTTTGAAGGTCGTCAAGGCCGAACCCAGAGAATCTAAGCAGGCCACTTTCGAAAACTATAAAACAATAGTGTATTTTGAGAATGCAAGCTCTGTTTGTAATGAAGAGTTTCTCACCCAGCTTTGCATTCAAGAACGGATAAAGGCCTCGAAATCGCAAATCACCTCTTACCAAAAGACTTCGATGACATACTCAGGATTTGTCAGATGCAAGACCAAAAACGACGCCAAAAGGCTATTTGAATCATTGAATCAGAGATTAATTGGCGGCTGCGTTGTCAAGTGCTTGTGGATGAAACCGGGGGAGAGCAATGACTCCACTGTCTTGTCAACACAATCTCATAATAATTCAGAATTTGGAACGTTTCAGCAGTTGCAGCACCATCAACAACTTCAACATCAACATATACATCAACACTCGAACCAACAACAGCAAACCCAGATGTTGCTGCTACCATTTTGTCAGCCACTTGTTTATCCTAATCACTCATTGCCCACACAAATTGACTCTGTTAATCAATATATGAACATGGATAGGCCCCCATATAAGAGTGAACAGCAAGAAAAGCAAGTGTTGGATTATCTTACGAGACAGGTCAAGAAAGGTATTGATTTCTTGAAGTATCCCAGTGCAACTAGGATGGAAAATTTGGCTTGTATCACAGACTACATTTTTGATGTCTACTGGCGTCGTGATGTAAATGCCTTAACGAAATTTTTACTTTTGATGAGCTCCAACACGCAGAATGAAGGTGCTCTTCAGCGGCAAATAGAGGAGGCAGTAAAGTTTCTCGGCTTCGGGAGATAGCGAAAAACCCATTTATCATTGGCTTTCAATATTCTTTAATCATGAAATTTACGTTTGGTACGGATTTTTGGCATAAAAGTTATAAATTATTTAGAAGGTTAAAATAGCTATTTTTGTAGTTTTATTCACGAAAAGAATTGAATCATGACAACAACTTTTCACATCGCATGTTCCATCCTCCATTAAGATTAAGTTTTATCATGCCAAAATTACCTTCCACAAATTAATAATTAACATTTTTAATAATGAAAGCGAGTTAGAATTTTTTTAAACAAGCTCCACATAATTTGCAGGGAAAATACCTTCTCTGCCGTTCACCCTTCCGGTCCACCAATCATCTTGAGATTCCGACTTTTTTAGGATCGTAATAACATCACCTTTTCTGAAGGGCAAGTCCCCCCCTTCTTCGCCAGCAAAGCTGTACAACGCAACAGCCTTAGGCGCATTGGACGAGGAAGGAGGTGGAGAGCGCGCGGAACCAAAGTCCGGTTTCTCAGAAAGCGGCCTTGACGCTCTACCATTGCTTCCGGAGGAGATTCGCGATTTAGAAAACCTGTTTGACAAATCATCCACGTCGTTGTCCCGATCATATATATCATCTTCCCAACGGGTATTTGTAGGTTGAATTTTTCTGTTATCTTGTCTCCTTTGACTTCTATAGTACTCACTAGCGCCAGAAGGATCGCTAAAATCATCGCCAGCATCGTCATGACTTGGCCCACGACCACCACGGCGCCCAGCATCATAATTATCATCAAGATCGTCATCAAAATCATCATCGTAATAGCCGCGAGATCCGCTTCTTCTTTGCCTCGTTGATCTCGTATTCGGTCTTGTGGAAGATGTGTCTGAAGAATCGAATGAATCCGGAATGTCATCATAAAAATCGTCATTATAGTCGTCATCGCTGTTGGAGGATCTGTAGTTGAATGCTCTCGATTCCAAGACGCGGAATATGGGGTCTGCAGCTGGGGGCGCTCTTATACGTCCAGCCAAAACCATCTTCGCAGTACAGTTATTACCATAGAACTTTCTATTTGCTTCTCTTCTTTCGACAATCACAGATCCTTCTAGAGACACACCGGCAAACAGACCCTTACTTTTGGAATATGCAAACACTGCTGATAAACCTCCGGCTGAAGCTGCAGCAGCGGCTTCTGCATTTCTACCCAACGGTCCCGCGGACACGGAAACGTTACCACCGAGGGTAATGGTGCCAAACTCGCTAAATGATTTCACAGCGTCTGCCGAATTCAAAATGAAGACAAAATCCGTTAGTTCGATCCCTACCATACCACCGGCACCTGCGCCTGCCATGGCAATTGCCGAAGGCGCAGACCAGGTACCATCCTTCAACCGAGCGACAATGACACCCGATCCCGCTCTGCCTGAGAATAAGAACCCAGCCTTCAGAACGGTTATGATAGCCAAACCCTTGGCCCTCTTCAATACATCAGGCGGAATAACCTGGTCTTGCCCAAATACTTGATTGGGTTTTACAAAACTAGCTAGGACTTTAGCAGCCTTTCTATTTAGAACAGAGAAAAGATCCTTTCAGTTAGTATACCGGATCCGAAACGAAATCAGCTATGTCAGAGTTGACTTCATGGGCCTCCACTAAAAATTCATAATAGGGGATCCTTGTCGATCAGAAGGCCCTTCAAGATGAACTGAAAGTTGGGCCCACAACTATTGCCAGGTGACACACACTATACATACTTAGTTTCGCTCTTGAGACTCCTAGGAATTGGATTATTAATACCCATCTATTTGTTGTCACACCTGTTTATGCTATGGCGAACCCTGCCTACTATTTCAGTCGTGGCCGCTTTCTAGTATCACTCTCGCCTCCAAATTGGAAAGTGAAATTAAAGCCCTCGCCGCGATCATAGTCGGGTAACAGGAGATCATCTACACCCTTTTTCAAACAGCTGCGACTGTTTAGGCCACAGGGCCGAATTAGGAAATACATCCATAATTGATATAGATAGTTTGGCATACCAATGAAGAAAACACAGAGATGCCAATACGTTTAAGCTTGCTAGAGTAAGACCAGCTAGGCAATGTCTCCCCAAGATCAGGACTTTATCGACAGAGTGTTTAGTACGGGCTACTCGCTGATTTCACGCGGAAACCAGGCAGTATCAGACGTGGCCAGCAAAGTCATGGATAGGGTGGAAAGTGCTAGCGACGAGATCGGCAAGCAGCCTCTAAAAATCGACCATAGCGCCAGAAGCAATGATGGAAGGCTATATAAGGCATTCCAATGGTTGTACAGAGGGAGAAGGGCTCTCTGCTGGGGAATCGGGACGACGGCCGTCGGTGTCCTCTTGTACTGGCAATTCAAACACCTGGTCAAGATTCCTGCGCGCCTGCCGCAATCTGACTGCAAATGCGTTCTTGTGCTGGGCGATATGCGCGATCCTATCGTAAGGTCCCAGGTGATGGACCTGTACAGGAGGAGATTTGTGGTCTTTGTGTGTACTTCCAGCGCCAAGACTAGGGCCTACCTTGAGAATCAGGAGGATGACGATTTTCTGCGTTTCATTGATCCCAGCTCGTCATCAGACTTGGCGAGTTTCCTCGATTTCATCTCCAAGAATAACGAGGCTCAATGCAGGCTGGCCTCAATACTTTTCATGCCCAATCTCTCGTATTATCCATCCGGCGAAACATCCACGGCGCAATTGGACTCTGAAATTCAAACAAATGTCCTGCAGTACTACTCTACGTTAGTGAAGCTACTACCACACCTGCAAACACACGTAACCCAGCTCATACTTTTCAATCCGTCCCTGTCCTATAATTTATCGATTTCACACCATCAAGTTGAAATTTTGATTTCAGGGCTCATACAATCGATTTATCAATCACTGAAGGGACACAAACGGCTTGCAGTGTACATGGCGCACGTTGGAACGCTCAAACTAGCCGCACAGCCCTCCAACTATAAATATTTGAGCCTACCAGGCTCGAATATTACTACTTCGATGCTGCAGCCAATTTACGACCTTATCATGACTGGCCAGGGCGGCTATTTTCTAAGATTGGGACAATGGCTCAGAAATTTTGGTTCCTTCAGCCATATTTTGTATTGTGGGAAATTCAGTTATTTATCGACCCTGCCGTTTGCGAGTCTACTTCTTTGGAGGTGAATTAGGGAAAAAGTGTGTATATACGACCGTTATTTGATAAATAAATCTAGCTTAAATTTGTGTCTTCAAGTTCTCCAGTTGTTTTAGTACTGCAGATTTGGCAGTACCGCCTGTAGCATCCCTTCTTTCAACACTCTGTTCAAAGTTGAATGTTTCAAACAAATCTTGGGCGAACCTGGAATCAATTTCCTGATATTGCGCTAAGGTCAGTTTATCGATACCACTCAAACCCAAATTCTCTGCTTGAGCAACACATTCACCGGAAATATGATGCGTTTCTCTGAATGGAACTCCCTTTCTCACTAAATAATCTGCAAGATCTGTTGCTAACATATCCATGGTCAAAGCACCATACATCTTTTCCTTTTGAACAGAAAGAGTTGAAATCACACCGGTGGCAATTAGAATAGAGTGCTCGACGGTGGTCAAACAATCGAATAAAGCTTCTTTGTCTTCCTGCATGTCTTTATCATAGGTGGATGGAATACCTTTCAAACTCATCAAGAAACCGGCTAGATCACCAAACACTCTTCCAGACTTTCCCCTTAATAGTTCTAAAGAGTCAGCATTTTTCTTTTGTGGCATCAACGATGATCCAGTGGAATAAGCGTCACTTAATTTTATGAACCCGAATTCCGCAGTACAGTAAATGATCAGATCTTCAGCAAAACGGGAAATATGGTTCATGAAAAGGGTACTCCAAGACATGAGTTCGACGATAAAATCTCTGTCAGACACGGCAACAAGAGAGTTACCGATAACACCTTGGAACCCTAGTTCCCTAGCGAGATACTCTCTGTCAATGCCATATGGATGGCCTGCAAGAGCGCCCGCACCTAGCGGACATTGGTTCAGTCTCTCAACGATTTGGCGCAATCTCAACAAATCTTGAGTGAAATACGTAGCGTAAGAAGACAACCAATGAGACCATCTGATTGGCTGTGCTCGCTGCAAATGTGTGTAGCCTGGCATCAATATTTCAATTTCCTTCTCTGCCCTCAGTATCATCACATTGACCAAGTCTGACAGGAAAGGAGACAGTTTTTCAGCAACAATTTCACGACAGTATATCCTCAGGTCAGTGACGCACTGATCGTTACGTGACCTACCGGTATGAACTTTACCAGCAATACCACGACCTATGATCTCACCTAAACGCCTTTCATTTGCTGTGTGGATGTCCTCATCGTCAGCATGACGAACGAATTTATCTTCGTCCCATTCCTTCTTGATTTCTTCCAAACCTTGATGGATCTTCGCCAATTCGTCTACGGTAAGTAGGCCGAGTTTTTGCAAACCAGATGTGTAGACTCTGGTACCGTCCAAATCTGCTTTGTACATTTTGTAATCGTACGGCAAGGACGCATTGTACAAATGCATTAATGGATCAGTTTCCCCGGTGAATCTACCACCCCATAACTTTTGTGCTTTTTCAGACATTTTTGAGCTGTATAGTGAAGAACTGCTTTAGTTTCTGATTATACTGCTGTATCAATAGAATACCTTTGCGAACTCCCTTAAGGAACTTTTCAACTTTCAAGCATTGTATGAGCTGCTCAAACTTATTTTTTCCTTATGCTAAAGGCGACTCACTCGACTTCCAGCTTGTGCAGAAATTCCGAGCGATTGAGAAAACTATCATGTTAAAAAGTCTGATTATCGTACAAAGGTTGTTTTTGCTGCGTTCTGATGACTATCTATCTCTTGATTATACAAAGCCAGTACTATCTAAGGTCTACATCTCCCACTGAAACGAGGGTACAATGAACAGTCTCTAACGGTGAATCTGTTACATAACCAAGCGAGAATACGTTCCGTACCCAATCCGTAACCACCGTGGGGACAGGTTCCGTAAGATCTTTGGTCGATGAACCAGTAGTATGGTTTTGGGTCGATACCCTCACGCTTGAAACCAGCCATCAGTTCTTCTGTGGCGTCGATTCTCATTGAACCACCCGTAATCTCACCAACGGTTGGCATCAAGACATCAACGGATTCAGTAACTCGAGGGTCATCTAGACAACGCTTCATATAGAAAGACTTGATCTCGACGGGGAATCTGATCAATAAGATAGGCACGCCAATGGTATCAGTCATCTTTCTTTCTGCAGCTTCGGCGATATCATCTCCAAATTTGAACGGCTGTCCGTCTTCGTTCATAACGTTATGTTCCTTCAACCAGTCAATGGCATCCTTATACTCCAGTCTCATGAAGGGACCCTTTGGTGCTTGAAAATCTGGGTTCAATTGCTTAACCAGAGGACCTGCAACGGGATCCTCTAATACGTACTGAACGGTTTTGATCAGAACGGTTTCTATATGGTTCAAGAGATCATTGAAATCCAAGAAACACAATTCTGCTTCAATGTGAGTATATTCGGACAAATGCCTTCTTGTATGCGACTTTTCGGCACGGAATGACTCCTGAATACTATAGACATCACCCAATGCAGCCAAACATGTTTCCAAATACAACTGGGAACTTTGTGTCAAATAGGCTTCTTCACCGTAATAATCTAAATTGAACAAAGTGGAACCGCCTTCGACTTGTGTTTGAACCATACATGGAGGAGTAACTTCAACCAAATGTTCTTCATCGTAAACACGTCTAACTGACTTCAAAAATGCAGCACGGACTTTCATCACTGCTGAAATAGTTTCACCTCTCAAGGTTAAATGACGTTGGTCCAACAATAAGGATGGATCGGCACCCTCGGCTATCTTGTTGGTGATGGCATCTTCACCAGATGGGGCAAGACCTATAACCTCATAGTAGTCAACGATCAATTCGACACCGCCTGGTGCATTCTTTCCCTCAGGGACCTTGGTAATGCTACCGTAGAGCGCAACGCTGGATTCTAATGATAGATCCACAGTCTGTTGTGCAACCGCCAAATCACCTGAAAGAACACACTGTATAAAGCCTGTACCATCTCTCAAGACTACAAACACAACTTTCTTATTGGAGCGGAGTCTGTGAACCCAACCGAACACTTTGACTCTTTGACCGACCTGCTCGTATGACTTGTAAATTTTCACTTTTTTGGCCTCTGGTAAAGACTTATCTTCTTCAATCTTGATGCTTAAGGCTGCCATTTGCTTTGTTGCATTTTCTGCGTCCTGCTGCTGCTTCTTCAACTCTTGTTCTTTTTGTTTGATAGCTTTCTTCTTTAGCCCGTCACAACCTTTGCGTGCCTTCTTCAAGGCGGATGCTGATATCTCCTGATATTCATTGTCCCCTGACTTGAACACTAATAATTTAGGCTCGGCTTCGCTGACTTCCTGCTGA
The DNA here is from genome assembly GCA_030565665.1 of Zygotorulaspora chibaensis. Taxonomy (NCBI): domain Eukaryota; kingdom Fungi; phylum Ascomycota; class Saccharomycetes; order Saccharomycetales; family Saccharomycetaceae; genus Zygotorulaspora; species Zygotorulaspora chibaensis. The sequence continues at coordinate 11,256 of JAJMCM010000005.1, read as the reverse complement.
GCAAACAAGGCAAATGCAGGCGTCTTGTATGGTGCTTCTTGCGTACCTTTGGTGATGTGATCATCAAGACCGGCAGATTCGTTAACGTAAACTGAAGACATCTCAACGGATCTCTGTTTAAGGCTCAATGGCAGTATTAATTTGTTAAAGCAGCAGAAGAATTATATCTCACAAGGCTTACCAGCTATAGAACGCTCGACGAACATGCTTCATAGAATTGAAATTGAGTTTGAGATTGGGAGTTTTCGTCAACCAGATGGAAGTCGTCTTTCACGTGAAAATTTTTCAGTTAGAGCGATGCGATCTCTTATCATCGAAAATTCGAAAGTTGGATGTAGAAAAATGATGGAAACAGGATATTATGGAAGACTGAAATCTGCAAAGCAAAGTGATCTAGTGTCTGTCTGTGTGACTCTTCCAACCGTTTACGAACCCGGTATTTATTCCCCATATATAGGATTTTTCTGAATGACTGTCGAAGAAGCTTTTGCCAAGTTATGTTTGGCTGAAAAACCATCTGCATCTGTCCAGGTGAAATCATTGGTATTCAAGCCTAAGACTGCCAAGACTGCTGTTCCTGTACCTATTGTTGTTATTGCCCTACAATCCACTGGAACACCTTCCCCATTGATCGCAGCCGAAACAACGTCGAAAGATCCCAGACTTGCTCGTGACGAACTGTTTCAATCGTTCTTTAAATGTGAATCTGCCAAGGCCTTCACTCTAGCCCATTTGAGCAATGCGGAATCAGAATTTCGCGTCCTGATTGATGCTCAATTGGAATCTCTGGAGGACGTATCTGTCGTCCAGCTGAATGATGCACTTTTCATCGAGAAGAAAGAGCTGTTCAAATTCTTGTCGGATTTTGAATCATGCTCAAAGACCGTCGATTTTACTCAAGAAGTTGTGAAGCCAGCACCAAGCAAACAAGGAGCACCAAAAGCTACATCCGTAGCTACCAATTCTGCTGCGTTAGAAGACGCTAAATTGATTGGTATCACAGTTGATAAAGCCTTGGACTTTTCACGTTGGTATCAACAAATTTTAACCAAAGGTGAAATGTTGGATTACTACGACGTTTCTGGATGTTATATCTTGAGGCCCGCTTCTTATGCTATCTGGGAAAGCATTCAAAAATGGTTTGATGATAAGATTAAAAGTATCGGCGTTCAAAACGCTTACTTCCCAATGTTTGTTTCATCTCGTGTGCTTGAAAAGGAAAAAGACCATGTCGAAGGCTTCGCACCTGAGGTCGCTTGGGTCACCAGAGCTGGCAATTCCGAATTGGAAGAGCCAATTGCTATCAGACCCACTTCCGAGACTGTTATGTATCCTTACTATGCTAAATGGATTAGATCTTATAGAGATCTACCTTTGAAGTTGAATCAATGGAATTCTGTTGTGAGATGGGAATTTAAACATCCTCAACCATTTTTAAGAACCAGAGAGTTCTTGTGGCAAGAAGGCCACACTGCCCACTTGACTTTCAAAGAGGCTGAAGAGGAAGTCATGCAAATTTTGGAGTTCTATGCTGGTGTGTATGAAGAACTACTAGCCGTTCCTGTCGTAAAGGGTCGTAAGACAGAAAAGGAAAAGTTTGCCGGTGGTGACTTCACAACCACTTGCGAAGGTTATATCCCGCAGACTGGTCGTGGTATTCAAGGTGCCACTTCGCATCATTTGGGTCAGAACTTCTCTAAGATGTTCAACATTGCTGTTGAAAATCCTTTGGGCTCTGAACTTCCAAAAGTTAACGTGTTCCAAAACTCCTGGGGTCTATCCACCAGAGTCATCGGTGTCATGGTTATGATCCATTCAGACAATAAAGGTCTAGTCATTCCACCAAGAGTCTCCCAACAACAAGCAGTTGTCATTCCCCTCGGAATTACGAAAAAGACTACCGATGATCAACGCAACCACATTCACGAATCGGCCAAAGCAATCGAAGATCGTTTGAAAAAGGCTGGCATCAGAGCTTTCGGTGATTATAATGATAATTACACTCCAGGTTGGAAATTCTCTCAATATGAATTGAAAGGTGTTCCTGTTCGTATCGAGATCGGTCCAAAAGATATCGAGAAAAAGCAAGTCGTTGTGGTTCGTAGAAATGATTCTCGTAAGTATATTGTTAGTTTGGATGAATTGGAAACCCGTCTTCCTGAAATTTTGGAGGAACTACAAAATGATCTATTTTTGAAAGCCAAGGAATCTTTCGATACACATAGGGTTATTGTAGACGAATGGAAGGATTTTGTCCCGGCTTTGAACAAGAAAAACGTCATACTAGCGCCATGGTGTGGTGTGACCGAATGTGAAGAGGACATCAAGGATTCGTCTGCTAAGCAAGATGATGGTGAAGAATTTGAACAGGACGACAAAGCTCCAAGTATGGGTGCCAAATCATTATGTATTCCATTCAAACAACCAAAGATGGCAAAAGATCAGAAATGTGTGAGGTGTTCTCTTCCTGCCCGTTACTATTGTATGTTCGGTCGTTCATACTGATCACATCGAAAGAATTTTGTATTTGTATCTATCTATACGTGTTGATTTTAATGAGATAAAAAATACTTTGCATAAATACTTAAATATCAAGCGTGTAATTACTTTTCCAAAAAACATTCGTTTTGAATTCATCAATCGGTATAGACTGGACTGTTGCAATGTTGTCCTCGTTCTCAGATACATAGTACATTTCTTTCAGATGTAAAACGTCTACGATATATTTTAAACCCTGATCGTAACAAGTTCCAACGTGGGAAACACCGTGAGCATCGTCACTTAGTACAAATCTACCGCCGCAGTGTTCTTCCACAAGCTTGCAAATGTCTCTGCTTGGATAAGGTTCGCTTAAATTTTTACGTAACGCCGACGTGCTTATTTCAATAGCACCTCCATATGAATTCACGAATTCCAAATTCCTAATTAACGCATCTCTCACAGGTTTCCATTGGTTAATGTACGAAAAGGACCCAACAGCTACCCCATCTTGGTCACAGTCACCCGTTTTTAAATCAACTTTTAAGTCATCGGAGAGAAATAGCTTGTATAAATCCATATGCGCGACAACCAACGGCTTCAATGCGGTTAGCATTTTGAATTGAACGTCATAATATTCAACAAGGAACTTCTGAAGATTGTTATTAGCGGCAGCCAGTGACCGATTCCACGACTTTTGATCAAAATCAATCGGAATCTCATAAACATGATGGACGGAGCCTACGCAAAATCGAATGAGATCAGAATGCTCGTGAATGAAGCGCTTGGCGAATTTTATATGATCTGTATCACAGCTTTCGACTTCAATTCCGATAATAAACCTGGTCCCGAAATCGTTTGGTCTATTCTTGATTACCTGGGCATGCTCAAGAAACTTGGAAAAATTGTTGGTCAAATTGTCAAGAGCTTCTGCATGACTTGAGAAGCCTTCTACTTCTTCAGGATAGAGAAATTTCTCGTTGATACGAGGCATATGCTCAGTCAAGCAATAAGTGTGAAATTTCATTTTAACAACTTGCGCTACAATGTCCTCCAATGGATCAACGCCATGGGCGACGTAATCACCGGAATGTGAATGATGTGAATGCATAATCAAGGGATGAATTGTCTATAGAAATGCCCGGTACCTCAGTATGCCACTTTAGATATATAGAGCGCGGTCAACTATCCAATTCCTTCGTCTGAAGAATGAGCTTATCGAGATTCTCTCTAAAACACTTCTATACACTTTTCATTTACCTGCGAGGTACTATGCACGTGAGTATCATCTTGGCATGGACTTCAGCGCTACACATCGAATGCTGAGGAAAAAAAATATCGCAGAAGATAGATCTACGCTTCCTTTAAGTTTCTCTCAACCATCAAGCAGCGTTTTCAGCGATCCTCTGTTTCCAAGAGCTCAGATTGCCACTACATTTCTACAGGCTAGCCCGAATACTCAATAAAAGGGCTGAACCTACACTGATAGTGTATCCTTTCTTGTGATACGCGGGCTCTGTCCAGATTTTCCCACACGAAGGGAAATTGCAAACTTCTGAGTTTAGATTCATACAGAGCTTTCTCCGCATTGCAATTCAATCCTAGTAATCGAAAGTTGCAGCTGCTAGATTGCAGCTCTCGCTAAAAAAACACTACTGACGTAAAAAAATGGACAAGTTCGGAGTCGAACCGAAGACCTCTCCCATGCTAAGGGAGCGCGCTACCAACTACGCCACATGCCCGTGATTATCTGTATAAATATTACAAGCATTTTCTATTTATATGTATTTTTAATGACGATTTGTAGATCCAGATTCAATTGTTATATGTGATTCTATCATTCTCTCATCTTCCTGCGTAAATGCAAAAATTACAAGTTCACCAGTCCAGTTTCTTTTCTTTTCAAGATCTTCGTAGCGTTCAAATATAGCTTGAACACCTGGAAGACAGATGGCTGAAGAGAAGGTGTATGTGCGCAGTTCGATTTCTTTAAGTTGCAAGTATATGCTACTAACATTCATTGAATAGTTCTATCGCCCTCGATGCCTTGGCTGACTGCGAGCAGCACATGGAGGATGCGGAAAAAGATGTGGAGCTGTATCGAATGAACAAATTCAAAGAAATATTTGCAACTAGGGACGATATTATCCATCAAATACCAAATTTTTGGCAAATAGTCCTTTCTCAAAACGATGACTTTGCAAACTATATCAGGGCATCAGATTTCAGATATGTCGATGTCATTGATAGTCTAGTAGTTAAATGGACTACGCCAACAGAATACGATATCATATTTAAATTCAAGGAAATCAAAAATGAGCTTGAAGCTCAAACAGTTAAAAAACACTTTGTATTTCAGAACGATAAGCTGACAAGTGAGGCAATTGAAGTGCAGTATCCTAGATCAAGAGTTAAAGGAGATGGGACTAAATCTTTTTTTGATTGGTTCAGATGGACAGGGTCGGAAAAATTAAAGGAGTTTGCTAATGGGGATGATTTTGCGATTCTCATTAGCGAAGACATATATCCTTATTGCGTTAAGTTCTATACTGAGGCACAACGCGACTTAATAGATGAAGATAGCTGTACCGATAGTAGCGAGGGCGAACTACTGCCTGAAGGGGAGTGAAACTCATTAAAAGTTTGATTAAGTTTCAATCGCTCTCCGTTCGGCGGTCGTAATGTAGATAACAGTTTTGAAGTATTTAGTTTAGACATTTCAGTGTGTTAGCGGCACACTGATCTATGTGAAATTCATTAAAAAGAAAATCATGAAAAAGAGTTCGTGAATCGCAAGCCAATATAAAGGCTAATATATACATTCGGAAAAGATCATTTCTTTTCCTTTTTCGTTAAAAGACCCATTAAGTTGGAAAATGAACCAGAACTCTTAGGTACCTTACCTTTTGAAGAGCTTCTCTGAAGGTGGAGACTCGTCGAAGATTCATTATTTTCTACGGGAGTCATTCCAAAAGAGAAGTATCTGTTTGCAGTTTGACCCTTATTGGCAGTAGCAGAGTTATTTGATAAGCTTGTAGAACTGTTGGTATGACTTGTTGACAATGAGCTTGAAGAGCTATTGTTGCTCCTACTTAAAGCAGCTTGTGACATATGCGTCCCATTCGGAGTTGCAAAGAAAGAGGACGATGATTTGTGGTGAACTATTTGAGGTCTTTCTAAAACTTGTTGATTGTTATCCTTTGAGGAAGCAGGGTATATTGGAGGTAAGTCGTCTCCTATCATATCTGACTTCATAGCTTTATCGTATGATGGAACTCTGCTCATTGTGCCTATTTCCCAATCCTTCTTGGTTGGTGATGATCCAGGTGGTTGAAGAAAGGAATTTTCACGAGAAATATGGGCAAATAACGGTGTCATGGAAGGGCTATTCAAACCTCGTAACCCTGGCCTTGGTTGGGGAATTCCATAATCCATACCCAGCTGTTCCAATCTAGAGGAAGAAGAAGGATGTGGGGCGATGACATCGGTGCTGCCATCCTGTTCCAATCTTGGAGACGGAGAAAACTGCGGCGCAGTTTCTTCCTCATCGTTTTCCCTTTCAACGTGAAGCCTTTGCAGATTTTGCTGTAATTGATCAATGTTTTCTTGACTGTCTAATACTGAAGCAGAACCAGTACCGTTTCCGTTCTGCGATTCCTCTTGTGGAGTTTGAGTACCTGAAAGAGGTGGGGTGTTTGCATCAGAAAGGTCACTCCAGAGTCGATCATATATATGTCTCCCATAGTTCGGTGGTGACATCATATCTGACATGGATGCAGCTACTGATACGTTGTTTTGGCTATTAAGAGGGAGGTCAAGCTCGGAAGCATTTCTAGCGAATATTGTTTCGTCATCTGATTCATTTTCTTTAGATTGGAAACGAGCATCACTAGTAATGTCAACTGAGGAATTGTTCGCACTGCTGTATAAACCATCAGTGCTCTTCACTCCTAAAGGAACAAATGGCGATATGAATAACTGAACAGGAAGAGATGCACGAAGCTCAGAAACGTGTCCGTCAGGGTTCACCAGTGAAATAATAAACTTGATCTTATGCCTTACCTTTATACTATTAAGCAAAGTACAGTCCTGTGTACATTTGGATAAACTCGAAGGCATTTGTAACATAGTATTAACTTCCCATCTATCCTGGTATGCAAAATCATCATTTTCTTCGTTAGGGATTAGTTCTTGATCGTCGTTCATATGGTCCAATGGATCTCTTAGTCTTATTTTACAAACAGTTCTTTCCTGAGTGCACACTGCACCGAAAGAACCGCAATATTGGGAGTTCTCGGCCAGGCTGATCTTAACCGGACCTAATTTCAGACCCTTCAACAATGGCACCACAAGAATGCTTATGGGCGTAGAAGATCCGATAGCAATTGCCTTAGCCGGAATAGATATCGAGTAGTCAACTTTTCCAGGCCATGTATTGTCCACTGCGACTGTTTCCGATAATTCTAGAGCGGCCGGAGATAAAGTCCTGACAACTCTCAAATGCTTTCTGCAGATTAAATCATTGTAAAACTTCATTCTTTCGATTGTTGCCTCTAGCTTGTAAACAACCGAGGCATTAGGCAAGCCTTCTACACTTTCCGTCAACGAGCCAGGCAAAATTGCACTAAATGGGAATTCATAATTTCCCTTCACTAAAGTATGATAATTAGAGCCTGACTGTCCTGCTAGAGACATCAATGAGGCAGTAGAAGATCTAGCCTTTTTTGGAAGCGAGGACAAGTTTACAGAGGACTTGCTCGTGATCGCCGTTCTACCATAATTATCATATAAATTTTGAAAATAGTTCTCCACATTAAAATTGTCCCAAACGTGTTCGTAAACTCTCTTTTCATATTTCACATACCTTTGAGCGGGTCCCCTGGCAGATTGATACGGCGTCAGAATATTCAAGCGTATTCTACCGTATAATCTCAACGATAAATTCTTGATCTGAATAGGTTCCTGGACGGAGAGCACAACGGTACCGGATAATAGAACAGATGGCGCCTCCGCGGCGGATCCCTTCAACAGGATCACGTCATGATCAATACCTTTGAGTCTGACGTCGTAGAGTAGAGGCTCCTTCGACTTAGAGCTTGGAAACATATTCTTTCCGATAGACAAACTTTGTTCTGTCTGAAAACAACGCTAACTAAATTGTAACCTACACAATTATGCTTAGTAAACACACAAATATGACGATAGCTTAAATTGCCTTGAAAACTTTGGATAAGATATGTTTTGTTGCTACAAATGTTTTGAAATCTCTGAGATTTCTTACCATTTATTCCCCTTTTCATTGAAAGGAAGTTCCATATGGTTTGTTGCCCTGTTCACTCTCGGAAAAAAAGAACGAGTGGGTTTTACCGAGGGAACACCGCATTTCCTTTGAACAGACAAACAGGCTCACGACAATCGATGGCGGAAGATCCAGCTTTGTTTAAGCTACCTCCATAGGTGCTGGTGCGTCAAGCTACGGATTACCTCCTCAATGTGGCTGCTGAAGAGCGAACAAAAACCTGAAGCTGAATTAGTACCATCTTGCTTGTGAACTCCCTTTCAAGCGCAACTTGCTCTTCAAGCAGCTTTCCTAAGTGAAATTCTTCTTAAAAAGCATGGCAATCGAGAAACTGGCTCATAACTTCATGCTAAATACTTTCCCGCACGATAATTCTATAACGCGGAGCTCGGCAGCTCAATTGGCTGTACTCTGGCAGCCATTATACTGGAAAGCTCGAAGGAAAAATAAAAACCAATGGTCTAGATTTGAAAGTATACTTAGTCTTACTGGGACTGTAACTTGAGGAAAGATCTGAAGCTCTCTGGAATAGTAGTAATACCGCCAGCAGGTCGCCTGTTTGTTTGTCTTAACGCCGGGCTAAAAAGAAGCGCAGCGTCTCGGCGGCTAACGCCCCTGGTTTGAAAAATAAGGTTAATGAATAAAAACAGCCTCTGCGAGTTCAAATAGACGCTATAGAGCGCATCAGATCATTGATGTCGAGTGGTTTCCATCAATCAAATTATGTGTATGGCTTCAATCTCCAAATACCGAGCGTTAAAAAAACAGCACCCTACACTTGCGCAATCTGCAACGTGAAAAAAAAATTGATACTTACCAAGTGGCCACCACAGGGGTGACAAAAAAAATCTGGGCCGATACACTGGTTTAGATGTAACAGATGCGTGCCATCAAAACAGAACCTAACACTAAACGAAGTTAGCGATCGATTCGCCAGATTCCTGTGCTGGTGATAATCAAAAACGGCAGAAGCGAGGTAAGACAGTTCTTGTGGAGAGTGTGCGCTTGATGTAACTTTAGAATGTTTTTTAGGGTCTTGGTGTTACCTATTGAATCACGCACTTCTAAGGAGTTTCCGTTTAAGCAATGTGTCTATGTTATTTTTATTACCTTCATCTTGGGAAATATTCACCAAGACGCGCGAGCCGCCAGCATCCTATATCAGGAGCAAACCAAAAATGCGCCCGTATAGCACTCAGTGACGAATAGTTTAATCATCCCCCAGAAAGAGTTCGGAATGTCATCTAAAAAGGTCTTGCTTTGCGCAGAGCATGGTACCCACCGGGCTGTACTCTTTGTAATCCATGCGTTCATGGCTAGTCAATGAAGCTCTTCGTTTTGCAATACTAGGTCTGCGTAGGGGCGCTCATGCTCACTCAAAGAGCGTACGGTATTAACACTCAGAGAATGAGTTAGTAAGGCAGCTCCAAATAATTTAAAGGCTCAAGGGGGGTTGGGTGTCGGGTCTTCTCTTGAGGTAGCTTCTTTATCAAATAAGTATACAACATATATCGGATCTACTTACTGCGTACTTGATTAGGCCAACATTAGAGAGTATTGAGAGAGTAGCAAACAGTCACCGCCTCTCTCAGGATCGAGAACGTAGTTATACAAATATCCTTCAGATGTAACAACCCTTATCGGTAGCATTTTCACAGTTGAAGTTGCAGATACGGTATTTGTAATATTCGAGTCTTCCTTCTCACCGAATAGCTCAGGATATTCTTGGGTGTCGATATCTATGAGGGTTCCTATGGATGTGATGCTTTTTATCCCCGTATTGCTGTCAATTGGCAGCTTCAGGCTGGCAAAATGTCTCGAAGGCTCAATTAAAGAGGATACTTTTATGGGGAAAATTTGTCCTAGCGTTTTGGCTGCCCGTCTTGAAAGTCTTTGGGATGATTTGCGTATCATTCGAGCGACCGTGCTTCTTGACGCATCTACGTATGGCTCTTTTGCCCTCTCTTGGCCGCTTGAGTTTGCGTTATTGCTGTTTTCTTCATCTTCAAATGATACCGTTTCTGCTTCGACTACAATCTCGCTGTCACCCTCCGTCTCACAAATAATTTCATCGTCGCTCAAGTCGGGGGCTCTGGTCGACGATGCCGTATCCAGAGCATCCTCTTCGACATTGCTGTCATCACTGTCATGTTTATCAGCCAAACTCGTGTCCTTACTCAACTTAAAAATATGAATTGTCTTACTTGAACACGTCAATGCTAAAAATTGGTTATCTGAGCTGAAACACATCGAATGTATTCTTGTGGGGTATGTGCCTCTCCTAAACTGATACAGCTTCACGCCAGTCTCAACACTGAAGACTCTGATTATTGTTCCTTTTTCAGATGCTGTCGCCAATAACAATCCATCAAAACTAAGCGCCAGAGCCGCAATTTCCCCCTTGTGTGCTTCAATTACCATAGTAGGTTGTAAAGTTTTCATGTTGAATAGTATAACATCACCATTTTTCATTATATTACTGTGGTTCCCATTATTATTCTTATTTGAATCTGTCGAGAGCGTATTACCAGCAGGGTTTGCAGGTTGCTGCAGATCCGCGAAACGATCTGATTCCAAGCTCGTAATGTTCTCAACATTCTTAGAGTCCGATACATTACCTCCAGTGGTGACGTTAATATTGTTGGTGGTAACGTGGTTTTTGATCTCTGAATTTATCACTTTTGGAGGTGATGGGTAGACTAAGTAACAATTCTCTACAGAAGGCGACATTGCCACAATTCCTTGGGAATTACAATTCGTTTCTATGGTGTGAAGCAGCCTCATATTGCTGATGTCATAAATGTATATTTGCTCTTGCAGTAGCACCACTAATCGGGATTTATTCATCTTGATAGATAAAATTGATGTTGGAAAGGTAACTTCGCATATGACAGAGTGTTTCTTTGTATTTATTATCCTTAGTCTCCTGGGGGACATGGCAGGTTGATCACCAATGCCAACAACGGAGAGTAGAGAGGTAGAAAAAAGCATCTCAACTATCGCATAACCGCCAGAATCCTCGGAATAAAATTTACCGAATGGATCACAATTAAAAATTTTGAACCCTTGAGAAGTCCCCAGCGAGATGCATGTCCCCGTTTGGTTGAAATTGATGAAATTCACCACAGGCAGTGATTCAGGCATATCTGAGAGAGACGCTATACTGGAACTAATAAGGCTAAAACCACTTTGACCCTTGCACGTTTTGATTAGCTATTTACCAATCAACTATTACTCTGTTGGTTGTTTTCGATGGGGATCCTTGCCCACCCGCGCGCTTCTTGATATACTTGAAATTCAATGACACAGACATATAAATGGTTAAGGAGATGAGACGTCATATTGAAAGACATGATGCTTGGCGTGTTGAAAGAGATGTTCCTTAGTGGAATTGTCGAAGCCGTTCGTACCGGACATTGCTTAGTTTAATTGGTGATTGTTCAATTATAGAGATATATAAATCCTCGCTCTTCCTATAA